>OY804545.1:2254038-2885634 GCA_963680865.1 Spergularia marina | reverse complement strand
GCTTGGTAGTCATTGTAGCGAAAAACCGTAGATTATGTACTGCGATTTTGGTCAAATTTAATCAATTTTTCAAAAAAAAAATCAAATGTCCTCCAAACATTATTATAGATACCCTAGGACTATATTTGTTGGATTTGAGTGTTGGTTCCTCATTTTGTGAAGTATTTCATGCGTTTCGACGCTCGTCACTTTGTATGGATTTATGACCGTTTTGGCCGTTTTCCTTATCTTTACTTAGTTTTTTTTACTCTAATACGTTTTCTAATCCTCATTATATCATACGTAGAGACTACCACCACAATTTGAATCGTGTTTCACCTGAGTCATTTTATCGAAAAAACGTGGATTATGTACTGCGATTCTAGTCAAATTTGATTAATTTTCCAAAAAAACCAAATGTCCTCCAAACATTACTGAAGATATCCTACGACTATACTTGTTGGATTTGAGTGTTGGTTACTCATTTTGTGAACTACTTCATGCGTTTCGACGCTTGTCATTTTGTATGGATTAATGACCATTTTGGCTTTTTCTCTAACGTTCTCTTATGTTTTTGGCTCTAATATTTATCCAAACAATTTTCTATATGACTATTATAGCACCAAACAATTTAGAGCTTGTTCGGTATCACTGCCGTTTTCAGTTTTTGGTTTTTTTGCCTAAAATATTTTGTTAAATGAGTTACAAATTTTACTTTAAATTGTTTGTTCTTATAATAGTCATACAGAAAATGAAAACTGACAACTGAAAATTGAAAACCATTTTTTCTGGTTTTTAAAAACGGGACTTTGATTTTCAAAAAAATAGAAAACTTAAAGCAGAAAACGATACCAAACAGGCCTTACTTTTAGAAATGGTTTAAGTTGGCCAAAATTAAAGTATATGATCACAGCCTATTGCACATAGTGACAAAGTGACTAGATAGATCTAGGGATGGCAATGGATCGGGGTCGGATCGGATCGTGCATAATCGTCTGAAAACAAAGTGTATAGTCCAATGTTTTTGGCCGAAAATTTATTCCGAAATAAAAATGGCCTAAATTTATGTGGTTTAACTTAGCTAGAGGTCATATAACGGGAGTAGTTGTGTCTGTATTTTGAACCTCTAACACTATGTGACGAAAAATGCAAAAGTGTACAATCCTTATCATGGGCCGAGCCTGAGATAATAATGGGTGAAACAATTTTGTTATGGACCGAACTGGGTACAAAGTTTAGCCAAAGGGTGAATTATGATCCTTGTTGGCCGGTTCTCAAACTCTCGGCTCAATTTTGATTGAACCGGGCGGTATTTAGACAACACGAAGTTTGTGAACTCCACAAGTGTTTTCAACACAATACAATCAAGGATTGCTCAACAAGAATGAACGAGTTCATTTGATACGGGCGTTCATTTGATACGATAACAAGACTTTGAGGAAGAAATGATCGGTAACATATTTAATTGAGTCGACACAGAGTTCAATCAACTTAAATACTGACCAAATGTGTCGAGTTCGAACTTTAGAACCAGATTGAGGATCAAACTAAGGCATTATTATTAACATGACAAATACCTAACCCATATACAATTATGTCAGCGGAGGTCCGTTAATAACTTAATATATAGGGAGGATAGTCAAAAGAAAGCAAGAATGTTATGGCCTACTGACAAAGAAGCCTAACTAGATAAGAGCTGCTTCATTGTCCAAATTTAACGTGTTTTTAACATTAAGATCTGTCGACCAATTGGCAATAAAGCCTCCCTCAGCTCTTTTTTTACTTTGCAAAAAAGTCAGTCCCGAGTCTATCTCCATTAAAAACACTCGCATGAGACTATGAGAGTATACCTATGGAAATATGAAAGAAGTACTATCGACCATCTAGTTGAGATGTCATGAAATTCTAGATAGGTTATGTGTAATTCGGCTTAAGGTCTAGAACTCTTCAACCTCAAAAACGAACAATAGTTCACTTATTAGGGCATAAGGGTCCACGTATGATTTCAGTCGTAACATAATGGTTCAAGCGGAATCTCATTTAATTAAGGAAAGAAAATTAGTTTTAACATGTGTCCAGTGAGGACACGTTACTACGTTAGAAAAACCGTATTATGAATACAACTTCAACTTATACCAGACTCTATTCTTTCTGTTGAAAAGTAGTATATGATCGGCTACTTATACATACTCCCTTCATTCTTTTTTGTTCTTTTCGATTTGATTTAGATTGAGCTGACTTTTTTATGAAGTCAAATGGAATATGATTCTCAATATTTATTTAATTAGGGGGATGAAGATGATTTTGCCAAATTACTGCCGACACGACATATTCATTGAACCTGATCCATATAATAGACATATTCATTGAACCTGATCCATATAATAGACATATTTACCTTGTAAAATACTGATTTGTCCTCGCAAAATCATCCTCCTTTATTTAAGGAGGTTCCGTTTACATTATGTTGACGTTAATTCTCGCAAAGCAACACGGTTTTACCGTAAAAAGTGACGCTAACAACTCTCAAGTTTCACTAAGTTTCGCCACTTTTTCCCAATTCACAAACGGATGGGAATTATTGAAGAACCCTAATATACCCGCCGTGTGAAATCGACATGCACGCGCAATTGGCCAAAAGTTATAAACTGCGTTCGATTTCTAATTTTATCTCTTTCTTAATTTTCCAGGTACGCACGATTTCTAATATCTTTTGTTTTGCTAAATATTTGTATCGTTTCTTACTTTAGAAGATTTGTGATCATGCTGTTTAACTCATCCTTATTACAAATGGTTTTGATCGTGGCAATACTAATTGTTTCGACACATCGCGTATGTACTGTCTTCGATATGTATACTACATCGTCATTACTCTAGTGTCCTAAAAGCTCTCACGCAATGTGAGATAAGGTTCACTTTTGTGACGTAACTGGATTGGCCATTTTTAACTAGTTATGTAAAGTTGCAACTAGAAAGTTTATTTTCAAGTATAGATTTGATTACGAGTACGTAATTCAAAAGCTGATTGTGATATAAAAAAAAAAAAAAAAAAAAAAAAAAAAAAAAAAAAAAAAAGTGGGAAGAAGAATTAAGGTTCATCCCATGTGATATCCTTTCTGTAAAGAGGGAAAGTTAAGCTTAGCGTACTAGTTACACTGTGTTTGGGGGCATGAAATGACATTGTTGGAGACAAATTAGGGTCATCAAACCTTATATATAACGAGTTTTAGGCATGCTCGAATGAAAGAGGATGTAAAGTTTTTGATTTTGATTGATTGAATTGATTATCCCGCACTATATAGAGATATACTATCAAGTTTCGAGAACACTACTCTAACCTTTTAAAAGAAGTTTTCGAACCACCACATTATAAATATGCTTTTTACGATCAATCATTTCACATGAAGCACAACAATTTTGCACAAATGACCATCATGGTTAATTAGTTCATGTACAAATAACCATCATGGTTCAGTGTTGTCGGTTATTTCTTAGTTTAAGCCAAACGATAACTAATATAGGATAACCGTTTACATATATAATAACTTATTGACAATGATTAACGTAAAATAGTATACATGTAACAATTTCATCCAAAAGTTTTGAGATAGTAGTCAATCAAAGTAGAGATAGCATAAGACTCATCTTGTGACTTGTGATAATCTAGCCTTTCTATATAGAAACGAACACAAACACATGGAGAAGTGAGGGAGAAGATAGTGGGAAGTGTCACAATTCGTAAATGAGATTGGTCAAATGTCCCGCTCTTAAAAGTGTCTAAAAACCCCACATACCAAAGATATCTGAGTCAAGTTGTCCTCACAAACCTAGCCATAAAGGTGCATGATATCATGGATCCCATTTTCATCTCACCATGATTGCTTGTCGCTTTCTACCCTAGCTAGTCCCTACTATCTAGTCTACTCTTAACTAATGTATGTAGCTGGCTTGAGTTTTGTATCGTATATCTTACTCACTTATTAGTTCCCTACCAACGGAAATTAACACTTGTACATCATTGATCAAAATATAATTAAAAGGGAGCATATATAAATTAATCAATGTCTTAGGATTAGTCTAAACCATGATGATTTGTGAATGCTAAGGAGTAAGGGTTCCATCCAAAGTACCATGGGTGATCGAGCAAGCAATTACTTTTAAATATAATAATCGAGTTTACAATTCAAGCTAGGTACCATTGTATGGGCCAAATTAAATTGGTCTACCTTGAGTAAGCAAGAATAACTTAGACACGAATGAATTAAGTTCGTTGATTAGAATTCACTTATTTTTCCGGCACAATGCCATAAAACCCGAAACCTAGAAAACCCGTCTAATGATTTGTTACTGGGCCCGGCCTGGACCGACCCGGCGGTGTCCACCTTTATACATTGGTCTGTTTGAGCTTTTGATCAGTGGTATAAATCCACAGAAGAAAATTTCGCCCCATCAAATAACCAATGATGAAAACTGACACAGTGGGGGGATTGATCATCCTGGTCCTTGGTGGTCAAAATTGTCTACAAAATTAGTGCTACTTCCAACATTTTCCACTGCGAGAAAACCTCCAAGACATCACGTGAAGCCATCTTGCACTCACGATCTTTAGGCACTTGTTCAAATTATTACTCTTTATTAAACTTTATGTACTCATATCAAACTGGAGTTTGTCAAACTAACTGCATGCCTTCAAAATTTACTTGATGGCGTTTTTCATACGTAGACTCTAAATCCAACTCTAGGTTATCTACTCAATCGAGATACGTACTATGGTGATATATATTACAACCTAATACATATCCTTGATAACAATTACTCAATAATGCGTCAAACGCTTCCGCCTGTATAAAAGTCAGGAAGTGTCGGATCTATACATATAATTAGTATTCGGTGATGATTAGTTGAAAACATAGAGAGGTTGAATTGATTGTTTCCGAAATAACAAAGACAAGTAGATAGAAAAAGAAAGGAAGTGAAGTACCAATGCATGATTCAATTGGAGATCAGATATCATTAAGTTGGGTATAAATTATTAGATTAGAGATATAAAATGCTTACCAAATCCAGCATAAATATAAGAATAATAATGATGCCATTGGTTCCAATCATGCATTCAAGCACTGTTTAACTGGGCCAGATGTTTATGCAGATAAACCTTAATTAAGTGATTAAGTAAAGAGATTAGAGAAAGGTGGCCAACTTTTAGTTTTGGCTTATAGTATGTTGCTTAATTAAGAAAGGGACTTGTCGAAAGTCCACGGTCCACTTATGTTATGAGACAAACATAATTGAGATTTGAAGTTATAACTTAGACTTTGGGTCCTATAAAAACAACATATATCAGATCATGTAGTAATAATCATTTTACTTGTCCAATGTCATATTAATTAGGTTATTTGGTGTGAGATCTTATCACAAGAGAATCACTAAAGAAACTGAGAGTGATATCATACGATCCACAAGTCTAAGTAATATGACAACATTGCTTACTCTTACATTGCCTTACAAACTCTTACCTAAACACATTGTTACTCTTTACACTATAACTAGTGAAATGAATATAATGAGCGACTCTACAAATTATAAATCTGCGGAATTCTTACTTTAAAATGTTGTCATATGTACTAGGAATGAATCTAAGATCATCAGGTTTTAAGTGAGTTGTAATCTCATTACAAAAAAAAAAAAAATATATATATATATATATATATATATATATATATATATATATATATATATATATATATATATATATATATAAGTGATTTATAGTCGCACAATTGAATTAGTCTTGCAAATACTAGATCGAGTTGGCAATTATAATTATGTATCGATGAGTTCAAGGGTGCAATCACATGATACTTTGCATGGAAAAGTCAATCTGATTTCATGTCATACACACTTTAGGTGTGGATTATTCATGACTAGTGCAGATTCCTGATTTATGACGTACAACTTAACGTACCACATCTTTTTTGTTCGAGGGAAGCATATCGAAATATATGCGGAACTTTGTCCAACTCCTATATTGCACTACATAGCCACATAGCTAGGTGATGATCGATGTTTTTTATAGCTAGAATGTTGAGCTTTGATTGAATGATCCTTTTGATAACCATAACGATAAATCAGTTGGATAGTACATACTACACTCATCTTACTTGAATAGTTGAATCCATCATCCAAACAGCTTGCTCATTAACAACCGCGTTTTATAACTTCAAATCCGACATCAATTTGATCTTTAGGATCAAAGAATGTTCTTATTTTTTACTATGATGAACATCATTTGCATTGTGATAACTTCTCTTTTTTATTACCTTCATCTTCAATTCTTCATGCATGCATGAACGGCCACTTGCATATCACCAAGGTCTTTCATTCTGAGGTCACAAATAGGGGAAAAAAAAAAATCACAAGTACCCATACATTATGTCCTTAAAAATAGAGGAAACTCCCAGTGTTAATTATTCTAAGCTAGAACATCAAGAAAAGTCGAAAAAGTTAAGGGATCAATCATAAATTTATAATAAATTATAGTATAAAGTTTTTAGGAGACATAAAACAATTTTATCACTCCAAGAAAAAACACTGAAATTTAGATTTTTTTTGGACTTATAACCCTGAACTTTTCTGCACAGTTCAGTTATTATTTAATCGATCGCCCACCTTTTCTTTTTCTTCATTTCGTACAGATTTATTACAGCTCAGTAAAACCTAGTTAAAAGCTTCTACTGTGTTCTTACTGCTGTTTCTTCCGAAGCAAACAAACTAACAATGTGTAAATTAATTAAACAACAAACAATGATTTAGTCAGCACCTGTATATAATACTGTACATAATACTGTACGTAATTTTAATTTAATCTGTTGCATGTTCTTGCTTTAAACATTCTTCTAACACAGTGGATAGATTATAACTGTTTGGATCGTTCTGATTATAATATAATGTTGGGATTTAGGACTACAAAGGAAGATTTGGTGTCTGTCTGTCACACTCCTAATGTACAAATGTTTAATACTAATTAATATAGCCCTTGACCCTTGTCTCTCAACATCTGTAGCTTCTTTGATCAACTTCAAGTAAATCCTCTAGTAAACATATAAAAAATGTGACTAAGTATTCTAGATAGTCTCGACATAATATATAAATTTGAGCCACCTATTATAAGACAGTACGTATACATATCTGTTGTCAATTACGTTATTTCAGAACTACGTCTACTATATTTAAGTCTGGATTTTGAATAACTCGCGACTTAATAAATGCAAAAATAATAGATATGATTCATGCATATTCTCATCCAAGAAAGATTTAACATTTCAAATGCCAAATTATAAAGGAAACATATTGAGCATGACACAAATTTAAAAGGGGTGAGATTCCACCAGTCCTTAATGAGGAGAAAGGGATGGGAAGAAGCATATTAGCCCACCCCTGTGATCTTGACCAAGACTCTCCATCCTGCCATTCTTTGTTGCCTATTCTTGATGATATAAAATAGTATTTTTACACCCAAAAAACTATACTATATAGTGTTTATGTTCATAGTTCATACATACCAAACTTCTGCAATCCCAACAAAAATTTTATGGCACATGACATGTTTTTATTATTGTACATTTAAACCATATCATTGATATAAGCCCATAAAAAAGCACAGATATCTCAAAAGCCAACAATAAAGCACCAAATTCATTACTTAACACCATTAACACCCTTTAAAAGACAAAAAAAAGTTCATGTAACTGTTAGCCAACACCTGCCCATACATTATAAAGCTTAATTGGTATTTATGCCAATTCACACCTCCTCAAACAAGGTAGAACCTTCTACTTCAATTAAATCCTTTAGAGATAGTATGCTCATCTACTCAAAGATTAATTCGGAGACCACGACGTTAAAGAAAATAAGTGCTACACAACATATACATAACTTTTTATCTAGTGTAACTGTATATCTAAGCGACTTTAATCGAAAACAGGATCGAGATCATCCGTTACTTCACTGAGAAACGATTATAAATTAAAGAAAATTCTGATCTTGTATTAGTTCATGCATACATAATAAGGATGAGCTTATTGGAAGATGTGTCTCTACTCTCTAGATTTTGTACAAACATAAGATTACTACTCCGTACTACAGTACTTAGCTTGTTGGCCGTTTAGTTTGATCCAATGTCGTTGATAGTTGATACTAAATTTGAAGTGTCCACATGATGACTATTCAAACACTGTATATACTACTGTATCATATATGAATGTGCTTACTACAACCCACATTATAGTTCATCTTTGGCTGCACTACGTGAAATTACTCCTCTCACTGATCTGCTCTTAGCTAGGGGACCATATATACAATTACAAAAGTATATCGTAAAGTAGTAACACAAACATTATTGCAATAATAATACAAGGTTACATCTCTGTTAAGGTGTAACCATGCAATAAGTGAACACTCACATTCGTTTATCTATTGAGTTTGCCATGTACGTACCATCATGAATAATACTCCCTTCGTTTTTTAAAAAGTTAATATTTCATAATATGATTGTCATAGCTAGTCTCGTTCGTATCATAACTTGTCCAATTTTTTTTTATTTTTTGACAACATCTAAAATAGTAGTGAAACAACAAAACAAAACACAAGAAAAAACTCGAAATTATAACATAAAAGACTTCCTAGCACGGATAGCTAAAAGATGCGCTGCTGTGATCTCCTTTCAAGACAGCACAATGTTGTAGCTGCTTACCCAAGTCTCAGACTTGATCCAACTCTCATTTACACAAGATGTCCACGATAGTACTGCCCCGAAGTAAAGCAACCAAATTATATGGCGACGTGGTGATATAATAAAAATAGCCAACTTACGAGAAAATCGAGAAGGGTGTATTATTATTTTAATCTCTTAGCTTCAATTTAATTTCCCTTTTGACCCTTTACAAATGTCTTGGTGTGTTTGCTCAATGGGCTGCTATCTAAGAGAAGAAGCCAAAGAGGGAAATAATGAAGAGAGCAATGCATGTGTGTCACTTTCAACTGAAAAATGCAATGACTAGAAAATGTTGTGTAAGCTAAGGGTGTGTTTGGCCGGTCAAAGAGTGAGTTTAATGAGTAAAAAATTAATGTTTGTGTACTCTGCCAAAAAAACCTTTCTTTCTCCTCAGCAAAATTGCAGCTGCAAAAACAACAGGAAATGAATGCTTTGGTGAAAACCCCCCCTTCTTCTTTTAGTCATCATGCAATCCACAGTGCATAGATAGAGACTACTTATATAACTCATACACAAGGATTATTAGTCTGTCGTTGTTCCTGACTCCTGAATTACTGTCCTTTTTTTTTTTTTTTTTTTTCGGCTATCCAAAAATTTAACCGTTAACAAAGTTATGTTTATTATTCTGTATACTAGTTTACGTAATAAAATGACTCGGTATTTGTACAAGATTAATTCACCGGTCATTTTAAATAAAGGGAGTATATATTCACGGGTTTTATTGTGCTTTCTTGATAAATAAATAAGAAAAGTTATGATCACTTCAACATTATTCATTCCTTCTACCAACTAGTATGTTAGCAAGAAATAAGTACACACTATAATGAATCTATTTTCTTTCATAATGCAGTCAGTACGGATAAAGGATTGTCTCCCAATAAGAAAAAATAAGAGAAATGCAAATGCATGGAGATGTTCATGATTTAGAAGCAATGCTGGCTAGTTTTGTAACTACTGTACTAACACTAATTTATGGTTGGATGTTGACACTTAATTTGCCATGATATCTTTCTTACAAGGCACTTCCTTGGCATCCCTGCTATTAGTACATATTATTTCAAACTCAAATTTTAAGTATAATAACTCTTTGAATTCGAAGAAATTTACTTACGCAACTGCCCTCAAATTAGTTATTTGAGACATTACAGACATTCAAAGATGAATGTGGTGTGATTTCGAATAATATGCATTCTATAAAATACTTTAATCATTAATCCGTTTTTCAATTCGGGTTTCATTCCAAGCATCATGGTTAGGGCACATGTAATAATCATGTAAGAGTCTTTGATATAAAGAAGATGGCCTAACTAACATAATATGTCCCTACTCCCTACACAAGGAACAACACAAAGGACCAAACTAATAAAGACAATCCCTAGCTAAACATACAAAAGTAATTAAGAGTGAAGTATTAAGAGTACTTCACTATTTGGATTGTAAATGTAATTAACAATCACAATCAATGCACAACTTTAGTGGAGGTGGCAAGGACCCCATTAGATTTAGATGTATGGTATTCCTAAACCAAAATATTGGCCCATTTGTGTCAGGGTACTAGTGATGATAAAGGAATTTAAAGGGGTAATTGTCCTACAAGTATTGGGATCCTTGCTCATTGCTTTGGATTATTTGATAATGGAGTTTACGCCAAGTATACCATACCCCTTCTGCAAAAAGACTGCACTAGTACAGCATAAGATATAGTATATGATATTAGAGCCACAAATTTTATTGTAGTAATAATAGTAATATGTAAGCTTTTATTTAAACACCATATGCTGCTGTCTCTGCTGTTTTGTTCACTATAATCTTCTATTAATACGGAGTAACAATTAACGATATTACTTCAACACCTCAAATACCCACGTCTCTTATGAGATAAGAGACGCTTGGGTGTGTCATAAGTGATTAAGTGCAGTCTTTCTCATGTACTGAATATACACAGAGGGTGTTTATGAGTGATCGAAAATGTAAATTGCGTAGAATTTACATCATTCGACTTCAATCTTTCATCTTAAGTTGAATGTTTTTTTTTTTTTTTTTTTTTTTTTTTTTTTTTTTTTTTTGGGTGTAAAAAGAAGTGTTGTTTGGTATGATAAAAGATAAGATGGTGCCATGACAAAGAGACATAAAACTAATGTCTGTACCAAATCTTCAATCATTAATCATTATTGCCCTTCTTATCATCCTTAGCTTCTTTCCCACTTGACCTGATCGAACAGCTGCTATAAACCCTTCTCAATGGACAATAGGAAATAATAAGTTAATTAACAAACTAGTCGTAATAATTATGCTTGATATATACATACAACAGCACTAAAGTATGATGTTTTATGTCATGTGAAACACAAGTAGTGAGTTTTGTATATAACTTATTCGTTTATATATATAAGACCGTCTCATAATGTGATACCTCAATAGATATAGAGTTATTGTTAAACTAACTTCATTAAGAGCTTTTGTTAGTATGCTATATATATGAAATGCAATCCGTTTCAGTTTGCATTTGCTTATATTTGTAACTTTGTCCATAAGTTAATAAACTTCTTTTGTTTTTGCATTAGGATATATATATATATATATATGATAATCAAGGTAGGTAAAAATGTCTTTGAAACCGTAGTTGGATAATTTAGAAACAACCTCTTTTAATGCACTGTAGAGACATTTGGGTAACGATAACGATAATGCTAATAATTAAGCATTTAAAAAGGGATACGTATCCCATGTAAATACAAAGACCATATCATATATCATGATACACAGTGTCAGAGAAGATGCAAATAGGGAGAGAGACACTTGCACGAGGTATGGAAAGAAATGGAGGAGAGAGAGAGAGAGTAATTCTGAATTTGAAAAGATGATGAGGATCTTCTTCGTCATGATGATCATGTTATGTGTAGAATTTTGAGGTTTGGTCTTTCAATACCATTGCTGATACTTCATGATTGGGGTAAGGAAAGATATAAAGGAACGTCTGAGAAAATCTATGAGTAGCCTTTTTGAATGCAATGCAAGCTCCACACACAAAGACAGTTATTTAGAGCCTCTTGAATGAGGACTGCGGAGAGGTCAAATGCTGAGGACGCGTTTTACAAAAGCACGTGTCTAGTAGATGCATGTCAGCTAACTCAATAGATACATAGGCATGCAACACTTAAAAATGTAGGGTTAGCTTTACATCAAGGAAAACTCAAGAAACGATACATGTTTTACTATAACTTTGGATGTGAGTTTGTAAATTACAGTTGATTAATTGATTAGGAATGTGATTACGAACATTTGATTATCGAGGTGCTTGACCTAAATGAACTAAAATCTAAAAGTCATTGGTTGGTCGTCTACAATAAGTGATCAAGAAACAATGTTGTTCAAAGTTAACTTGTTTGTTCAAATCAAAATACTACTCATCATTAGGGGTTAGGACAAGATCATTTAAGAGGTTATCACAAAAAGTACTCTATCTAAGGTCATTGTTATTGATGAGTACATTTTGTTTCTATTCATTGAGGAAGCTAGCATTATGCTTAATTTTAGTTTACCTTTTTTTTTGTTTTTGCAATTATGATTAAACCTAACAATGTGTGTAAATGAATGAGAATAGTTACATCTCATAATTACCCTTTAAAAATATTCAAAAAAGAAAAAAGAAAAATAGGGCTATTGGAGAGGGGCATAATAAGAAGGGTATAAATGTGAGACTTTCTTGTTGGGTAGCCCTTATATAAAGAAGGATATATATGACATTACTTAGATATCAACTACTCCCTATATATTTCCACTCTTCGAAACCCCAAAAAATATACAAGAAAAAGTGAGTGAGAAAGTGTGAAACAAAAGCTAAGCCATGGAAGAACACTTAAACCCATTTGCAGTGACTCATCTTCTACAATACACCTTAAGAAGCTTATGTTGCCAAGAGAACTCTCAATGGGTTTATGCTGTCTTTTGGAGGATCCTGCCTCGAAATTACCCTCCTCCCAAGTAAGCCCTCGAAATAACACTCGTTCCTGATTTCAAATCATTTCGAGACTAAAACTTTGTTTTTCGCATTTTATATATCTACTCATGTATATAAGATTTAGTTATATGATCTCCATCTTGTATTTTCTTTTTTAGATGGGATACCCATGGAGGAGCTTATGATAGGTCTAGAGGCAACAGAAGAAACTGGTATACATCTCCATATGATATACATCTTATATCATATGATTCATATCATATATCTCATTTTTTTTTTTTTATCAAATTCCCTATTTACAATATTAGTATGTATATCATATGATTCATATCATATATATATATATATATATCTCATTTATTTTTTATCAAATTCCCTATTTGCAATATTAGTACTCAACTACTGACCATATGTGTAACACAATGATCAGGATATTAGTGTGGGAAGATGGATTTTGCAACTTCGCCGCCTCGTCAACGACTGAGATGAACGGTGGTGGTGGTGGCGACGGCGGCGAGTATCCGACATCATCAGCAACATCTTCTGCTAACTATGGCAACTGTACTGAAGGGTATTTTCAGGGTCTTCAGCCTGAACTTTTCTTCAAAATGTCCCATGAAATCTACAACTATGGTGAAGGGTACTTAAAATTAATTAGTTACATCCCTAATCTTTATAAATTACAATTATTGTGGCTTAAATATGAAGATTATTAACATGTTAATGTTATTTTTTGGGTGTTTTTTTTTTTTTTGGTTAGCAGATTGATTGGTAAAGTAGCAGCAGATCACAGCCACAAATGGATTTACAAAGAACCAAATGAGAACCAAGAAATCAACTTCTTATCTGCATGGCATAACTCAGCTGATGCGGTATATTTACCTCGACACAGTTTATATGAAACGGGTTCATGCAAAAGCTGTATCGACACAGATATAAACGTATATAGTGATTTTATCTGATCATTTTTTTTTTCTTGGCAGCAACCTAGGACATGGGAAGCCCAATTTCAGTCTGGTATTAAGGTACATAATATATAATCGTATATATGAAGTCTTCAAACTGTACTATATCACTTCAGTCAGTGTCCCAACATATAAATGCCATGTATAGTTAGATCTTCAAATTCACACAATTGCAAATCTGACATTTACTGTCTCATAGTCCATACATGTAAATGTACATACACAAAATCTGAAATCATCAATCAATTCAACATCCTATCCAAAAAAAAAAAAAAAAAAACAATGCAATTAATCTCTTTTGGTAATTTACTCACACATTATTTTACATTATTTTATGATCACGAGAAACGAGATGTACAAGAGAGGGTCAAGATTAAGTTATTGAGTACGTTAAATCTAAAGGCCATGGTTTCTCACCCTATGACCGTGTATGTAATTCCGGACATTAATTATGTATGGTCTCATATTGAAGGTTATAACAAAATGAACATGTGATTGTGACGCTTCTCTTGGATATAAGATCGTGAAAATCTATATATTAATGCTAGTGAATGTTGTTATATGTGTAGACTATAGCGTTGATAGCAGTGAGGGAAGGCGTGGTACAACTAGGAGCAGTGAACAAGGTGGTGGAGGACCTAAGCTACGTCGTTTTACTCCGAAAAAAGTTCGCCTACATTGAAAGTATCCCTGGGGTGCTCTTGCCCCACCCATCCTCCAACGCATTCCCTAGGCCGGTGGACATGATCACGCCCGAAATGTGGGCCTACCAAGGCGGAATCGGGCCAATGGGTCCAACATCGGCCCAACTTGTAGACCCGTATGGGTACGATCAAGCCCAAAATCAGCCCATGGTAAAGATGATCACCCCTTCTATGAGCAGCCTGGAAGCCTTGCTTTCCAAGCTACCCTCAGTTGGGCCCGGCCCGGCCCAACAAGTGTCCGTTGGGTTTTGTGGCCCGGAAGCCCATCAGTATGTGGGATCGCCAGCAGGTGTCCAAAAGCTGGCCAAGGAAGAGTTGGATGAGGAGAAACACCATGAACACGTTTTAAGAGGTAATGAAGTAATTGGAGAATGTAGCAGTTCAATGTCATCATATCAGCAACATTTTGGGTATTATCATAATCAAGATCTTAACCTAGCAACTAATAGGCCTAGTACTGGATTTTGATCGATTAATTGATGTGAGAGTGGTCGGTTTATAAGTTTCGTATATTCGACCACCCCTTATCTCGCCATAGACGACATTGTGTTACTCTTGTTGTAATAGACGAGAAGTTTATAGATCGATCGACTAGCATATATATGCTAATGAGTGCTTAGGGTGTAATAATCACTTCAAGATTTGACTTCCTAGTAGTTGTAACTTGTAATTGTACTTGTACTCCAAGAAGAATAGTTTTTTTTTTTTCTTTTTTTGCATTTAGTGTAACAGTAGTTCCTATATATGTCCGATATCGTGCGTTCTGGAGAACTGCTGGATCCGCTTTAGCAGAGCAACAACTGAGGGCTCCAACTCCCCCAAAGAGGAGAAAGAGAAGGGAAGGAAGCCATAACCCAAAGCAGCGCACCTATCCTCATACTTAGTACGCTTACGATTGGCCGCTTCCCACACCACCTTACCTGGTTCAAAATCCATCAATCCCGTCTGAGTCATGG
This sequence comes from Spergularia marina, assembly GCA_963680865.1. NCBI lineage: Eukaryota > Viridiplantae > Streptophyta > Magnoliopsida > Caryophyllales > Caryophyllaceae > Spergularia > Spergularia marina. The sequence continues at coordinate 2,870,296 of OY804545.1, read as the reverse complement.
GCGACGACCCAGTCAAATCGACGCAAACGTCGCGCCCTCGATCCCAAGAATAAAGCAGCATGTCTGTTGGGCGAAGAGGTCGACCATCAGCACCAATCATACCAATGTCAACCTCCTTTCCAGCTAAGATCCCTGATCGATTGCAGATGTCAACCAGCGTGTCACGAACAACATTATACCGATGTTTGACGCCAACCAACCCCGTACAACATTTAGTATTGCACCTTAGAAACTAGGAAGCGATAAAATGTGTAGAAAGTACAAGGAAATAAATAGAGTATACATTTCACTAGGGGTGAGCAAAAGAACATGGTACCCGGAACCGGATTTGGAACCGGCGGTTCCGGTTCCAAAACCAGCATGGACGGTTCCGGTTCCGGTTCCGGTTCCGGGTAATAAAATTTAGGAACCGGTTACAACGGTTCCGGTTCCGGGTAGTGAAATTTTGGAACCAGAACCGTTCGGGTACCCGGAACTAATGTGAAACAGTGGAATTTATATAAAAAAAACATCCGTAATATCTAGAAACCCTAAATCAGAAACAAAGAGAGGGGTCCTTTTTTTCATTTCTCACTCTTACACTCGCCTCCCTCTACCATCTCTATTCTCAAACTCTCAGTCCTTCACTTCTCTCTCCTATATCTCTAGATCTATTCATTTGCAATCGGCCGCCGATGCTCTGCCACAATCAACCGTCGTGCACGCCGCCACAGCCGCCGCCTACCAGTTTTTTTGGCTTAGATCTTTCATTCATCACCTGAAATTCTTTATTTATTTTCAAAATCATTTGGTGGTTATTCTTTGGTTGAATAATCAGATTTGTGTACATGAATGAATTATTATATGGTTAGTGATTTTTTGGTTGAATGTTGTAATTTTCGTATATGAATTGAAGTGGGTAATGCTTTATTTTTTAAAAAGAATTTGATTTTTTTTAACAAGTAATCTAAATTAGAACGGGTACCCGGAACCGGAACTGGGTATTAGCGGTTTCGGTTCCAGTTCCGAAGATTCGGGAACCGTTGGAGCCGGTTCCGGTTCCGGTTCCAAATTTTAGGAACCGGTACTTCCCGGTTCCGATTCCGGTTCCGACTAATTCATCCGGGTACCCGGCATTGCTCACCCCTACATTTCACTGCTTCTTTCTCATGTTCTATCTAGCCCATGAGCCTATTTATTTATGGACAGAGAAAAGTCCATTCAAGTTGGGCCTCCAAAAAAATCGGAAAAAAAAAAGTTTAAAAGAAATGGATCTACAAGAAACAGATCCTTTACAAGTTTACTACAAAGGCACCACCCCTCTACCCTCGAAAAGAATAACATAAATTCCCTAAGTTATACAAAAACAATCCTTTATCACGACTCAAAAGTAGCTCCTCGCCTTGGCAGTCCAATACATAATCATAATACTCATTTATCACATTGCTCTGTACCCAGCGAGAAGTAGTAAAGTCTTCTAAAGTCCACAATTTGACGGGGTTGCCACCAAAAAAGTCTACATATACTAGTGTCATTCACATTTAGAAGACACATCTCAAAGTACATGTATAATTTGCTTGTTCTTTGAACGCCGTCAGGAAGAGACTTGACTGTTACACTATCACCATTAAACTCGAACATTGCTAATTGCAAGTGTGAATTTGCGTCTGAAACAATCCAATATGCAGCTTCACCGAGAAGCACAGTACTATAATACATTACAGGTGAATGATCATAGACACCTAAACTCGTCGTACTCTTGGTCCGCAATCCTCAGAGAAAATACGATACTTTGTGATTACATCGTCCATCGCCGTAGAGGATAAATTTATACTCATCTGTCGATTTATCGAATATGAATCCACAAATACGTTTTTCAACAATCGGCACTACAACGAATTCTCTTGTCAAGAAATTACATACCATGTATGATGTGCGATTATTACACCTCAAAACACTTCATCCATTGCACGATAATGTCCGAAAACTAATTGCATCAATTGGTAAATGTTCGAATGCTTTCGGAGATAATTCATGTAACTTAAGAGTGCTTCTCTGATAATCGACACGATGAATAGTCGCCTTCTTAATAAACGGTCGTCGTTCCCCGTTCATTATCACAAAATTCATGTTTGAGTTATTAGTCGTCTTAGTATGAAGATCAACGAATTTTTTTGAAGAGATTAAGTTGTACCATCGCCAACACACCAACTTATCTCTTAACAACTCTTCAGCGGGAAGTTTTACCAGAATATCAAAGATAACATCATCGTTGAGTTTAACGAATACATCACCAGCTTTGCTATACCGAGACTCGAACTTGATTTCCTCGAACTTTGTCATGTTGTTATGATAATCAGTCTGAGATATAGGCGCAACTAACAAGTTTTTCTTCGATATATAGCCATGCATGCATGGTGTTTTTCATGAATTAATTCTTTTATATATAACGAGCTAGCTAGCTAGGGGTTTATTTTCTTCCTTAATCTTCTTCTAGAAGTTCTCCAATAGTACACAACTTTATTCCTCGTATATTTTTTTTATCATCTCTTACGTACGTATGTACACTTATTCCTACTACTGATGTTATTAGTAGTTCATATTCATATTTTTCTGGAATCCTAATTAATTCAGAATTAGGACGACACAACCTATACATTGAAATCATGCAGCCTAAATTATTTCTAACTACGATGAAGGCCCATGCATTATACGGGTCACATGATAATATTTTCTATTAAAAATGATATATAAAATGAAAAATTATTTTTACCGTGGGTATTGTACGGTTAAACACTTAAACATCCAAAAAAATAATATATGTTTTATATATAATCTCATTACTTATAATAAAATTTAAAAAGTTTATATTTAAGCGGAATCATAAGAGATGTTTAAGTAAGTTAACTTATTATACAAAAAATCATTTAAAATTGTCTTTTGTGCTTAATTTATGAATTGGTTTATCTTTAGATATATAAATGTTTAAAGTAATAGTATCACAACTTATCGTATAGTATTATAAACTCACTTACTCACCCTTATTACATGCATAAACGTGACTACCTCTCCCTAGCTAGCTCAAATCTATTAATTATGTTGCTGCAAATATAGACATAGTAATCGACATAGGATTACAAATTGAGATATCATGAAAGCAATAATCAGGGAGTAGTGTCCAATCAAATAGGACATGAGAATTAGGCCATGTATGATACAACTTAAAAAATATGGAGTAGTTAATTTAGTTCAGAAGCAATGAATATGGTTTTTATGTCAGCATATATACAACTAATATTCAGATTAGTTTAGATATATATTGTCAGATGAATCATAGGGACCTTAGTAGGTACGTACGTATGGTTAGAAATAGAGTTTTTTTTTTTTTTTTTTTTTGCGTTTAGATGAATACCATATGATTATGTCGAAATACGTTTTTTGTGTTTAGATGGAAATCAAATACTTTTAATATTATAAAATTCTCAAAACTTTCTAAAAACCTCCGGTCAATGTAAGAGCTACATAAAAGCCTCCTTTAATAATATAGAAAGATTTAATTGCTAAAATTGATTAATAATATTTAATTGCTAAAATCGATTAATAATATTTAATTGCTAAAACTTTCTAAAAGCACTCTAAAAACAATCGGTCGTTGTGGGAGCTTCAAAAAAGCCTCCTTTAATAATATAGAAGGATTTGATCAATCTAAAACAAAATTACTAGAGAGTATCCTGGTAAGTTATAATTAATCACCTTCCCTGAGCTAGTGAGCTAAATTGGTTGCGAAATTCGGACCAAAAATGGTTGCATCAGCTCGAACAGTTGTAACGTGGGTGATGTTGGTGCTATCCCTTAGCAGTTCATGTGTATTTTTTCGTAGTTTTTATGGTAACTTTGGTGATTGTGAGATGCTTAGATAAAGGAGATAAGTGGCAAGTAGTACTACTATGGGCGGAACCCCAGGTGGCTCCGCTGCCTGCAGCCGCCCGGCCGGCGGTCTAGAAAGACTTTCACCTCAAGAATCCAGTAATTAACTTCAGAGGGCTCGAATTTCCTCTTCATTCGTTTCTTTTTATTATGTAATCATGGTTGTAATTAAACTAGTAAATTGTTGTAAGTTCATCTTATAATAGATGATATATATGTAAATTGTTAGAGATCTACCATGCAGACACAATTACTTTTTAAGAAAAAAAAATTTAATCAACAATGTATTAGTTGTTAGAACTCGCACGTACTTATTATTGTTCCGTACGTTAACATTAGTTGTCAAACTAGTTTGCCCCTCAGTAGTATATGTATAGAAAATACAACTTCCAGTCCGTAATAGACATTCGACTAAGCAAAGAATAAAAAAATACTAGAAATCGAGATAGATACAATTAGCAAACTTGATTCAAACATGATGTTATCTCGATTTAAATTGAGAGATAACGTCATGCTTACATATCAATTAAACATGGAGAGGCCTATGTATTCATGTTCCTCCGTCCAACACTGCTGCTTATTCTGGCCCATAAGGCTTTACGGTTTGACTTTGTTCGTGGCCGACGAGTCCAATCCCTTTGAGATTTGGATGTTGGGCCTGAGCCAGTTCGCAGATGCAACCTAAATTAGGACCTTACAATTAAAGTCACAATTCAAGTCCAAAGAAATGGATTTAAATCTCAATTCAATACCTTTATCAGTCCACTTTTACATATACGAGCAGATAGATATCCTAACCACTACGTCAATTTTGCCCATTCAGACAAAACGGTTGTAATGTCAAATGAAAACTATCGATACATTTATCTTTTTTTTTTCTTTTCAAATGAGCCCGAAAAGTGAAGAACGAAAGAATTCAAAGGAACGGAGAGAATATCATCAATAAATAGTACGGGTATCAAGTAGAGCAAAAGACTAAAATGGTTGAGAATTGAAGGACCCGCCAAAGGAACGGCAACGGGAGGGTGATACCCGTAAAAGAGTAGGGACATGTGCATACCATGTGCATTCCGTTCCTACCATACTTAAAAAGGATTCAGCCTTCATTCACTTGGATCTTTTTGTGTTGTTTGGTGACTTTGGTCCTATAAAACATTATGCACATGAAGGAAGTATCAACGACCTAGCTAGCTTGTTGATCACTAAGCTAAGGGTTCGTTTTCTTCACCTTAAAATCACTTTTGATGTACATTAATTTTTAACCCATTAGCATTGTTTTCTTCTTATTATCGATTTTTGAGATACGAAAAGATGAATTATACATCGCTGAAATGTGCGACCATCACGGAGTTTTTATGAACAACAAACTATTTCAACCACATAAAATAATGTCTAATTTCTGTTGGATTTCAAGTTCACAAGCAAACAATTTAAACTTTTGGTAGATGTGGTTCCGTAACATTATTTCGCCCCATATATATACATACATGATCCCCGGCCATTTCTAATAATTACTATTGAGTGCATTGTGCATGCTGGCGTTAAAGAGGCTATGTGACTTGATCGTGTGTAGGAGATATAGGGAACGACGAGTCGCAATCAGAAAGTTGGCAAACCACATGGTGAAGCATGGGTGCAATAAGAGATAATGGGTGCAGTCGTTACAACTCGTTATTGCGTACATTGCCTTAGCTTTGAGTGAAATTAAGTTGGCCCGGCCCTTGCTTAGCTCGATCGTCGTTTTATATATGATTCTATGGCCCTTGTTTCTCAAATTCTCATAATATGTACTACTCCTGTACAGTACTTCCCAAGCCCCCACTTCCATAGGTATAATCAAGATGGTCCCTGACTCCCTTCACACGTACAGATTATAGAATACATCTTATGCATACATTAATTTCCGACGAAACTGTTAGAAGTCACGTACAGATATAAATATAAATGAATTGTCGTCTAACTAATTTGAATCAGGATAACATAAATTAAATTAAATAACGGATATCTCATGCATCTTTGCGCTGATAGTACATTTTCATTGCATTCGAAAAAAAAAAAAAAAAAATTTATTTGCATTGTAAAGATTGCGTGTATATATATACATTCGGAACAATGTAACACCAGAAAAGAAAGGGAAAAACAAAAAAAATTCTAAGTTTGAATGTGATACCGTACACATTAGTGACCTCTAAGTACAAAAAGCTGTAATTTGGCACTCTAAGAGTCTAGTTCACATAGATGGCTAGAAGAGGCCGTATTTCGTTCTCTCATGACTGGGTACGTAAACGAGTTGCCTACGGCTACAAGCAAGTCTGATTTTAGGTAATATATATGTAGTGTTTCCTACATGACTACATGCACAATGTCAGAGTCGTCATGGGCTAACATTAGCCCTCTCGTGGAAGACTAACTCACAAACTGGTGGGTTTTCATCCTAAAACCAATTGGTAATAGAAGGAGTAATCCACTACCTTATAAACTAGTTTTCAGGTCAATCTTCTATTTCTTCAATGTGGGATATTATCTCACGTCTTACATGTGGGTCGTTGTCACTCCAACACACAACACTATACAATCAAATTAAGCATCTTGTTCGAGTGTAGACGAGTCAATCTGATCGAGTTAAAATTATTTACAAATTAAAGCTCAAATATACTAATTAGCTCGATGTTTTTGGATTAAGATCATAGGAGAGAAAACACTCGATCTAGACAAAGTATGTGTATGCTATTTCGTTCATGTTCTCATCAACCCTTACACTACTCACTAAAATATAAGTCAGGAGGAGCATAGACGATCGACCAGTGAATAAAGCTTATGTGAGATTTAATAAGTAGACTATCCGTCAACGTGAGACTAATAAGTGAATAACTCATCAATAACTAATAACCAACGAATGTACTGAATAGTTCCATTCAGATTATTTCCACATATTCAGACCAAAACGTTAACAATTTCAAACACGGCAGCGAGGGAGTTAAGACCATGTTTGACGTTTTGGCGTACGTAAAGATGCATGTCACCGGTATGTTATGAAACCACGGGAGTTGTTCCCTAAAGCCATCAAAGATTCACATGGCTTCATCCTGTTATAAATTAATGCACTCGTGAACCCCTCCAAATTTCATTCCTCATACAGATCGATGTGCAATCACGTCGCAGGGACCATCGTCTTATGATGATTTTCTTTTTAATCATTTTTTTTTTTTTTTTGCATAATAACCTTAATAATCAAGAATAATTCAAGATAATTATATTGACGTTATATTTATAAGCTAATTAATTAAGAAGTTGAAGTTGGTAGATGTAGATCTCTTGAACCCTCAATCAATGTGGTAGTAGAACTTAAATGAATACTTACTTCGACTAAAACGTTGGTAAATTTATCACATTTTGGTGGAGTAATTAAACATTATTTCATGAAGAGCATATGAATCTTTGATTCTTTTTCCTTCCCAAATTATTCTCTTCATTTATTTTTCTTAGAATCGTAGAAAATCAATAAACCAATTAAATTGTTGACATACAACTCTAATTAACATTTTGTACCACCTAGTGGTGTAAAAGTCAGTATCCCACAATGCTATCAAACTCTTAATAAAGAGCCGAACACAAGCAAAACCTCAAGTAATAATATATACTAGCTAGTATGTTTCAACGCGTAATTAACACTACTCAGCAGGGGCGGAACTAGGGGGTGCCCAGGGGGACAAGTGCACCCCCATTAATCTCAGAATACGTATATATCTATATGTAGGTAGTCTTCTTTTATACATCTGTGATATGTTGGAGTAATGGTTAGATGGGTTTGTTTTATGGCAATGAGACAAGTTTGAATCCTCCCACCAACAAATTTGTTGGTTTTCTTACTCCTTTTTTTCATTAAAATTAAGTTTGGTCTTGTTAGGATTCAAACCGTAAACCCTCGGTAAGAAAATCATCTAAAAAACCAACTGAGCTAGATGTTATTTATGCTAAACACAATGAATTCATTATCTAATTTAAATGTGGGTCAAGCTTTTAGTAGTTGTTTGTATTTTTTTCTTCTTATTTATTTAGACAATTAATTAGATATTGTGTCCTTTTATTTTGTAATCCATCAAATAAGATGTTGATAAATGTTATGAGTGTTTTTGTCAATTCATAGCTAAAATTTTGTGAATACCCTATCCAGAAAAGAAAAAAAAATCGTCGTTAATTTTTTACTACTACGATTTTAAAACTTTAAAACACGAGTTGGCTACCGATTATATGTGCACCCTCACTCCCTAAATCCTGGGTCCGCCACTGCTACTCAGTAGCGGTATAACGTTTTTATATATACACACATACATCTTGTCAAATAATGTGCCTAATAAAAATGCTTTGATGAAGACTGTCCTTCCTAATTTAAACCGACCCAAGTCCACGGCCACACTTTGGATTTTGCCCTCACACAATGTCACATGGGACAACCCATCCACCCATCAATCCTCTCCTTATTATCAACACTTATAAAGTCCCTTACTTTCTCTACACAAAAACCACCCTTCACATTTTACACTCTTACACACTTGCTTACACCCCATTTATTTTCCCTCTCCTTCAATTCTCAACCCTTAAACACCCAACAATGCCGAACCCTAGAAGCTTCGCCACGAAGACGGAGCGATTATCGCCACTCAAGAAGCTCATGCAGCGGAGAAGAAGGTGGAAAGGGCGACAAAGGGCGGTCGAGAGGAAGGTCAGGAAGCTCCAGAGGATAGTCCCGGGTGGCCGAGGGATGCACCCGGACCGCCTTTTTCTAGTAACAGCTGACTACATTTTGCGTTTGAGGTTGCAAGTTAACTTACTTCAAGCTCTCTCCAAAATCTACTCATCATCATTTCATAATTAATTAGTTTTTTTTTAAACGACATAATTAATTAGTTTTGGAAATTTTAATTAGTAGAAATTATTAATGAAATATACATCTACATTTTAGCAATGTTTATTAATTAATTTTAATTTATTTCCAAAAATTGGGGGTCACGCACAATTTTTAGATGACCATTTTTATAATTAAGTCCATTTTAATTATGTACTAATATGAGTTTATTTTAGTACGTCCAAGCTGTAATAGCATTATTATTGAGTAAAATCTTATAGTAGTATGCATGTCGTAACTTAATTTTATGGCATTTAGTTTGTTATTGTGTTCCTTGAATATGAAGATGCATAACGAATTATGCTAGCTATTAGCTCATATTATGTTGATCGATCAGTATGGAATCGATTATCGTTTCAGCCGTTGAGCGTTAGTGGTATAGCCAGGAACTTAATCCTTTCAAGTTTACACTTTTGGTTGAAATGATTTTTTACACGTACATGATAAATTAAAGTAGAGATCTTTTTTATTGTTAGGGTTTCATTGTTAGTTATTGTAACTTTGTACGTAGAAAATCTTGTAATTATATATACTTAAATTATGTTACGACGATGTTGTGGATGCATAATTATACATATGTTAGAGTAATTAATAAATTGATTTATTTATTTGTGTGAACATTAGTTAGGGTCGATTATTATTTGTTCACTATAGATTAAGCATACTCTAATTAAGATCACTTCTATGCGTCTAAAATTAAAATATCACTTTTACGATACGTCTACTTCACCTTAATTTGTGCGTACATACTCCACATAAAATATACGTACAATAACCATCAGATAAGTAGTGGCAAATTAAAATTAACGTACTAAAACCGATCTCTTATATTGTGCTTAATTAACAGGCCGCAAATGTAATGGCTAATATCAATTGAATTGGTCACATTCGTAGATCATCAACCCTTCTATAGGGGCTAGGGCAAAACAAAAAGAATGAAGAACCTCATAGGAAGAACATTTTAGACCATAGTTGGAAAATATGTTACATACGAAAATGAAAGAAGAGTTATCGAAAATTAAGGAGACAAGAGTCTCAACTAAAAAAGAATAAGTCAAAAGGACGAGATAGCTGTCTCTATAAGTTGCCACACAGTTTTATGCCAACGTTGTTGGGAGTTGTATGTAGTGGACCTGTATGTGCCACTATATGTTCATCTGGCAAACCTTTTCGTGCAATCTTTGATATAGTCATAACTCTGCATGTTTGTGTCATGTTACATGTTGGGAAGAATCATTAAATCGTGGCCTACCATACATTCTACTATACTCTTTGTACCAAAGCATTATGTATGAGATCGATGCATTGTATATGTCGATATATTTTCGCATGCACTAGTAGTATAGCCGTCTGGTTAATGAGCTAAATCGAGCTAGCTGGATATAGCAGTTCTTCGATTCAGAATTTTGGTTGTAAGAAAGATCATAGGAATGAATTCCAAGCGACAATGTTATAGGTGTGAATGAATTGATTCCACGTTAAAAATTCGCATGAGTTGATGGAATATTAATGCATAGGTTAATTACCTCGATAACCAATTGGTCGAGGCCAGAGTTGAAATAGTTAACTCTCGTTGTCGTCATATATTCACAAATATTTTCTCAATGTTAAGTAAGCTAATACTAGCTAGGTTGCTTCAATTTGACAAAACAACGTAGAGGACTAGAGGTGCACATGAGAAGTAACTAAAAATGTAAGTAGATTATGATTAAGAAATAAGAGGGACATATCCATGTTTGGACAGTTCATAGTACGTAGCAAAGCATGAGGGTTTCCTCTTTTCCAATGAGCCAATCGTGATCGAGGATCCTTTTATTTGATGGACCATCAGATTTTATCACGATTTCCACTATAACATCTCATATGCTCATGTGAGCTTACATATGCAACTCACATGCAAATTTATTTAGTACAACTCACTTCGTCACATTCAACTTCATAATAATACAGTTACCATACTAGGTTTTTTCCTTTTCACCATTTAAGATTTATTTATTTTACATCTTGATGAAGAAATTGAGATTTTCTTACGTATGTAAGAAGAATCGATCGAGGAAACCACCAAAGCTATATATAATTTTTGGCCGGGAGTCCGAATCGATGTCGAAGAATGGTATGGTAAGACAATATCGAAAGTGAAGGAACTAGCGGAAAGCACCCACGTAAACACCTTTCTATTAATTATACCTAGTCAAGAGCTTACTGACCGTGGTTATTTCATGAGTCGAAGTGATGTACATTATTCCATATGTACAAAGTGGTCATTTTAGGAGTTATTGATAAATAAATAAAAAAACATATATGAAATGTATATAATCTCTTGTTTTTTTTTTTTTCTTAAACAATTTTGCGCGCATATTATATAAATAACAACTAGTTTTAAGCCCGTGCGTTGCACGGTTCAAATATTATATCATTCTTAATAAATTTTTTGTTTATAACAAATTATGCTATCATTTCAATAAAAATAATTCATAACAATTGTTGTGATGCTGCTTACATGTATTTTAAAATCTTGATCAATTAAAAAAAAAATACAAAGTTGTCTAGATTGTTCATGTTTAAATTATACAAACAACATTTTTTATCTATACTCTTGAAAAACACCTTTTTTTAATAGATATAGTATATAAAGTCGATTGTAATCATTATGCATTGCTTATCGGAAAATGTATAAATGGATCTCAAATTGAAATTCATTTCAAATCAAATAAAATGATATATGTTTCAAAAGTTTCTGATACACTAACCAATTGTATGATCAATCATACCGTATTTCTATAATATAGTGTAAATGATTAATAATTAACTGTGTAATCTATCCTCTCATGTTTTGCTCTTTCACCATACACTAAACTCTTTGAATAATTCTTAAATGATGGACTCTTCATTTTGCTCTTTCACCGTACACTAAACTCTTTGATTAGTTCTTAAATGATTGACTCTTCTTTTGCGCTCTTTCACCATACACTAAACTCTTTGAGTATTTCTCAAATGATGGACTCTCTCTATGCTCTTCAAAAATCCCTCTTTTATACAAAAAAAGAACAGATGTTTAAATTCCATTTTAATCTTTCATGAGTGCGTTGCACGGTACACATATTATATTGTGTATGATAATTCTTATTATACAAAAGTTCCACGTTGAACATGTTTCCTCGATAGTCAGATGTAGTGTTTATATTTTGTTTGTTGAGTTTAGTTTAGGAATAGTCATTTTTGCAATTTTCGCTACATGACTGCTGATTAATGCATTTCTATCAAACATATGTATAATGAAACTCATTTTAGATTAAATTTCAAAACAGGTTTAATGAGTTATATGTATTAATTTTTTTTATATATAAAATGAAAGTTATGACTAATTATGTCACGTCACATTTAAATATCTTTCAAATTGTAATTTTATGAAAGTATGGAGCCTGGCTAATAAATGTTGGGAGAATCTTTCATTCTTTGGACACTCTCACCATTTCTCTTATTTTGGACTCTCTTTAAGCTTTTTTATTTTTTTCAAAAAACAAATCTCTACTAAATGTATACGGAGTAACTTAATTGTTTTGCATATCGTAAAAATGTGTAAAAGGATCTCAAATTGAGATACATTTCGAAACAAATCTAATGATATATGTTTTGAAATTTTCCGATACACATAAGTAATGTTATAAGTGATTATGTCGCAATACATTTATTAAAGAGTCTCACGAAAATAAGGATTCTCTATGTGGATTTCCATTTGAGTTGTTAATAATAAAATGGGTGGTGTTTCTCATTTTTTAAACTCTCTCAGTATTTATTTTTTGTTGGACTCTCTCTATGCTCTTCAAAAATCCCTCTTTTATATATATACACTAGTTTTAAGCCCGTGCGTTGCACGGTTCAAATATTATATCATTCTTAATAATTTTTATGTTTATAACCAACTATGCTATTATTTGAATTTAAATAATCCATGACAATTGTTGTGATGTTGCTTACTTGTGTTTTAAATTATACAACAATATTTCTCATCTATATTCATTGCATATTGAAAAATGTATAAATGGATCTCAAATTGAAATACATTTCGAATCAAATAAAATAATATATGTTTCAAAAGTTTCTGATACACATTACCAATTGTATGATCAATTACACCGTGTTTCAATTATATAATATAGCTTTATGTAAGAAATTCACGAAAATGAGAATATCCGTGTGAATTTTTAATGATTAACTGTGGAATTTATCTTCTACTTTTTTGGACTCTATCTTATCTTAAATGATAAATCTGTATTATTTTGTATACTCTTTCACCATACACTAAACTCTTTGGACTCTCTCCCCATTTCTGTTATTTTAGACTCTCTCTAAACTTTTCAAAAAGACCAAATCTCTACTAAATGTATACGGGATAACTGAATTGTTCTGCATATCGGAAAAGTATGTAAATGGGTCTCAAATTGAGATACATTTCGAAACAAATCTAATGATATATGTTTTGAAATTTTCTGATACACGTAACCAATGTTATGAGTGATTATATCGTAAATCTATTAGATACATTTATGAAAGAGTTTAACGAAAATAAAGATTCTATATGTGGATTGTGAGTTGTTAATAATAAAATGTGGGTATTTCCCATTTTTTAAACTCTCTTAGTATTTATTATTTATTTTTAATGATAAAGGTAAACTCTTTCACCATACACTAAACTCTCTTACATACTCTTTCACTATACACTAAACTCTCTGAGTATTTCTCAAATGATGGACTCTCTCTATGCTCTTCAAAAATCTCTCTTTTATATATATACATTAGATTAGATTAAAAGACAAAAATAAGAATTTGTGAAAATTAGACGTAATTGTTGGAACAATTATCCTCCTCCTCCTCGGCGTCAAACCATGACCCAATAAATCTTAGCCCATTAATCAGCAAAAAATAAAAAAATAAATCTTAGCCCATTAAATGGGTCAAACTTGCATTTTGGGCTCATGTATTTAAACTAATGGGCCGAGTTAGATGGCTTTACACATTGGAAGGCCCGATTTATGTTTCCCACTTGACTTTTCCATTTCAAGGGTATTTTCTGGTCCAAATTCGTCTCAGTTTAGTGACTTGACGTTTAAGCCGCCTCGAAGGAAATTTGTTACTACTTCCGAAAATACGTGGCCTAACTTGTTTTCTTCGGAAAGAGGAACTTTCGACGACGTCAATTTTGTGGAATGTATCCGGAATCTATGGTTATATGTTGTGGATTGCTAGACCACCGGCCTCATAATAGTATGATATTGTTCGTTAATTATGTTCCTTGTTTCTTCAATGTGGGATTTGGGTTGACACCCCAATAACATTACATACATCCAGAACTACTTTACCCTAGCTATCACTTTCTTATCGATTGATGACACCATAGATGAAAGTATGCTAAGTATCTACGTTTACTCCTTACATTTTCAATTATTTACGTGTCATTTGAATGTTTGAATGGAAATTAATTTATCTATAGACAAAAAAAATTAAAAAGAGTGTACGACAGCTTTTTACTTTTTAGATTATTTACGCTTTAAGGTGTGAAGTAGTAAAAAGTACAGTCGAGTAGGTTTGATGACTTGACGTTGCGACACTCTTGAGTCCTTATATGATAATTAAGTAAAGAGGTTGGACTTCCAAATTCCAACAGTTGGAACTTGTCACATACGGTTCACAAAAACGAAGTAAAACATCACTAGACTAATAATGTACGCTAAAAGACGAAGACTTTAAGAAGACTTAGGCAAATTGTCCTTACATCTTTCGATGATATTTTCCTTCACACGACAAGATTAGCCATGCATGGACTCACTACTATATAAATCATCTAATCCTCCCACTCCAACACACATGAATCATTTCAACTATTAACTATTTAGTAATCGATTAAAAATATCCATATTACTAATATCTGTTTTTACGATACTTAAATTTTAACATAAACGTATTATTTCTGCATTTCGACAACCCATTTTATCAAATAAAACAATTATTTAGCCAATATTAAAGCAAACATGCATTCATTGGTTATTACTTTTCTTCTTTTCATGGCAACTAATCTTATTTTCTTAGCTAACGCTAGAAAATTAACTTCCACTAGTTACCATAACAATACTAATAGTAACGGGTTCTTTTCCGTCGAGCTCATCCACCGTAATTCACCACCACAGGACAGCGGCGCAGGCGGCCGAGGGAGAAGTTCCTCCTTCGGCTCGGTCTCAAGCCACCACAAAATCACCCTATCATCAACACACTATGACAGTAACAAAATCCAAACTGCCATCATTCCAGACGGGGCAGACTACGTCATGAAAATTGCCGTAGGAACTCCCCCGGTGGAATTTACGGCCGTGGCCGATACCGGGAGCGACCTTTTCTGGCTGCAGTGCGCACCTTGCGAAGGGTGCATCCCTCAACCATCCCCACTTTTCGACCCGACCGGGTCCTCTACGTACCACGTACTCCCATGCACGTCCCCGGTTTGCAACCCTAACGAACCCGGTCTAGATAATACCGGTTGTGCACCGGTCGGGGGTGTTGATGGCGGTAGCTCATGCACTTACGGAGAGATGTACGGTGACGGAACCCAAACTAATGGCGTACTCAACACGGAAACCGTAAGCTTCCCTTCGTCTTCTGGCGGGTTCCCGTCATTCATATTCGGGTGTGGGTATAGCCAACAAGGTTATCTAGGAGCCCAAGCGGATGGGATTGTTGGGCTTGGTGGCGGCCCATTATCGTTAGTTTCACAACTCAGTCCAAGCTTCAACTACAAGTTTTCCTACTGTTTGACCCCGAGAACTTCGGGAGTCAACAGTAAGCTTAACTTTGGGGTTGACGTAGCGGGCCCGGGAGTTGTGTCAACTCCTTTTACCAAACAAGATGATGCACCTACGTATTACGTCCTTACACTAGATAGTGTTACAATTGGGGACAATAGTACGTCTATCCCCGTTGCTAGCGACATAATTATCGACTCTGGTACCACTATGACGTATTTACCTTCTAATGTTTATGACGGGATTAGGGCCGCGATGAAGGATGCCATTGCGCTTACCCCGGTGCCGGATCCAGAGCAGTCCTATGATCCTTGCTATGAGGAGTCCGATGTGAATCCACCGGATGTGGTGTTCAATTTTAAAGGGGCTGATGTTGTGCTCAAGGCTGAGAACACGTTTAGGACGCTAAATGGTTTGACTTGTATGACCATGGTACCTTCGGATGATCCCTACATATTTGGGAACATTGCTCAAGTTAACTTCCAAGTTGGGTATGATTTGAAAGCTAATCAAGTCTCTTTTGCTCCAGCTGATTGCACCACGATTTAATGGATTAATTAGGTTCATTCAATGATTCAATTATTGATACCATTGATATATATATATATATATATATATATATATATATATATATATATATATATATATATATATATATATAAAGTTCTACTAAAACAGAAGCCACTAGGACACGTGGCATCCAATGGCTACACATTTTCCCGCTAAAATTTTTGTTCCTAATAACATGATTTTTAATAATTTTGTTCCTATTAATTTGCTGCAAATTCTAACAACTCTAAGTTAATAATGAAAAAACAGCTAATAGCTAGAGCCTTCTATTAACAAAAAAAAAAAAAAAAAAACAACTTTAATATGTTCCTAATAATTTTTTACGCTAAATTTATATATATACGGAGTATATCCCAAAATTTTGCTCTTCTTTATCTACTTTACAATCAAAATTTGTCCCCTTACTCACTGATGTAGTGATTAACCATTTCAATGGCTAAAGACTCGCTCAAATAGAGGTAACTAAAGGTCACTATTCTTTTCTTTTTGTGTTCTTATTTATTTGTGTAATCTTCTAATACAAATTTTATCTCTATTTCTAAGTCATGGGATTGTAAAGTCACTGAAATTTTGAGTTGGTAAATAAATTTGCCATAATACAAATGTTCCCTTACTAATATTCATACTTAGAGATACATTCACGCACATACACTTTGATGAGATTGCATTTTATCAAGTGCAAATTAAAGTCGTACGTATACATGATAGCTAAGCTATTCAGTTTTTTTTTTTTTTAAAGAAGTCCTTGATATCTTGAGTCGGAAAATAGATTCGGGTATATAACTATGTTTCGAACGCCAACAATATAAATCCGTTTTACCAAGACAAAGTTAAGCTAGACGTGTTGCCGCACGTTACGATATTAAAACTTTTGGCTACACATTTCCGTGCATAGCACGGGTATTATACTAGTATATATATATATAGATTATTTTGGTATATGTATACTTTTGATTCAGTTTTATTTTTGTCATACAAAATCCATTGTGTATCACTTACATTAAAGTTGTGCTATATAAACTCATATTTTAAATTATTAGTTAATTAATAATCTTATTTGTAACATAGGAGTACATTATAGACCATGCTGCGGATCAACATGATAATAATTTAGTTCGATGTAGCCATCCCAATCAGATGTTTAAGTTAGTTATCCCAAATCCAACTCATACTAGTCTTCGGTCTATGTACCACTAGCACTTTTTGGGTTAAGAACAATATTATCTTCATGTATAAGTCTCTTATATATACAGTAGTGCTATTACAATCCTAGACAATAAGAAAACCAAATGGGAACTCCTACATACGCTAGAGCCTATAAGAGTCGGACACAAGCTAAGGCCGTGACACACACCCGACTTGGCTCGGTCCCGGCACGAGCACATCTCGCCTAGAAATCGGACCACAACGACGGGCTTGCCTCATGCCGCGACTGGCTATATATTTTGCCACAATCGAAGTGCCTTGATAAAAAAAATAAAAAAATGATGATGGTCCAATGCGCAAATCTGATGATGGAGTGGGCCTCGGATTTTCCGAAACAAAAGCCTCTTACATTATTTGTTGTGTTCTCACTTTTGGCCCAATATTTTAATTTCATTAACCCCGTGAATATTTTAGCTAAATTCTGTCGTTTTTCTATAATTGGATAACTTTGGGAGAGCATGAAATTAGTACAGGGATGTTGTTTCAACCTAAAATCTAAGCATGAAACAAAAGTTGCGTCATTTGTACGATAAGCAGAATTCACAGCATTCGATAAATAAATTTATTACGGTTAATTATTCACCAATCTCCTGGTGTCTTGCTGGTAATAGGCTTGTCCTACAACCACAAGGTCACGGGATCAAAGATTGGTATTGTGGTGGTGGTGGAAATGGTGGTGGATAATTTGATGATGCTTGCTTGTTCATCTTAATTTATATGAGGTATTTCCAAATACCTTCTTTCTTTTTTTCCAAAGGGGAACAACACATAAATATTTATGAATTCATTTTGATACGGATATGGGGACATGATTGAATGTTGATGGGATGCTCAAGTTCGCAACAATTTATTCCGGATTTCCAATAATGTTTATTGGTGTTTGAGATTATAAAACAATAATCGTATTTTGAAATTAATTGGATGAAAGGTAGCAATTTACCTTTAAGTTGGATGGTCTTCTCACTTCAGGCCCAGTTTTCAGCAAACCCGTGAATATTTGGCCCAGTCTAAGCTAAAACTAGTCTACTTTCATAGAAGTCTTCAATCTAATGTATATATATAAAAGAGGGATTTTTGAAGAGCATAGAGAGAGTCCAACAAAAAATAAATACTGAGAGAGTTTAAAAAATGAGAAACACCCCCCATTTTATTATTAACAACTCAAATGGAAATCCACATAGAGAATCCTTATTTTCGTGAGACTCTTTAATAAATGTATTGCGACATAATCACTTATAACATTACTTATGTGTATCGGAAAATTTCAAAACATATATCATTAGATTTGTTTCGAAATGTATCTCAATTTGAGATCCTTTTACACATTTTTACGATATGCAAAACAATTAAGTTACTCCGTATACATTTAGTAGAGATTTGTTTTTTGAAAAAAATAAAAAAGCTTAAAGAGAGTCCAAAATAAGAGAAATGGTGAGAGTGTCCAAAGAATGAAAGATTCTCCCAACATTTATTAGCCAGACTCCATACTTTCATAAAATTGCAATTTGAAAGATATTTAAATGTGACGTGACATAATTAGTCGTAACTTTCATTTTATATATAAAAAAAATTAATACATATAACTCATTAAACCTGTTTTGAAATTTAATCTAAAATGAGTTTCATTATACATATGTTTGATAGAAATGCATTAATCAGCAGTCATGTAGCGAAAATTGCAAAAATGACTATTCCTAAACTAAACTCAACAAACAAAATATAAACACTACATCTGACTATCGAGGAAACATGTTCAACGTGGAACTTTTGTATAATAAGAATTATCATACGCAATATAATATGTGTACCGTGCAACGCACTCATGAAAGATTAAAATGGAATTTAAACATCTGTTCTTTTTTTGTATAAAAGAGGGATTTTTGAAGAGCATAGAGAGAGTCCATCATTTGAGAAATACTCAAAGAGTTTAGTGTATGGTGAAAGAGCGCAAAAGAAGAGTCAATCATTTAAGAACTAATCAAAGAGTTTAGTGTACGGTGAAAGAGCAAAATGAAGAGTCCATTATTTAAGAATTACTCAAAGAGTTTAGTGTATGGTGAAGGAGCAAAACATGAGATGATAGATTACACAGTTAATTATTAATCATTTACACTATATTATAGAAATACGGTATGATTGATCATACAATTGGTTAGTGTATCAGAAACTTTTGAAACATATATCATTTTATTTGATTTGAAATGAATTTCAATTTGAGATCCATTTATACATTTTCCGATAAGCAATGCATAATGATTACAATCGACTTTATATACTATATCTATTAAAAAAAGGTGTTTTTCAAGAGTATAGATAAAAAATGTTGTTTGTATAATTTAAACATGAACAATCTAGACAACTTTGTATTTTTTTTTTAATTGATCAAGATTTTAAAATACATGTAAGCAGCATCACAACAATTGTTATGAATTATTTTTATTGAAATGATAGCATAATTTGTTATAAACAAAAAAATTATTAAGAATGATATAATATTTGAACCGTGCAACGCACGGGCTTAAAACTAGTGTATATATATAAAAGAGGGATTTTTGAAGAGCATAGAGAGAGTCCATCATTGTGTATAGTGAAAGAGTATGTAAGAGAGTTTAGTGTATGGTGAAAGAGTTTAATTTACCTTTATCATTAAAAATAAATAATAAATACTAAGAGAGTTTAAAAAATGGGAAATACCCACATTTTATTATTAACAACTCACAATCCACATACAGAATCTTTATTTTCGTTAAACTCTTTCATAAATGTATCTAATAGATTTACGATATAATCACTCATAACATTGGTTATGTGTATCAGAAAATTTCAAAACATATATCATTAGATTTGTTTCGAAATGTATCTCAATTTGAGACCCATTTACATACTTTTCCGATATCCAGAACAATTCAGTTACCCCGTATACATTTAGTAGAGATTTGGTCTTTTTGAAAAGTTTAGAGAGAGTCTAAAATAACAGAAATGGGGAGAGAGTCCAAAGAGTTTAGTGTATGGTGAAAGAGTATACAAGATAATACAGATTTATCATTTAAGATAAGATAGAGTCCAAAAAAGTAGAAGATAAATTCCACAGTTAATCATTAAAAATTCACACAGATATTCTCATTTTCGTGAATTTCTTACATAAAGCTATATTATATAATTGAAACACGGTGTAATTGATCATACAATTGGTAATGTGTATCAGAAACTTTTGAAACATATATTATTTTATTTGATTCGGAATGTATTTCAATTTGAGATCCATTTATACATTTTCCAATATGCAATGAATATAGATGAGAAATATTGTTGTATAATTTAAAACACAAGTAAGCAACATCACAACAATTGTTATGGATTATTTTAATTCAAATAATAGCATAGTGGGTTATAAACATAAAAATTATTAAGAATGATATAATATTTGAACCGTGCAACGCACGGGCTTAAAACTAGTATTAACCAATTTCGAAGTGGATTATCCACGTTTTTTTGCCAAAACATTGTCCCAAAACAAAAATAGGTCAAATTCATCTATGACTCCCTTGGTTTCATATGATGAGGTTTTAAAACAAAACATGAGAGCCAAAACCCAAATGTAGGTACTAAAATCGGTGAAATACATTTGGCATCTTTGTTACGTAACGAGTGCTGAGAGGGGTTAAAAAACTTCTCAAACAGAGAAATCTACCGTCATATCCATTATGGATATTCCAAACCTGTCAATGGTAAAATATTTAGAACATTTCACGATTTTCAAAAAGTGATCAAAATTGGCTCATATCAAAGCATATAATCCATGTTTTTTTTTTTTTGGCTTAAACTTCGCACATGAACAAAAACATCTCAAATTTATCTAGATGTTCATACAAATTATGAGGTTTTTAATGTACGAGAGCCAAAAACTAGTTGTAGGACACAAAAAACAAATCAAATTTATCCCTGGGTGTCATATTATGAGGTTCTACAAAAGAAAGACTAATTCAAAGGAGACCTTAATATTAAACTCAAGAATGAGGACTTCCATTGTATTTGCTCTTTAGTAATTCTCAAGGCTTTCAAGGTTTACTTGGAGTAGTTCATTTATGAGCAGTGGAAGGTCAAATGGTATAACATTGACATATTACAATGTTGGGCTTACCACTTACCAGTGTCAGCATACCACATCACATGTGTGATAAACCTTTGAGCCTTTGACTGCAAATATGTGATTTACTGATTTAAGACCTTCACAGGAAGGGGAATCTAAACAGTGACGAAAAAGACCTGAATTGACCAATATACCCCTGTATTTCTTTTTGAGTATAAAGCACAAGAGCTGATTATTTTTAGTACCCTTTTGCCATAATTTTCTCTTTTGAAACTCCAATATCTCAAGTCAAGTAACTTCCACTTTAAATTTTCCCTCATAACTTTTTTCTTCCCACTGTAAACACCATAGAGTGAGAATCTTATAAAGCTGAAAAAAATCATCAAAAATTTAGGGTTTTTTTTTTTTTTTTTTTTTAACCCCAATTCTTCCCCCCCAAATTAAACAATTTCCAACAAAAAAAAAAAAAAAGCTGATTTCAATTGAAGAAATTCAAGCATGAAATTTTGCTCAAGAACTTCGTAAAAAATTGAGAGGTTGGTAAATTATTATTATTATTATTATACTTATTACCAATTCATTCTATACTTCATTTATCTCCCCCACCTTGACTTTGAGCTTGTCTTACAAGCTAGTCAAAGAAGTAGAAGCCAAGCACAGTTTACAAACATTTTTCATCCCCAAGACTCCTCCTTTTCATATCAAATCACACTCTTACCTCCTAATTCATCCTCATTTAAAGTCAAGATTTGATCTTTCCTGATAAATTTCATCTGGGTCAATTTTAAAAAAGTTGGGTTTTGTAATTTGCAGGAAATATGATCTGGGTTTGATCAGAAATCATGAATCCAAAGATGGGAATGTATGACATTATGTTATAAAATTATACTCGTATGAAATTGTTGTGAAAGTTTCAGTCTTTTTTATTGGGTATGCCAAAAATGTCACACCATAATTTCTTCCAAAGAGACACAACTTCACAAGCAGCAGCAGCAACAACAGCATCTCCACCTGTTTCTTCTTCATCAGGTGGAAAAATTAGCCCTGCAATTTTGTTCATAATTATAATTTTGGCAGTAATTTTCTTCATATCTGGTTTACTGCACCTGTTAGTTAGGTTTTTAGTGAAGCAAAGATCTTCAGCTTCTTCTACAATCTCACAGTCTAATAGATACCCTGATAATATCTCAAGTTCTGATACATTTCAGAGACAGTTGCAGCAGCTTTTCCACTTGCATGATTCAGGGTTAGACCAGGCATTTATTGATGCACTGCCTGTGTTTTTGTACAAGGAAATTGTGGGTTTGAAAGAGCCATTTGACTGTGCTGTTTGTTTGTGTGAGTTTTCTGAGCAAGATAAGTTGAGGTTGTTGCCTTTATGTAGTCATGCTTTTCATATTGATTGTATAGACACATGGTTATTGTCCAATTCCACTTGCCCTCTTTGTAGGGGTGCCCTTTACACCCCCGGGCACGCTATCGAAAACCCGGTTTTCGATTTCGAGGATTTGAGGGATGATGATGGGATTGGCATCCCTTGCAATGTGGGTGGAGGAAGAGGTGGTGGAGTTAGAGGAGGTGGTAATTGTGGAATGGGTGGTCAGAATCAAAAGTCGTTCGAGATCGAAATTGTTAGTGATAAGAAGGTGTTTCCCGTGAGATTAGGCAAGTTTAGGAGCACAAGTAATGAAGTTCCTCAAGTAGAAAGTGGTGTGAAAGAGTGTGATGTTGGTGAGACTAGTAGTAGTAGTTTGGATGCAAGAAGGTGTTATTCAATGGGTTCATACCAATATGTGGTTGCTGATTCTGTTTTACAAGTTGCATTATGTCCTAGTAGTACTAAACCATCTAATGGTAGTGCTGAATTGAAGAGGATTGAAGGGGTTAATGGGCAAAATCCGAATTCGACTGCGACAACAACCGTAATTGCTAATGCTAATGCTGATGCTGAGGCTAGAAAGATTAGTGTTGGGAGCAAGAAAGAGTCTCTTTCAGTTTCTAAGATATGGTTGTGGTCTAAGAAAGGCAAATATCCAAATTCATCAAATACAGATTTTAGTGGTATCAATGTTGATATGAGTTTGCCTTGGACTAACAGAGGTCAAGCCTCATGATTATGAAGGTATTCAACCTCCTCTTTTGCTTGTTGTAAACTTTTCATCATGACCCACTACTTACAAATTGAATCATATTAGATTAAATTTAAGAGTATGCTCTTTTTTTTTTTTTCTTTTTTTGAAGTCTTACTTTTTCTTTTTCCACTGTATTTATGTCTCTTTTTTTTTCCCCTAGGTTTGGCAATCTGATGTGCATTATGTTCCTTTCCACCTTAACTTTTAGGCTAATGGCAGTGTACTTTATCTTTTGATGAAATTCAATACAAAAGCTTTTGAGATGTTGCTTTCATGCTTTGCCTTAGCTTATCATATGCCCATTTTCTTGGTTTGTGATCATACAATTGTACTAGGAAAATACTCCTATGTTTCAAGCACTCCCACTAATATCATATGATCTCAGAGAAAACCGAGTTTATTTGTCGATATGCTAGCGACCTAGCGTGTTTTTGGAATGCCAGTAGCGGCTGGATCCCGTGTTCTACACTAGATGTATGCATGTTATGTTCGTCCAGAGTTGTTTTGTTGAATCAGTCAGATTAGATGACCTAATGCCTAATCTTTTAGCTCAACAACTATTGGCATTGAGTCCTGAATTCCAACCCTTTCAATGAATGTGTGTCATATACTCATGTATATAAACATAGTATTGGGTTACATAAGTAGTTCCTTAAAGATCCAAGTACTATAAAACAAGTACGAACTACCTATTTTGTCCAAGGTGAGTTTGCTTAGGTGTTTATGACCATTAAAGGCATTAATAATTCTAACTGCAGTTGTTTCTTCTTCAAGAAACTCTTGCAAACCATGTTACTATTATTAAGCAGAGCCAATAGGCCATTAATTTAAGTTTCTGCTATTCATAATAGATAAAAATAGCACTGTTGAGCTTGCCTGTATTTTACCGAAATAACTTTCTTTGCACATAACCTTAGCTGCAATGTTGCTAAACTTGTCCCGAATTGTGGGTTCCTGGAACTAGAGATCTCCGATAGCTACTTAATGTGTCGATATTCTTGTATAAGGTTCTTACATGAAATCGGAAATACCCTGAATGATTAACTTGCAATATTTTCCGATATCTGTTAAAGAAATTTGTTGTTGCATTTTAGTTACGAAAATGTCACCCTCGAATGACCCTATGACTTGTAGTTGTGTAACAAATCCTTTTCTTCATCCAAAATTGGTGACTATGAAGTGGCTTGTAATATGTATGTCCAATTATTGGAATGCAACAAAAAATGGGTAACCTTGGGACAAAATCAGACTGAGCTGTGTGACAGTTTGACATGGTGTCACTATTCTCTACTTTGTTCTTATGTTAAGAATGGTGGTTGTATTATATGTCAGTCAGTCTTCTCTACCTGCCCCAAAACGCCAAAAACTCGGTCGTTTTTAACATTGCTTCCCCATATTGTTGATTGTGTACTAGAAGTTTTCCCTCTTAGACTGCAATTGATGCATGTCCTGGTGATTGCCTGAATATCACAAGATGGTGTTTTAAGCTTTAGCTTGTATCTTCTGATCTTTCGACTTCTGAAGCGTACCCTGTGTTCTTGTATGTGAAACTCTCTGTCGTTTTTGGTTTGGAAATAAGCAGATAACGTTTTTTTAGTTATTTGGAAAATGAGATAGCGTCACTAAGTCCGAATTGTTTGGAATAGATGGAGGAAATATGGTGACTTTTTCTAAAGTTAAGGATACGTCTAGAGGAACATAATGTGGGGGCCGATGTTTGTGTTCCATGAAATGTGAGCATCAATTTGAGTAAAAGTGGAGGATAAAATGAGAGGTGTTGAGAGATATGAATGTAATTGTCAAGAAGAAGCCAACTTAGTGAAGAAGATATGTCACGATGCTAATGTGAGTGCTAACCTTACTAAAGTTTGATACGATTAAGACTACTACTGTACTAAACTAGTAACTACGTGAATAGATCATCACTGATCACAGATTTCAATTTCCTATGAAGTGGTACGATAGCTACTTGTCAAAAACCCGAAAATTTTCAGAAAACTAGTAATATCGACAAAGTTTAAGTAAAATAAGCGTGACGAAAATAACCTGAATAGAACATGAAAATACGGTGTGGTGTCCTTTATGTAAGAACAATGTTTTGTCTAAACTCGACCTAGAATGTCATGAAAATGTACATCAGACTTAACGCCTAGATCACTGGTTAATGGACAAACACAGTGAACAATCCGAGGCTCTTGGTAACCAAAACATACTAATTAACTTAATTAATACTATATACTAGTTATAATTAACGGTTAATCATATTCGAGGCTGTTAGGAAATGCTGTAATACGTTCATGGAACAATTTTGTGCTCTAGGTGCCGTATACTTGAAGACAACGGTAGCTGTATTATATGTATTATACTCGTGATAATCACGTAATTGACTTGTTGGTAATGTGCATTGTGCATGGCATTAGATTAAAGTAGCCACAATTAGATTAAGCATAGTGTGGTTTGGACGGTATCTCTGTTTGTATAGAGTAGGTAGCTAGATTTGTTTGTATTTCTTTTGTTTATTTCTTTCGATTCTTTATGTTTAATTTGGATTCTCTCATGTTTAAACCAAATCTGAAAAAATACAGAAAACTGCTCTCAAAAAAAAAAAAAAAAAAAAAAAAAAGTGCCTCGGATGATAATGTCAGGTGTGCGACACTGTCGAAAAACTAATTGATTAGGCAAAGAAGGCAAAGAAGTTCAAAGGATCATATCATCATAGTGCCGAAGACTGTAAGATCCAAAGTTTAAGGTGACAATGATGAAAGTATGTATGAGATAAATGAAATTATGAAACATACACTTAAATTCATTAGTATACATAACATAAAGTCGTAAACTTTTGTGATGGGTTTTAAGTCGACCGAATTTGTTTTTGTGAAACAGGCTCATTTAAAAGTGGGCAATGCTACAAGTTCAGCCTTTATCGTTGAAGCCCACATATGATATATAGAGTGGGTCACATATAAACGTGTAGTTTGAGTGACACCTGAGTGTTAGTGTTGCTTTATAGAGCTATAACGGAAAATGAGATAGTGTCGCTTGTTGTGATGAAGTCGGGGCTGTTGCTACTTGCCAAAGTGTCTTTTATTCTGCAGAGGGTAGCCTGTGACTTCTGTCTGGTAATATTCGCAATACCACCTTAGTCGATTGACATTAGCTGATATGTTTCGACTGTCAAAACTGATACTCACGCTTCCTGAACGTTCCATGTGTAAACCTGCAGTGCTGGTGCATGTAACTCATTCTGAATTGTCTCCAAGTGCGCAATTCGCAGGTGTAAAAGATACCATCTTACTGTCTAGATTGAACTCCACCTCAAAGTTAACCTGAGCAACATTCCCCAAAATCATAATGTCGTCATTTTCCTCCGAAGAAGACACAATTGCTAAGCAGACAGAATCACCTGAGTCAATCAGAAAGTTTGTTGAGTTCAACAAAATGTCACCCTGACTTAAGTGAAAGGTAATATTTGCTGGGGGTGTAAATCCTGATCTCACATCATAGCATAAACTGAGGTCTGGCACAGGTGGTTTCGTCATTGGCTTAGCTGATATGGCCTCTTTCACAGCTTTCTCAAGTTTCGAGTAGATACCAGGGTCTAAAGAGGTGAGTGTCGAACCATTGTCAATAACTATGTCTCGGTCTACTTCCACCCTTGTCTGGCCAATGCTTATGGCCTTCAGAGTGATAGCGTAAAATTCAGAAGAGTACTTGCTTGACAAAGGAACTGTAACTGTAACAGCTCCTTGTTTAGCTGCAACATGAGTGCCTAATCTTAACTTGCTGGTGAAGTTTGAGGTACTTGGAGTTAAGCAGTATGAGAAGCTGTTATCTATGGAAGAACCCAGTTGAGAAATTAGCGACAGAGGTCCCGGGCTAAGGCCAACTATTCCGGTTTCATTCTCATAAAAGTCTCCTTGTTGCGCGAATCCACACCCAAACACCAAGGAGGAGTTGAGATATTCTGGTTTATGATTTGTGGAAGGGAAGGTAAACACATCAGTGACCATAATTCCCGAGGTCAGAGTTAATCCATCTCCATAAGCATACCAGTACTCACATTCATCCGAATAAATGCATTGATTTTGAGGTACACTAAGGCAAAATGTAGAGTTACAAGGAAGTATTCCAAAGGTGGAAGACTGTTTTGGGTCGAACATTGCGTACTTTTGTGGGTAGCAATTATCACAAGGCTTGCATTGTACCCAAATGAGGTCACTGCCTGTGTCTGCAATCACGAATTGTTCGACTGGTGGGACGCCAACCGAGACTTTCATGAGGTAATCCCCTTCATTCTGGATCAAGGCAGTATCAGTAGAAGTGTTTTTGAGCCAATTTAGGTAACGATACCTTGAAGACGAGCCATGTGCTAAACGGTGAAAACGTTCTTGCAGGGTCATGGAAGAGTTGTAGTACGGAGACTTGGGAGAATATCGGTGGATAAGATCGACAACAAAGCCATCAGCTTGAAGTTTAGCTTCATGTAATGTTGGAGTCTGCAGTATCAGGAATGCTAAACAAGACAGTAGAGTGTACATCTTGTGTAAAGTAGTTGCATTTTCATTAGACAAGACATACAAGTCTATATATACTGTTCATGTTAATATGTTATTACATAAACTTTCTACAATCTTTTTTTTTTTTTTTTTTTTTTTTTTTTTTTTTTTGGGTGATGGCAAAATCTGTGCTGTTTTACTGTTTTATATGTCAGGGTTACTGTGTTTATCTTCAATTCAGCTTCTTACATGGGAATACTCTTGAGAACCCCTGTAAAAGATCTGTTTCAAAGCACACACTTTTCTTCTTGGGAATGAGAACTGGCTTGCACTTCAGTTGAATTCCTAGTTTTTATGAGTTGCATTATTTGCCGAGTGATTTTGCCTGTTTATCCTCCTTTTAAGCTGACTTGACCCGAGTTTGCGTAATGCGGACTGACAAATTGTACTCAGTTATGTGAAGTCTTGCTAACTATATTGCTCCCTGATGTTAAACAAGTTCAGAATGACAAGTAAATGAACTTTTGCTTGATCAATTATGAACATTAGATGAGACGCATTTCTAATAAACGAAGGAATCACATTGTGTTAAACAAGTACAGAATAGAAATTAAGTTTAGGAACATTATATAATTCTTCAAGTTCATTAGTTTTTTTTTTTTTTTTTTTTTTTTTTTTTTTTTTTTTTTTTGGTGTGTGCTTGAAGTATTGTCAAGGGTAGCTGAATTCCTAACAAAGATTAGTCTGCTAAATTTCTAAGGGCACAATCCATAGGAGTAAAAGACATTGTCTTACTGTCTAGATCATACTCAACCTCAAAGTTAACCTGAGCCATATTCCCTAAAATCATAGGGTCACCATCTTCCTGTGAAGGCACAATAGCTAAGCAGAAAACATCGCCCAAGTCAACAAAAATGTTAGTTCCTGTCAACGAAATTTCGCCCCCATCAAAATGAAACACCATGTTTGCTGGGCCTGTACTAAATCCTGAGTTCTTATCATAACATAAGCTGAGTTCTGGTTGTGGTGATTTCGCCATTGGTTGAACTCCTACAGCCTCTTTTACCGCCTGCTCGAGACTTGAGCATACAGTAGGATCTATATAGGTTAGTGTGGAACCTGTGTCAACAAATATATCCCTGTCAACATCCAACCTTCTCTGCCCAATGCTTATGCCTCTTAAACTGATCACATAAAAGCTAGGCAAATACCGCGGTAACAAAGTAGCTGTAACAGCTCCTTGTCCTGTTACAACATGGCTGCCTAATCTTAGCTTGCTTGTGAAGGTTGAATTACTAGGAGTCAGGCAGTAGGAAAACTGATTAGAGACTCCTAATTGTGAAATCAGTGAGAAGCGCCCGCCACTGAGGCCAATAAACCCGGCTGCGTCACTGTTAAAATCCTCATCTTCCTGCAGGGAACATCCGAAGATGAAGCTGGAGTTGACAGAACCAAATGTAAAGATGTCTTTCGCCATGAAACCTGAGGTTAAACTCGATCCATTTCCGTAAGTGTACCAGTACTGACATATATTGGTGAAGGCATCACATTGTGTCTGAGGTATGTGAGGGCAATATCGTGAGTCACAAGGGATTGTTTCGAAAGATGTAGATTGGTTTGGATCAAACATTTCACTGCTCTGCATGTTGCAGTCTGAACAAGGCTTGCATTTGACCCATATCAGGTCACTGCTAGTGTCTGCAATTACAAAGAGGTCTACAGGCGGTACACCAAGTGAGATTTTAATGAGGTAATCCCCATTATTCGGAACTAAATTTGTCTCAAAGTCGCTATTTGCGAGCAGTTTCAAGTGACGATGCCTTGATGAAGAGTGGAGGGCTAGGCTCTGGTACCGCTCTTGGTTAGTCATGGAAGAGCTGTAGAAGGGAGATTTTGAGGAGTAGCGATGTATAAGATCGAAAGTGAAGCCACGACTGGAGGTTGCAGCTTCTGTTAGTGTTAAACTCTGTAGGTGACTGTAAGATACTGAAATGAACAGATGGAATAGCAGGGTGTACATTTTGAAAGCTGAATTTTTTTTTTTTTTTTTTTTTTTTTTTTTGACATTTACCATACAAATCTGGCTGCATTTATAAGGTAATTTACCATTTTGTAATGGTAATTTTCACTTCTTGTTCAAGTTTTATATAGTAGATGATGTATAATATGTTGGTTGTTAGAATGTCAGGTCAAGTGTGCCTTAACACAGATTAGCTACTAATTAATCAGTTTTCGATACTTAGAGCATAAATCTTTCAGATGATAGCTGATTTAGATCGTTGTTGAAGCTTAATTTTGCATAGTTCTGATAGATGACAAGTTAACTTGGTCAGTTTTATCATTAATCATGAAATCTGCTTGTACGCTCACTCGTTCAGCTGATTTGTCTGAGTTTCTCAGTAGACTTGGCTATTGTAGATGTCGTCGATCATCCATTTGTAGTTGACGAGGTTTTCAGGCGTAAGAAAAGGTGAAACCTTGGGTTTGCAAAGCATGAGAATTGTGAAGATGGGCATACTTTGCATGCTAATTGATAGTGAACAAGATTACCTGAAATAGTGAAATCAATATAATTTTTGTAGCCTCACCTAACATTGGTATTTGGTAATGGTGGGTTTAGACGTATAGTCTTACTAAATAACATTGGTATTTGGTCAAATTATGCTCAAATTGTGGCTATATTTAGGCACTATATTTAGGTATTTACTAAATTTGAGCATAATTTAGTCCTAAAGGTATAGCCTCACCCATACGCCATAGTTCCTCTTAAGATTAAATTGTGGCTATTAATTTAATCAATCTACATGAAATATTAACAACATTACTAAAAATCAATAATAAATTACAAGAAATTGGTGGGGAGCCGAGATACGATCTGATCTCTCACACCAATTACTATAAAAAAAACCAACCTAGTAAAAATATGAGTTGCAGCCTGCACACCAATATCCTGCGTCCTGGATAACTGTTGATTCATCATTTTTCGGGGGATTGGAAACAGATTCATTCTCCACTCCGTTCCATTATATTTGTTTTCGTTTTTTTTTTTTCAATACATTTCCAATCCCTCTCTATTCCCCAAAAAATGTTACCTCCCAAAAACTTAAGTTTCAAACTTGATTTCCCCCCCCTAATCATTTTCTCTCTCCTCCTACACCCCACAGTCCCACACCACTGCCCCCCCACCCCTCACCAGACCACCACTAGCCACCGCTGCTCATACACGGGTCACCACGTATTATGCCTGAAATAAGTTTAACAAAGAATGAAACTTGTATCCATTCCACTCCTTTTGTGTTGGGATCATCTAGAGTTGCAAATCAACTCTATTTGGTAGAGTTTGCCTAAAAAGGCAAGAAGAAAATTTTTAACAATTTATTTGTGACCCTCAAAATTCTTTTTATTTTGTCTTATTACTTGTTTGGTAAACTCTACCAACTCTACCAAATTCAAACTCTAGAGGATCCTCACCCACTCCTTTTCCGTTTCCATTTCGTTTCAATTCCATTTTAGTGAACCAAACGTCCACTAATACTCTCTCTGTTCATAATTAAACATCCTACTTCGAATCATTCTCCTTTTTGTAAAATTATATACCAAAATGCCCCTACTTTATTCTTTATTTATTTATTGAAAATGCAAGTGTATTGTTATGTCAAGTGAGCCTTAAAAGCTCATTCTTTACTACTCCGTATATATATATTTTTTTTAAAATCTGGGTAACAACCCTACGCGTTTTGTAACTGAACGGAAGGAATATACGACAATCAATAAGCTAACTCAATCACAAAAGGACATATATCTTCTATTCTTCATTGCAATACATATCACAGACATTTGTTATTGCTTTCATTTTTTCTCTTGTGAAGATTATGGGGGCTACTAGTAATTATTGCACTATCAGTTATCTTGGGTACAATCTTTCTGTGCAAAGGTGACACTCTTGTTAAATAGATCATACTCGACCTCCAAGTTCACTTGAGCCATGTTCCCAAAGATCAGGGGATCATCTTCATCTGGAGTCGCGGTAATTGACAAACAAAGGGAGCCTTCATATACAAAGAATATGTTTGAAGCCTTCAGTATCAAGTCACCTCCACTAAAATGAAACACAATATCAGGGGGAGTTATAACACCACCTGAAGTTGTCACGTAGCACAAAACGGAGTCTATAAGACTATTAGACATCGGTTTCATCCCAATGGCCGCATTCACCATAGTCTCAAGGCTCGAGAAGATGGTTGGGGTTACATAAGTGAGTGTGGTAGCAGTGTCTATGATTATATCATTCTGAACTTGTACACTCATTTGTCCGACACTGATGCTGTTCAGTTCGAGATTGTAGAAGCTCAGAGGAGTTTTAGTGAGGAAAGGAACTGTGACAGCTGATTGTCCACCTGTGTTAAAAGAACCAAATCTTAACTTACTGGTGGAATTTGATGTAGCATCAGCTAAACAGTAAGAGAACTTATAGTCGATTTGATAACCTAGTTGAGAGACTAGCGACAGTGGACCGTTTCCTAGCCCTGCCACACCTGCTGATTGAGGATCAAACTCCCCAACCTGCTCATACCCACATCCGAAAACTGTCAAGGGAAAGGAAGGGCTTTCTTCATCAGATGAACTGAAGGAGAATGTGTCATTTCCCATGATTCCCATCGTCATACTTGTCTGGTTTCCGAAAGTATACCAATATAAGCACTGATCTGAGTCTGAATCACAGGCTATGTGTGCAGTATCGAGACTAGAACAATGCTGTGAGTCACAAGGAAGCATTTGGTAGGTGCTGGATGACTCAGGGTTGAGCATAGGGACGTTCTGTTTGTAGCAATTCGCGCAAGGCGTGCACTGAAACCACGTCAGGTCAATTGCTGTGTCTATAACAGCAACAAGTTCAACTGGCGGTGTGCCAACATAGATACTCATAAGATAATCACCCTGATTTGTGATAACACTAGTATCAAGTAGACTATTTTGCAGCTGTTTTATTTGGTTATGCCTTGATTCCGAGGCCAGGACTGATTGTTGGAAGCGTTCTCTCAACGACAGGGATGGGTTGTAAAATGGCGATTTTGGTGAAAATCTGTGCATCAGAGTGACGCTGAAGCCATCATCATGTAAGTGAGTTCTAGCTTCAGTGAGATTAGGATGTTGCAGATGAGTGTAGGAAAGTATAGTGAAGACATAAAAGAGAAGATTAAACATCTTGTAAGTACTAATTCTTCAACTTCTGCTTCTTTAGCAGAAAAATTACAGTACAGTGTGTTTATATCAGTGTTCTTTTTAACATTATATAGTAAACAGTTCTTTGAAATAGGCTTATAATCAGCTACAGATATGGGCAACTCAATATGAATTATTCCCTCAAAACTGCATTTTGCAAGAGACAAAACACACTTAGCATGAACACTGAAAACAGGATTCAGTTGTCTGTAGAAGTTCCGTCAGAGACGAGTTGAACTCGATAAGGTATGTAACGACACATGATATTATAATCACCAGAGAGACGGATCATACAACATTAACGAGGTTCACTAGTGACAGGAAGAATTAAAGCGCAAACAGAAAACTTCTTACACACTTACATGACAGAACAATAATTAAAGTTTAAGCAAATTGAAAGTTTATATCAACTACAGGGTACAGCATTGACTGATTAGTACTTGGTGCAATCTGCAGGTGCAAAAGAAACCTGCTTTTCTTTCAGATCATACCCAATTTTGAAGTTAACTTGAGCTATATTTCCGAATATAGGTGTATCATCTGTAGGAACCATAGCCAAACAAGCCAGATTGTCCACTGTTCTGAAAATATTTTCAGCCTTGAGCGCAACATCAGCCCCTTGAAAATGGAAGACTACATCAGGGGGATTATAACCTTGACCCAGGGACTCAGAGTCATAGCAAGGGTCAAAAACCTGGTTTGGGTCAGTCACAGGAGTGAGGGCAATGGCGCCCTTTAGCGCAGTTCTAACCCCGTCATACACATCAGAGGGTAAATAAGTTAAAGTGGTACCAGAGTCGATGATCACGTCCTTTGTCACAGGGACAGAAGAACTATCCCCAACGGTAATACCATCCAGGGTAAGAGAGTAAAATGTAGGAGTCGCGCCTTGGTTTGTAAAAGGAGTTGATACAACTCCCGGACCAGTTACATCAAGCCCAAAACTGAGTTTGCTGTTAACTCCTGATGATACAGGAGTTAAACAGTAGGAGAACTTGTAGTTAATATTCGGGCTAAGTTGCGAAACCAAAGACAGTCCCCCGCCCCCCAGACCTACAATACCAGCTCCATGGGAGCCTAAATCACCTTGCTGGTCATACCCACATCCGAAGATGAAAGAAGGGAATGATGTTGCAGGCGAACTGAAACTAATGGTTTCAGTGTTAAGGCCACCTGTGCTTTTAGTTCCATCTCCATATTGTGTGGTATAAGAACAGGAACCATCATTGCTGGTGTCACTTGGCTGACAGCCACTCTCAATGCCTTGCTGGTTG
Source organism: Spergularia marina (assembly GCA_963680865.1). Classification (NCBI taxonomy): domain Eukaryota; kingdom Viridiplantae; phylum Streptophyta; class Magnoliopsida; order Caryophyllales; family Caryophyllaceae; genus Spergularia; species Spergularia marina. The sequence goes on along the minus strand of OY804545.1, from coordinate 2,835,699 downwards.
CAAGACTCGGAGTTGCAAGGGATTGAGCGATAGCTCGAGGATTTAGTCGGGTCAAAGAGGGGAGAGTCTTGGCTAATGCAACGCTGACACGGGGAGCATTGGACCCAAACAAGGTCGCTCCCAGTGTCAGCAACAGCTGTGTATTCAACCGGGGGAGTGCCTATTGCAATTTTCATGAGGTAATCCCCGCCATTGGGGATTATCTCAGTTTGAACATTCTTAGTACTGCCGTAGTACGAAGATGATAGACTGACACGGTGGTGGTGTGAGACTGAGCCGAGGGCTAGTCTCCCCTGGCGGGTTTGTTGTGTCCCGGAAGGACTGTAGTAAGGAGAAAGTGGTGAATCACGATGAATGAGATCGACAGAGAAGTATCCATTACTGGAAGCAAAGTTTCTAGCATCAACTAGTAGCAGACTAGGAAGTAGTAAGAGTGAAGACACAATTATTAATAGAACAAAACTAAACAAAGAATGCATTATTGTTTACTGAGAGATTCTATTAGTGATATCTACTGATGTTATATGTGGGAATATACTGGTTACATTGTAGAGGTTTTTATAAGCCTCGAAAGTTATCCCTACACAAGATTTTTTGATATTTGTTCCTCTATTCACATTAGTTCCCACCTCTGCAAACTACCATCCATAATACTTCAATAGAAGAAAACAATAATATTAAAACAAAACACCAAACATCACATCAAAAGCCGAGTTTAATGGGACGTTAAATGGACAAGTCGAATTAGCTAAGGGAACAACTATTAGCACTCCACAATGTGAGACCGCAACTCTAAAAAACATCCTCTCACAAGTTATGGCAGTGTATGAACGCTCTGAAAGAGTGCCGAACTGGTGATAGGCTGATAGAGGCTCCGTTAAGCAACATCAGTACGGAGTATACTGTAAAGCTATCAGCATCAGAGAAAGAGGGGAATCTTTCTAACGAAATTTGCGTTTAGAAAGACAAAAAAATTATAGGAGGAAACAGCTACTAGTGTGAACCTTCATTCCCAAGAGTGGGCTAATCATACAAAGAAGAGTATTTTCTTTAGTGTTCACACTTGGGGGAATAGCAGGGCAATCAGTAAAAAAATCATGCAGGAAATTACGCAAAAAAGTGCCACTTTTTACTGAAGAACATAGTACAGGAAAGTATGAAGCTCAACTATGGTAAAAGCAGAGCAGCTGGAACAAATCCAACTCCACAGTTACAAAATGTAGAGATTTGTAGTTTCGGCCTATCGCCCTCTCCAAAATTCATTTTCCACATTTTGATACAAATGACAATCAAGTTATAATGTACACGAACCGCCCAAGTGAGAAAAAAACTGGGGGCAAAAAAAGTGTGAAGAAAGAAGAGGAATGAACAACCACAAAGATATGGAAATTTGAACAGCTACAAGCCACATCACAATGCCTACTACATTTGAAGAATTAGAAGGATAAATTGCTCACTAACATGACGGACGACGAGGTATCTTCTCTCACTTGAAGAGTCTTGTAAGCTGATGCGCGCCTCATTTGAAGTCTCAGCTGATCAGTGAACCTCATAAATTACGTGGGAAGTTACTGATTTGGCCTTCTTCTAAAACATCCTTCCCGTTTACCTTGTAGCCTATTCTTAGGCGCATTACAAGGGCTTTCTGGAGAATACAAAATGTGTTCACAGCAGGTCAGAATGTAGATAAAGATCACCCACTGATGATATCAACTTTAACAAAGCTTTAATTGCAAGCAGAGCCATGTAGCAAATTTATAGGAGCTATGCGTTATATTATCACGTCAGCAGATTAAGATGCAACACAACCAATATCTTTTACTTGCACTAAACTACACGAGTGAGGATCATTAATATAGCTCATGCACAAACTGCAAACATAGCATAATGTAACTGTTCACATTACATTAACATGCATAAACTTTGACTACCTAACCATTACATTTTCCATTTTCTTTTTACTCCTGTTTCATTTTCATTTCCAAGTTTATTGTGTGCTTGTGCAAACTTGCGAACGCAAGGGTTAGGAGGGCTGAAGAAGACATTCAGATGGTTACTGAAACCGAAGAATATGAAAGACATAATACCTTTCCATGCTGGCTGTTAGTAACGCGTAAACTCTGGACGATCGAGCCATTACCACTAGCTGGAAGCGTAGTGCTGCTAGCTGGATCTAGGCTCAGCTGAAGAAACTGTGAAATAAAACATCAATATTTATTAACTAACTCTGCCTAAAAATCATTTAGAGAGCTCACTTCAGGTACAAGATTTGAGGGACTGCAATAACTAATAACCTAGATAGTCATATTTACGAAGTTCATTAATTCATATGATACCTTGGGAACTGCCGCCTGGAAGATGAAATCAGTATATATGTTCGATGATAAGTTAATAAACGTAGCCTTGATAGATGTAATTTGCGGGTTGGTAGAATCCTTCGAGAAGTCAAACGTCATTTTCAGGGAGCTGCTCTCATATGCAACTATGGGTGCGAACTGTGGACCATTGCCCTCTGATGTGGAGATGTACAATCAGTATTGCACAAGGTGGTAACCCATCAATACAGCTTAAAAATCAGAATACAGTACCTATTGTTGGCTGACTGGAAGATAAACCATCCAATAAATTCACAATAGAAGCACTTCCACTGGGGGATGACCCTATTTTGGGCATCGATGAGAATGATGACAACCCCTCCAATGATGCTCCAGAAGTCTGGCTTTCTAGACTCAAGGACAAAATGTCAGGAGTAGCTGAATTATTTGCTGCAGGTGAACTCCCAATCGACAAGAGATCCATTAGCGCATCAGTTCCTGCTCTTTTAGTCTGACCAGAACCTTTATATAGAAAAGGAAACCATCAAACATGCAAGGCAGAAAACCATTCATCAAAACTATGAACTACAAATTGAAAAAATCTTACATTCATCAAGTCCTGGCTCTATGTATAATAGAAAGAAAGCCCCTATAAACCCTAGGACACTAAGTTCCCATTTAGAAAGATTTGTCTAATAATACTATTTTCTCAAGTAAATTGTCTCTCTTTATGGACTTATATTTCTAAATTTTTAAGAGAAGATCCAAGTAAGAGGTGAAATTGACAGACTAGTCGCTGTTAACATACCACTACGTATTAACATACCAACATAAAATGTCAAAGTTCTATTCAAAACACACCTGACTGCGATGGTGCAAGTGAGAGATCACCAAGGAGGTCTTGCAGAAAATCTCCACCCGAGGAACTAGGTGCTGGGACATCGTCAGAACTTAAATCCAGTAAGTCAACAAGGGGAGCAGCTGCTGCCTTGGGGACTCCATTTGGAAGATTTACCGATGGCCCATTAGAGCTTGAAACTGCTGCTGGTAAAGAGCCAGCCTTTCTTCCGCTGTATGTTGCCTCATCCAAAACAGGCATCCGTTCCACCAATGCAGATCTGTAATCATTTCAGTAATCCACCATCATATGCCAGTAATCCAAAAGCTAAGTAGCTAACTCCAATATATCAAAGGGAATATGATGAGGGGTTAGCAAAGACCAACCTAATGTTTTGATGTCTTTCAATAACGGAATTGAATTCAATAGCTCTTTGTTGCAATTCTAGGAGGAGGCTTCCTTTGTATTGCACCAGGATCTCTTTTACCCTCCTGCACAAGGTGTTTAACATAAAAGGATTTGGTCATAGAAGAATATGTCCACAAACTTTCAGGCCACGTCTTTAGGTTAGTTTCTACATAACTTTATTTCTGTCAACTCCAAGGCATTCAATATCTCCAGAATTCATAGAATGTTCAAGTGAACAAGGTACAGAAAGATCAGATATTTTTGTACAATTTCCAGTGATATTTAAAGAGAAAGTCAATTCTTTGTATCCCAGTCGTCAGCGAGTTATTTCATTGCCAATAATTATAGATTTAGATATGTGTCCACAATGATCACAGTATAATCGGGATTCAACTATATAATTAGAGGTCAGCCACAAGCCCTTACTGGGAACAAGCTGGAAATCGAGACGAAAGTTTCAAAAGAGCAGACAAACACATAGCACGAGCGGCAATATCAGAATTGTCACGCTTGATGGCAATCTCAATAACATCAATGGTATCTGACTCCGTCACCTGTTCAGAAAATCAAAATATGCAGTTAACATGATTGCACCTCCCAGGCCAAGGAAACACATAAATAAAGAACTCTGTTTTTTCTTTTTTTTTCTTTTTTTGAGGGGAATAAATAAAGAACTCTTGATCATCATCAACAACAACATGCCAACAACGGAGAGTGCTTCTGTAATGAGCCGTTCTACTAAAGAACGTTTATAGGCTGCTTATGTAATACTCTACCCCAGTGCCCCTTTTAAGACTGGTAGCTAAGGGGAAATTGACCTCCAACTGCTAATTGGGTACACGGTTTGCCAGTTTCGAACTTCACCCTATACTGAAAAAGTGAAAAGACCATATTGATTGAAACACTACGCCACAAGGGTCTCTATCCTACTTTTATACTGTAAAGGACATTGACTAGAACATTGCCCCAAGAGACAAACCCAAATGCTCCAACATCATAAAAACACTTGCCCTTTATTTTACAAAAGAACCCAATTTAAAATTTTACCACATCTCCAGGAGAGAAAAACCATACCCAAAATGACAACATAAGAAGCGAGCAGACCTTCCATTTTCAGACCTAATGTCCCTCGACATGTTTACACCCGGACTCAGTGACACTTCTGTAATCACTAGATAATCCTCTTGACTGTAAGAAGATAATAATTGACAAATAAAACGAACTTACAGTTACTGGGTCCTCAATGTCTAGCATCCCAACATTGTTGACCAACATATCACCATATTCTCCAATGCACCAAACTGCCACTTTAACAAGTGTTTCCTGGTGAAAATACAGATTCATTACCATTTGGATGTTCCAATTGTGGCACAGTTGAATCTCAACAGTTAACTAATGGAATAAAAGAGAATACCTGCTCAGTTGACGCCTGAACAGCTCTGTATAAGGATCTGACTGTGTATCCATGGAGATTGATAGCATTACTTATCACAACTATAAGTCCATGCCATACTTCATCCTTAACATAATTTCCAGCCTACTAAGCAAAACATAAATATCAGTACTTTAAAATAGGCAAGAACCAATAAAGAGAGGGAGAGGGGATCAAATAGGATGCAGAGAGACTAGCTTTTTTTGAGTCTGAATAATAAATTTGCTATTTAACTTTCTCCTCCTTTTCTAAGGATAGAATGTCAGTTCAAACATATGAAGTAGCTATAAATGTATCTCATTCCAATAAACAACTGAAGAAACATCACCAAGATGCTAAGACGTGAAACAGGGATTCCAGATCCATCTAAAAGTCTAAACTAATGCATACTGACCAAGGAACTTCATACCTCAGAAAGAACCTTCATCATTTGATCAATGTACCAGATCTTCTCCGGAGAAAACCTAAAGAAACAAAAGCATAACATTACCCAGTGCCTGTCGGAAAGGGATCTTACCCCTATCTTGAGAGGCTTTTACGGAAAATCCAAAAGCATAAATAACATCAAATAGAAACATCAATTACTGTGACAACAGACGCTACAATAGCAGACCATATCACATCAACACACGGCACCAACATTTACAACATCTTTACCCCAGTGCCTTAAAGGCTCCCGCCATAAGGCGGGGTAAGGGGGGTCGGATGCACGCAGGCCTTACCCCTGTTGAAACATAGAGAGGTTGCGCATGGATGACCCAAAATGAAAATTGTTTCGAGAATCAACACATGGCACCATATATAGGAATTAAATATCAGATTATAAGCACAAAGAAGCAATTACGAGGTAATGCAGCTATCCAAATGCCACACACAGAACAAAAGAAGTATGCTGTCTAAGATCCAAATCTGGTTCCTCTTTTGCCCAATAATCATCTCAAAAACTCCTTAGTCCAACTCCCATATTTGCTAAAAGACGGGCTTCAAAAAATGTTAGATGGAAATTTGTTTGTAGTTCTTGCCAAAGCAGATATCAGGGCTGCTGAAGAATCAAATTATCTGAAGCTAATTCAGAGGCCATTACACTAAGAGACTTTTTCTTGTCAGACACAAATCATATACTTCAATTTAAAAACTTAAAAGGACCATCTGAAACCAAACCAACGATGTTTTAAGTTTAAATCACAAGGTATTAAATAAATGCTTACGGTTTTATACATAATTTCATGAAATTTTTGAAAAGTTGCTATCAGAAAACCTTAAATATTAAAACTAAGCACGTCTATGAAGTCAAAAGTCTGATTAATCCTAAAACCGGGATAGGTTTGACGCTTTGGCCATAGCCTCGCAGTCAAATACTCTGATAGGAAGTTTCTTTTTAGAAGGAAATTTGTTACAAAAATGATGCTTGAGGAACAATACATAATAAAATTCAACATCAAAAATCCACCAGTTTGTAGAATTGTAGATGTGAAACTGTAGACACACTGCTCTTAAAACGTAGCGCAGGAGAATCATCATATCAATCATCAAACTTGCACACATTATAATAGAATCGGTCAAACTAAGGCCATCTTTGGGTGATGTAATCACAGGAGCACAGTAATGTTTTCGAATAGGTAAAAGGCAAGGATTGATATGCAAGGGAGTGCAATAATACATTTATATATGTAGAGGTGTTTGCATACCATGACCTTCGACAAGATCTGTCAAATCAAGTAATAGTGTAATACATCAATTACACTTCCTACTTGTCACTATATATCTTCCCCTCATTTCAACCTTGTCACTGCTACAGTACTATATTACATCTAAAATTCTGAATACATTGTTATTATGATTATAACAAACCAAGAATAACTCAAACAACTGACAAAGAGCCTATCATGTGTAAACTGCCTCTTAGCTCTTAGTTTCCTGTCTATTAACTACCTACTCAGGATTTCGTTACTGCCATCTTTCAAAGCAGGTATGATTTCCACCAACAACCATGAATCGCAACCCTCCTTTCTCCCATCCCAAAGATTAGAACAAAAAAAACCAAAGCAAAAATTATCAATTTTACGGATTGATGGTCAATAATGTACGGTCAATCCCAAAGTATCTTTTAGGCATATTAAAATGATGGGTAACTCTTCAAGGTGAGGGCTTATAAAGCTGAATACTGGAAGTTGGTCCATTCAGTCAAAATTTGTCAACAGCTCTGACTAAACCATGTTCACCTAGTTACCAAAGTGAAGGGGGGGGGGGGGGGGGAGTTAAAGCCTTTCGCCTTTCTTTCCATATTCAGTAATTCCTTTGGTTCTACTACTTCAACTTCCCCAACCAAAAGTTCCTCCAAACACGGCTGACCATATTAATGAGTATACCTCATTAAAAAATATACTCATGCACAATAGACATAAACGGAGTAACAATAAGTATGAATAGCGACGATCACTTACTTATCAACAATGGAGCAGATTTTGGTAGTCAGATCCTCCTTGAAGTCAAGATCACTTACTTCCAAATATTCGATCAGCTCTTTTGTCAGAGGTTTTACATTACTCTCATTAACTAGAAGATAAACAAGGTCAAGAGCCCTTTTTCTGATTGAAGCATCTGAATCCTGGCAATGATGGCCAAAAGCGTCTTAATGTTATGTAGAAACTTGATCTCAACAAACAACTCAGTTGAACAGCAGATAACCAGTATGTTAAACAGAAACTACAGAAAAGCAGGACCAATTGTGTATTGATCACACAACAAATGAAACATTTGCAATGGAAAGGAACGAGTTTCTTTAAAGTAAGAGTGTTCAAACGTTTTCATGGCCTGTGACTGGCAAGCATCACCTTGAAACAGCTAGGAAAGCTTCTTCAGTGGTCAATTTTGTCATCTTCTATAACAAACCCAATATTTATGTTGGAAATGGAAATCTAAAAAGTGTCCATGATTTTTCAACCTAATTGAGTGATTTCATAGATTACCCACTCTTACAAGTTATGACACCTAAAATCATCATGGTTATAACTTGGAAGTCTGAACAGAACAAGAAGTACCTTGACACATTCCAAGATAGTTGTTCGATGCCTCTGTACAGCTTGAGAATCAACATTGATAGCCCTCATCAACATATTCAAAGCAACATATCTGGTTTAACAAACATATCAACCACTTAAAACAGACATAGAACCATGACAGCTAGTAAAAATGCACAAACCGATCAATTCCCCAATATCATCAAACTAATTGCTTCATACTCACGTCAACTAACACAGACAAAGAAGTGTTAAAGATCAATCTAACATTCTCAAGTCAAAGCTGTTCAAATGCTTAATAGCAATATAACATTGAAAAGCAATGCCCAAAAAAAAAAAAAAAAAAAAAAAAAAAAAAAAAAAAAAAAAAAATGACAGAAGACAATTTGTTACAACTAACAAGCAGCTGATAAACGGAACAACAGCTTCCACACCTCACATAGAAGCGGTGGTGAACACTACTAGGTCAGTGAAATGCTTCCTAGAAAGTCTTATACCAACTCCACTGGTGATGGAAAAGGTTCAAAAAAGATGGAAGCTAAATATATGTGCAACACATGCCATTATGTCTAATAGTCCAAACTTATTGCATAGAAACTATCCCTCAAATTGTTGGAAATCATTATTACACTGTCGATTGCAATACAGAAAACACAGATGAGTTTTATTGATTATCAAATAATATGCCTCAAGTCCCTCAACCATCAGCTGCCAGCGTTAAGCCATGCATGAAATGTAAATTTGTATAATTCGAAGAGAGTTAAATGAAACTTGAGTGAGAGAAAGAGATTATTGGATCACAGATGCCTAAAGAGGCCGAAACTGCATGCGAATTTTAGTAAAATCCTACAACCCAAAAAAAAAAAAAAAAAAAAAAAAAATGAAAATTGGGAAGATCCAATGGCAAACCAAAGTAAAGTACGCACCTGATATTGTTGTCCCTGTTAGATAAAAATCTTCCTAAAATGTTTATGGCAAGCACTCGCAAACCACTATTGTCTTCAATTCTCATGATAGTTTCCACACACTCATAAAGAATGGCATTCCCTGCATTCTTGTTTGACTCTGTTTTTGTTGCCACCTAGAGCATATTTAACATTGAAAATGACCAAAAGACGAAGGGAGTCAATAAGCATACACCACAGGGGTTCGAGAGCAAACCAGCAGCATGAAACACTTGAAAATAGACCAATAAATCCATTTGTACGTAACAAAGAATTTGAATCAAGATTAAAATTAAGATTTCACTTTAATAGTGGGGAGTCATGAGCATTTTGCTAATGCCAGAATGTTAGATGACGAACTATAACTGCTTGAGTGGCCATCAAAAATTAAAGGAGGGTATTGATTGATGTGATAGACATTCAGTTTTGTCTTTTCCAACCAAAAATTAATGACCTTGATAAAGAAATAGAGAGTTATGTCAAATGAACACTAATAAACAAGATAATGGACGACAATTACATGACATATTCTGTTTTTCCAATATAGTGGCTTTTATCTAATATCCCTCGTTTTGCTATGAATGCAGTCCTCAGTCTATCTCTTTTTGGGGGAGAGATGGATAAGGAACGAAAAAGACTGATTAAAGCTTGCTCTTCTGGACCTTTAGTCAGGAGAAGATAAACAAGAACATGCTTGTTTTGATGTCACGTAGACTTAGCTCACATATAAGTACAGAAATATGGAATGAGGCCAACCTCATGACATAAATATAAATCAAAATGTACAAACATGCCAAATAAATTGCATAACATAAACTGATAAAAGTGTCATTATCAACTCCTTTTCATTTCCAGTGAGGAAAATGGTGTGAAGTGCCAAATGAAACATGTGCAGCACAAACAAAATAATGTGGGTTCATAGAGCAGAGGAGGAACGGAATTTGAGTGCAATTTTACCAGCACTATCCTGGTGGATTATCATGGTGATACATCTACACTGATAAATTGTTGCTTTTCTAAATTCATTTTCACTACATATTGCTACCAGCACATGAAGACCACAAAGAAATATTTCAAAATGCCTCTTCAAATTCCATTTATCATCCTAAGTCCAGGGCAACCCTAGTGCCTTTATGATTTAAGCACAAACTTATATCATTCAACACTTCACACCAAATAAGCCGTCATACAGCAATAACAGGATAAGTGAAACCAGACACTTCAGAGGGCACCCACCAACCTGTGCAAGTATGTCATTCATGCAGTCACTAGCGTCGGCATCACCTTGCCCTAAAACACGCAGAAACCTCAATAGTCTGATGTGGAGGAAAGGATCAGTAATTCCACCAACGTCATACTCTGGAGTGTATGGACTGTTAACAAGATCCTTTAGAACTCGCACCACCGCATCTGTGCATTTCTAGGAACACCAACAGAAAAACTTATATAACAGTATAATCAACCAGAATAAATGTAGCACACTTCCCATTGTGGAGTAAAATTAAAAATACAAAACCACAAGTCTGAATTGCAAAGTAAACTCAAATTACATATGAGCAACAAAGGAACCTCCCATTATGAAGATGGGTAGCGAGGTCAGAATTGATCAAATCACAAGTTTACTGTTCAGAAGTTCTAGATACATGACTTGAAACCAAAAAGGAAGACGACAAATATGCACACACACAACACTATGACTTATATAGCTCTAGATAAACCGGACAAAATTAATAGTATATAAATTATAAGATATGGAAATGTAACCAGTATTTTTAAGCAGGACATAGCTACATATGACAAAAAGAAACCACTAACCAATTAAGAATAAACCAGACAACTAAACTCAGGCGCAAAACCAGTTACATTAAATCAAGGAAAGATCAAAGATGAATAAGATCAGTATGGAAAAATATACTTTAAATAATAACAAACTTTGGCAAAGAACAAGGGATGAAGAAAACAAATGATACCTTTCTGAAATACTCAAGGGCATCTTCACTAACTTTACACAAATCTGTACAAAGTTGCACCCCAGTTATCAAGACTCCGTGGTGCTTTTCTTTCAGAAATGCAGCAGCCGGATTTATGAAATTCTCCGCCAGGTCAGCGACTTTCTTTATAATCCGTATTGAACACAATGCTGCCTATTTCATAGGAAAGTTGTCATATAATTTTTAGTAGTTTTGAGACTTCTGACATCATCACTATCTAAAAGAATAAAGCATTCACATGGTAAACATGTATCTGTCAAAACTCACAATGGACCTCAATGAACCTACGCAAGACATGCCACACAGGTAAAGCTGCTGTAGCAAGAAATTCTATAAAGGCTTCCATAGAAAAGGATCTTATTACTGATGCTAAGCAGTAGCATTTCAAACTACATGATTTACAAGAAATGAAAACAACATCTAACGAGCAAATCGAATGAATGAAAACAAATGCTGGTTCAATTAACATATGGAAAATTAGCATAATTAGTTGGCCACTCAGATTACATGTTAGAATGAACAGCTAAATATGCAGGGACTTAATCTGCGTGGCACATGGACATTGATCAGTTCTAAGAGAAAAATCTTACCTTTTTGCGCACATTTGGATCCCGAAACTGAAGCAGTCGTTCTACTTCTGGGGCCAGGTCACGGGCCATTTCTGCAGAACAAATGTTCCCAAGAGCACAAAGAGCAAGTCCCACGATGTACTGGTTTGAATGGTTGAGGTCTCTATTATATAATTTAAGGAATAACGACACCACATTATAAAGCAAGCCATTGCACATAGAACAGAAAACTTAACAACAACAATTTACAGCATAATAACCACATGCTGCATAAACACCAACATGAAAATCAGGATACTGTTTCAAGGAATTCGTAACCAACATAAGAACTTCTTGTCTTTCATCGAGAAGCAACATAAGCCCGAGGTAACCTATTCTCTTTTCGGGAAATCCAGGAGAGGCAATCAACTTGAGACACTCCATTTGACCAAAATGTGTAGGGTAACCAAGCATATGAATGAACATAAGCTTAGCCATATTTCGATGCCTATACTCCGGGTCATTGTCGCTAATGGCAGTACGAATAGCTGCACACTCTTTTCGGACAACAGCACGTTCCTCCGCTGCTGTTTTACAAGCTCGTATCGAGCGAATCATGTCCCTGCATCGAAATACCACAGCTTTTCTGAATTCGGAACGAAACACCTCAAACACAATCTAACACCCTACACTGACAATCCACCTATCTTCAACTACACAATTCCATCATAACACTTGCATTGTGATAACAATTCAACTACACATTTAATTGAAACCCGTAATCTTAAATAGTAACAGTGACGATACATTTACAACAACAAGATAGAGAATGAACCACCAAAATTTCAATGACAAAACTTGCACATTCAATTACAACCCCACTAAAAAAAAAGTTCCAAACTTCACGAAATTATAATCAAAACAAACAAAATTAAAGAAAAAAATTGATCTGGGAAATAATGAAATAATTGAAAACTTGCCTCAAACGGGTTCCTGAAGAAAAGGGATTCATGATTTGGTCCAGTGTTGTTGAGCTTCAACAAGAAGAAACCCTTGATTTGATTACCTAAAAAACCCAATTTCCCAAAATTGAAATCAAGGGCACAAATCAAATCTGAAGAGTGATCCACAAGGAAGAAAAAGATCAAAACTTTGTAATAAGATCAATGAGAAATGAGTGAGATCTGGGGATATATTGGGGAAGAAAGAAAGAGAGACTGGAGGGGAAGAAGAAAAGGAAAAAAACAAAAAAAAAAGATGAAATTTTTGAGTGATTTAATTATTAATAAAGTGAATTGGGGTTTCGATTTCGTTATATTATTACATCATCTGTGAAATGTGAATTGCTTCCCCAAATTCGCAAGGAAAAAAATTTACGGAGTGCATCAAAAGTCACTTATGAAATCGAGTTTTTGCGCACCGTTTACATTAAAAAGGTTTTCACGAGATGTGATCTTATGACTCTATTTATTGATATATCGAAAATTATTTGTGTTTCACATAAGTGGAGTCTAAACAAAGAGTTGTAAAGCTACCCACCTCTATTAGATGAGTATGTATCGAAAATTTGTTAATACTATTGTAAATTCGAAGTTGTCGTCGAATATTATTAACGCCAAGATCTATCATTTTCACTGATAAATTCAAATTTGTTATGTGTAGGATGTTCTTACTAATCTATCGGTTCATTTTAAAAATTGAACGTGAAATTCACGAGTTACTTTGTATTTTGGACGTTAAGATTGTGCATATTACGCATTCTATTACGGTACAAAAACACCTGTATATGTAAGTTTTCTTGTTCTTAAGGGGTGATGATAATTTGAGTTAGTGCATGAACAACACGTTAATAAGTCGTGCAAACATTCCAGGCATGTTGATCTCCTAACCATGAGGCTAACATATATTCCCTCATGTTATCCCCCCCCCCCCTTCAAAATTTGTTTTTGAGTAATAATCATGTTAGGGGCTACTTCTAAACCAAATGAAAAACCCGCTTATCATAAAATCAAGTGGGATTGGTAAAGTGCAATGCATAATAGAAAATGAACTACTTTTTACAATAAGTGAACGTTTCATTTGGTTTATAAGTAGCGCCCAACATCGCACCTCAAAAACCGTTTTTAAAGGTGGAGAAAAACAGTGAATAGGAGGGGAGTACTCCGTAGTACATTGTTCCTCAATGCAAACATACACCGTCACATTAAACTCGCAAGCGCCTCGAATTTGAGTTCAATTGTAACATGGGGTATGTGTTAGACTACTACTAGTGATAAGCAAATCGTAATGCACTCTATGTTTAATTTTCATCAAAGTAAAGGTTTATAAGGAGTATAATCTTTCACAAAGTGATGGACACTAATGAATACGAGTAGTAAAACTTTACCGTCTTTTGCGATTCTACCTTCGACTCAAATCGCACTAAAACTCGATACCGCAAATAAAAAAAATGTTCCATAAAGCACTTATCGAACGCTCCTGGAAACTTTACCTTTGTCCAGCTTTAAAGAAGGGAGAAACTTTACCAAACCTAAAACAGTTATTCCCCATTGATCACTCACACAAGAGCAAAGAGTGGCGTGCCATGGAATTTCTCCCAGTTTTCACCCTTTTCACCATTATCAACCTACTAATCTTCCATGGTAATAACCCCTGTAACTGCAGTAATTACAGTCAAATTTACCACTAACTTTTCTCCTAATCTTATTTCTGGGTTTCAAAGATCATCACTTTTTTTACTGTAATTATGTTGTGCTTTTGCAGGGTATGCAGAGAAGATCATATATGAAGATGGGTACACAGTGAAAACAGTTGTTGATGGCAATAAACTGCAGATAAACCCTCACTCAATTATTTCTAGATCAGACTCACATGATTTGCTTCTCCTTGATTCATCATCAAGTGTGTTCTACACGCTTTCTTTCCCACTTTCTCAAGGTTACATCTTTTCTTGCTCATCCTTTTGTTGTTATTATTTTCTTATTGTTGCTATATTGATACAATTACTGTTGAAAATGTCTGATTGCTCATCCATATATTATTTCATTAGTGTTGAAGTTAAAGTTTACTCTTTTGGGAAGGATTTTTGTTGGATATATACTTACGAGTAACTTTTATGGCATACGCAAGATGCTTATCAATGACGATTCATGTTAGCCGACCCCAAATCAATTTGGTATTAAGACTTGGTTGTTGTATTTAGTTGAATGATGAATACTGTATGTTTTATTATAAAGGAACATTGTATATGTTGGCTATACGGTGGAGCAGGTTTTTAATAATCTGTGCTCTACCTACAACTTTAGTTAATGTATACCCATTTTTTATGAAAATGAGACGTAATTTATCATATATATAACATTTTCCGATGTGTGAGAGCGTGGAGTACCATGGAGATGGCTATATAATACAATTTGCTATGTTCAGTTACCAAATACTCCCTTTCTTTTTAAGTCGAAATGAGCTCTGGATGGGGTTTTTTAGTTGTCTTATCTTTATTGAGTCGCATCTATCTATCTAGTTCTACTAAAACAGAAGCCACTAGGACACGTGGCATCCAATGGCTACACATTTTCCCGCTAAAATTTTTGTTCCTAAAAACATGGTTTTTAATAATTTTGTTCCTATTAATTTGCTGCAAATTCTAACAACTCTAAGTTAATAATGAAAAAGCAGCTAATAGTTTCTACACTAAATTTATGAGACCATTTCAACCAAATATATATACGGAGTATATCCCAAAATTTTGCTCTTCTTTATCTACTTTACAATCAAAATTTGTCCTCTTACTCACTGATGTAGTGATTAACCATTTCAATGGCTAAAGACTCGCTCAAATAGAGGTAACTAAAGGTCACCTTTTGTGTTCTTATTTATTTGTGTAATCTTCTAATGCAAATTTCATCTCTATTTCTAAGTCATGGGATTGTAAAGTCACTGAAATTTTGAGTTGGTAAATAAATTTGCCATAATACAAATGTTCCCTTACTAATATTCATACTTAGAGATACATTCACGCACACACACTTTGATGAGACTGCATTTTATCAAGTGCAAATTAAAGTCGTACGTATACATGATAGCTAAGCTATTCAGTTTTTTTTTTTTTTTTTAAAAGAAGTCCTTGATATCTTGAGTCGGGAAATAGATTCGGGTATATAACTACGTTTCGAACGGCAACAATATAAATCTATGTTGCCAAGACAAAGTTAAACTAGAGACGCAATGCCGCACGTTACGATATTAAAACTTTTGGCTACACATTCCCGTGCATAGCACGGGTATTATACTAGTAGGCTAATATAATGGGGGTAGGATTTGGACGGAACCTAGACAATAGTACATTTGTACTCAATACTTCCAACTGAACAACCGGGCCAAAGAGTCACTGGTCTCGTCTCTATACTGATTACGAGTAGGATAGTTGTAAATTAGGACACTGATAACTTGTTGTGGACTTGTAGTTGTGGTTGTGATAGTTTACTAATTATAAAAGTGGTTCTTGTACTTCTTTGTTTAACTAATGATCCCAAAGTTGTGGTTGGGTATCCTTTGGCCCTTTTGGTGTTGCTCTCCTGTTTCAATATTTTCCCATTGACGATCACCGGGTTACTGCTACGAAATAATATGGTACCATTAACATTAAATAAAAGTGGTGTTTCTAGAGAAGGGAGTAAGTTGGGGCCAGAGATAACATCGTCGGTCACCAAGGTGGGTAAAGTATCTAGATCGTGAAATTTGATCATCCAAGAACTTTGGATCTTCAATTAAGTTACGATTAGAGGCGTTGGGGATGTGTGTCGAATACTTGACCCCACAGAAGAGATAGATTCGTGCACACTTGACTTGAGTTGCATTTGATGCTCTTTGTTCTAAATGTATTCTAGACAGATAACATTATGGCATACTTGATACTTGTACCTCCATGAGGCAGCTTTTCATTATGTGTCACATATGAACAATGTGCTATATACATACCTGTTATATGACATGTAACAAATTTTTGTTGGGCTGTTTAGAGAGTATACTGAAGAAGTTTGCTGGAAATGGGGATGGGTATTCTGACGGTGATGCACCTTCAGCTACATTCAACAAACCTAAGAGCTTTACTGTGGATTTGAAAGGAAATCTATATGTTGCTGATAGTATCAACCTGGCTGTTCGAAAGATTAGTCGCTCAGGTACAATTTACCTCTTTCTCTTTATGCTATGTTTAGTCTTTTAAAAAAAAAAATTTTTTTTTAAAAAATATTTTGGCACCAGTATTAGTAGCTTGGTGCTAAAAGCATTTCATTCTGTGGTGAAACCTTCCGAATTCTTGGTTATGGTTCTGTTGCACGCCATAGTATGAGGCTATGAGCCTATGAGGTTATATTATTGGTTGAGAGTTGAGATGACATGTCCCAGTACCTGTCGTAAAAGTACAGAAACCTAGTTCCACAAGGATTCACTGTTTGAGCAGTCGGTTGAAGTTTTAAGTTAGTAGTCCACAAAGATTGAGTAAAGTGCTAGTCCAGTAAGTGCTAGGTTAAAATTTGTAGCATTTGAGCTGATTTTGTCTGGCTAAAGAATCAGGCACTTAGGTTTGGATGATTAATTACTAATTGGAAGGAAGTCCTCGGTTGGTTGGAGAGCTTTAAACTAGTAGCGCATGGCCAAGAGATCAGGTGTCTCTATATCATGTCAAGGACCCCATAAAGAGTTGCTCGATATGTGACTTACCCCAACTTAACTTTCAGATTGAAAAATTGCAGCACAACCTGACCTTAAACTTAACAGCTGCAACCTGACCTGCAGCAGTTGCAACAGCCAACAGCATGACAGGTTGACATGACTTTTTCTCATATGGCCTTAAGATCAATCGGCACCTTCTCACCGCTTAGGCATGACAATGTGACATTGTTGATAGTCAAACTTTTGTGTATATGTGTGTGTGAATAAGAATGAACTAATTTAGGTATTGGGGAAATCAACTTTAGTTGTGCTTAGTAAGCAACTTTCTTTAACTTTAGTGGAGACTCAAATTGCAATTTACAGATCTACCCTTCTAATTGGAGTTTAAGACCTCTGGTGAGTAAGGTGGTACTGTGAGGAATAGATCTCTTCGCTGAATAATGAACAATAATATGGTTATAGTTGATTAGATTTTTATCTTGTACTTCAGCCTCAGCAAGACATTAATTTATTTGAATATGCTTTGAATTTTTTATTGAGCTTCTTGACATCTCTTATCACTGAGGCTGACTGGTGTTTTAGGTGTCACAACCACTATTGCCGGCGGTAACTCGAAGATTCCTGGTCGTGCTGATGGACCTGGACGAAATGCAACATTCTCTGAAAATTATGAGATAACCTTTGTTCCAGAGATGTGTGCTCTGCTGATTGTAGACCGGGGTCATAAATTGATCCGCCAGATCAATTTGAAGCAAGAGGACTGTGGTTCTTCCAAATCTGGTATCTTCTGGTCCAATGTCGCATCTGAATGAATACTATGTGCTCCTTACCTGTGAAATCTCTGTTGTTTCGTACTTCCTTCTTTTTCTCCCCCCCCCCCCCCCTTCTCCTCAAAGGTCCACATGCAGTCATGCATATATAGTCATATGGATACAAGCAACAACAACATTACCCCAGTGCTTCAAAGGCTCTTGCCATTAGGCGGGGTAAGGGGGGGGGGGGGTGGGGTTTGGATGTACGCAAGCCATTTTGCTTTAATCCATTATGTTCCATTATAGGAAAAAAGAGATCTTTAGAAAAAAGAAACTGGAATGCTAGTCCCCAGAGATTTAGCTAAGGATGTGAAGTTCAAACATGAAATCCATAATCATCCAGATGTAGAAGTTGCGATTTTACCTTCTTTGGCTGCATTCTTGCCCCTGAAATGCATGTAATCTGATAGAATGTGATGCATGCTTACATAAAAGTTAAGCAATAACAACAGCAGTGATGCTTAAGTGGCTCTTCGGTGTCAAACTAATTGTTAGCTGACTGTACGCAAATTATATTTGAATGATGTTCTCTGGTTTTTTTCAGTTATCATGCAGTCTTTAGCTGTGGTGTAATGGAGTGTACAAAATTGTAACACTTGTGTTCTGTGATATTAATATTTTGGGCCTAGCATAACAATTGATTGCTTGAAATAATCTCCTATGCTTCTTTAGGTTTGGGGGTCACTGCAGTATGGGCTTCAGCGCTGATAGTTCCATGTCTGGTTGGATTAGTAATTGGATTTGCAATTCGTCCTTACATAATGCCACAAGTAAGTTCTGCTTTCGCTATTTTGTCCCAAAATCACTAGCTGGGATTTCTCTTAGCCATTCTAAACAAATTTTGTAGACAGGATGGGTTCAATCTTCTCAATCTCAGCAAGTCATGGACACATTACCAAATGAAACTGGAGAAACAAATACGGATGCTTTACTACGGCAACAGAAGCGCAATTGTTAGCTCAGCGCTTGTGTTTCTTAGGCAGCTTGCTATGCTGCTAGTGTCTCATGTAACTCTTATGTTTGGGTTCACGATAAAAAGACCCGAGTCTAGTTCTAGAACTGTAAATAAGGACCTTGTTTCTCTTTTGGATTGTGAGAACTCCAGTAGCTCAGGGCGTGTAAGATCAGAGAAGTATGCTAACCAGTTGAAGGATCTGATAACTTTTGATGGGAACCTGGGATCAACAGACGAGGGTAACAACGTTTTGAAGCATGAAGATGCAGAGGAGAAAGATGGAAACCACCCTCGGCAGATTGATGAGCTGATGCAATCGAGCATTAGAGACTTATGTGAGGATGCTCATAAGTCAGTTGCACTTGAGAGTCCATTCCTTGGGGTGTCTAGTGTAGTCAAGAGGAAATGAAACCTCTTCTGCTGAGCTTCTGTAGATAACCAAGATGTTAGTTGTGTGTTTATGCTCAGGATTGCTCACCCTCCAATGGCATTAGTAATGTTTGTGGTTGTGGAAGTGAAGATTTCGCGCCACTTCTTCACTGCCTGTGATCTCTTTATCTTTGCTTCAAGCGTTACTGTTTCTCTGTGGACAGGAATCGAATGCTAAGCTTCAATAATAAGAATCTTTGTATATTTAATTGTGAAGTTGATGCTTTTTTCTTCTTTTGGGTAAATCGGCAGTCTGCAGCACTCAGATCAGACAGCTGATTGTGGAGCAGATTAGTTAGATACTGTCATACCGACTGTTTAACACTGCCAACGGTAAGGTGTCATGGCTCGTGCGAAGCAGATTGATGTGTGGAATGTATCCCTATGTTTCCCGTTTGATTTCCAAGTTCTTACGTATACTTTCGAGTTTCCCCCGTATACTCCATTATTCAAGCAGAGTGATTTCAGTGCTAGGTCTAATGTACGAGATTCCGGGTGCTTAATCTTGATCGTTGATAAATCATTTTCATGTTATCATTTCGATTGGCCTTGCCAAGTTTTCAAGAGGTGTAGAAGTAGTCGAAACCAAAAAGGAGAGTGATTTCAGTGCTAGGTCTAATGTACGAGATTCCGGGTGTTTAATCTTGACCGTTGATAATCATTTTCATGTTATCATCATAATTGGCTTACAAAGTTTTCAAGAGGTGTAGAAGTAGTCGCACCCAAAAATGAGTTTTTCGCATCGCAAAATACTGACATGGACACACACTAGGGACCCTGTATCTCCTTTTGTATATACTAACAGCCAAGCGTAGAACTGTAGATGCACTTTGGAAAACTAATAAAAGAACACTTGAGCAGCCAATAATGGAAATCTCTATTGCAGATTCTGCTGTTTCTTTCTGTCGACATCTGCAGGTGCTGACAGTAAGAAACTGGTGATTTCTCAGCACATATTCTTGCGACAACAACGCACTAACCTGACGTTTCCTTGATTAACTATATGGTAAAACTCTCTACGTAGTTAATGGTATAGTTTTTCTCCGGGAATCTGGATTATAAAATGCAGCAAACAACAAACATACCACAACTATCAATGGTCCATAAGTTTTATAGCAAGTTGTCAAAACATTTGTACTGTAGTCCAGTAAAACAATATGGAATTCTAGATGTATCTTTAAGGATCAGGTTGATGAGATACAAACAAGATGCTTACGCCGTAAGCGTCGCGATATGATCGGAAAACCCATGTGGGGGGGGGGGGTGAAGGATTTAAGCTTTTCATACTCTTTGGGATCAAGGTATATCATCATCTTTGGAGTTGGGATCATGCCCACCAGAGATTTTTAATGTGTGGTGTTCACAAATTGTGGCCTTTGGGAATGTAGAAAGGAGGGCAACATAAAATTAATCTAGTTGTCTGAGCAGTGATGGGTCGGGTTCGATTCATGCCCGTTTCTCGGAGACCAAACCCGACCTTTATAGCCTTATTCTCCTTCTCCAAGCAAGAGAACATGGTAGGAAAACAAGAAGTTAAGCTAGATGGACAATGAGAGGATGGACATTGTATTACTAACTTCAATATACCAGTACTCATAAGGATGCCATTACTTTACTCCTACTGTCATACAAAAGCCTTTGATGGGTAGCCGATTTAACGACCCCAAAGTGAAAATATACTACTCGATACTAGTACGACTACTACTACTACTTCAAAAAGAGATCAAGATATCGATCTATATGTTTCTGAAGGAATGATAGGAAGACATAATATGTGCTAGCCAATTAAAGATCAGACTTATGTATAGGATGGGAAGCCACGGGTGTACCCAGTTCTGTACCGAATAGTTGAATCCATAGCATAAGGAGTCGGTCTTATGACAGATTCACGTTGACCCTCCTCCTGGACAGCACCAAACACTATCTCGTTGGTTTTCTCACAGCTTTGCTCATAGTAAGTGTGAGGGGTGGAAGAATGATGCTGATGGCGGTTCTGATGTTTCCTCTGCGGCTGTTGGTGCTGCTGCTGCTGCTGCTGTTGTTGCGGTTGCTGTTGCTGAAGTTCGGCGTCCCAGCCACTGTAGAAAGCTCGGCTTTGTCTCAGCTGTTGCTGCATCTTGTCTGCATCTTTAGACATGAAGGCATAGGTTTTCTTTGGAGTAGGTGCCCTAGTCTCAATGGAAGGAGGCTCTTCTTCCTTTGGAATCTCAAAGCTCTCTGGTGACTGCCATGCATTGGGTTGCTGGTAGTGCCCGTTGGGTTGCTGGTAGTGCCCCTGATTTCTGTATTGGTAAGGCACTGGCTTTCTTTTGAAAACTGGAAATATACTTCCCACGATTTCCATGGCTGATGTGCCAGTCGTGGCCAGCAGCTTCCCCAAGGATCCGAAAAAGCTTTCCTCCTGCTTCTCTGATTCATCTTCAGTAGGGATCAATGGAGGCCGCACGGATTTCATAGGCTTTTGGTACGAAATTGGTGGAATGCTTTCTGTTGCCAATACATCCTAATCAAGGAACTTAAGTCAGATATAGAGAACTACACACCACATGCATACCCCTTGTCTCAAAAAAAAAAAAAAAAAACATGCATGTAATGAAGTATCTTCAGAAATTCTATTATTGTGTAGCAAAGAGCATGAATAACTTCTTTTTAAAAAAAATGAAAGCATGAAGAACAAGTTACTTACATTCTGGGAAGAAACAATGGTTCCCACTCGTCTCTGCAAAAGGGCCAGCATGTAGCCAAAGAACCCAGCAGCTACCAGGACAGCAATTCCTGTCACCATGCATGAAGTGGTGATGAGATGAAGCAGTGTGAAATAGGAAGAACAGAACCCAGTAAATTATGTTGCAGACTTGATGTCAACAAAAAAGATAAAAAAAAAAACAAAAAAACATAAATAAATAATAAAAATTACTCCGTATGTTGCAGACTTACCGAGAGGGAAGCTGCTTTCATATTGATAAGCACAGTCGTCAAAATGGAGTTGGATTTCTCTGATAGCTCGATTTCCCCTATCAATGACCAGCAAGGAACAGCTGCTTCCTACATAGACCACATCGAAATCCTGGGAAAACTTTGCTTCTTCACTTGGTCCATCCACATGCCCACCTCTCTGACTCCATTTCCCACCAGCAATGGTAGTAACTCCTGCAATAGAAAAGATCAATTAGCACAAGGTGATTACCAATCCTTCTCTCAACCAAGCACGTTCCAAATTTCCATGTACACCGTATATTCCCTATCCTGGCTGGATATCTTACATAAATACTCTAAAAATCTTAATCAAACACATTATAACACATATTTTACCGCGATATCAGAGCATTCAAAATTTGTTGAGAACCTATAATTTATTTGAGGGCCGTGTTTTTGGGAACTTCAACACATGTTATTTTCTTAACAAAATCCTATTGTATTAAGGAACTGCACTTTGAAAGCTCACTCCGCTCCCTCCTATGCATTCCATAGGTCTCATTTAGCCATTTACAAAGTAATATTATCAATGGTGCTGGAGATACCTGCATCACTGATCTTTCTGATTGCCATGTTCTCTGTATCTGCCACATATAGATTGCCCTTGTCGTCCACAGCGACACCTTTTGGATGATTCATCTTTGCTTCCCTGTGCCTCCCATCTACATGTCCAGAGTACCCTTCAGCTGACCCAGCAACCAGCTTTGGCCTGCTGTCTGCATATACCTCAATAAATCACAACCAAGGACTAATCCATATAAACAAAGCACATGTGCATGTGCTCAAAGATATACTATTTGATACAACTTAAATCAGAAGACAACAAGAAAGGGACAACCATATCATAGACTAGCTGGGAATCAAATCAAATCCAGTAGTTCATTCATAACAAAACTTCAATGGACCAATTCTTGAGTCGCTAAACAGCATGTTGCATTATCAATAACAAAAGCTCAAAAAAGAAGCGGTACCACCAAACAAAAAAGCAAATTTCAGCTTGACAATCACACTTCACAATTCACACTTAAAGTTGCATCCTACCAAAAGACATTATCATACAGACATCCACATCAAGAGAAAAGACATTATAAGAATATAACTGATAATTATGCTCACCCAATCAAATGAGTGACAAACTATTCCCAAATTAATACCAATAATTATCTCCTAACTATTGTCTTACTAATTTTCCCACTAAACTTCATATAGGACTTCCCTATGCAAACAGAAAATACAATAATACACCACACAATCTCAGATGAGACAGTCTGATGGCAAAAATGATAACTCCCTCTCCCCCCCCCCCTCTCACAGTATTCAGGTCTAATCAAATGACAACAACAGTCGACTAAACTCGAGTCAGACGGTCTGATGGCAAAAGCAATAACTCCCACCCCCATTTCTCACCGTATTCAGGTCTAATCAAATGACAATAACAACAGTCGACTAAACTCGAGTGAGGCGGTCTGATGGCAAAATCAACAACAACAACAACAACAACAACAACAGTGGGCTAACATGAATCGTCATATGAAAGCAATGCTTAAAAGTACTAATGCGTGGCGAAATTCGACAAAATAAACAAAGATTAGAGGAAGGGACAGGGACTCACAAAGGGAGAGAGAAGAGGAGATCCTGTAAAGATTGCTATTAGAAGAGTCCAAAATGAGAAGCTCTCCATTAGGCATAACTTCCACAGAATAAGGTTCAATCCCAAGCTTACTTCCATCAAACACTGTCTCTACATTATACCCACTCTCAAATTTCATCATTGATCGCCCAGATATTGCTGTGTAAATTAAGCCATCAACATCATCACAATCATCGTCATTGCAATAATGATAATAATAACAATTTTCATCATAATTATTAACAAATATCACATTGATATCATAAAAAAATATAAATAAATAAAAAAAAAAAAACACATTTTAGGAAATAAAATTTAGCAAGGGATATCCAAAAAGTTACCTGTTTTGGAAGTGGTTTTAAGTGACCACACCCATTTCATCAACTTGGCTAATGAACTTGAGACAAACCCACTTACAATTTCTGCAACCAAAAAAAATAAAAAAAAAATAAAATAAAATTAAAACTTTATGACATTAACAATAAAATTAGTGGTAATTAAGTAAATAAACTACTGTATGAAATGGTAAGAAAAAAAAAATTAAAGAGGGTTGATGTATCATGAACTTACTAGCAGGGAAAGGTGAAGCTGAAGCTGAAGAAAGCCCAGAAAACAGAAGCGTAAAACACACAAAAACAACCAAAAATTTCCTACCCATTAACTCCATTACTGAATAAAAATGTACCCAGAAAATTAAAATCACAAAAAAGTGTAAAATTTAGTGTTGCATTAATACATTATAAGTAAAAACCCTAGAAAGAGAAAAGTGGAAAAAAGGTGAGATTTTTGGAAGAGTGAATGAAATCTGAAAAATGGGTTTTTCTGGGTTTTTGAGAATTTGAAATGGGTATCTTTTAATTTCTGCAAAAAAATTGTAATTAAAGTGATAAAGATGAAAGAAAGGATCCTTTTATTCAGATGAAAAAAATAAATAAAAATAAAAAGGAGAGAGAAAATTGGGGTAAAAGTTGAGTGTGGGCAAAATTGCTTCTTTTTTGAGTGAAGTGTGTAGCTCAGTGAGTGGGGAGAAGGAGAGTAAAGAGCAGAGGAGAGAGGCTGAGAAATCTGATTATGTCATTTTCTAAGGTTTAATTTCATAGTATAAAGCAAAGGATGTTTTCAACAAAACCAGGGGAAAAACTATGGAATTAAAATGGAAAGGGAAATATATAAGTGTGTGTGTGTGTGTGTGTTGGTGTGTGTTGGTGAGTGAGGTAAGCAGTGGAGTTAAGCCACCGCCTATAGATTTTGTTACATAATGGCGTCACTAAGAAGTTGTACACAACATTATGATATCTCACCTTTGATTATATGAGATAGTGTATATTAATTCGGACCGAAAATTGACCGAATTTAATTATTTGGTAAGAATTGAACTTTTGTTATATGTTATGTACTTCGATCTAATTTCAATCCATCAAGTAGAAATTTTGTGCATGCTGTGATCCAGCGTATTGCATAGAGTCACGCTAATCGGAATGAACAAATTGTTTTGAACTTGGAAACTTACCTTTTAATTTCATTTTAGACCGGCATATTACCTTGTATGGTCCTTTTAAGCATATTGGTTTGACTCACGAGAATTCTTTTATGTTAGCTATTCTAAACTTTTACGAGTAACTAGTAATTTTCACAGAGGTGAATGTAACGCTCATTATCTAAGGTCATTGTTTAGATTGCTCTTGCAACTCTTTTCATAGAAATTGATCTTGTAAGAAATTTACAAAGATTAGAATTATTACGAGAATTAAGTAAACTGAATACCATGTTGATCTAAGAAGGTCTACAACTCTACATGAACTTAGCCGCTTTGGCAATCATTAGGTTGATGTGGATCCATTCATTTCATATCTTCATCCTTATTCTCACCTTCAAAGATATCATAATGATAGTTGGTGAACATTTACACTCTTTTAGCATCGTATCTATAACTAGTTGTTGTATAGTGTATACCTGTATCAATACGTTCATCCTTCCGTATTCTAATCTTGTCATCTTAGGATCAGACGTAAATCGACTCAAAAACTATTAAGTTAATCCCATTCATTTAACGAATTTGCAATCTTTGATCAAATGTAGTAATATATCACTTCCATTTATTCGTGTTTGGTTCGTGCCGAGCTCTATTTACACAAATCTCCTTGGATGGGGTCGATCATTGATGGAAGAAGTTATAAATAATTGATACAAAATGTGATCTGCCTGCAAACTATTGACCGACTGTTGGAAGCAAAAGAATGTGACCAATCTATAAATTCACCCAACAAGTGAAGCACGAGATAACACAGGTAGGCAGCGCAGGTGCCTCTATTAGTGATTAAACTGTTCTATTTCCCACCACACCACCCCTACCTATGTCTATATGGATCATTAGTGAAATTGATTCTTTTTGCCTCATCTCAATTTGGCAAAGACTCCTTAGATCTTCTTTTGATTGATAACTTTGCAAATGCTAGCGAAAACACGAATAACGAGCTTGCCCCAAAACAAAGTTGATGATATCGTGAAACTCACATGTCACGATTGTCTATTGTAACAAAAAAAAAAACGATTGTCTATTAAAAAGATCTAGAGAGGACAGATCATAAATGTCGGAGTCACAATATAGAAATCAAAACACTCGATCAAAGCTCAAGAAAGCTCAACCAATGAATTAAGGTGTATACGAGAGAAGCTAAACCAACACGAAAAATCGAGTCGACCAGCTGAAAACCGAGCACACAGCACAATACTTGCATGGGGTGACTAGAGTCAGCCAGTAGGGTCGTCCAATTTGTTCATGTGTCATATTCAATCTATAAGATGATGTAAAATGGGGCATTAACCTTTTTAACCCATGTCTCAAATGGCAGTACCAAACAAGTAACATCATAATAATGCTTTGCTTGATCCAGCTAAAGCAAATGGTAGCCCATTCATGCTATTGTCTGCAAAATTAAGGGACTACTCCACAGTTTTTAGTACGAAGATATCATCTGTTGCATGCTCTTCCTCACTATCTCACCAATCCCGATCCCGTTCCCGGGAAACTGTTTCTTACCTTGACATCCAGTTTCCGCACTCTGAAAAGCACAGACATCAGATCTTGATTACGCCCATCCGAATCCACACCTGGTTTTTACTCTCTGTTCAGGAATGATCTTCACACAGCATAACCGCATTTATAGGGTAGCGTAAAGATCAATCCCGAAAAAAGGAGAAATTCCCCCACCCCCTACCTACACTACAGGTCTTCATTTCCTACTTCATCACCACTCACTAGTCACTACTCACTAGTGTCACTACACTTACCCATGTGCAGCCTACAACTAAGGCACGGTGCATTTCCTCCTGTGGACCTGCTTAGGTTCACGTCTATGTCCACTGGGGTAACCAATTTAATGATCAATCACTCAAGTTTTGCCATATCCATGCATATTACACGAAAGATGTCGAAAGGAAACAATATGAGGGGTGTTAAAAGAACGAGGACAGCCGGATTTTTTTTTTCCATGTCCGAGTAATAACTTACATAATAACGTGTAAAGCATTGCCCCGTGATTACGATTTACGACTCTTTTAACAACTGACCATCTATGGAAAGACATTTACAAAGACAAAAGATATCATATCATCACCCCATTCTAACAGTAGTTAGTTTTGCAGTATTACACACAGCAAAGCAGACTCTGGTATGGGACACAGGAGAAAACGAGCACGCCGCAAAAGTTTTTTTTTTTTTCCTTTTTTTGTTAGCACTGAGGATCCGCTAAAGGTAAGACCATTTTGCATCACCCAGTGTCTTTGTTTGTGATAAACCCAAATCACTTGTTAGACACAGTCGAGTGAAAGGGAGCTTTGCCACCAAACCGAAAATGCGCTGGGAAAACAATGTACAAGTTGACAGGGAAATCTGCTGCCATAACCCACAGGCATCCTCTCAAAACCACCTCAAGACAATCTGCGCCAAAGATATTCGCTATACTACACTCATCATTTACAACCCCAGGCGTCCTCAACCAATAGAACACTCGAAATCCCTCACAACTACCAGCAAGTCTTTCACCATGTACAAGCCCCAGATGCCTACAACAAACAAGGTTCTATCTCCCTTCAGATCACAGCCGCCATGTTAAGGGGACTCCAGGATTATTGTGTATCTCCAAAATGGATGATCTTTATCACTATCTCATAGCGAAGAATATGAGGCCTAGTTCTGGTGTAGAGACCCAGGGCATCTACATCTAAATAAAACACATCGGCTACTAGACAGAACTTTCAAAAGAGACCTGCGCATGAGGATTATACCGGGGTTTTTGAGTTGAGGCAGCAGAAGATAGACCTGAAAGCATCTTTGCAACATCAGCTGTATCGTCAAGATAGTATTTAGCCTTGCTAGGCTTTTGGCCCACAGTACAGCAGAAAACTTCAGGAGTCCAGAGAAGCGGTGAACTTGAAGCTGACTTCAATAAGCTTTCAAACATGTCTTCGTCAGATCTGTCATCCCCAATGCACATGAGAAAATCTGGTCGCTTCCCACCATTCATTATTGTCGCCATAACTTTCTCCACTACAACCCCCTTACTCACACCCTGAATTAGATCAAACGGAAACGGAGTAGGTCAAAGAGGAAAAACAAGTGGAACACGAAACCAATTGAGGGAAATCAAGCAAGATACAACTAAAAGCATGCACAAGCAAGAAAACTAGTAAAGAGACGTCTATTTCACTATGTAGGCAAAGACGAGTACCTGTGGCTTAACTTCCACAATATGCTGACCCCTAGTAACCACAGCAGGTTCATTAGCTAGCACATTTTCCAGATGATCCACCAGCTCCATTGCTTGCCAGGACCCAAAGTCAGGGTCTGCATCTCGATGATGCCATACTAGGCCACTTTCTTTAACTTCTATGGTTGAGCCGTCCGTTGCTTCAGTGTATGATCTCATGATAGGTTCAACGATCTCTTTCCAATCAACCTCGGCAGTAATTGACTCCCACTCAGAAGAGTTATTCCACCTGCAAGAAGAGCAACAAAGATCAGTTTGCATAAGTAGATAGAGAATTTCTACGTACTTTCAAGGTCCTGTGATTTCACACTATTTTAGAAATAATTTTTAATGATTATAAGTACTTCCGTCAATACATTTGAACTTTTTAATATTGTAAACTATGCCATAATGGCTCCTAAAACCCCTGCGCCTTATATTTCATAAACTAACATATGCTTGGCCGGACTCTGTAACACCGTGGTCAGGAGACAACCTCTTCGGTATTGCAAGGGGAAGGTTGCGTCACGGCCAACACACTTGCCCCGTATAACAGAGATGTACCTCTTTGTGTCTTATTCCATAAGTGGTTGTATTTTTAATATAATTATCAGGGCTGTAAGCCACTCGAGCTTAAAAAGGCAGAACAACAAGAACAGAGAAATACAAAACAGTATATTTGATCTGCCACTACTTGGTCCTATCCATCTAGTCCTAACGTTGTCATTGATCTCTCAATCTAGAGATAGACCACCTTTTATACAAATCTATTTTTTCTAGTGTCTTCCCTCTAGTTGGTATAACATCTACTCTACCAAGTAAATAAACTTATTGTGCACCATGATCAACTAACCTCAAAAAGTATCCATGCTCAGCTGCTATACCCAGAAGATGACAGGGGCCAAGCCATTCTGCTAGTGGTTCTCTTCCTCTACCACTAACAACAAACACAGTGTTTTTAGGATCACTGCACAGAGCATTCAGAACGGAGACAACTTCGGAACTGGGGCACTTGTTCATACAACTTTGTGGTACAAGAGTGCCATCATAATCCAAGAATATCACCCTTCTACTAGTCTTCCTGTACGTTGAGACAATTCGCTCAACACCCAACTTCCTGAAACTTGGAGAAAGAGATACAACCCTGAAACCAAGCCCCAAACCAAAACCCCAGCACCGCTTGTTATAGTGATTCTTACATGCTCTTTCCAAATCCTGCAGAAAGCTGCGTGCCCAATAAGCCACATCATGAGAGCTAACATACCGATAATGTTTCTCATGCCGCAATTGTTTCTCAGCATCCGGCATCGTAAGAGCTAAATTCAGGGCTTCCGCCACAGCATCTATATCCCATGGGTTAACCCTTATGGCTCCACTTAGAGAAGGTGAACATCCAATAAATTCTGAAACCACAAGCATACTCGTGTGGGGGGTGTCTGACTTGATACCCAAAGCTTCATCTAATGTAGGTGTTCCCTGCCTGCAGACAATATATTTATACGGAACCAGATTCATCCCGTCCCTCACAGCATTTACCAAGCAACATTCAGCAACAGCATAATATGCCGACTTCTCGAAACGTGGTACAGGTCGATCGATGAGAACTATGGGCTCATAGTTTGGAGAACCATAAACTTCATTGATCCTTTTAGCAATCATATACGTCTCCCGCATAGCTTCCTGGACATCTTTACCTGAACTTCGAGCGGGATTAATGATTTGAACCAGAACCAATTTACCATGGAACTTCGGATTCTGATGCAGTAGTTGCTCTATAGCCATCAGCTTTAAACTGATGCCCTTGAAGATATCCATATCATCAATTCCAACTATCACTTTTTTCCCTTTAAACTGTTCTTGGATTTCTTTAACTTTGGCCGAGGTGCAAGGAAGATTTAATACAGACGACAAACGACCAACATGGATCCCCACAGGCAGAATTTTGATGTAAACAGTACGACCAAAATAATCTAAACCAATGTGCCCTCTCTTTGATTCGTAGTCCAAACCAAGCATCCTACTGCAGCATGACAGGAAGTGGCGGGCGTAGTCAAATGTATGAAAACCTACTAAATCACAATTCAAGAGACCTCTCAGAATGTCATCCCTAACAGGCAAAGTTCTGTAGATTTCTGATGAAGGGAATGGACTATGCAGAAAGAAACCCAGCTTCACACGATAAAATCGCTTCCTTAGGAAAGTAGGAAGGGCCATGAGATGATAGTCATGCACCCAAACAAAGTCATCCTCGGGATTAATAACCTCCATTACCTTATCAGCAAAAATCTTGTTAGCGGAGACATATGCCTGCCAAAGTGAGCGATCGAAACGATCACCATGATCAGGACACATAGGCAGCATGTAATGGAAAAGAGGCCACAGATATTGCTTACAATACCCATGATAAAATTTCTTCTGTAGGTCAAGAGGTAGAAACGTGGGAACACATTTATAGTCCCTCAATAGCCTCTGGGAAACCTCTTCTTGCTCGGAAAGTTCGATGTCAGCTTTCAAAGAGCCAACATAGATAACTTCAGAATCAGGAGAGAGCCCATTTTTCAGTTGTAACAAAATTGAATCTTCGTCTAAGGTGAAGCACCATTTTCCAGTTTCCACGTCCTTAAAAGCATTCAGGGGTAGGATATTTGCAACAATAATTTTCCGCTCACGGACAACTGAAACATCTGTGTCATCATCACTACTTTCACGACCATCCATGTCAGAGATAATCCCAGGAACAGTCATAACCCGTGGAAGAGTTCTAGGGGTATGTGGAATATCTAGCATATCGCCAGAGACCAGGCCCAGCAAATTTCCATATGACCTTGAAGCCATGGTGGGTAGTAGCTTCTGTCTGGGGGCTCAAGCATACAAGAGACCTGCAGTTGGTAAGCAAATGAGAAAGCCTGTGAGAATATTACATGAAAGATTAGAACACAAGATATATTCCGTGCATCACATTTAATTCAACTCACACAAATCCCCTTTCCCCCACCCAAGTGGTATGAGTCAGGCAAAGACCATTTATTAGATAATAACAAGTGATTTGAAATCCTTTCACCTTTCAGATTCCTTTCAGTAGTCCTTGAAATAGAAGCAGTGTGCAACATTTAGCTCAGACTACCTCCAGAATTGACATGACTAGAATTAAACTAGGCTAAGACAGCTAATATACCTCATTTCAAAAGCTCTATCAACCTACATCTTAGGTGCTAGTAATTAGGCGGTCCTAGAAGAGATTGTTTAAGATGTTATCTGGCAGAACTTCAAATGAACTGATACAAAGCTTAGCTTCTTTTCCTTCTTTTGATGATTGACACACCTTATCTTCTGGACAAAAACAATACTGATTCTCGCAGAATCTTGTCGACAAACCATTGTGCATCACATATAGCCAAGCAACATCAGGTATTCACAGTCACAAAAAGTCCAACTCTTTTATCATTAGCAAAAAGCAACAATGATAGTCCGTTTAGCACCTTGACATACACTTCTTCAAGTCCACCGCTGCTAAATAATTAATCTTTGAATTTGAGAGCCTAGCTACCTCAAAATTTAAACCGCGTTGTCCTAACCTCAACTTAGCCAAGAGTCCAAGTCCTGTAAATGCCTACACTGAGATAAGGAGATCTCACCACATACTTCATTGAATGACAGCCAAAGAAACTTTTCAAAATCTAAAATTAAAGAACCGTACAAAGCAAACTCCAAAATATTTGGAAAATTTCTAAAACATTGTGTAACAGAGCACATAACTATGCCCTTCAAATCAGATATTCAAGAATTGAAATAAAAACTTTACAAAAACAAGATTTTGAGAGCACTCAAGCTTGAAAAGGTCTATGCCATGAGGAAAGCAACAGATACTCTTACCCTTCAACGAGCCCCGTAAATGAAAAACAAATAAATTTAACAGCTTGAGGGGATAGGAAGAAAACAGGGCTAATCCATAAAACAAATAAAAAGTTGAGGATTGAACTATCACCAACTTGACACAGATACAAAAGTGCGAGGGGGGTCCGGTTATCTGTCAAAAGTCACTAAGAAAGAGGAACTTGATTGTCATAAGAGTTATTAACATCTACGCTGAAGTACAAATGCGGTTATGACTGACTATACTTGATCAGCCAAGATTGTTCTACCCTAGAGCACATACCAGAAAATAAAAAATTGAAAAGGTATAACCTTTAAGTACCATGGCACTCAGTGACCAGTGAGTCAGTGACCACCCAAACAACCCCACTATCAGCAATAGGAGTGTCCTCATCCACATTAAAAATTGAGAAGGTTGAATTTGGCTAATCAAATGAACAACTGCTACAGTGTATCAAAATGCCATACTGCACGGCTACTTGGGTAATCAAGAGTGTGTTATGTCATATGTGCATGTTAAGGAGAGCGGTGTAGAGCGTCGAGGCTGGCTACATTTTGAATTGGCAACAAAGGCATGGCACGAGAAAGTTTGATAGTGGGATCAGCACATCATTCGGAAGTCCAGCTATGACACTTGAAATAGGAAACAAAACCAACAGACAAAATGTTTGAAACACTTCACGTCCCAGACCTTATTCTCACGCGACACAACCTGTATAGCCTCGTTCCTATCCTTCTATCCCTCCGAAAAGGGAAAGCAGGCATGAAAAACAACAATTGGTTGGGTAACCTCCCTCAAAAGGGGTGGGTATGAATCCTCCTAACACTAATTACAAAATCACTAGTCTCCACTTTCTTCTTTTTGTTTGCCTAACCACATACTACTAATCTCCACCTAATTTGCTAAAATTGTACCAACATTTCGGATAATTCTATCACTTTATTAGCTAAAATTCCTCTAATCTCTCTCTAACAATATCCATGTAACAGGACAGAAACTACTACAACAGCAACAACCTTACCTCAGTGCCTCAAAGGCTCCCGCCTCGGCCGCCTATACCGAGGTAGGAGGGGGGTCGGATATACGCAAGCCTTACCCCTATGAACTATGAACTATACCATAAAAACTTTACAGAATTTATTAAGAGCTGCTTATGAATCTCACTTAACAAAACCTAACCAAATGAAGACCCAAAAAAATGGGATACTTTCTAATTAAAGCACCATTTCATCCATCCTTCACAAACAAAGAATAATTCTTTCCTTCATAACCAAACAAATCAACCCAACATATTACTACCAAAACTACCAAAATATGAATATTATCACCTAAAATTTAAGCTAAAATCACATAAAATAAAATAAAAATTAAAACTTTACTACACACCCAATCACAAAATTAGAAACAAAATACAAAATAATTATCACTTACTAATAAAAACCCAACAAAATTAACGATCTGGGTAATCAAAGAAATCAATTAAATTATAATTATGCATCGATTTAAACACAAAATACACAAAACTTTAACAAGGATAAATAATCATAAAAAGAAAGTAAATAATAAAGTAGAAAAAGATTAGATTAGATTAGATCAGATAAGAATAAAAAAGATGTGAATGAATGAATAAGTTGACTCACCCGAAATTAATGGGGAATAGTTTGAGAAATGTTTTTGAGTAGTGACCAATTTAACGAGGAGAGAGAGAGAGAAGATGAAGAAGAAGCAGCAAAATGTAGAAAAGATCAGAGAGAAAGTGAAAGAGAGAGAGAGGGGGGGGACAGATGTGAGTTTTACCCCCTCAGTTTAGCTTTTTAACCTCATTTTTGGATAAGGTTTTACTACTTCTATTCTACTATTATATATGTGACCTTGTCAGTTGTTGTGTTTTTACATTTCTACCCCTTATACCTACTTCCAATCTCAATACCCAATACTCCCTCCTTCACGCCTCAAATACCCCCGTATTGAAGAGATTGTATATACTGATCGGCTAATAAAAAAAATTCGGGAAATTCACGTGGTACACTCAAACTTTGATTGATTGCACATGGTACCCAACTTAGCAAATTTGTGCATATGGTACCCTTAACGTTAGTACTTTGTGCACATGGTACCCTAATACTAACTTCCGTTAGATTTTCCGTTAAGTGATGATGTATTAGTTAGTTGTTAGGTAATTAGTTGATTAAAGTTACTAATTAATAAAATCAAAAAATTAAAAAAAAATCAAAATTTTAGACTTTTTAAAACAAATCCAAAAAATATTTTCATGAAAACAAAAATCCAAAAAAATTGGGTTTTTTTTATAGAAATATAACTTTTCTTAAAAAAAATTCATAATTTGTGCACATGGTACCCTTCAGGTTACCACTTTGTGCACACGGTACCCTTGAAATCAAATATTTTGCATATGGTACCCCTAAGATTTCAGTTTTAAAAAAAAAAAATTGAAATAAAAAATTTGAAGTAAAAAACTGTGGAAAAAAAAATCAAATTTTCTAAAAATTTATTATATTTTCTATTAAAAATATTAATTACATAATTTAATTACCTAATTAAATCACAACTAACCGGCACATCATCACTTAACGGAAAAATGTAACGGAAGTTAATATTTGGGTACCATGTGCACAAAGTAGTAAGTTCAAGGGTACTATATGCACAAACTTGCCAAGTTGGGTACCATGTGCAATCAGTCAAAGTTCGAGGGTACCACGTGAATTTTCCGGAAAAAAATTTGTATGACGAGGTATAGCTAGGTAACAGTATGGATCATTTGTCCTACTTTCATGTCCCCTTTCATGTACCCCACCAATCATATGTTGGGATTTTATTATTTTATTTTAAAAGATTGTAATTCTTTTGGAAAGTAATTTGGAATGGTAGCACGTGATTAGTAGGATAATGAGACGGGAATATGGCAGTGGTGATCCGCACATACTATGTCATGCAATTCTTTTGTCGTCGTGCAATTGTTTTGTAACTTTGATTGGCTGATTAGCGTATACTCTCATTAATAAGAGTTCGGTTTTTATATATGGTGTTTAAAGTGGAACAGAGACAGTGCTCATTAACCTTTATGAGTTCTTTATTATACAGAGTGGTTCGTGTAGTATAAAATAATAGATTGTAGTGGTGTTTATGCCAATATTACGACCAGGATCATTAGATTTGAGCTAAATAAATCGTATTTCAAATTGAATTCCTGAAAGCATGAATAAGAACAAAAGTTGATGTCACACGGTTAACTGATCTTGAACTTTATTAAGCTAATTTTATCCATAATGATGTTGGATTTGTGTATGTCAACTCTATTTGACATTAGTACCCTTACGTACTTCCAATCTCAAAACCCGTCTACCTTCTTGAGTTTATTTATTATAATGACTATTGAGCGAGGTCTTGTATGATTCAGTTGAGATCAGAGACGTGTCTAATAAATTGTAGTTGTGTTTATGCCAATCTTACAACAAAATTCATTGTATTTGTTAAACCAATCGTATTTCAAGTTGAATTCTTCAGGGCGCAGATAAAAACAAAAGGTGATATCACGCAGTTTACTGGTATTGATTTCATTAAGGTTTCGTTTCGACCATATTTGATGCGTATGTCAACTCTATTTGATAGGAGGCTCTAAACAATAATAAACATATCATGAAGTTCCCATTATATATCACTCCGTCCCAATTTAAACTTCCCATGTAATTTGAAATCCTCTCACATAATATTATTTCATGAGAAGTTTAATTTGGGACAGAGTGGTACATCATAACAAAAAAAAAAAAAAAAAAATGGTCTAGTCTCAAATGGATAATCAGTCATGGAGGCATGTAAATTGAAACTCATTCATATGAACTTGCAAATCAGATGCCATGTTGCACTTTGTAATTTCTGACTATTTCATGGTAGTTAATTAGTTATATAACTTACTTAGTGTAGAGTGTGTATAGGGTTAATTAGTATATTTTGATCCTGGAAAATTGATCACAAAGATCTAATTGTGGAGACAATGACAAGATGCTAACATTAATAAAGAGAATTGGTGATGCATGGGAGATATGGATTTATGATAATAACTATAATTCTCAAGCTATGCACGTCTAAGGAAGTTCTTAGTAGATATAATTTTTATTATTATTTAGTTTCTTAATTATAAAGGAGCCTATGAGGTTTCCGAATTGTTCTAGTTTAAGTAAGCTGGAATTAAGGAAAGTTCTATTTAAACCTTACCTTATTCTTTAGGGTCTAGATGTGTTTATTTAGTATAAATAGAGAGTCTTATTGTATTGTTTTAGATAGACAGATTTCAGATTACAGTTGAACATTAATATCGAAGAGTCGAAGGGAGTTTCCTTCAAATTCTTTGTGTGGTTGCTTGCGGGCGACAAACTCATGCGTGAGTACTAAATCCTTTGCGGAGGATCGAATTAAGGGTTGCGACTCTTTGAATTCGGCAGATTCAATTACTTGCGGGTATTGAATCATATCTTTATTGTTTTTCTTTAGTTTATATCCATATAAACACAAAAACACAAAAATAAGTTCTTTTAGTTTTTAATTCCGCTGCAAAAACTTTTAGTTTGTTAATTATACATTAGCATATGCGTCAAGTGGATCGCCGTACGCATCAAGTGGACAAACTTTGCAATTATTTTCGAACAAAGGATGTTTCAGTGGATCTTTCATTATAACTATTAGCACTCACTTTTCAAATGAAAAAAATAATAATATCAAATAGTATGTACGATCTATTAAATGATAAATTAATTTTACACTACTTTACTCCATAAATTATAATCTCATTGTACTTGGAATGTTTGGTATCCACAATAAGTTGGCTTATTTGGGCAAAGTAGCTTTATTTGACTAGTTTTTTAAACTTTTTGACTAAATAAATTGGTTTGGTAACATCGTTAGCTTAAATAATAAGCTAAGTTATTTAATAAGTTACCCCATGCAACTTATTAAAATTTAAGCTACTTATAAAAAAAAATCCTAATTTACCCTCATTTATTTCATAAAATAACATAACATTAAAAATAAATAATGTATTTTTATGTAATTTTATATATATCAACTACTATATCGGCTAATTTTGCCAAACACTCCTATTTCTATCAGCTAAAAATTTCCAGTTACCATTTCAACATTTAACTAGTATTTCAGCATTCAACTAGTATTTCAACTAATTTTACCAAACATAGCCTAAATATAATTGTGCCCTTCACTTTCTAAAGATGTAGTAATGAACTCATAGTGCCAAGAAAATTATTATTGGCTAAGGTTTGGCTTGTCCCAATAATGTTCATTATACAAATAAAAATAAAAACATTATCCTGATAATTATCCAAGTTATGGCCTTATGGGTAGGCTCACAATTCACAAGGTAGTAAAGCATAAGATATGTCCCTGCATGCTCTCTTAAGTTATTAAACTAGATAATGAAAAGTATAGTCATAGTCAAATGAGAAATAAGAAAAATAGTTTAGTTTGGTCCTAACACCAAAGTGGTTGCAATAACTAAGTCCTTGTGCACATGTGCTCATCTATTAAAATAGCATATCATGATGGTACTCCTAATCCAATAATCTAGTTAACTTTTTTTTTTCGGCTATTCATTGTTCTTCCCTTTTATCTAATCATGTAGCGATATTTAATTAGTTTAATTGGGCTATGTATGATTCAACTACTACACAATTTCACATAACTAGGATCTGATTTAGATGAACATAATCTTGATTTCTTAAAATAATATACATGGCCTTATTAAGATCTTTAATTTATCTGATTTCGGTCTTAGCCTTATAACTCAATACACTATAATATACACATAAACGCTATAGTTAATTCGATTTGAAAAATATTACATTCAATGTATTTACTAACAAACTGTCATACAAAGTATATTAATCCTGTGTCAACAAATAATTGGTATAAAGCGAGTTCCTCCATGCCACCACCCTTTCAAGTCTCTCTGATTTTTTCTCTCTTCCTACATTCCACTATTCCAGTGTAAGAAACCCATTAAATACACTCCAAAAATCCCAAATAATTGGAAAAAATAAAAATAAAGTAGTACAAGATAAATGGCATGGATGTAAATTAGGCCAAAAAGAAAGGACTAAAACTGGACTTTATAGCTCAATCTCCCAAACAGATAAATCCTCCTGGAAACCACAAGAAAGAAAACAATTACATCTTCCATACTCTCTCTCCTCAAATGGCGACACGTGTCCATCTCTAAGCGACCCTCTCGTGTGGGCCCGCTATTAAATTGTCAAACCTCCAACAAGAGAAAATGTGCTAGACATCCTAGAGGTAAGATCAGTACAATAGTTTAACGCCGCCGGATGGACCAGGGTCCGACACGTGGTATACCACGTGAAGAAAATAGTCGATTTTACCTTTTTACCCCTAAACGAATTTAGTCCCGTAAAACCTTGTACTATACTCCGTATTATCACAGAGGTGAAGCTAATCTTGTGAAATCCATATTGGACAATAATAAGGTCTAGATCACTGGTGAGAATATAGATGCTTATGTCGCAGTTGTATTAGTAGGTGAAAGGGAGAGGAAATACGTAAACTGCATTTGAAAATAATATTCTCGAAAATTCTACCCTTAACTGAATTTTGACTCGATATATAATTTAAAATGATTCAAAATATGTTCCTTTATTAGGTGATATTTATTTTAAAAGACTCCGAAATACATTTATCTTACGAACACCTCTTATATTCACCCCTGTCTAACTCCAAAGGCCATTTTCGCCATTTTGGATTCAGTTTTTGGATAATATGTCCCTCATGTTGTTCGGCCTTCACTCACCTTAGCTTGTCTCTCGTATTTATTTACTTATTTAGTCGACATAGTCCAATTTTAATGAGGCTGTGATGATCTCTACCTCATATTAGATATGTTACTCATAAAGGGTAGTATATTGAATTGTTGATTATGAGATGCATTGGTTAGATATTTTGAGTTGACTTTTAAAATATCAAAGCTTGTTAAATTAAAAGTAAATGTAAAAAAGTTAGGTAAAAGCTTTTTGATAGGATTATGGACATGATGGCCGGCGTCACTGTGAGAGTACTCCTATGTGACACAAATTGGTGAAACCGATAACAATTCGGGTTCTTATATCTCAGCTCCTATAATTGGGAGGTAAATTTTTTCATTTGGTCTTGGGGTGATCTCCGGTAAAACTTTCAATACAACAAAAATAAATAAAACCCTTTTGGGATACATCAAATCCTCGTCGTTGTACATTCGTCTTTACAAGTCATTTAGCATTTGCCGAACTCCAAATCACAATCAAGTTCGAATTGTGACTATAACCTTGTATATGATCATTTTCATCATCATTCATGATACCTACGGACGCCTCGTGCTCTCGGGTTAAAACTTAAAAGCATACGCCTATGATATTTGGGAGTGACAAGTGAGTTGGGAAGGTCGGAGCTTATCCATTCGCCGCATAAAACGGAGATGAGGTGGAATGTGGACCCCACTGTCGGCACGTCATTGCATGAGATGAGATGTGGTGTGCGTGCTATATGCTCTACATATTCGGCCTGTATAGAGACTTGAGTAGATCTTCTTTGTTTTATTAGTATTTATATTGTTCAACGAAATATCATAAATTATTTTTCGCAATAGCGAGGATCGGATTCGGAGGATGTGGGTGGTACCAAGAGGTCGTGAGTTTAACTCCCCTGTATAAGTTGATAATACGGTTCTGATAGATGACAAATTTCACTTGCTTGTAGGATCGATCATCTACAACGATCATGTCATCTCGATCTATGTAGTTTAGTGGCAACGGTTACACAGGTTATCGCCCACCCCAGGTTTCTAAAAGATCATATTCCAACTCCTATAAATAAATTTTCAATTAGTCCAACTTTCGTGGACTTAAACCATGTTGGATAATGAATTAGTGGTTGAACATGTTTGTCAAGTACAAACAACTTTGACAAAATTATGGATCCCACATAATGTGGAATGTTCCAAAGCATCTTGCCATTTTCCATGCTCAGATATTTGTTCCTCGACCTATAACCAATTCATAAAACGGCCGTCGGCCATCCTTCATTACGATCGACTAGTCATCGAGAAATCGTCTCCGGGCTCTGAAATGTCGGAATGCATTCGCAATATTCATTACAAATAACATTTCTCATTGCAAATTAATTTTACGATTGTCCACCACGACTAACGTGACATACTCCACAAGTCCACACCAACACCGGACCATTAGATCTTGTTTATACTAAGTCTTGCACCTAGAGTATATGAATCCAAAGCCCAATCTCGTTTAGTGGATAATCGATTAGCTCCGGCAATGCCATAATCTAGCGCTACTCATAAATCATTCTTATATTCATATTAAAGAACAAATGTTAACTACTAATATATAAGTACATTTCCTCGAGTATAAAGGCATTTTGTGACTAAGGCTTGTTGTATGCGGCAATTTCTTACCTAAAACGCGAACAATAAGAAGAGGACCTTAGCGAAAACCTGCTCTGTCTAACCCAAAGTTGTCTACCTCACAAAAATTCGAGATTACATGAGGCAAGTACAAGTATTGGTCACTTCTAACATAAGCGGTAAGCCCTAATCCAAACATTTCCTGGACTGGCTTGTTATGTCCTCTCAAAGAAATCAAACACATTGCAGATTGCCTCATTCATATACTCAAACAAAATTACATCATTTACAGTGTATGCAAAATCATGTAGCATTGTACGTTATCAAACATGGTAGATCATTCCTACCTCTAAAGTCGATGCATGAGGAACACTAAGTGGATAAGCAGGTCCTCGGCTGTTCCTTCTCAAGAAGTCGTAACCTAAATTAATAGCGATCTTCTTAAGCAAACTCGATCCTTGCTTAGCCCTTACATGAGCATGCCCCATTATGTATGCTATTCCAGCTTCCCTCGCTTCCATTAGGTCCTGAAGTTCTTCTTTAGCCCCATCTTCGATCTTTGGCGACTCTGGCAACAAAAACCTTACCCTTTTCCTTGGTGTGACCAAGGGAGATTGAATCTCCTTCAACTCAGATGTTCCTGGACGATCTGCTTCATCCTCCGCGTCTTCCTGCATTCTAATTCCGTCAACATGGGTAGACGGAGTTCCAACAACGGTCATTTTATCGTCAGTGTCCCTCTCTGATTCACCCTTCATCCCATTTTCCTTAGCAGTGTCGGCCCTAATGAACTCTGCTATGCTACATACTAGATCATTCTCGAATTCCACGTCATCCTTGTGAAAATCATGATACCCATACCTCACAATGCACCTGTAAAGGCGGTACTCCTTTGGGCCGATACGACCAACAAGAAACCGTTCCTCTGGCTTTACATGAGGAACTGGCACTGACTTGATGCATAGGAATACCAGGACTTGGTGAAAAGCCGGCAGATTAGTAACAAAGTGTGAAAATATCGCCGGGATCCCAGACACAAGCTCAGATTGGATCAAGCCTAAGCCACGGACTCTTACGATCCCTAAGCTCGGCCCCAAGCTAAGAAGCCAATTGATGGAAACCTTGTTTTGCACATCGAATTCGTACTTTAGGAGGGTACCATAGTGCCAGATGTACATTATCACCATGAAGATGAATGCAAGAGCAATAGGGACCCAAGCTCCTTCCAGGAACTTGATCAGAGATGCAGAGAAGTACAGAGCTTCCAGGGAGCCAAAAAATAAGACAAAGGCAATCGCAACGAAGACACTCTTATGCCAACAGAGAACAATAACAAGAGACATAAGACACGTTGTGACGAGCATTACTGTGATGACGGCCAAACCTATTGAATCAAGAAAGCATCGATTCAATTCAGACTGCATATACACATTTGTTCCGCGCGATGCTGAAAAGTATTTCAAGTCCGTGGTCATACCTGATGCATTACTAATACGTTTTGTGTCTCTAAAACCTATAGTGACTGCCAGGCATAATATCATCAGAGTCCAGTTCACCTCCGGGATGTAAATCTGCCCATGAATTTTCGATGACGTATGCACAATCTTCACCCGCGGGAAGCATCCCAGAGCTTGACATTGTTTAATAATGGAGAAGGTGCCTGTAATTATAGCCTGGCTACCAACTACGGCAGCCAAAATAGCTATTCCCAGCACTGGCCATCTTAAATTCTCTGCAACACAAAATTCAAAAATTCATTATCAAACATAAACTGCTGCAAAAAAAATAGCCTTTATAACCCCCTCCAATATGCGGAAAAGGGAGAAAGCAGATGAACTAGGATTTGTAGGGGTTACCTGGTACAGAAACATAGAATCCAATCCGGTAGCCACTGGCTACTTCATGATGTTGCGATAGATAAGCAGCTTGGCCCATATAAGCAAGAATCAATGAAGGGTACACCACAAAAGAAAAGGCGATCTGAAAAGAAAAGAAAAAGTATGCAAACATCATGAGCATAATAAATTAAATGGTATGACAAACTTATGTACTGGTAAGGCCTCATGATTGTAGGGGTATAGCAAGATAATCTAATGTATTATTTACCTAATGCATGAGGCAAAATTTGACCATCTTTCACTCATTCACTCACTCACTTTGTGTGGCTTAACAGGAAAATATAAGCATGAGAGATTCAAAAGAAGATATGCAATGCCACTTTCCAGACTCAATGAAAGATCGGGAGTATCTGTAAAGTAAGACATACCTTAATTGATAATTGCGAGAAGTGCCCAAGGTCAGCAAACATGGCCTCTGACCCTGCACTTGAAATTAATGACGTTCTCAATATAGTCCGGTGAAAGAAATGAACGGCCAGAAAAATGGTAGGATGGAAATAAAGTATTACCTGTAATACATAACAAAATTCCACCCAAAGACATCCAACCTCCAGTTTGTGTTTTTTTCAAAAATTTGTACATGTAATAAGGAGAAAGCGCTCTATACACTTGAGGGTCCCAACGTATGATATTATACAAGCCAATGGAACTGATGCAGAAGAGCCAAACGATGACAATTGGTGCAAACAAGAAACCCACACGGTGAGTGCCAAAATGCTGGAGAGCAAACAAGCCTATGAGTATGAGGCATGCAACTGGGACTTCTACATCTGCCTTGCAAAAAGAGCATGCAGCTTTTAGGGTAAATGTTCACTATAAGCAGGTCAATTAACTGGAGAAAAAAATAAAATATTTGAGAGTTATTATCAGTCATCAGTGGCCGTGTGATTAACTCAATCACTGTAAAATTATTCAACCATACATTTTTTTTTTCAACATAAACTGGAGAAACTATCTTATCTGTGGTCTTAAAAGCTCTATATGAGGGGTGTGCAATATCGTTGATAGATTAGCTAAGGATGAATTGAAGAACATTGGTACATTCAACTAGTCAGATCGCAACATAGCACAGAAGTTAGAATGAGGTGATACACCTCATACAAGATCATCAAAAGTCACCCCAACTCAACAGTAGGTCATCTGATAAAGGACCTTCATTTTGCGATACTTTCGACGGTAGAATTCAACATTGCTTTAGTTCTATGTTTTTAATCAGTCTCAGACCACCTTGAATAAGATGAATCTTTTACCAACTTGCTCAAAGTTAAGATACGTAACTAAAGTTTAACACCTTAGGCGGAAAAAAAAAAAAAAAAAAAAAAAAAATCAACTTCCAGGCAACATTCAACATAGACAGTTCTACAAAAGGGGTGATCCCTCATACTTGCAGCCAAGTAGCCAAAGTGGTTTTAAAAGTACCCCACAGTCAATTGAAACATTAAAATATCATCCTACATCAACAAAGAGATTGACCACGTGAAAGCGCTTAATTCTTGGTAAATGCATAGATCAAATCTGAGCACTTAAAGAACATTTTTCTCCAGACCTAAAAACACTACTCAGTTTGATAAAGCACCGAATTTTTATACATATAAACTATACGGTTCATG
This sequence comes from Spergularia marina, assembly GCA_963680865.1. Lineage (NCBI taxonomy): Eukaryota > Viridiplantae > Streptophyta > Magnoliopsida > Caryophyllales > Caryophyllaceae > Spergularia > Spergularia marina. The sequence continues at coordinate 2,791,161 of OY804545.1, read as the reverse complement.
ACATGCTTCTTAGAACTTTGTACCGACACTTGATTCGACATTTACACGCACCCGAATTAAAAATTTAGACACTCACAGGGTAGATAGATCGATTAGAGGAGTTTAAAAACATATAATACAATACTTCCGTGAATAAATATTCACTTCCTTCGTTCCTTACTCACCCCACCGGCCACCAGACAACGCCAACAAGACTAAAATAAAGGAAGAAAGATAAATAAATGCAAGTTCACACTCAGCTTAGGACATGACCTACCTAATCCACTAAATTTCAAAGGAATAGTGTGCAATAGTCCCACTTAAGTAATGGATTAAGGAAACATTTGTCATGTTAAGGAACTAACCCGAACCCAGTTGCCAATTTAGACGAAAAGTAGAACCTACCACATCAAAGGCGCCTTTGGCTACACCTAATTGGATATGTTATCAACTTATTATTGATATGACAGACCAGTAATCTAACCCAACTTGCAACGAAAAATCTAAAATCTTTCACTAAATCACACCCACAATGAACATCATCAAGTCATAATCTCTACCTAATTTTAGTAAATTTCGCGAACATGCAAAACTACGAGATGAGAAGAAAAAAGAAAATCAAGGAATTCTTACATTTGTGATGCTCATGTGACATTGAAATCTCTAAACCTGAAACAGCAGAAAACACTGCAGCAAAACATATAACATCAATCAACTGTTCCCAAATAATTAATCTTACCAATCAAATTCAACCCAAAACCAGATAAACAAACTTTTATACCAGGGTAAAAAAAAAAAAAAAAAAAAATGTTACCAGAAATAGCAGGGGTTAAAACCCCATCTCCAATCACCATACAAGCCCCAATCAAAGCTAACACAAGCAGAAATCTTTGCAACACCCTATGCTTTTCCAAAGTAGATTTCAACCTTGACCCAAGACCTGTCTGGTTAGGATTAATAACCACATCTCTCTTGTACTCAGACAAGTCCTCATCAGCCAACTGACCATTAGGGAGCGAGTTAACTCGGGCGTGTCGACACAGCAATGAATACAAAGCAAACGTTCCTCCTTCACCATTGTCATCAGCTCTAAGTACAATGAACACATATTTAAGCAGAGGAATCAGAGTGAGGGTCCAAAAAATGAAGCTCAACACCCCAAAAATCTCTTCATTTGTCTCAGAATGCTCAATATCTTCAGCAAATGCACTCTTATACACATATAATGGTGATGTACTCAAATCACCATATACAACTCCCAAACTTTGATATGCCAAGATCAAAACTTGCCTCCATGATTCCTTCTGTTTCACCATCATCATGCATTTAAACACAGCCCCAACTCAAAATTTCAGCTCAAATTGCAATAATTACCAATCTACTACTCCTATATGACTATATATCTATGAAATTGGGATTATAGCTTGCAAAAGAAGATACAATCAATCACAACTAAATTACAATAATTACAACAATGATATAATTAAAGAACTGACCTTTACTTGATTTTGGTAAAACCCACTTTCTGGATCCATCATAGACTCTCTCATAAAGGCCAGAAGATCATCTTTTGCTGCTAATTTAATGGGATTTTTTCACCACTTTGAGAAAAAAACACTTACAAACTCCCTAAAAAAAACACTTCTTCTTTCTTCTTTCTATAAAAAGAAGCAAAACACCCAAAAATGTAAAATTCAATTCAAAGACATATAATACCCATTTGCATTAACACCCTCCCCTAGAAAAAAACACACACACCCAAATGAGATTTCACAAGTAACTTCAACAGACAAGAGTTCAACTCAATTTAATTACCCAAAAATGTCAGTTTTTTCTTGTCAGTGAAACTGTAACTTCTCTGGTAAGTTTGTCTAGAAAGAGAATTCAAAAAGAGTAGTTGAGCAAACGAGCAAGAAAAGGGCAGAAAGTTGAGTAAGTTAGGAGAGAGAAAATAGTTGTTGTTGGAGAAGTTGGGAATCAAAGAGTATGCTGGTATTGGTATGGCATGGGGGTCAGATTTTTTAGAATATTTTGCGTGAGGAGTGAGAAAGACAGAATTAATAATGCTTGGATTTTTTCTTTTACAAGAATTTATTGCTCAATTTTTAGTTCACCACTTGGTTATCAGATGGAGAGTGAAGTGGCAAATATGGTCTGAAACTTTTTACATGAGAAACTTGTTCAAGAAGATGTTACTTCGCAGTATTTGATTGAGTTGGTACGTTACTTAATTGGATTTTAAAAGATACCGTTGTATTTTGTATTGAGTATGGGGTTTGAAAATTGAAACTAAACAATTAACGTGAATCGTGACTTATGTGAAGATGAAGGGTGATCTAATGGTTAAGAGATTAACTAAGCCTTATTTAGTTCTAATCCTCCTATTCTCACCGCCATCATTAGTTGATTATCTCTAAGAAAAATTAATTGATATGAGTCGTAAAATAAAAACTTGTACGGAGAATACAATTTAATATTGTGGTTGGTTTTGTGACTAAATCTCTAGACCCCTTTTTGTTTTATCAATAAGTGCTTAGTGAAACGTGGGTCTTAATACACTAGGACCAAACGTGGTAATTTCTATGACATTTTGGGTAAAATTGCAAATTGAAATCTTAAAATAGTCGCCTAAGAATTAAAATTATTGACCTAACAAAATAATTTGTTTTGTCAAGATATACTCTAGAGTAGTCGGGTTAGGTAAATTATACATACTAGCTAGTCAAGACCATGCTAAAACACATGAAGTTTCTCCAAAAGGCACGAGAAAAGTGGTAATAATGAACAAATTCATAGAATCTAAAAGGTTAGAACATCGGGTTTTTAAAAAAAAAAAAAAAAAAACACTCCGTATGTCTTACATAACACATTCATTTGGTTGGTCATCATACACGTAATTCAGCAATTTATATAATCCATAACAAATGCGAATTATTAACATATAAAATGTCACACCACGCACACTAGTCTTTAGGCCATACATAACCGTATAATGGTACTTCAAGACAAATTTTGACGTGAATATGTGAAAACAAACTATATATATCAAATGTTAATAATCTAAAAAAATAAAAAATAAAGGAATCAACCACAAAACAAAATCAATAAATGTAAATATAGGGCATACATATGCATTAAGGAATCATACCATACATATTACCATAAAAAGATCACTTGTAGCTACTTGCTCATGTTGGTTGCTTGTTACCCTTCAAAGGAACAATTCCAAAGGGATCGAAAAATTCTCTGATGTTTGTGCGACTTTTTCTACTATCACAATTCACATGAATTCATTATTCCCCATCATCTATTATTATTTGAACTGTCATTCTTCCAATACTAGATATATCAAGATTTTTGACAATATATACTATATGTATCCATGTATATATTCTGAGAACGAATACTATGGTATTACATAATAAGTGCAATATATAGAGTGATTGGATGAATGAATTCTAAAGGTCTCAATAATATAAATGTAGTAGAGTATTTAATTAAGTAGTCATAACTTTATTTCTTGGTTAGGAGAATTTGATATTAAAGGTTATCAATTTCATTAATTACTGTACAACTTTATTTGTATTTTACTTTAATTTTACATGCTAAAATTAATTATAAGAGGATGCTTTTTTCCTTTTCTCAACATTGATGTTTAATAATGGTTCATAAATATTGAAAGAAATAAAAAAAAAAAAAAAACATATAGTTGGAACAAGTTGTTTCTTGTGACAAAATTGCAAGTAATGTGTGATTCCTAATTATACATAATGCCTACTTACTAGCAATGCACATTATTTATGATTTAGGCACGAATATTCAAGTTTACTTAGGTTACCCATATGAATGTGATTCGATTGTAAATTTTTGTTTTAGTCTAAACATGTTGACGCGAACTTAATTTATTTAAATCAGATTGATATGAACTTATCCTCTTCAGGTCATGTAAGTCGAAACTTATTAAGGTTATGTATGATTCATCTAGCAAGTTAATCAAGTACAATGATATTTAGACTCACAAGAACTGATCCGACTCTGTGAAGCGTGGAAATGTGCCTAGCTCAATTCAATCTAATTTTAAAATAATTTAATTTGATCTAATTTTTACGGGTCTTTTTTTAACAAAGATGGATGGAAAGACTCAACAAAGTAGTTTTGTATAGACGCAGTGTTTAGAGTTTGTTGAAAATAAATCGAAAGTTTACATAAACAAGAAATGTCTAGAACACAGAATTAAAAGATGTGATAAGTGATGAAGATAAGAGGAGTAGATGAGCTAATAAAGGAACAAACAAATGTAAAAAATGTGTAGGACATTGTTTCATAAAGGAACAAAGAAAAGCCAAAATATGGTGACCATATTTTCTATCAGGCTAATAAAGTGAGCACAAATTGAATAAAAATGATGTAACCAGCGCGTGAAGTTTCTACGCCATTCTCAGCGCGTGAGGATGGGTCTTTGGAACGGTGAGATGTGTTCAGGATATTAAACGCGTACTGCATTTTCTCTCTGACGTGCTTTGATCCAATTATCTAGAGTATTCTATGAAGCCTCACGCGCTACTTTGTGTGCTGGATTCACGCTCCATCACCTTGCTTGACCATCTTGGCTTTTTTAAAGGGAAAAGGTGAGTAAAATATGATTATATAAGGACATCGATGAGGTGATATGATAAGATGAGTGGAATTTCCAATTTCTTGTAAAACATAGACAACAATTTACACTTAGGTCCCATCATCATCATCGTGGTCTTGTACTACGGAGTAACATGTTACGATATTAAGTCTTATTTTGACGAGATATAGTCACTTGAAACTTGCTGACATTTATTTGGAGATTGGTAGAAATTAATTGTGATTATAAGTTAATAATAGACGATCATAGCATCAAAAATGTGAGGTAGCAACTTATGGTAAGTAGATATAGATCTGATCTATACTCGTATACTCCGTTGATGTATGATTTGTGTGGGACGTACCAATTTGTTGCTTATGAGTCCTGATATATAGTCTAATTAATTATCAGCATTTTTATAAAAAGAAAGGGGCATTCTAAGAATTTTAATTTTATGTGTCAATTGTTTGAATAATCAAAGGTGGCGCGCCTAGGAGAGACGACATGGAAGGAGCTTTTATAATATAACTTTGTAGAATTGGCGTTGTCATCACTATTCATAATAATCGAACAAGATACCTTATAGTAAGTTTTGCTAGAAAAACGATATATCCGAGAGAAAATAACACTTAAGAATGAGATTATAAATAAAATCGAGAATCTTGACTTGAGATGTTCTAAAATGGTAGCAGATGTGAACGAGTGAGTCATTATAGTACGTACGTGATAGTGTAACGACCTAGTTCTTGATTATTGCATCATAAATCATGTACGTATATATGTATGTGTCGAAGATAGGAGCTAGCTTATCCAAAAATAATGTCTTTTAATCGAATTCTAATTACAACCTGCATCACACGTCAACTAGGAGGCGATTATACATACACGTATTGTTGTTTGTAGTTGTAGCAGCCAAAGTTTTCGTGTACACAAGTCCAAAACACAGATTTTAGTCATACATCAAACAATATTTGAGACAATAATATGAATATGAGTCATCAGGATAAATATATAGATTAATGGACGATGTATCATACTATATGTATATTCTCAGTATTTCTCACTTAATTACTCAGCACATCTATCTATCTATCGTGCAAGCATAAAATCGAGTACGTGTTCAGTGTTTACGATGAGTATGAATAAGTTTTGAATCAGTGCGTTGTGTAGGTAAATTACTAATATGAGATTATAAATGGTAATTTTAAGGCTTTGATCAAATGATTTTTACCTAGACTCATAAGTTATTAGTAGAACAACTAACACATATTCTTTGAAAGTATAACGTTCTATATATAGGTGGCCAATCAAAATTAAACATTTATATTTTATGGATACATTGTTCAAAACATGTTCTTCGAGCATGTATGTCTAAGTTCAACTTTTCATTTAATCTCCATACCACTAGTTGTTTGTCGATATATACGAAAAACCTAGGAGTACAACATTTGTGCGATCTCCTTATATTATGTGTAATATCAAAGCTGACTACTGAGACTCGTAGCCTCGTAGGTATATCGAACAACCCATATCGGCATATCCTGTGAAAGTACAACGTTCTATAGGTAGCCACTAAGCTGATTAAAAACTTGTAAAATTCATGATATGGGAGTAGACAATAAATTTTTATTTCTGTATATATATGCGGTGTTGTTCACTTGATTTACTTTGATCATGTTTGATTTCATCAAGTTCTCATTTCATCTCAATAATATTATTAGCGCGCTATGAAGTACTCCGTATTGATTATCGATGTGCACGAAAAAGCTGTGAGTATAACCTTTGTGATATCCATTTATGTATACATGCTGTGGTAGTTGTATCACGATGATAAGTGGTGAATGCATCACAATCAAAATATGATTAGTGATGACAATTAAAGTAGGGAGAAAATGATCCGAATATTGGGATTAAGATTATATCCCATTTTAATTTATATAAGATGTTAGATGACGCATCCAAGAGGGAACAATACCTACAAATTTTGGGGTACGTACCAAATATTTAGAGGCCCCCCTCCAAAACCTTCTTTACCTAATTTTTGAATGCTCAGTGTCCCCCAAAAAGTCGTTATCGCAATTCTTGACGATGTGGACATTATTTCCCGCCATTACTGTTCTTTGTAAGCTTGTACACCTGCATGACCTTGCTTCCATTTACGTGTTCCTTCTTTCCAAGTTTGTTTTTTTTTTGGAATGGAGTGAGCCAACATCTTTGTCAAATCTTCCAATAATGATGATGCATAACGTATTACATAGCCCTAAGAGTCGACTCAGTCGGTTTAAGAAAATTTGAAACTTTATTACTTTAAAGTCCAAATGATCGAAAGTTGCTCGTAACATATTTGTGTGGTTTGCTGATAGTTTTAGATAATCGGATCTATGTTATTAGCGTGGAGTAGGTACGACGCCATTTAAACACTTGTCTAGGATTTTTTGGTTACAAAAAATCTCTATGTAAGAGTTGTGTTGGACTTATTTGTGTTTTTCTACAATTATCCACCAATGCTCAAATTAGTAAGTTTGAAAGCTTTGGAGGGACAAGGTGTTTGAACACTTGAAGAATCAATCGAATTGATTGGTCTGTTTTGCACACCATTTCACCGAAAATATCATAATATAAGATTACATTTTTTTTACAATATCTTTTTCTTATTTTTTTTAATGTTTTAAGGAGGACTTGACGTTGAACAAAAACACAACACGAACAAGTCGCACACTATTGAGCATCAACCAACCTAAATCGATAACTACTAAAATCGTCAAAGATAGGTCATAATGTCATATGCCTCCTCTATCATTGCCCTTTAATTAATTTCTTTTAGAGGATGTGGTCGTCAATGTACAGCTACTTGATAGAGACTTCACAATCATTTTTTCCTTAGTAGTTGGAGCATATTCCAAATTTCCAATCCACAAAAAAAAAAAAGGACTATATTTTGCCTTTGGTTTGTACGCCTTTAAAAAAAAAAAAACGGTCTTGTATTTTTCATTTTTTTTGGGTCCAGTCCAACCATCATCTCTAGAGGTGGTAATCAGGTGGATCGAGTCGGGTTCGGGTCGAATGGTTTCGGGTTCGATTCATAATCGATTCGGGTTGATTCGGGTCGGATTATATCGGGTTGAAACTGATATCGGAACTCGGGTCACATCGGGTTGGGTTAAATCGGGTGTCGGGTGACCATGGGTCGGGTAATTTCGGTTAGTGGATCTTATGTAATTAATTTTGGTTCATATAATAGAATTCACTTTTTAACTTCTTGGATCCAAAATGAAGCACTTATATAATCTATATGGAATTATTTGTTTTCCCTCCATGATTAAAACTAATTATGCAATATCCCTCCAAAATAAAAATTTCAGAATTCTTTCAATTCCCTCCATAACAGATTCTCAGAGTCATTTGCCAAACTCTAAACAATAGAAGTAAATACATGCATCATATGATTAGTTTGTATTTGTGATTTGTGAATATAGTTGTCAATAAAACTTTAGATATACGGGTGTAATCAGATGATCGGGTTCTAATCAATGCGGGTACTATTCGAATCGGTTTTAATCAGGTCGTGTGTTGTCGGGTTCGGGCTATATCGGTTACGGGTATAGTCGGGTATCGGGTTATGACGGATAAGAACGAGTCGGTTACGGGTTACATCGTTTTGTCATATAAGCGGGTGTCGGGCAGGTCGGGTATCGGATGGGTCGGGTCGGTTTTCTTGCGTCGGGTCGGGTTTTGCCACCTCTAATCATCTCTATTAGCATGGTAACTCTAGACTTCATATGGGTTGACACAGATAGGAATAAATTGCAACAGAGTTTCGAGCGATAAACGAGCGTCATCGAGTAGTACTGAGTATGAGTAATTGAGTTGTAACGATGTGTTTTCACCGTGTACGAAAAAGACCATTGTGCTGATCCTTCACCTATAGACTTGTACTACAATGAACCAAATAATAATCAGTAGCGAATCGACTGTGGTGCACTGGAAACCAAACTTGTATAAAAGCATGTACATATTGGCTAAGAGTTCCGGAAAAAAGTGGGAACTATTCTTCTACAGAAAATATTATTGTATAGGTGACAACTAGGTCTTACGGGGCTAGATTTACCCCTACAAATCACAATACACCGGCATAAGGTTTGAATAGAATGGCTAACATCACCTCAGGGCCAGCATAATGAACATATATATCAGACCATGTATGTCATCCCAACTTCAATGATGTTCATGTGAGGGACTCTGAGAACAGCAGATCCTCTCCTGCAGTTCCTTCTTAAACAAGCATAAAAGTAGTTGATTGCCAGCTTCTTGAGGAACCATGACTCTTTCTTTGCTCTAACATCTGCATCTCCAAGCAGATACGTGAATCCTGAGTCAATAGCCTCTCGGAGGGCAGACAGCTCATACTCTACGCTGGGATCATCTTCTGATGACATGACACTAGATGGCAGCTCCTCATTCAGTTCTTCTGTTCTCTGATCTCGCATCAGAGGCGTCAGCAGGTCTTCGGCCACATCAGTGCTTGGACCTGACCCTCTTGATTGGACTGAAGCACTGTCATCTACATCATCTAGATTGGCCTCCAGGGCAAAATCTCGAGCCTCATTTTTCAGGAACTTTATCAGGCTGTCGATCAGAAGTTGTTCGAATAGGTGATGATCTTCCTTACGGACATCCTTGTACCCATAACGAGCAATGCAGCGGAACATGTGGTAGTCTTTAGGACAGATTCTTCGAAAGAGGAACCTCTCTTCCTGAGGGACGAAAGGAACTGGAATGTATTTGATACAAACGAAGATGATTGTTGAGTGAATAGCTGGCAGACTAAGAAGAAACTGTCCGAGAATGGAAGGAACACCTTGAACAAGCTCATTGTACATTAATCCGATTCCAGGGACCCTTACAGTTCCCAGTGTGGAACCGAGTTCATGCATGAAATCTATGGAGAGTTTATTCCTCACTTCACTCCGATACTTGAGCACACTTCCATAGTTCCAGGTGTACATCACCAACAACAAGCCGGAAGCAAAAGCAAGAGGAAGCCAGCCACCCTCCAGGATTTTTGATAGAACTGCTGATAGGTAGATGAACTCTATCGCCCCAAAAACTACAGGAAAGGCAAGAGCGAGATATATGTTGGTCTGCCAGATCAATAGCATCACGAGGGTTACCAAGGCGGTACTCACCAGCATGACTCCAACCTCAGCAATTCCTGAAATAACATAACATTCAGTTGTGACTTGTGAGTAACCATATGCGTTTGCAATGTGGTTCAGGGAATAGAAAGAAAGAAGAAAAAAGAGGTCAGGGAATTGTTCACCATATGCGTTTGCAATGTCAGTGGTGCTCCTGAACGTTGCGACCACAACAAGGCACATCACCATAAGAAACCAATTGATAACAGGAATGTAAATTTGACCCATCTGCTTCTTTGATGTGTGAACAATCTTCAGTCGTGGGAAACATCCTAGGGCCATAGATTGCTTTATGACCGAGAATGTAGCAGATATCATGGCCTGACTGGCAATAATGGCAGCAAGAGTAGCAATCACAAACACCGGCCAGAAAAATCCATCTATTTTGCAGAATGTTTAAGAGATGTTAACCAGAAATTTTCTTTTATCACATAATTCAGAAAACAAAATGCTCTATCAAATGTTACCTGGCACAGAATCATAGAATATTCGTTCAGTTGAGGTTGGATTGTTCATCAAATACGCAGCTTGGCCCATGTAGGCTAGCAGAAGACAGGGGAATACTACGGAAGTAAATGCAATCTGCAGGTTATCATAAAATTCAAAGACAGATAGAGAACCAGTATAATTTAGATGCACTGTATTTAACAGAAAATGCCTACCTGTATAGAGCGAACAGAGAAGTGACCTAGGTCAGCAAACATTGCTTCAGCTCCTGAAATCACATAGGTTGATTAGTCACAAAGGTACAAGGCAAAGTAAACAGTTTAGGCACCAACAAGTTTCGGCTTTCTGATGGTTTCTCAGCTCTCAAGTGTCACATTCTCTGATATCATGACCAAGTTTTATACTTTATTTTTTGATAGCAAAATGACACAACTGGTTATGACTTGAGGGTGAATAGAGTTGACCCCAAAGATGATCACTGTGAAAGGAGGCACACTAGATGATTACTTGCTGTAATTGGTTCAAAAACAAAATTGACTGAGAAGAGTGAGTTTTCTTATGCGAGTTACTATTACACAACACTTCGCCATTGAAGGACCATTGACAATGAACAGACGCAATTTGAAGTAAGCTAAGAGAAGACGGTCATTACTGTGAGATACAGTGTCCAAGGACCTGGAAGTCGGAGCATATTAAAGGAGTTCTTAACATCAAATTCACTGTGAGAGTAACAAACGAAGTGCTCAACGTACCTGTGATGCACAAAACACAACCACCAAGAGATGACCATGCTTGTTTTCCGTTCTTCACAAAGAAAAGGTAGATGTAAGCTGGATTGACAGCTTTCACAACAAAAATACCATGTGTGCAGATATTATACAATCCAATAGATGCCAGACAAAAGAACCACAAAGCAAGGGCAGGAGCAAAAGAGATGCCGACTTTGCTCGTCCCAAACCTCTGTATGCTAAAAAGACCAACCAGAATGATCATTGAAACAATGACCACAGCATCTGTCAAAATGGTAAACAAACTTTGGTTGGTCAATCCATCAAAAAATCATCACTGTGGACCTCCAAAAAAAAAAAAACATCACTGTGAAGTTTAAAAGTGTACAGTCCTAGGAAAACAGCTCAATAAGGAAGATAGTATTTTTCGCACTATGGTTTTGAAATATGCCCAGACGAAATCAACTGTCAAATAGTACAAAAAACTTCTATCTTAGATAGTTGGTCACAGTGTCAGACCACAACTAGTCGCTTTGCAAGATTACCAAATTTGATTTCCACGTTCAATTTTTATTGGACCTCCACACACAGTAGGCGAGTTTTTAGTATTCAAGTTCACATCAATGTTGAAGCTCAGAGTTTCCGATTATGGTGATGCAGGTTGGTAGATACGTGTAAGTCTTTGATGATGGTGCATGGCAGAAAGAACACAAAGCACTATACATGGATAGGCATACTTACTTGGACCAAATCCCTTTATCTCACCCTGCAACCCGCTCACAGCTGACATTACTGCAAAAGGAAAATATGTGATGAGATAAGATACACCTACTTGGCCAATTTGACTGTAAGACGAGTAAATTCACAGAATCATCACTACTCAGGTGCTGATGGCTACATTTTTTTAGAAATCAAATGGAAACGCCTTATAGCTTCATAGAAGTGCCAGATACAAGCATTAAGATCCAAGTAAGAGTAAGATAATAAATTTTACACAGCAAATAGAAACACTTTATGGCTGCATAGACATCCCAAATACAAGCACTAATGTTCAAGCAAATGTGCCCATTCCAGTCAGAAGAACAGGTAAAAATGTGATTCCTTGAAGAAGTTCGCAAACCTGACATAGCTGGAGTTAAGATACCATCCCCTATGATCAAAGCAGTACCAGTTAGTACCACAAACAGCAATATAGCTTTCACGGAGGATTTCCTCTCCAAAACGTCTTTAATGCTCAAAGCTCTTTCTAGTTCTGGAGTGGGTAGTTTAAGTCTATAGCTCGAGATATATTCATCGGCTGGTTGGCGGTTTGGAAGCATATTCACATTAGCATACCTGGATATCAGTGAATATAATGCAAAGGTACCCCCTGCAGTAAAAGTTAATGATAATAATTAACAGATAGAATAACAATCAAAGACAATAAGCTCATTACACAAATATCAAAGTAGGAAAATCCAATACCTTCCCCGTTATCATTAGCTTTAAGCACTACGAAAACATATTTTGCTAAAGGCACAAGGGCTATTGTGTAGAGGACTACAGACAGAGCCCCCAATACATCTACCTCTGATGTAATAGGCACCTTGCTAAACACATCAGTGAAGACATACAATGGACTTGTGCCCATATCACCGTAGACCACACCAAGTGTTTGAAACGCCAAAGCAAGAGTACGCCAAGTAGAAATTTCCTGCATGATAACAGCATACAAGATGGGGAAGAAATATTACACTTCGAGCTGGGTTTTCAACAGTTTATGTTTTTCAAAATTCCAATTATATTTATCCCTTTTGCCTTTACTAGTGAAACAAAATTTTGAACTTGACATCAATCACACAGGGATTGTAATCAGCACACGTGCAGAGGAAGAAAAAGCCCCTCCTGGCCTTCTCTGCACAATCCTTCCTAGACTATACGTAATATAAGTCAGATCCAGACTCTACTCTTATCTAATCTTTAATCAAACAGACTATATGAAGTTCACAGTTCTCAGAGTAGAAGTCAACCAAAAGTTGATGTGAAAGATAGACTACAGCATTCATGCGTAGGCTGTGGCTTGGATCAATCTAGCTGTTGGGTGACAATGTCCACACTGATTCAGTGATACCGCCATAAATCTTAATCGTGTCTTCAGTGGAATACCAAAAAAAAAAAAAAAAATCCACAGTGAGTAGCCTATTTCTAGCAGCAAAGAACCAACTACATCACTGAAAACATATGGAAGGCAATGGATGGAAACCTTCATTTGGCCAAGTCAACAAAGACTAGTTTGGATTGAGTAAACTTAACAAATAATGAGGAGATTCGCCACTTTCAAACCTTAAACACAGACCAGATCAAAGTATTGGATCAAACCAATAATGTGATACATTATGCTGGAGAGTGTTAGTCACTAAGTAGATGAAGCTATCCAGATACGAAAAGTATTGCTATCAAACTTATATTACTCATTTACTTGCCATGACGAGTTAGGTTGGAGCATTGGTTCCTCACTTACTTCCATCCATTTTCGAGGCAAAGCCCAATGATGGCATCTTAAAATAGCCTTCCACCAAAATACAGGTTGACCAAATTCACAACAACATCTTTACCCCAGTGCCTTAAAGGCTCCCATCATAAGGTGGGGTAAGGAGGGGTTGGATGCACGCAAGCCTTACCCCTATTGAGTGACTTGAGGCCATGATTTCACTCTGTGTTGGAACTCCTTATGGTCACAGCGTAAAGTGTCTGCATTTCACTTTGTAGTTTCCCTGTTCAATCTTACTCTACATCCCCTAATTGACCAACACCATAGCCCTATCTAGGTTCATTCTCAATCCAACTCGAAACAATCCGAAAATAAACCCTATACTAGAAGTTTAATCCAACCAAGTACAGATGCATTACCAACAACACAGACCAACATACATCATGCCAATCAAATTCAATTAAAACTACAAATTTCAAAGAATTCCATACCTTATCATGATGACCATGTGCACCAGCAATAACCATAGCTTCCACATCAAGTGAATCAACTCTTCTTGGCTTCTTGGTTAGCCTTCTTCTGACAGACCCAGACCCAGAACTGTACTTCTTCCTGAATTCCTCCTCCTCCACTTTTGACCAAATTGGTAAATCCTCAGAATCCACTTCACTCCCATTAACCCACCTTGATGTTCCACTTCCACCACTTCCCACCCATTTCAAGCTACTCCTCTCTTCTTCTATCCCTTCTCCTTCCATTTTCTCAACTTCCCACCAAAAAAATTTGTCACAAATTTCACACAAGTCTCAAAAATATTCAATCATCCACCAATTTTTTATGAGCTAGCTTCTTGTTCACGCCCAGCAAATACCCACCAAAATGAACAAACAAACACTGAAAAAGGTGCAATCTTTTCAAATTTCTATGAACTGGGTTCTAAATCACACCAAGAAAAAGTATTCAATAAGAAGATTCCTCAATTACCCACCAAAAAATGTAACAAATGCAGAGAAAAATTCAATCTTCAATCAAAGAATACGATGATGGGTATGTGTAAAATTCAATCATCAATCAAACCCAGAAAAAAGTTAAGATTTTGAATGGAAATAGTAAGGTTTTTTTCGTGAAACTTTAAGAGTCTTATCCTAGAAGATACAGTGTACCAATGATAGTGACGATATATGTCCATAATTGGAAGTAATTCAGTAACTTTTTTAGTATGTCAGTAATAATTAGACTAAGATTGAAATTAATTTGACAAATTAAACCACCCAATCATGGTTTGACAGAACTTTGAATGATGTCAGTTATTTTGGTTCCAACATAAGTATCTCACTATCTCTGATTGACTAATTTGGTTCACATGGTGGCTGGTTTAATTAAAGATTTGGGAGAGTTCTTATTGGTCTTCTTCAAGGGCCAATTTTTGTTAAGACTTAACAGTGAAGCTTATTCTACTGTAGTACTGTGTGTCTACTGCATTTTTCTTGCATTTTGCACCAAACTGAAAGTTGGGGGTGGTGCCTTGCCTTCAATCCTTCCTAGCCATATGACCATGTTACTCCGACTCTTCTTTTGACCTTGCGGATTTGTGTTTGGACATTAGACACTTAGACATGAGTATGAATGTATGATACGGAGGACTCCATATTTGGAACCTTCATTTTTGGTAAAAAAACAAGGGTTTTTTTTTTTTTTTTACTAATTAGTTGAGTTTGACATTCGGATACTTTGTTTGAGTAATATAAGTTAGTGCAGTGGATAAAATGGAATGCTAATCATTGGGTTAGTACTTAGAACTTAGAAGGAAGAATCCTATCACATACGGAGTATTTTAGTCCCCGAAAGATTGTTGTGTTCTCTAGTCTATTCCTTTAAAGTTGTGGTCCACAAAGTGTTTTCTTCTTCTTGTTTTTCTAGGTTGATTTTTTTATGAAAGCAATGTTGAATTTGTATTTGGTGTGTCTTAGTGGTCGTTTGGTTGCATGCGTAAATTCGAAATTCAAAACAAAACTATTTGAGTAAAAATTTCTTACTTAATGGAGTATATTGACTATATTAGTCAAAATTTGAAATTTCCTTTTATTATCATAATATAACCCTTCCAAACTAAACAAAATGCAATAATACTTTTGAGTACTCGCGTTTCTTTGAAAGGTAAGCGTATAAAGAGAGGAGAAATTCAAATACCCTCTTATACATGAAATCACATTACTTAATCCGAAGCAATGAAATTCAAAATATACGAGTCACTAAATCAGCAGCTAAAGGCACAATCCTGGTGATTAGAGATATCATGGTAAATTTTGATGTTGCTCATTTAAATATTATCGTGGTAAATAACTATTCGATATCCCTCCATTTTTATTCCTTTTTTTCTGGCACATAGGAACATCTAAATAACTAATTCCGCGAGAATCTGATAATTTCATCCGGGACTAAACACAAACAAGTTGATTTTCTTACCACAAGCCGAACATTGATCGTCTCCACTCTTTTCATTCGTTAACGTTTGGTATAAGAACGGAGAGATTAGCGATTTGGTAAGCAGCCCAAACCCGCAAAAGCCCAAAACAAAACTTTCCGAGTAATCTATCTATTTTAACTCCACAACTTCCGCAGTTACTATTACTGAAGTTAGCAGGTTAAACTTTCCCCTTTTTCGAAGCGAAAACCCTAGGTTCGTTTTCTATCCCCTCTTTTCTTGCTCAAAAGCTTCAATTTTACGCTTCCAATTCGGTAATTCTCAATCCCTAGAGTATATTTCTAACCTTTTAATCTTACGCTTTTAATATTTTCTCGTTGTAATTTGCTGTTTTTGGCAGGTGATCGAATAATGGCGCGAGTTTACGTTGGTAATCTTGATCCTCATGTTTCTGAGCGTGAGCTTGAAGATGAATTCCGTGTTTTTGGTGTTCTTCGCAGGTTTAATTTCTTGATTTCTCCTTTAATTAAATAATTAATTTCGTTGTTTATCTTTCCTTTTTTCAGTAAATTTTTTCATCACTGGAGTTCAATGTTATGTTGGATTTACCGTTGCGATTTATTTAAGTAGTAAAAATTTCTCATCTTTCGGTAAATTTTTTTCTACTTGGGGTGATTTTAGTTGTAAGAAGTTCGATAGAGTGCTTGAATTTGTTGTTTCCATTAATGCATGATTATTAACATCGATTGATCCTTCTTAATTACGCCTTCAAAATCGGTTCTTTGATTCTCGTTGTTTCAAAGTTGTCAGCTTTATTTGCCTTTGAACAACGTTGGTAAGGAGGGTAGTTCTGTGTGTTTGATTAACTGGCCGGTGTATTGCAAGTTCGGTTTTTCTTTCGATATATTTGGATGGGGGACTTCTGTGTTACGTAATGTAATTGACAAGTTCGGCTTTTCTTTTGTGTGCTTCCTTTTAGATGAATATGTTCATTGATTTTATTTCTTAATCTGATGCTGTTAATGCAGTGTATGGGTAGCTCGGAGGCCTCCAGGCTATGCTTTTATCGAGTTTGATGACAAAAGAGATGCACTTGATGCAATCCGTGCACTGGATGGTATTTTCCTGTCTTTTGTTTCACGCCTACGGAAGTTTTGATGTCTTTAATTTCTTTCCCTTTTACTTTCTTATTTTCCGAGGGTCTTCAACTCTTCATGTTTGGTATGTCTTCTTTCTAGTGTGTAGATAAGGAATAATAAGAGTTAATAGACCACCTCACTTAAAAAGATTTCTCATTCCTATTTTGGTGAAGAGAGGGTGTAGAGAACGGAGATGTGATTATTTCCACGCAAAGTAAAATAAGTGAGAAATAAAGCTTAAAATGGAGGTAAAAGATCACACAATGATACAAAAAAAAGTGGGGGAGTGAATTGAGCAACAGCTGAAGTGGGCATGAGGAGAGATGGAGATTGGAGTACTGGACCTCAATCTCTTCTTCTCCACCCCGACCTGATCCAAACAAGCCGTTAGTGGCTCTGTTTTATCATTTGGGCCACGTGTTTTCTATTTTCGAATGGAATTATTTTTGCAGTGAAAGGTGGTGGTTTTTCTTATTTTTATTGGTTTGCTTATGAGTTATGATAAGATGTTTGGGTCTATAAGTTATCTCCTGAATTAATTTATGATTTGTCTGTCATCTTCTTTTGCATTTTGTGGCTTGTGTATACAGCAATTTATGTTGTTTAAGCATGCTTCCTATTTACTGTCATTTTCTTGAAGGTCTATAACTCGTGAATTGAATGTCTTGGACTCTATCACTGTCATTATACTGCATTGGCATTCTTGTGTTGTATAATTGTTATGGTGTTGTATGATTATCATTTGTTTAATGAACATGTGGTGCTGTCATGCATCAGTCCTGTTAATTATAATTAGAACATATTTTTTTTTGTAACTTCTACAACCTCGTAGAAAGCTTTTGTTGGCATTGTACTCTGGATTTTGGATTGTACTCACACAAGTATGCTGGCTAACAGGACGGAATGGTTGGCGTGTGGAACTGTCTCATAATTCAAAGGGTAGTGGAGGGCCTGGAGGCCGTGGAGGCCGTGGACGTGGGGGTGATGACATGAAATGCTATGAGTGTGGTGAACCTGGGCATTTTGCTCGAGAATGTCGCTTGCGAGTTAGCTCTAGAGGGGGCCCAGGAGGTGGGCGTCGTAGGAGCCCAACTCCTGTTCGTCATCGTAGAAGCCCTAGCTATGGACGCAGGTTTGTATTTGACCTTTAACCTCATATTTCCTCCTTGATCCTCTCATAATTTAGTTCGAATTTCCGGTAAGAGCGGTTGAGGAACATGTAATTCTTACTTCATGAAAACAGGAATAGTATTTGTAAATCATACTTGGGACTCTTATTGTTTAAGATATCTCAAAGCTTTTGAGAGAGCTTAGTTTGGGACAGAACCATCCTTTCTCTACCTAGCTTCTACTGCCAATGCTGTGTGAACTGTCTTCCTGGTCCTCTTTTTTTTTGGGTTGGTAGAAAGCTATAGACCATACATAATTGGCATGCAATCTTTTAAAACTAGATAAATTGGATATGCAAACTTCCAAGTTTATGGTGTTTCATTTTGATGAATGATATGATGATAACATCTGGCAGGAGTTTCAGCCCTCGTGGTTATAGTCCACGGGGAAGGAGATCACCTCCAAGGAGGCGCAGCATTTCACCTGCATTTCGCCGTGGTCGGAGCTACAGCAGGTCCCCACCATATCGGCGTGCTCGTCGAGTCTCACCATATGCAAATGGGTATGTGAAAATTTCAAGATCTTGTCCTGGTATTATGGGCTTCTTGTGATATTGTTATATCTTTGATATTCTCTTTGAAGGTTAAAAAATATACTATAACGGTGGCTGAATTTGTTTAGCCGGGGTTTGATGGTTACATGTTGGTTTTGCTACTAGCGATGTTTTGAAGTTGTAACTATGGACAGATTGGATGTTTCTAGTCTTAATTTTTAAGTTCTTTAGATCAGGGGAGTCTGTCTAAGAGATATTAATATCCTTTGGTGTGGGGATCTGGTCATCGTGATCTCACTGTGCACATTAATATCTTTTGGGGAGATCTAGTTGAAAGTCGTGTTCCTAACCACATATATATGAGTTCGTTCAAGATCACTCTAGCTTTGTGATTAAGAGAATTAGCGTTAAGTCTTTCATGCAATGCTGTTTGCAGCACAGACATCTGATCTACTTTGCTTCACATCTACATCATGTTCTATGTTTTTGACGTGGTATTCTTTTTCTTCTTGATAGAATCTAATTCTGGAGCTGGCGCTGGAGAATGTTGAAAGTAGCGGTTGCACTTGTCCAAGAGTAGTAATAGCAGCTGGATAGTAGTACTGTGCATGTGATGGCTATGGGATCCACCAGAAACATGCGTAATGTGGATATGACTTTTATGTTGCATTGACGATGAAAGGGAGAGGGCTTGATCTCTGCAGCTGCCTCGATGTTGTAGGTCTCTCTTATGATTGTCATATTGCTAGCCCTTTTTCTTTTGGTTTCTATTATTCTGCTGGTTTTTTAGTGTGTTTATGTCATATACTTCTAGATTTCGTAATGTGTTATTAATGTGTGTGAAGTTTATGTTTCTGAAGCACTAAAAGTTCATGTTTTGTGTTTTGAGGTCTGATTTAGGATGCAACGGCATCGTCTCGCCTCTTACTGCATTCTGCGCTCTGTTTTTGTAATCTGCTTCTGTGCGTCATCAGCTACTTGTCGTTGCTTCACACTTCTTAGCTTCATATCACCATGAATCTGCAACTCCCAAGCATTGGCTGCCACTTGTAGTTTTTTAGTTCATCCTCTACGTCTCTACGCCCATGCTCCTGATGTTCTGCGAAAGACTTCTTTGAATGCCTGGTACAAGAGGTTGAACTCGTGGTCTTGATACCCTGATTGTGAGTGTGTAGTAGAAATTATCAAGGGGTCTGTTTCTAGATATTCAAATTATTCATCCAAGAGTGACAATGAACTAGGCAGCAAGCACCCCAATGGTTGACACCTTTGAGTCGCATTCTTCTCTTGAGCATTGACTTTTGCCTCCATTTGTTCTCGCCTCGGTATAAAGTGCTGCAGCAGCTTTCTTGTTTCTGGGCAAATTATGTTTCGCCTGTCCTGTCTACAGAAAATCTGTTAGCGTCACCTTCAGCAGGTAAGGATTTCTTTTATACTCCTGCTTGCAAGACCACTATTCAGGGTATTTCATATAATATTAATATATAAGAACCCAACATGATAACCTGGCTAAAATTTGATTAAAATTGAACTGTGTATGCATGATCAATCACAAATCACTGTAGTTGTAGTTGCAGTTCAGATTTTTAATGAGATGATATGATTAAGCTGATTAATCGCACCTGGAAATGATAGGTGACGTCTGGTTCCTGTGAATTCTGCTTTGATTTGTTGTTTGGATTCTAAAGAGTAACTAGATAACTACAATGGAACTTACATATCTATAGCTTCGGATCTTTGTTTTTCTTGATAATCACGGATTCGGAAACACACTACAATACAAATCTGATTTGAGCACCCAGTTTGCATTAGTGTAGTTACAACTGCAAGCGTCGAAGTTTCTTGGTATATCCCAGTGTGATTGGTCATTCCTCTTCTCTTTCTATTCAACTTTTTACAATGGTTCTATACAAGAAAGAGGTTGCATATCATTTCAGTGGTAGCAATGTGTACTGTATCAGATAGTCACCTAAAGGCAATGTGCTGCTAATTAGAGTTAAGACGCCTTCGTTTCTAATCTATTGGTTGATTTCATTAGCTCTTTCTATAAAGCTGATGACAGAATTGATTTTTGCACATAGAATTGTGTCTCCCACACCCACGATGCATGTCTTTTCTATTTGCAAGTATGTTTTTATCGTACTCTGAAGCATTGCGAGTTTGGTTTTTGTGTAATCCTTCTTGGAATGGCGGATGTCTTGATTTGAACTCCCGGCATCTATCAACTTGTGTGTCAATGGTGGATAGCGACTTGGTAAAGTGGACACCCAGGGCGAGGCCAGTTGATGGTCCGCACACAATTTTACTGCAAGACCATTACTCTCAATGTCTTTCATGATTCCCATGTTTACATTGTTTTACTTTTCGAGCATATACTAGTGCAAAGTTGGAGATTTTGATGTAATCTATTCCTGAGACCAGTTTGTGTTCATTTAGTGGAATGAAAAGAGAGGCTATGCTATCAAAGGTTAATCGTCTTCCTCAATGCATTTTTCATATCCTAACACCATTCAGAACATGTATCCTCATTAAGATCGCAATTTCATTAACTCGTGACTTGGTAGTAGCCTCAGCGCGAGTGACAAAGATCATAAACATTGTTATAGGCTTTCTATGAAAAACGACCTTCCAATCCGTCAGGTTTAAGTAAAAGGGGCGAAGATGTGGCTCATGGTGCGACATCCTGAGTTCGCGTGTCTGGGGGAGCCTCAGATGGTTATGGTTCGACATAATCTGGGTTGAACCCTGTCTTGCATGTTGTAGTTTCGCCCCTCGAGAAAAATCTAAGCCCACAGTGAGTTGGAAAAGTGGGTGGAAGAGCGTGGGTTGACTTGAATATTCAAAGTAAAAGTTTGATCGACCTATCAATTTCTGGAATGCGAGTTTGCAGCCAACAGTTTTATTTTATTCAGAAGAGTGCAAGAAAATAAGCAACTTCGACATCAAGTTTAACCACTGCTCAGAACTTGAAGTTCAATTTCTTTTCAATTTCTTTCTGTGAAGCACATCACAATGAGTACACCAGAGGTTGATCAAACTCCCCTAGTGCAGAAAGAAGACAATGTCGAGTGTGGAGATGAGAGGGAAGCAGTGGGACTGGAGACAGGATCGTTTGAAATAGGTCAACTTACTTACAGTAAGAAGACCTTGAAGTCGTATGGTATCCTGAAATCGGCTTTAGTGATGCTTACAAGTGATTTCAAGATTTTGCTCTCACTGATGATGGCTATTATCCCTTTCTTTGTTTTCATGGTGTTCTTTGAGATTAAACTACAAAAGGTAGCTGCTGCTGCACCAAGTGTCCTAGGAAGGCCTTATGGGGAGACTCCTGCACGCTTTGTTTACCTTCCTGATGGCTCTCAAAGAATCGAGTACATCAATCACATCGACGAGGGAGTGGTGTTTCTGTATGATGTTCTCCAAGTTTCTGTCCTGTTTCTGATTCCGTTCCCTGTACTAGAGCTCCTGAGCATGGTTACAACCATACTAATCACGGCAAAAGTTTATGCAGGAGAGGAATTAGCTACTCTGAAAGACACCTTCTGTCAAATTAATGGTCTCAAGGGTGTTCTGATTACCTGTTTTTATGTTCAGTTGCTTTCGTTTGTGAGTCTGCTTGGCCTAAGCTGGATTGTCGCAAACCAGCTAATTTTCACAGGGTCAATGGTGCACCCGATAAATGGTTTTTCGGAGTTTGACGTAGCCTTTTGTTTTTATGTACTCTTCCTAGGGCTTCATGCAGCTTTTTTTGTAGCTGTACTGTACAATTATCTGTATTGGAGTGCGTTCTGGAACATGAGCATGGTGATCTCAGTTTTGGAAGAGGAAGGTGGGATGGCCGCATTTGGGTTGACTCATTATTATGCCAAGCACTGCAAGCCAACCGGGTTCCAGTTGATGCTCGGGTTTGTAGGATTCAGTGCTGTCCTGAGACTGCCCTGCCTGTATGATTGGAGTAACGTTGCTGGAATTGCGGTCACTGCTGGCATTATTGGGTTCATATGCTTGGCGAATTTGGTGAAATGGGTTGCTTTTGTGCTGTATTATTTCGACTGCAAGCAGCAGACCATGGAGAAGAAGAATGACGAGGAGATTGCCAAACCTGTCAGTGCCGAAACATCTGTGTAGATTTTGTGAAGCAATACAGGGAGAACTTCTTTAGTTTTGGTATGTACTTTTTGTTTATCAGCATATATGTATGTAATCACTGTCAATTGACATGTCTATCTACTCGCACTCTAGTACTGTATTTTGATGTATTTTCTGTTCACTTGGTCTCAGTTTTTCTCCATTTTTTACGAGTTCCTATGGATCTTCGTAATTTTTTACGAGTTCCAGCCATTTTTCGCCAATATAATCTTTTGTGGTGAATGATTAGAAGGTTTTATGTTCAAAAGTGATATTGAAACTTTCTTTTTTGGGGTACATATGAGGAGGCTTTGAACCCGGAACCCTCCTTAGGTTTACCTTCTACTAATAGGCCAACTTTAATCCTCAAATTTATTCGTAAATCTGTAAACCGTCTATCTCATATGTCAAGGAATAGTCAAGTTTACAAAAAGTTCTCTTCTTTTTCAAGCTTGGCAACTATATTGCCAGGAAATATCCAAGTCGATTATGAGGTGGAAGAGCACGCGTTGACTTGGGTTTCAAAGCCAAGTTTCGACGACCAATCAATTGATTGAGTGGGATTTCTACTGTCTAATATATCCAAAAGAGAGCACAGGTAAGTAAGCAACTTGTGCATCACTCAAGTTTAGAAAACACTGATTAGAATACTGGTAGTTTGTTTCGAAAAATACAGTACCATACTGCCATGCCTAAAACGGAGGCTGATCAAACTCCCCTGCTGCAGAAAGAAGACAATGTCGAGTGTCGAGATGAGAAGGAAGCATTGGGACAAGAAACCAGGACGTCTGAACTAGGTCAAGTAATGCACAACATGAAGAACTTGAAGTCGTATGTAATAGTATATAATTTATTGTAATTAGGTTAATACGTAATTACTGTTATATTCATGTATATTCGATATATATATATATATCTAATACTATATATTAAAACCTGAAACCAAGTCTTTCCTAGAACGACACTTGACATTTATTAATTGGATAGAACATAAAAATAGCATTAAATATAATTATCGGTTAAGATATGGTAATAAATTATCATAGAGTAATATAATATAGCTAATTTATGGAAAATAATTATTAAGGTAATTTATTTGAACAAAGATAAGCCGTAGTATAGTATACTAATTTATGGAATATAATCATTATGGTAATTTATTAGAACAAAGATAAGCCAATATTTTTCTTATAGAGTGAGTATAAACAATATAAATATATAGCCCGGGCGTGGCACGGGCATGCAAACTAGCTAATAAACAAGAAAATCCTTCGCTATACAATGACATTAAGGTAATAAATTTGAATATGATGTGATATAACGGGTGACGGAATAGTAGAATGACATAATGTAACATGTGACGAGATAATGGGATTGAAACTGTAAAATGGGTGACATAAAAGTGGAAATATGATAATACGATGAGTGAGTAAAAATATATAATAATAAAATATGACGGGGGATAAAAGTTGATTATAGTACTGTAAAATTAGAACAACGATAAAACATGCTGTCAGTTTTACAAAATGAGTATAAACATTATAAATAGACAAGCCCGAGCGTGGCACGGGCATGCAAACTAGTATATATATATGATGAGAGTCATGTAATAGTGTATATTTATTGTAATTAGGTTAATACGTAATTACTGTAGCATATAAACTTAAAAAGTAATGTATGAGTACACTGTAACTTTGTTCTTACGCTCACCCCTGTTTCGCGCTTTGGACTTTGGTGTACTGATTCAGACAACTATATGTGTTAGTGTTTTTCTCATGCATTTGCACACCCTTAATTTAGCTTATTATGGCGTGACATCTTATTTTGGGTCGTAAATTAGAAGTTTTAAAGTTTGGAAAGCAGATCTTAAAGCTTTTGTAATTTATTGAATTGTCTCTGATCTCTTATCTGTCAAAGTGTCAAGCTTGGCAATTCAACTGTAAGGTGGGAGAGAATGTGTTGACTGTTGACGTAGGTTTTAAACTTCAAAGTCAAGTTTCAACGAGCAATCAATATTTTGAATGCGATTCTGCTGTTTAGTCATCTGGAAGAGTGCAGGAAAGAAACTGATCAGAATACCATGAGTACATCAAAGGCTGATCAAACTCTCCTACTGCAGCAAGAAGACGGTGTCGAGTTTCAAAATGAGAGGGAAGTAGTTGGACAAGTAATGCACAACATGAAGAAGTTGAAATCGTTTGATATCCTGAAATCGGCTTTGGCGATTCTTACAAGTGATTACAAGGTTTTGCTCTCACTGATGTTGTCTATAATCCCATTCTTTGTTTTCATGATCTTCTTTGAGATTAAACTACGAAAACTAGCAGTTGGTGCACCAAGTGCCCTAAAAAGCCCTTATGGGAGCCCTCGTGTAATCATCGTTCGACTTCCTAATGGCTCTCGTAGAATTGATTACAAAGATGACAATAACGACGAGATAATGGTGTTTCTGTATGATGTTCTCCAAGTTTGTGTCCTGTACTTGACGGTATTCCCTCTACTAGAGCTCCTAAGTATGGTTACAACCATAAAAATCGCGGTAAAAGTTTATGCAGGAGAGAAACTAGCAACTCTGAAAGACTCCTTTTGTGGAGGCTATAACCTCAACTGGGTTCTTATTACCTGTTTTTATGTTCAGTTGCTTTCAATTCTGAGTCTGCTTGGCCTAAGTTGGATCGCCGCAAATGGGCCAATGGTTCTCCTCCAACCAAATGGTTTTTGGGAGTTAGACATAACCCATTTTGTGTATGTACTCTTCCTAGGGCTTCATGGAGCTCTGTTCGTATTTGTACTGTACAAGTATCTGTATTGGAGTGCATTC
The DNA here is from genome assembly GCA_963680865.1 of Spergularia marina. Classification (NCBI taxonomy): domain Eukaryota; kingdom Viridiplantae; phylum Streptophyta; class Magnoliopsida; order Caryophyllales; family Caryophyllaceae; genus Spergularia; species Spergularia marina. The sequence goes on along the minus strand of OY804545.1, from coordinate 2,765,551 downwards.
TGGAACATGAGCATGGTGATCTCAGTGTTGGAAGAGGAAGGTGGGATGGCCGCATTTGGGCTGACTAGTTATTATGGCAGGCACTGCAAGCAAACTGGGTTTCAGTTAATACTCGGCTTTGTAATTATCAATGTTGTTCTGAGAGCGCCCTGGCTGTATTGCGGACTGTGTAATTGGAGTACTGCTGCTGGAATTGCGGCCACTGCTGGCATTATTGGGTTCATATGCTTGGCGAAGTTTGTAAAATGGGTTGCTTTTGTGCTGTATTATTTCGACTGCAAGCAGCAGATCTTGGAAAAGAAGAATGACGAGGATATTGCAAAACCTGCCAATGCCGAAACATCTGTGTAGACTTTCTGATGCACTGATACAAAGTTTGCCTCTGGTATGTGTTTGTTCATTGGCAAAAGTTAGTTTTGTGGTTGTCAGGATATGTGATAACTGTCAACTGATATCTTTATGTATTAGCATTCTAGCACTGTATTTTGGTATCACTTTGTGTACTGTAGAATGTAAACTGAACAATAAAAATGGAGCGATTTACTGACATCCTGACGAATTCTTCTGGCAATCATGTCTTTCTTATAACTAGTTGATAAATCACTTGCATAGTTGCATCTTTAACTAGAGAACTGAAGGGGCGTTATTGGTGCAAACGAGTTTCATGCCAGTGCAGCGTGACCTTGTGAGTGTAAAAGGTTTTAAAATAGGAAGAGGTTGAGAAAATTCACATAGGGGGAAAGCATGTGTGAAAGAGCAATGTCAAATCTCTGTGCATTATCTGAGTTTTACAAAGGAAATCGGAATCAAATCTTCATCATTACATAAAATAGCCCGTCGTAGACTTGGTAGTTCAAATTCAATAGTCACAGAGGTTACTACTCGGAAGGTGGATTGGGACTTTTATAATGAAGATTACAATTAATTTAACTATATCTTTCATGTGCTTCATATCTTGTGCTAGGCATTGAAATCACTATATAGTCTTTGTTTCCTCCATGCTATATTTTTTTTCAATCTCCACTTACTAAAACTGTACTAAAAAGCATACAAAAACATCAACCATGGAGGGTTGCAATGCGGATGAATGTTTGATAAGACGTGAGGAAGAAGAAGTGATGAAGAATGAAGCTAAATTCAGCATAATGTCGAAAATTTCACTTCAGCTCAAAAACTATTACAAGTCCATAGAGCTTCTGAAATCAGCATTGTTGCTTTTTAAAAGTAACATTAAAGTTATGTTCTTCATGATTTTGTCTATTGTCCCTTTTTTTGTTTTCATTGTGTTTTATGAGATTAAGCTCTATAAAACAGCTGTTTCTGTACCTGTAAATTATATTTTCTCTGATTCTCAAGATTACACTGATTATGTGGATGAGGATGCTGATGTTGTTAGAAAAAATGGATTTCTCGGAGATGCTGATAGGAAAAGTGAATTTTTCTGGGATGTTGTCGAAATCTGTCTGTTGTATATGGTTGTTTACCCTCTTCTAGAGCTCTTTAGCATGGCCGTAACAGTTAAGCTAGCAGCAAGACTTCATGCTAAAGATACACAGGGAGATGATCTTGATGAGGTGCTCTATTGCCAGAAATACAACCCCACTGGTCGTTTCATTACTTGTGTTTGTGTTCACTTGCTCTCAGTTTTGACCCTTTATTGCATTCTTGTGGATACCGTTTAATCTCAGTCTTACGAGTTCCAGCCTCTCTATCAGTCCTTTCTCGCCAATAAAATCTTGTTTGATGATACTCTCAGTGGGATTCCATTCTGCGATTTTTCTAGGTTTGCTTTACAAGTAATTTTGTGATGCAAGCTCTGGTATGTGTTTGTTCATTGGCATAAGTTTTTATTTCTGTGGTGGTCAGCATATGTTTATGTATTAACTGTCAACTGATACGTTTATGTATTACGAGTAGCATTCTAGCACTGTCTTTTGGTATCACTTTCTGTAGAATGTAAACTGAAAATGTAACGTTATGGCAATCATGTCTTTCTTGTAACTGAAAAGGTTGATATGGAAGGTAAGGACCCTGTAACTTTGTGTCTATTGTATGTTCATCTTCCGTAGCATATAAACTTAAAAGTTATGAATGAGTACATTGTAACTTTGTTCTTACGCTCACCCATGTTTCGCGCTTTCTACTTGGTTTAAGGACTTTGGTGTACTGATTCAGACAACTATATGTATGTGTTGTGTTTTTCTCATGCATCTGCACACCCTTAATTTAGCTAGTAATGGCGTGACGTCTTATTTTGGGTCGTAAATTAGAAGTTTTCAAGTTTGGAAAGCAGATCTGAATTGTCTCTGATCTCTTATCTGTCAAAGTGTGGCAACTTCTAGCTATGGCCAAGTCAACTGTCAGGTGGGAGAGAATGTGCTGACTGTTGACGTAGGTTTTAAACTTATGTTTCGGAACAACAGACAGCCGAAGAAAGGTATGAGAATAATTAACCTCAGGCACCTGAAGTCCATTGAAATCCTGAATTCTTCGGTGAGATTATTTACAAGTAACGTTAAGCTTACGTTTTTAATGATACTATCTACTGCAATTTTCTTTGCATACATGGTTTTGTACGAGTTCAAAATCGCAGATGTAATGGATGCTATATCAGAGTTGTTAGTACAACCTTATCATCCCTACGAATCTTATAACGATTTTGGAGATTATGTGTACCATGACGAGAATGATCAAAGAAGAGAGTCTTTTCGGATTCTTCTTCGTCTGGTTCCACTGTATCTGATTTTCTGCCTGCTGGTAGAGCTCTCCAGCTTGTTAATAACAGTAAATGTTGTCGCAAAGACATATGCAGGGGAGACAGGAGTGCTAAATCTAAGAGAGACTGTGTATGAAGCTTTTTGTCAGAGAAATGAGCTCATGAGTCCCTTGATTACCTGTCTTTATGTTCAGTTCCTCTCAAACTGTGCGCTTTTCGGTCTGTTTTGGCCGATAGCAAACCATTACTTCATCACAACAACCAGTGCCTTTTTCGCCTTGCCAGGGAACTTTGGTTTGAACATGCTGTCAACAGGTTTTCATTCTGTAGTTTTTATGGTTGTGCTCTACAAGTTCCTAGATTGGAGTGCTATGTGGAACATGGGAGTGGTGATTTCTGTTTTCGGGGAAGAAAACTGTTTCAGTGCATTAACAAAGTCTGCTGATTATGGGAAGCATTGCAGGCAGACAGGCCTCGAGTTGATGCTCGTGTTCTTTGTGTACGGCCTTGTTCTGAGGCTTCCCTTTTTACTTGCTGCAGTATGTGAATCGAGTATCAGTCTTACAGTGACAGCAGCCACTGTTATTTGGCTGATTTGCTTAGGGAATTTGGTAAAATGGCTAGTCTTACTGAAGAAGCTTGATGAAGAGCTGGGCAAAGCTGGTGCAGTGAACAGTTGAAGTTTCACACAGATGGATGAACTTCTCTGAGACTTCAGTAAACAATTGCCGAGATCAGTAGCCAGGTTTACCTCCTTCTCCAAACGCCGTAATTTGCCAGTAATTGTGCTACAATGTGTATAATCTATAATATATACTGCTTGAGCACAAAAATTCATGTGAATGGGATATTGTATATCCTTAATGTTACATCCTCGAAATCCGAAAATTTTATAATGGTCTTAGTAACTGTCCTCGAATAACGTAGAATGGTAGTGAACTAGATGAAAGTGACGCATTTGAAGTTCAGTTCGTGCATTATCATTACCCGATGTCTTTAAAAAGCTCCCGCTCTAAGTAGGGTTCTCACTTGACCATATCTTACGTTTATCGGAAAAGTAATATGGATAATAGTATTGTGGTATTAGAAATGTTGTCTCGAAGAAGTTTTCGTCGAATATTGTGGAAAAATCATAGTCTTACCGTTACCTTGGAAATGGTCTTATATGCTTTAATGCATAGAGACAAGAGGGAAACATCATCAGACATTGCTTTCTGAATAATTCAACTGTAATAGTTTATACCACAAGTTTTTAACTTTTAACGTTTAGAAGTCAAGGTCAAATTTCAAGTATTTATATGCTTGGACACTTCTGCAAATTGAACCAACCAAACATTATAAAACTAAAGGTACAAAATTTAAATCAGGAGTAGCTGAAAAGAGGCTCTCAGGAAATAGTCACTGGTTTGACTTTTAGTATTTTGGAAGAAAAATTGAAAATCTATGGGTTCTGAAGCTGATCAATCTCTGCTGGTACTATCCCATGAAGAAGAAGAAGAAGGCTGTGAGCCTGATAATCTGAGGCAGGATATCGGTATCCGAAACCGGGTTGAGCAGGCTGTGTTCAATATGAAGCAGCAGAAGTCAGTTGTAATCCTGAAATCTGCTCTGCAGAACATTACAAGTAACACAAAGTTCATGTTTTTAATGATATTGTCTACTGTCCCTTTGTTGGTTATTATGGTTGTGTATGAGCGCAACATTCAGAAATTAGTGGGTGTTATATCAGAGTTAGTAGTACAGCCGTCCCACACTTACTACTATGATTTTGATCTTGATAATTTCATCTTCCATGATGAGAGTGATGAAAGCCGAAAGCGATTTCGCAGTTTTGTACAGCTTGTTCCCTTTTATATGGTGCTCAGTCCTTTGATAGAGCTGTTTAGCTTGACAGTGGTCACAAATATTGCAGCAAAAACATATACAGGTGATCAGATAGATGCAAGTCTCAGAGAGACATTCTGTGAGGTCTTTTACCGAAAATTTAAGCTAGAGGGTCCTTTAATTACCTCATTTTTGGTCCAGCTGCTGTCAAATTCTACCATTGTTGGCCTGTTTTGGACACTGGCAAATTACTACATCATCACATCAGGGTTTTATTTTGAGTATCAGTACTTTCCAAGGAACAGTTACATGGATATGCTGTTAATAGTGTTTCATGCAATGTTTTTCATGGCTTTGCTCTACAAGTTCCTAGATTGGAGTGCAATGTGGAACATGAGCATAGTGATTTCGGTATTGGAAGACGAATCCGGGATCGATGCATTAGAGATTTCAGGCTACTGTAGGAAGCACAGCAGACAGACAGGTTTCCAACTGATGCTTTTTTGCTTTGTTTATGGGGTTTTTGTCAGGCTGCCACTTTTACTAGGAGGGATGTTTAGCATGAATGCTGAAGTTGCTGTCACTGCAATTGTTGTTGTGTTGTTTTGTTTGGGAAATTTGGTGAAGTGGGTTGCTCTTGTTCTGTATTACTATGAGTGTAAAGCACAAATTTTCCTGAAGAAAGTTGATGAGGAGGTGGGCAAATCTGAGAAAGCTGGTGATGTTTGACTTTAAATCTTACGTAGAAAGTTTTGAAGGCAAGTTGTAGTGATCTTGATCAGTAAACATTGAACTACTGTACCAAATCTATCTTATAACTTAGATTTGCCTACTTTTAATGTGACAGGAGTTCGTTCATTGTTAAAAGTGTTACTATGTGAGTTTGTGGTACTAGTTTAGATGCGGCGATATTAACGGTATATATCACACGTATTTGACACAAGGTAAATTTTTTCTTGTCACAATTATTAATAAGGAGTATTTAATAGCATGATGATACCATCCAAGCAACTACGATTGTTTATCATATGTCCACAAACTCCATGAGACCACGGTAATTCTTTTATCGATCACAACGACGCACAATTAATTAGCGAGCATACAACCCACTTACCCACATAAACTTCGATGGTTAGGTTTAGTATATAGTTACATGAGAATAAGTTAGCTTATTAGCTAAGCTAGTGGTGTCACCGAACCAACTTATTTGGTCAAAGAGCTTAAAAAAAATAGTCAAATAAGCTAATTTGGACAAATAAGCTAGCTTATTATGCATACCAAATATGGCGATAGTGTCTCTATATCACCCACGGTTGCTACCGAACTTGAATTTCTGCACATATTATATTTTACCAAAATCAGATTAGATAGGAATCACACTTTGCTTAGAAAACGACATCTTTTTTCTAAATAAACGTAGTAGTTTCTGATAGATGGGAATGCCGTCAACCGTTGCCCTCAACTTAATTTGATGGTTTAAGGACTTTGGTGGTCGAATGTCAACGGATGCGCAAACCTATTCGAGACGAAAAACACAGGTTTATGAGCTGGGTTGATCAAGTACTACAAACTCATACAACCGCGGAAATCAACGAGTTTCGAGTTTCTTTTCCTTTGAATAGGTCGAACACTGATGATATTAATCGATGGGCTGAATTTGCATTGTCGTCGAAAGGACTGACATCTTTGGAGCTCGATTTTCGATACCACCACTCCATTGGTGATACCTATGACGCTCGATATCGCTTGTCTAGTGATTTAGTTACAAGGTTTGAGCTTAACTTTGTGGTGTCTCTCACATCATTATGCTTGAAGCGAGTTGACATTGATCAAGCGTTACTTGAGTTGGTTCTATCTCGTTGCCAACTAACTACTAGAACGACTTGTTGTAGAAGATTCGGATGACCTTGTAGATCTTAAGGTCATCGGAACCTCAAAGTTGAAAAATTTGGCCATTCGCAGATGTATGTTCATGGGGAACATTGAGATCGATGCTGTTAATCTCGAGTCGTTTGATTTCGAGTGTTTTGAGAAAAAGGCAACAATCACGAATGTTATGTTCTATAGTTAAATGACTAAATTTCGCGAATTTGTGCAGGTGGTGTGGGCATGTTGTGTCTCAATGAAGGTTGATAGAGATAAGAGAGCCTTAGAAGAGATCGATAACAAATTGGTTGGAGAGTCGTGATGATGAAGAACATCCTGAGTCGTCGAAGAGAACACTTACTTACCTAAGGGAACTGGAATGGATTGGAGCTTTTAGTGTTCATGCTACAAATGAATTTTCATTGGCATTATACAGTGTTAAAAATATTACAGGTTATTGTTTCCCAATCTTATTGACTTATCGAGTGAGGGTTTAAATCGTTACTTAGCTTATACTAAATACTTGCCTAGTAATTTTAAAGTTCGATCGAATGAAGTTATGGTAACTTAATAAGCTCAGATCATCAATTCAAGGTGCTTAATAACCACGACACCGTCAGTTTTTTTTTGGGCATGGTTTCGACCATCTCCACTTGGCTCGTTTCAACAATTCGCCTCCACTCACCCTTCTTTTCTATTGCTTCGTCTCGACGATTCCTCCACTGACTATTTAGCTCTTAGTTGAGTGTGTTGGAAGATGTGTGTTACGTCTATAATAACAACCCTAGTGTGTTCTATCAATTCTTCTCTCATTGTAGTATTCGTGACACTAGTCCTCTGAATTCACTATTCTATGATGAATTCCTCACTCTATATAAAAATAGGAAAATTTATGGGAAACCACCTAATAATTTAGATAATTTTGGGGAACAAACTAATAATTTTTTTTTTGGGGAAACCATAAGTCAATTTTTTTTATGGTAGAACCACCTATCGACGGAATCCGACTTAAAGTTGCCGGAATAATCCTACTTGTTATGACGGAGTGCCACCGTGGCGATGAGTCATAAAAAAATATCATTTATGGAAAATAATATAATATAGGGTGTTTATGCTGGTAAACTAATAAATGGTAATAATTTTAAATGTAATGTGATATAATAGGTGATAGGATAGTGGAATGAAAATGAGATAGTTTAACGGGTGATGTACAAGTGGAAATGAAATAATAATATGATAAGTGAGTATAAATAGATAATATAATAATACCGTTGCTAATAATATTATAGCAAAGATGAATCAATTTTTCTATGAACCGAGTATAACAATAAAAATATGCAACATGGACACGGGGCGGGCATGCAAACTAGTAAGTTATGAAAGTTTAGACATAATAATAAGAGATTTAATTGCACAAGGGTTATTCCAAAAGCAAATTGTTAGAGGTCTACAATGTAGACACAATTAATTTGTCTACAGTGTAAAATAGAGTAAGTAGTAGTAAAATTGAGATCGGAGTAGTAAATTAATTGTAATGAAAAATTCAGGTAGTAAAATTAATTGTGTGAGTAGTAAAATTTTGATAGTGTAGTAAAATTCTTGATGATTGTAGAAAGTTTTGGGTGTCTATACTGTAGACCTCTACCATTGTCCTCAATATGGACCTAAAGAAAATTACTACAAGTGTAAAGAGAGTTCAATAAAAGTTACATTAACTTGAATTTTTTTTCGAAATAAGGCTCAAAAAATAAATATTAAACGAAATGGGTTGGATTGAAAAATGTTCAATCTTATGGGGTGCACGTCACCCCATTTCAGGTCCGGAACAAAACCGCCAGTGCCCCTGACGGTTTTAAGTGAAGAGAAATCGCCACCCTCCATGGCGGTTTCTTCACAAAAATGAGTATACAAATTGAGTGGGTGATATTTTGGCCGAGGGTGAAACCGCCATCCCCCATGGAGGTTTCACCCATATTTTGTTCAAGCGTGAAACCTCTATGGGGGGTGGCGGTTTCACTTAAGTGAAACCGCCACCCCCCATGGAGGTTTCACCCTTGGCCAAAATATCACCCCGATATAACGTCAATCCAAAAAAAAAAAAAAAAAAAATGAAACCGCCATGGGGGGTGGCGGTTTCACTTAAGTGAAACCGCCACCCCCCATGGCGGTTTTACCCTAGCCAAAATATCACTCACAACCTCATAGCTACTGTTCAAGACACTTAAAACCGCCAGGGGCACTGGCGGTTTTGTCCAGAACTTGAAATGGGGTGACGTGCACCCCATAAGATTGAACATTTTTCAATCCAACCCATTTTGTTCAATATTTATTTTTTGAGCCCTATTTCGAAAATGGGGTGAATCACAACTACGTTTGTGGGAATCACACTACCTACATTAAAGTTCAAATTTTTATTAGTAAACATAATTACATGATTTGTTTACAAGAAAATAAAATAATATCGTCAAATTGGCATAGCAAGGTTAGCGCAAATCTCCACAATTTTTTTTTTTTTTTTTTATCAAATCTAAGAGGGGGGGCGATTCAGACAATACCTCAAGGGGTTCACAAGGTGACATTTTAGAGAGAATTACAACCATAACTAAAAAAATTGCATGGGATCACTACAAATCACATTAGAAATTAGTGAGAGTCTCGCCAATTTTTCATCAATGGGTATGTAAGGGAGAATTAAAAAAAATCTCGGGGGTTTACATTCAGGGGCGGAAAACTCTTGAATCCCCTCAAGTTTATTTTGTTAAAAATTCGGGAAATCACATCAATGACATATGAAAGTTAAGAGATAACCACAATGACATCCTTTCAAGAATTAACGTGAATCATTGTAGATATATAATGTAAACAAGGGTTATTACAAAAAAAAAAAAATATGTGAGTAGAGTTAGTAGAAGACATTAACATATGAAAGTAAGGGTGAATCAGACCTACGTTGATATCGATCACATCAGTATATCATAGGCGAAACTTTAATAGATAAACGTATATAATTACATATTAAAATTTTTTGTTTAATAGAAAATAAAATTGTAAAATTTAGTTTGGACTAGTTTTCATACTGATTACCACTGGCTTTAATGACCGTAAATTTTTTGTTAACAAACCATTCCCTTTACTCTTATAACTGAATTAACAAACAAACCGACTCTCCTAACTGAATTAACAAACAAACCGAAAATAACCGACTGACCCTTTTTCGTTCAAACACTTTTCCCTCCTTTCCTTCACATCTCTCTGTTTCTCTCAAACAAACCGACTCTCCTAACTGAATTATGATGTTGTTTTAGTTGCTGATCAATGTACGCCTGGGTGTACAGTTTACTGTTTGTGAATTTACTCGATTGAACTGTAAGACAATGATATAAGGTTCCCGCTAATGACGAGGTTAGGTCTAGAAAGATCGGATGTTAAAAATATATTCTGTTGATCAATTGAGCAATTGTTTGGTACAATGTGGCTGAAAATTTGTTCCGGAGAGACTTAAATTAGTTGAAACTGTAATGTCTAAGCTTCGTAATTCTATGCTCTGTCATGTGTACATTATACAGGACCAGTCTCATCAGTGGTCGTCTGTACAGCATTATCTTGCAGCATTATCAGTTGTTGTTGTTGTTGTTGTTGTTGTTGTTGGTGTGAAATTCACAGGTGGTGCAGCTGCTTCTTCTAAATCTTCTAATGTCCACAAACTGTATCTGAGGCCTGTGGACCGATGTGTCCCAAGAAAAAACCCAGCAATAGAAGACGTGTGCAGTGAGGTAAAGCGGAAGAGGCCAATGACTTATGATTTCAACCTCCAGATCAAATCAGGCATCATGTTCAGGCAGTATATTGCTGCTCTGTCTAGCTACCACAAACCTGCAAAAATGGCTCTGATAGAAGTTGATGAATCTGGTTTGTCTATGACTGTGTACACTGTGACTCAAGGATGTCAGCAGGAGACAGTTGGGTATCTTCTGCGCTTCTTTCCTCATAAGCACCTTGACTTGTTTGGGCACGTGAATCCGTTGTCGAAGATGATTTCTCTGGAACATCTAATGCTCTTTCTCAAAAGGTCTCAATATCATGATGGTGTGATTGGTGTCCTCTCATTGTACTCTTACTACAGATCTAATGAACTCATGATTCAGCCTATTATTATTGCACAGTGTGATTTACTCATATATGTTTGCTAGGGAGTAGGGTGTAGGCAATGTCCCAATGTGACTCCAATAATCTGTACGAAAACTAAGCATATGGATCGATCTAAAGGATACAATGTGAATAGAGATCGAAGAAATTTGCAGATCTATTTTCGTTGCTTGCAGAGTTCCTGTTGTATAATTTGCATAGTTCCTTGATATTAAATAATATGGACTGCCTTGTTACCAGTTTTCATCATATATGTTTTTGTTTGGGTGCATTAATTCAGGTGCCTGAGGATGCTGGTAGAGCAGACTTGATGAAGCAGATAAAGGAAGCTGTTCATACAATATTAACGATTTAACGGCCGTAATTGAGTCACCAAGACAGATTGATGCAGGATGGCTAGGGGATCAGGCAGGGCTACCAACCGTCTTCACCTTATTTTCGAGGCTTTGTCAAGAAGCCTGGAGATGGAGGAAACTGGCAGATATATTCTCAGCTGAGTCCTTGGAGCATTGGGATAATCACAACTGGTGGGTTGTTGGTGACATTCTGCAACAAAGGTACAGAAAGTGTGAGAACATTGCCTATGCCAAAATTGCCAGCCTAATGGATCATTTGAAGGGAGATGCTGATTTTGTGATACTAGGGTTCGAAGATATTCAAGCTATAGTTATCCTACAAAAACTGAATTACTTCCTACGTGGCCCGCAGTCTATCCCTGACAGCAGCAGAACAGTCCTGACCGATATCTATTCTTCAGAATCTGTAACGTAATGAGTGCTTCAATGATAGGAACTTGCTGTTATTCTGTACTATTACGACTGCAAGGTGTAGATCTTCTTGAAGAAGGGTGATGAGGAGCTGGTAAAGTGTACAGATGAAGTTTCACACGTTCAGATGGGTTAATTTTGATAGTTCTGACTTCACATCAGCCTCTTACATACTTACCTGTAGCTTGATTAAAGAAGTGTTCTTTGCTTTACATTGTATGTGAACTTCTCTGAGACAAGGTATTCCTGATACCTCTTGCTTCCAGTGCTGTAATTAGCCAGTAATTCTGCTACAATGTATTGTGTATAATACTACATTACTGCTTGATCTATTGTCAATCGATACATTAGATTTCAGGCTCGGTTTTTTGTAAGGTTGCCTCTTTTACTAGGAGGAATGTATTGCATAGAAAATATTGAAGTTACTGCCACTGCAGCTGTTATTGTGTTGTTTTGATTGGGAAATTTGGTGAAGGGGATTGAGCTTGTAGAGTGTAAAGCACAGGCGCACAGCTTTTTCTGAAGAAAGCTGATGAGGGGGGTAATTCTGGGAAAGTTGATGTTTGACTTAGTTTTAGACTTTTAGGTAGAAAATTTCATTAACATTGTATTATACTAATCCGATCCATGTGTTCCCTTCAACGGTCAAACATTAATAATCCAAAAATACGGAACGCTAGATATTCGAAATTTAGTTTTGCCTACTTTAGCTCAATGTGTAGCATCTTCGAAGTGTTGTATACTCCGTATGTGATATGTCCTATAATATGTTACTAGTTTTTTTGACCTCAAGGAACTATATTACTCCGTACTAGTTTAGATTTGACGAATACTTTTTATTCACGTGTGCTTGACTCTAACCAAAGTACTCTTTATCTCAATCAATAACATGATGACGTGACAATCCAACTGGAATACGTTCATCAAATACCTTTGAACTCTTTTTCATCACTTGAGTACCTTTATTTGAAAAACAATTACGATAAAATCTACGTGAACTCTAACAAAAACACACTCAATTAAGTGAATTGACACTTGCTATATACTAGTAGTCGATAAGTCGATAACCCGGACCACTCGAAGTAGTTCCACTTTCGGAACTTAACTACTTAAGCCAACATTCAAATGTACTGTAGTCAAAATCAAATGAATGCAAAATATTTTCTTCTGGGTTCTTGCTTCCCATTTCATAATAAACCCAGAAAAGAACAGACAGCGAAAATCTCAGGTTTTCACCATTGATCTTTCTCCTCGAAAAAATGATGTTGGAAGGTGTTATTTGGTCAGTGCAATTCACAGGTAAAAAAAAAAAAGATCAAAAGTTTTTTGTTTTCTTCTGATATTGCTGTGTTTTCAGTTTTCACCATGAGAGAATCTTCATACTTACGCATGTATTTTCTGGGTATTTGCCTGTACAATTCTAATTATATATGATATTGCAGTTAAGTCAGCAATAACCCATTTTTCGCAGCATCATTTTTAGTTGAGGCCACGTCTTTTTGAGCTTCAATTATTCCCAAATTATTGGCATTTTGTGGGTCTCTGGCTATTTTTCTGCAGTGTAGATTTATGTTGAAATGGTTACTTATATGACATCCTCGAGACGGTTATTTATGACGATTCATGTTAACCGACCCCGAATCTTTTTGGGGAATAAGGCTTGGTTGTTGTTGGTGTTGCTTTTATTTATATCACCATATTATATTTTTTGTGAATATCTTTTAATGCAAAGTTGAATTCTTTATGTTTATTCTTGGTAATTATTAGTTGGTGATTACATACAATTGGGTTTGAAGAGAATTAGTCAGTAAATTCAGCTTATTAGACCGTGTTTTAGTTTCGTAATTGTGGGATTAATTGCCTTCCTGCAAGCTGCATTAGCTAATTTAGTGCACTTTTTTTTAAACAATGTTATGAATTATGAAATAGCCAGCTAATATTCTCATGCTTGTAGTAGGAGGTTTTTCTTCTGCAATACAGTATTAAGTTTATTGATTAAATGAAAGGTTGCCAAGTCTTTCCCTACATAGTTGATGGGGACTAATGAATTAGATGTGTGAAGGAAAAAGATGTTAATAGTCGGTTATCGAATTTGTTACTCGAAAATAGAATTTGTTTTAGAGATATAGCGAGACCAGCCGACTGTTATACCGTTCAAAACTTCTTGAGGAAGAGAAATGACCAATCAAAACATCTTGAACCCTTTTCAAATTTCGTTACTTTTTATCATGCTGCCTTGTTGAGACGAAGAGTGTGGAAAGTTGAGGTGTAAAGAATTCGAATCTAGATAATTTGATCTTTTCTACGCCTGGCTATCCCTATATGAGGTCTGTTTATTATAATGTATTGAACGTATCAAACTTCAGTTTTGAGAAGAATTCTGTGTGGCTCTACATCTTTGTTTCTGATAGACCTGCACCATTTTTCTCTCCTTTGCCTAAGGAATGGTCCATGTTCTTGACGTTGGATTCTCGTCAAACAAGATAAATGGCAAGGGAATTGTTGCAGAGCATCGAGAGCATGAGAGATGTGTTGCTGTTCAGAGATATAAAACTTATACTGAATTTGCTACTCCCGTTATTTTTACATGGGATTGCTCATGAGATATGTAGTCCATTTCTGATGGAATTGATCAGTAGCGCTTTGTGCCCTGCACAGTCCACCTGCTTGGAGGCTCTTTACCTGAATAATCTTCAACAGACTGTAATGCTCTCTTTATCCTCTCATCTTTCTCGTGCTAAACTTTTTTCTGTAGAGTTTAGACTTTCTGCCTTCTTTATTTTCTTCGAGACTTGTATACTGTTGTGGATCGGCTCCATGGATGCACATAGAAATCTTATGCAGCTTGACATAAAGAAGAGTTCAGTCTTTATATCCAAACTTGATATGATTTGCCCTTAATTTGTGATGTTAAGACTTTTTCTGTATCATAGTTGGATGCTATTTGACTCATCAGCTTAATGTATGAGACATAATCAATGCATTCCAGTATCCGTATTTACTTTTTATGGGGCAGATTTTACACTCTAGGATAAAGATATGTTTCAGATTACTAGTCACGGTAATGGTTATGTGGAGGATGAATCTTTCGAAGTTTTTGCCACCCTTGTCTAATGGATGTGTGATGTTTAAAGTAGAGCATAACTTCAGGTGTTAAAGTACTTAAGTACCTTTGTGATTGTCAGATTTTATCAGTCTCTTAGTGGTTAGACACCTCTTCCAAAGGTGTGAAAAAGTCGGGTTGTCTAATTTCATTTTGGGAATCATCAATGCCAATGGATGGTCCGAAAAATGTGCATGAGGATATTCACTTTCAGTAACCAGTTTTTGTTCATTCGTACTCCCAAATCATCATGCTACAACGCTGAAGTGACTTGAATCCTGTCTCCCGATTTTCCATTGCATGAGAGCAGATATGGAAACTCGTTAGCCCAGTTATATTCAAACTATAAAAATTTCTCCATTCAGTCAAGTTTTGTCCATATGGTGTGAATAAGTTGTCTCCTTTTCACCATCATGATTCCTGGTCAAAATGCAGTTGTTCACTGCGGTAGTTGTCATTGTGCTTTTGCAATAATTCATTGTATCTCATGATTTTTGGGGATGATCTTTAATAGTAATTAGGTTTGAGAGACCCTGATGTCATTGAACTCTGTATCAGATGTCAGCCTGTAGCTTGTCTTTAAAAGCTGTTTCATCATACACGGAGCTTCTATAGTTAATCTATTGGTATAACGATATCATGTAAATGCAGAGTCGTCATTCCTGTCTTTTCCATAAGCCGTGAGTCAGTCAGTACTATTTTGGGTCATCTTGGTTTTGTCATCCCACACAGTACATGTATGCATCATACTTGTCATAGTCTATCTGTTCTGTGGTGTTTCATACTTCATTTGTTCTTTTAAGGAACTCTGGTAGTTGCTTTCCCACCATTTTAACATAGCATCTCACATAACAGGTTGCTGGGCTCCTGATGATTCCTATACTCCCACTCTTATGTGAACTATCGGATGAGTATGGGCGGAAACCCCTTCTCCTTTTGACTATGTCTACATCTATTTTCCCTGTCGGTAAGTAATTGCAGCTCTATTACTCCAGTCCTTTTTTTTTCCTTGAAATATCTGTGAATTAGGAAAAACTCTTGTTTCTTGTATTCCTGTAATCCTGTAGAAGTAGCTAAACACTTTCAGCTATGAATTTATATTATTCGATATCTATTCGAGAGGGACGAGGTATTGATCCATCAGCTTGTACTCTTGGCCATATATCCTGTATCTATATTGAAGCATCTTGTCGATGAAGTTGTTGTTGCTGATGTCATCTCTTACGTGATGTGTCCTTAATTTTCATGTTTGTCTTGACTTCTTTCCTGTATTTATATTGCAGCTCTTCTTGCTATTAGCAGGTCTAGAGGATTTATATATGCATACTTTGGTCTCCGTGGTCTTTCCTACATCCTTAGTCTGAGGAGTGTGTTCTGTATCGCTATTGCCTATGCGGTAAGATAATGTTAAACTTGTTGTGTGGATCTTGAATGACGATCGTAGAGTAAACTGTCTTTTTCCTAACAGGCAGATGTGGTCGAGGATGACAAAAGAGTTGCAGCATTCAGTTGGATCACAGGTGTAATGTCTGCATCACATGTCCTTGGTAGTGTGTTAGCTAAGTTTCTTCCTGGAAATTACAGTTTTGAGGTATGTTATTACCTTGTATCTTGTTCAAACATCATACTTTGTAATTTGTTCAAACATTATAATTTGTTATTTTGAAACTGTTACGCTCTCATTAATGTTGTCTTTCTCTTACCATTGCAGCTGTCTATTCCTCTTTTGGTTATGTGTCCTGTTCTTATTCAATTGTTCGTATCTGAGACTGTTCGGCACACACCAGTGACCAGGCAAAAGTCACCATGGTCCATTGTATTTAAACTCATCAAAGAGAGGTACAGTTCGATTAGATATGCTGCTACTGCCGTCATGACCAGGTATGTGAATTTACTTTTGAACTTCAGCAGCTGTGGATTATATATTGTTATCTGAAAACCACTATTTTTTGTTGCACTATATGACCTGGTATGTTTTTTGCTTTTTGTTCCTTAGATCTTCACTCAGGGGCATTTACCTGGTTTCATTCTTATATGAGTTTGGGATGTCTGGCATCAGCAGTGTCCTACTGGTATGTTACTATGTTGAAAAACTAAATTTCCTTGTCTAACTATAGTTGCACTGAAGCAACACTGAAGGATTCTAAATCTAAACATGTGATTAAGTCATTTTTACTGGTTTCAATGTCATAAAGATTTGCTATGTTTATATTAGTGTAATATATGTACTTCAGAAAATCATAAGTTTAATACCAATTAAATGCACTTTACTGGTAAATTCTCAAGTTGTAAATATTTATTTTGCAGCTTTACTTGAAGGATGCTTTTGATTTAAAGGAAAGCAAATCTTCAGATACACTAATGATTGTGCAAATTGGATCAGTTTTTTCACAGGTATTCCCATCACTGTGGAGCCTGTCCTTAGTTTTATTGTATCTTTTTGGTCTGTTTGCTGCCTTCCTTTTTAATTGTTACTTCGTATTCTTCTAAAGAAATCATTTGCTTTATGTTTATGCAACAGTCTAAATCATGTATTTTCGTTAAGTAATCTGGTTGATGTTCCTTGGCTGGAGTTTCCAGTTCTTCATAGTATTGGTCTATTTGTCCACTATGAATATAGGCCTATGGTGCATATACAGTGATCTAAGCACGAAACATAATATAACTTCTATGCCAACGATATAGTTAACCCTACGACTTAGTCTACGGAAAGTTATGAGATACATGTGAATCACATATGTGAGTCCATATGCTGAAGCATTTGTAAGACATACCATGCATCCAATTTCTCTCTTTAGCTTTCTAACTCATGTATTGGCCTGCCTCTAGATGCTGTTAGTACCAGTCATCAACGGATTAGCTGGAGAGAAAGCACTATTATGTATGGGCTTACTTGCTTCAGCGACTTATGTAAGTTGCGATTTCTGTTAGTTTCATCATATTATGGATAAATCATCTTGATGATTATAATTTCTTAACCAGTTGTTTTTGTATGAAGGCCTCTTTCTACAGCCTGGCATGGGAATCTTGGGTAAGTGTAACCTTCCAAATGTATTAGCCAAAAGTACTAGTTCCGAGAGTGAGGTTTAACCTATTTGCATCTTTCAGCACCTTGAACATGTGATGATTTTAACTTTAACATTAGGCCATATAAGAATAATTCTACAATTCGCATCAGCTTTGTACAGGTTTCAAGTTCTTTAATTTGTCACTGATAAGCTCCCGTCCTTAAAAAAAAGACGTAGTTTGAGCTAGTTGATGTATTACTTTAGACATAGAAATAGAAATTGTCACTGTTAACCTAGTATGAGCTAGTTGATGTATTATTCTACATAGAAATAATTGGTTTATCTTAACAGTCACTGATACGTAAGTGATAACCTAGTTTGAGCTAGTTGATGTAATACTTCAAAACTTCTAGTCTCTTATATGGCTATTGTGCTGCAGCTGCCTTATATAAGTGTATCGCTTGGGCTTGCATATGGTTTCGTCAAACCTTCAGTGAGTAACTACTTCCACATAGCTTAGTTTGAAAGCTAAATCTGGCGTGCCTTACTTCACTGATTTTTTATATCCACTCTCTTTTATGTACTCTACTCTGTCGATCTACAGCTATGTGCCATTGTCTCAAGATCATCAGGTTCAAATGATCAGGTCAGCAACTTTCTGAGTTAAATTCTCTACAACTTGATTTCCCGTCTCATTAATTCTTGGAAAGAACTTTCTCAGTGTACACTTGTATGATATATGAACCTAGAATTTAGTGGGCGTGTTGTCATTAGTTCTGTCACATGACTATTTCCCGAATTAACTGCAGGGAAGAGCCCAAGGATCTCTGGCTGCAATAGAGGCAATAGCAGCCTTTATCTCGCCATTTGTTATGACTCCATTGACCAGTAAGATATTCTGCTTTGGTTTTCACTTTTGCTTCTGCTTATGCTATGTAAATTAAGTAGCTAACTGTGAGAAATTGGCTTGTAATTTGTTCCTAGTATGGTTCCTGTCAAACAATGCACCTTTCGACTACAAAGGTTTCAGCATTCTGTGCGCAGCCTTATCAATGGTACAAAATTCCCTCTTCTCCCTTGCTCCTGCTTTCTCTCTATCTTTCTTCCTCGCTCGATCTATCAGTGCATTATGACATGATTATTTTGGTTCATTGTAGATGGTGGCGATGTTCTGTGCTATGCAATGGAAACCAGAAGCGACATGGAGCCACGACCTCAAAGTAGTGTTCCTCACATAAAATAATGTATAGCCTTATGCCTTCGCCCGTAGTTTCATCTTTACAATGTAATGATGTGGTTTTATTTTAGAGTAAATCTTCTTCCTGGATAAGAAATTACAAGGGGAAGAAGATATAAGAAATGTTCATTGTAGCAAAACTGTGATCCTTCTAACAATTGTGAACTCTAGTCTTGAACATGTACAGAAGTTTTTGATGGTGAACGTTTCATATGAACTGTTGGCCTTGGTGCTTCCTTTTTTTTTTGCTCAAAAGCTAACAAAATGTATCTCACACGATAAGATTGTGAGAGAATGGTTGACTCTTAATTTTTATAATACTCGAAGATTTTTCTAGACACTCCTTGCTTTTTGACAGATACCACCTTTTAGATTCAAATCTTTCACGGCGTTTTAAGACCACTTTGTTTCTATGGTCTGAAGCACTGATGTGGTATAACTGTATAAGCATATTAGTCTTTTGGATAAGAGTCCAAAGTCATTATTGTTTGAAAGGTCATTTTAAGTCTTGATGCCAAAGTCAACTAAGTCGACTAATCTTCCAACTTATCTCCCTACTAAAGTCTAAACACATGCATAACGTATTTGACACATCTCCATTTCCAAGCTATGGATTCATCATCACTCATCTTAAGCAAAGAACCCCAGAGGCTAGGCTTCCTTAAACTTCTCATAGAAGCTCTTACAATTTCCTTCCGAAACGGCCGTTCCACCATCTTCATCCTTGCCACATCTCTTCCTCTTCTCTTCCTGATGGTTTTCTCTGAGTTTCTTCTTGAGACAACATTACATGAATCCTTAAAACATGTTGAATACCCAACCTCGTCCGCCCTCGAGTACTGGTACATACCGTATTATCATGGTCTCGTAGGATTGGATAATCTTACCAAAGTTTTCTCTCAAAAGATGATCTTTCTGCCACTAATCTATCTTCTTGCACTTCCGATACTCGAGTTCATTACTGCTTACTACACCATTTACGTAACATCCAAGATACACAAAAATGATCCTATCTGGAGCAGTAATATTAGCTTCAAAGGGAAGTTACAGGGTTTCTTTGTTACTTGCCTGATTGTTTTGTTCCTTTCAACTGCTCTTTTCCAAGTATTCATTTGCTTGTGTATAGCATTATACGGCTGCAATTTAATTTCTTGGTATGATTTGGTCGTTTTTTTCGTCTACCTAGCTGGTTTTGTCGCAGTCATGCCGAAATACTTGGAAACAAATGCTGTGTGGAACCTTAGTTTGGTGATTTCTGCTCTAGGGGAGATTCATGGGATTGACGCTTTCGCGGTGGCGCTCAAGTTTGGCAAAGGGAAAGAGAAGCTCGGCCGCAACTTGATGATGGTTTTCTTCGTTTGGGGGGTTGTTCTAAGGATTCCATGCATGTTCTTATACGATGGAAAGGTTGGAATCATAGGGAGAACTACGTTGTTATGGTTAGGGAGCTTGATGAAATGGGTTGTTTGTGTTCTGTATTACTATCAATGTAATGGTATGGCTTTGGATAAACGGGTCGAAGAAATCAGTGCAGGTTCGTGTGATGGCACAGATGAAGAAAGTCTCAAATAGCGATACCAGCAACATGCAACGGAGTGTGAGTGTCTGAGACGACTCAAATGTTATCGTGATCTAAAGCATTTGTATTATGTACCTGTGTGGCTGTGTCAATTTGTAATCACTGCTTGTTAAACAATTGAGGTTAGTTGAATGTAATTCTGCTTCAACATGGTAAGAATTTCCATAAAACCAGGAGGCCAGGCTAATTTTCATAGTTCAAGTTCTACATGGTAGTCCTTGTGGATCAAATAACCATGGGCGAAAAAAAGCTAACAAATCGGGTCCCTGGAGCTCTCAGAGCTTTCGGTTCAAGGGATAGTCGACTACATCTCACTACTTGAAAACGAATTGCTTAAAAGAGCAATATAAACTAAAAACTTATTCTGTGGTTGAAGCCCATCAGTGAAGCTCAGGGATGCTTGTTGGAAAATCTAGTTCGCTTTTGCTTCAATGACCCTCTTCGCGAATGATGGCAAACAAAAAGCTGCTGAATGAAGCTGCAAAAAGGAGACGAAGTCAGTGGCAAACAAAAAGCTGCTGAATGAAGCTGCAAAAAGGAGACGAAGTCAGGATTCCGATGGTGGTGAATTCAAAAATGACTGAATGTTGCATTGATCATGAAAGAGAATCAGAAGCCCTACCTCTGCATTGTAGAACTTCAAAGGGCGCTTTGTGTTTTCAGTATCCTCGGATTTATCAATGGGGTTCACTGGGTGCCTAAAATCAACTTCTGGGCCCTCAGTAGAGCAGCACATGAAGCCAATCACGCCACTGAAATTTACACGACAAACCCAGGTTAGGTAAGATTCCGACCAGTTTCTGGTTAGAGACTAATACATGTGCTGAAACATTTAGAAAGCACAAGCAACAGATGCCATGCCAGACATCTTATCCCCTAAATGAGATCCACAGGTTGTTTTAGTCTTTTAGATAACATCAGTTGAAGTTCCAAAATTGACGAACTTTAACCATGCTACTAACAAAAAGGGAGGAGAGAGCAGACATGCCTGGGGTATGTAGGAACTGTAGTCCATGCATAGTTGACGGAACCCTTGAAAATCTGGCGGCAGTTTGAAACAATATCTTCGATGATATGCATGTGTAGCCATATACTTTCAGCTTGGGTGCACACAACTCCACCGGGTCGAAGGGCCTTTGCGACTGACTCAAAGAAAGGCTTTTCAAAAAGCTCCTGAGCAGGACCTGTGGAACAACAGATGTGAGACTTAAGAAATGAAACAAAGTCGGAGATCAAATACTTTCTTGTATAAGAAATAGTCACCTATGGGATCAGATGAATCAACAATGACAGCATCATAACTTCCCTCTGGAGCAGCCTTCAAGAATGCAACTCCTAAGAAATTTGAACAAAGTCAGCAAGCAGGGTGGGGACACATCAAGGAAGAAGAAATAAAGCTTTTTGGCAGAAGTAAGAATTTCTCATAGCGGCGCTATGAGAAATAAAGAAGATAGGACTAAGACCATACCATCACCAATATGCAGATTCACTCGTGGATCATCATATCCAACAGCTACCTCAGGGAAAAATTCCTTGGAAACCTATCGAGTTTGAGTGAAATAAAATGTCAGTCTATCTCAAGGTTATGCCTGTCGGAGCAAGCAATAACCAGTAAAAGAGCCAAAGATGGCCCCTTTAAACCTTTAATTACATCTTACATGGCCAAAACAATAACAAGTCAACAACTACGTCAACAGAGAATTCAAGATACTATCATTGACTTTATGCCAAAAGATGAATGTTCACACACTTTTAAAGAAAAATCACAGTGGAATCATGTCACTCACCGTTACAACCATTTCATCGATCTCACAGATATCAATATGCTCAACCGACGAGTGACGAGCTACTTCTCGCAGGACACCCCCATCACCTCCTCCAATAACTAGAACCTACAACATTAATATGGGATCAGAATATACCCACAAAAGAAAGAACATATGCCATCCTCAAAGCATTTGTACCACATGGTCACAACTTGCAAGCCATCAAAACCTCTAAATGGAACAAATTATGTTAAAGAAAATATAGACAGAAAAAACGGAGGACCAGAATCCCTTTAAAGAGTATCAGTGTTAAAATAAAGAAAAGGAAAAAAAAAAAAAAAAAAACGCTCTTTAGAAAAAGTCATAAAATAAGGAAGCGAGATACACCAGTCCACCCACAGAACTCTTTACCAATAAGCTAAAACATTTGAGCAAATATCCTACACCTCTCTGCAAAACATCTTGAATAGACCCATGGTTCAAGGTGTAACAACTAACAAGGTTGTCATTGAGCAAATAACAGCCAAAGAGAAGTAGAAATCAAGCATCTCAGACATAATCTCATTACTGAAGAACCTTCACTAGGTAACAAGACACGACCCCACCAAATGTTTCGGCCCCGGGGATGTGAGGAGTGTACACAAGGATCCCAAAAGTTACGACCTTCCATACAGATGTTTGTACTACAAAATATTAGTTGCACCATAGGAAAACCAAGCAGAAGTGTGTATTTAATGTATAAAGAAAAGAAAAAGATTGAGCAAGGCTAAGATCTCCATTCAAAGAGAAACAATAAACCACCACCCCAGACCCAAGACAGATTTCACAAATGAGAGCAACAGATTCTTCAAAACATCTGAAGCCAACCTCAGTACATCACCCGAAGTAAGCCAAGAACCCAAAACGGGCAGCGCTGTTAAAGAAGAAATGGACCCAACAAGACAAGAAAGCAGAGGCGGTGAGCACTACTAGAGTTCTTCAAAGCGTGAGGAAGGAAAGAGAGAGGAGACCTTTTTGGGGTTTGGAATAGAGCAGAGCGGCAGGTGAGTGATCATTTCTTGATATGCACACTCATCCCTCTCGGTGAGCTGGATCACACCATCCAATATCAAAACTTTCCCGTATGTGGATGACTGCAACACAAAAGACACAATCAAGCTTAAATAAGGGTATCTAGCATATAGCAAGCTGAAGAAAATTCACATGGAAACAGATATTTATAGTACCTGGAAAACCATGACATTCTGGTACTTTGACTTCCCTTGGAACAGAATCTTTTCCACTTTCAGCGAATGTGCTTCCCCTATCGCAGATTATATGGATGAAGAGAGTTAGTATAAACCCGAAAGACAAAAAGGATCCCAAAGAGAACACAGATAAGATTATAACAAAACTATATTCAGATGCTTTTCTCAACAAGAAACCGCCTAGAAGAAGCAGCATGACATCGCATAAGCACTTTCAACATGTGTATCCATATCTAACTAGCCCAAATTACCTAATTTCATCCCCTCGTATCTCAAGTCTCAACTATACTGGCTACAGCTTTTATGTCTTTATGGTAATAGAACTGGCATGATTATTCTCAACTGTCAGCAGCAGACCCTCTGACAACCTTTCGTCAATCTTCTTACAACAATAACATTACCCCCTTAAAGCCTCCCGCCCATGATAAACAACCTTTTTCCTTCCCCAGTGTTTTAATATTGAAGTGGATAATGTAACAAGCAACAATTAAAACAACTCCTTGATGGATGCAGCCTAGATCAAAGCTCATTTTGAATTGATCAGGTGCTACCAATGATTACTTTCACAGTCCACTCAACATACACAACAGACAGTGTAATAGTTGCCATCAGTATATTGTGCAAACCAACCATGAACCAACCTCCTAAGAACCACCATTATCGAATAAAGCATTACGCTGCTAGTAGCTACCGGGCATAAAGCAGTACATAAATAATCTATCATGGCTAATAGACGAACCCTTAACAAAAAGACCGATAATGTATGTCCATAATAAGGAAGATAAAATAAGTGTGTGCTAAAGGTGACAAATATTACAAAGCCTTAGTCCCGGAAAATTGGTGTTGGCTAACATGAACCACATTAGAAATCGATACTACGAAAGAGGCAAACGAATGACCCAAAAAATCGACAATGAAAAAAGAGACCAACAAAGGGAAAGGCAAAAAAAAAAAAAAACGGCACTACTCTCTGGTAAAAATCAAGAACAGTATGTGGACACTCAAGCAGTAAAAGGCACCTTTTTCAGCCAACAATTGATGACTCAAAAGCACATTTCAACTATAAATTGTCATATGATGGCCAAATTATTACCTAATTTTAACTTTACAATTGTAAGACCACAGTGAAAACATTTTAAAGATCAATGATTACCAACAGCAGACACACCACACACCGCCCCACATTACAAAAAGTAAAAAAAAAAAAAAAAAAAAAAAAAAAAAAAAAAAAAAAAAAAAAAAAAAAAGGTTACCCAAATCACTAAGCAAAATAACCAATAATTGCAATAACATAGTAGAACAAGCTAAAGTGAAAAATGCATGCCCAAGTTAGGAACTTTAGTCAAAAAGCAGACAACCCAAATGAAATTTTAATCAAATCATCCAAGTGGGATCAAATTTGGAGTGACATTTTACCAAATGTTACAACCACATTTTTACCAATTAATCACTAAACAAATTGTTTAAATCCGAAACCCCCTTACCTCGTCATTGGCGGGAGCCTTTACCGCACCGAACCGTAATATTTTATATGTATTACAGTACATTCACTTTAAAAGACACAAACTTTAAATAATAAAATTAATCAGTAACTAAAACCCAAAACCCCAAATCCATAAAAACATCAATAAAAATTAATAAAATAATAACAAATCAGACATTAGTACTAAACTTAGCAATCAATCAATCAATCAATCAATCAATCAACATAAACAAAATCAATGAAAACCCAGATAGAAAAACACCATAAAAACATTAAAAATGAAACAAAATGAATAATAAAAAAAGACAGTATCTTGAAGAAGAAGGAAACAAACCAGGCCACATAGGACTAATCTCAGAAAACCAGCCAGGAACAATAGCAGAAAGACCATTGGGTTGCTGTTGATCTACACCATTGTTGTTGTTTTCAGTCATTTTTTCTAAATCTTCTTCTTCTCTTGGTCTTTTTACTGGTAATTCTGTTCCAGAAATAATACCACCTTGTTCAGCAGCAGCCATTGATTTTTAATTTAATTTATATATTAAAAAAAAAGGGGATGAAAAAAATGATTGATGCCCTTGATTTTTTTTTGTTCTGCCTTATCTGATGGAGAATCAAAATCAAAGTCACCCTCTTTTGATTTTTCTGATTTTTCTCTCTCCTGTTTTTTTGGTAAAACCCTTGGAAAGCAATGGTTATGAGAAGGAGAGGGGCTTTATAGTTGAGGCAAAGGGCAAAAAGAGAAAGGGTTTTAATTCTTTCAAATTAAGAAATTTAAGAAATTCTTTATTTGGTGGTGGCAGAGAATCTGGTGCTTAATGACACTTGTGACTTGTGTGTTACGACTGTTACCCTGTGTTAGTGAGCTTGTGACAATTGACAAAGTTGGTTCTACTATTTTTGACTACTAGGGGTTGTATCGACTCCGACAAATAGTTGTAAAAAATACGAGGACTTGATCGGAGATGAAATAATGAATTACATCGATTTGTTCTAGTGAAATACGAAAATGTAGTGACTTGAATGGACCGAATTCCATTGATGTCATTAAGCACCAATGGGTATTCAAAACGCTTATGTATGTAGGAGTTGCACATTTGCGCCATCTAAGAAACGCAATTAGGGCATCTAGTCTTTGAAGCTAGGCCAACAACGGTACATCGGAGGAAAAAAAGAAAATGTGCAAGGTCGAGGTTTACTAAATGACACGTGGTTTCGGATGGAATAAGGCTATACCGATTGATATAACTGCAAAAAAAAAAAATTAACAGAAATAATCTAATCTAGACTGAACTAATAATCTAATCTAAATATTTTAAAAAAATTAACGCTTTCAGGTTAATTAGTGGTTCGCAAAACCGAAACACCTAAGGGCTCGTTCGGTATCACTGCCGTTTACAGTTTTTGTGTTTTTTTTTTTTTTTGTGTAATTTTTTTAGCTAAATAAGTTACAAGATTAACTTTGAATTGTTTGGTTATATAATAGACATATATAAAAAAATGAAATCTGATAACTGAAAACTGAAAACCACTTATTCTCGTTTAAAAAAAAAAAGACTTTGGTTTTTAAGAAAACACAAAACTGAAAAAAGAAAACGATATCAAACAAGCCCTAAAATCACCCACGAGGACACGATATTGGATGGGCCGGACTATTTTACTTCTAGTAATGGTCTACTAACCGACTATGGCCGGGTGTTTCACAAAACAAGAGATTTTACAAATAGACGAAACTACCCTTCTCCTTCTACTTCACTTTTCTGATTATCCCAGTCTGAAATATCATCGCAAAAAATTGGGGATTTTGAAAGAATTAGGGTTTCTGAAGCGCGCAATCACCAATTTCGAATTTCATTGATTCCGAAATTTGAACATCGCAATGGTTAGTCTGCTAATTATCGTTTATCATTTCTAATTAATCAGAGTATTAATTAAGTATATTATGAATTTATATATGTTTAGATGTATAATTTTCAGTGTGATTAGCAATTTGATTAAATTGGCCTTGTTTAATTTATCCAATGTTATGTTCAGTAAAACCTAGGGTTATTAGTTGGCCATTAAATGTATGCAATAGGTTTTTGATTAAGCTATGTTGTGAATGGAAAAAGGCGAGAGCTTGTTGAGGAAGATTGTTAATTGTGTACCGAAACTCTTGTTCAGAGTAACCGTAGCTGGCGTAATTGTTAATTCTGTTAGTTTTGGGGGTATTGAGGGCATTCGGGATGTCAAAGGCGTGGATTCTACTGTTTTGGGCGGGACAAAGCTTGGCTGATTGGGTGGTGGGGATGGGTTAGTATACGTATACGCCAACTTGCTTGGTTTAGATTTCGTGGTGCAAACCACGTCTGTTGGTCCGAGTGTGTGTTGTTACTTGTTTCTTCGACGTGTTCCATTGTTATGCCCTTGTCCTTCATAGTAGGAGGGTACCATGTTTCGAGCTTTACAAGTTCCTTACTTCATAAAGACTAAGGGCGACTTATGTTAAGGAGTAAATGCAGGCAGTTTTGTTTGGGTTTGTGGTCTTTTTTGTTTTTTTTGTTTTTTTTTTTTTTTTTTGCTGTGTGTCGATAATTTGGAGTGAAAGTTTTAAACTTTCTGATAGGCTATTCTAAGATGTCATAATGTGCTACAAATTGGTAATCTGTCAGCCCTCCCCCCCCCCCCCCCCCCTTTTGGGGGGGCTTATTAGGTAAGACTAAGATAATTCTTTTTGGTTATTTTCCAGGCAACTCTTGCTGATTCATTCTTGGCTGATCTTGATGATTTATCAGACAATGAAGCAGAAGAAATGGTAAGGATTTTGAACTTTACTTTTTGTTTCATCGTTTCTTCTCTCACAGCCTTTCCTATGTGTCGTTCTTGTAAGTACCATATTTGAATCTTAGAAGTGAAATAACAATAGCGCCAGTAATTTGTATTAAATTAGTTGTTTGTTTTCTGTCTGTTGTAGGATCATGAAGATGTTGATCCAGGGAAGATGGTGGATGATGTTGATAAAGAATTGGCTGACATAGGACCTCTGAACTATGATGATCTTGATAATGTTTCAAAACTGCAAAAGTCCCAACGTTACAGTGACATAATGCAGGTTAGTAAATGATCATATTGGTTGGGTAGTATCTGTATTTGATTACTTGCTCCATCCTTTTCCGCGATATTCAGGCTTTAGCTCAACTTCAACTATGTTAACCAACTATATAGGTTTTCCCTCTCTGGTCTGTAGTTCTGTACTACCTCTGTACTTCTCGGCTCTCTTGGACTCTTCACTCTTCTGTGATTCTTGTTGCTTGGGTCTCGGTCTTTTCTTTTCCATGTGAAGAGTGATTAGGTATGCAACATTAATTTTGAAATTCGTGGACTCATTTGTAGTTTGTTCTCAAACTTGCAGAAAGTTGATGAAGCACTGCATAAAGGCTCTGAAGTTCCTGAACATGGAATGGTTCTGGTGGATGATCCTGAATATCAACTGATTGTTGACTGTAATGCATTATCAGTGGATATTGAAAATGAGATCATTATTATCCACAATTTTATCCGTGACAAGTATCGTCTAAAATTTCCAGAGCTTGAGTCCCTTGTTCACCACCCTATCGACTATGCTCGTGTCGTAAAGAAGATTGGTAATGAGACAGACTTGACCTTAGTTGATTTAGAAGGACTTCTGCCATCTGCCATCATTATGGTCGTTTCTGTCACTGCTTCAACAACCAGTGGTAAGCCACTCCCAGAAGATGTTTTGCTGAAAATTGTGGAGGCATGTGATCGTGCACTTGATCTTGATATAGCAAGGAAAAAGGTCCTTGACTTTGTGGAGAGCAGAATGGTTTACATTGCACCAAATCTTTCAGCTATTGTTGGAAGTGCAGTTGCAGCGAAGCTTATGGGTATAGCTGGAGGTTTGTCATCACTGGCAACGATGCCAGCATGCAATGTTCAAGTTCTTGGTATCAAAAAGAAGAATCTGGCTGGATTTTCTTCAGCAACCTCTCACTTACATGTTGGCTTTCTCGACCAGACTGAGATATTCCAGAGTACTCCCCCTGCTCTTAAAATGCGTGCATGTCGTCTTTTGGCTGGAAAGTCTACCCTTGCAGCCCGAATGGATTATACGAGAGGGGACCCAACAGGAAAGACTGGAAGGACATATCGAGATGAGATTCGTAAGAAGATTGAGAAGTGGCAAGAGCCACCACCGCCCAAGATCCCAAAACCTCTACCGGTGCCTGATTCAGAGCCAAAAAAGAAAAGGGGTGGACGGAGGTTGAGGAAGATGAAGGAGAGGTAGTGTCTGTTACCTATTGTTGAAGTTCCAGATTTTTTTTTTTTTTTTTTTTTTTTTTTCAAGGGTAACATCATCAGCAATATGCTACACTTTGTGTTCTAAATTATAGGTTATTGTATCTGCAGATATGCTGTTACAGACATGAGAAAAATGGCTAATAGGATGCAATTCGGAGTTCCCGAAGAGAGTTCACTTGGTACCGTTTCTCAACCTTGCTGGAATTTATAACTCTCTCTCTCTCTTCCAATCCATCCTCGTGTAGTTTTAGAGTTTTTATTTCAGAAGCTGGTTTTTATTCAAGGACTATGTAAGACTTAACATGGAACATGCTGAAAATCTGAAATAGATAGTGTTCTAAAGTTCACAACCTTGTTACAGTGTGGACTGTGGACCTGCAGTATTGGAATTTTTGTCTACCATATGATTGTTATAGTTTGAGGGAGCTTAAGTTTTATCTTCCCTTCTTGTTTTCTTTTATTTTTGGCCAGGAAATTAGCATATGTTAACTGCATTTTTCTTTATTTTCAGGTGATGGGTTGGGAGAAGGATATGGCATGCTTGGTCAAGCTGGAAGTGGGAAATTACGCATGTCAACTGGTCCCAGCAAGCTTTCTGTAAAAGTTGCTAAGAAGTGAGTTTCCTGCTCCTGAATTTACTTATGGCAGACATTTTGTAGTTGTTCTAGTGGTAGCCCAATGTCCGATACTTCAACGTGGGTTTTCAGCCATTTGTTTATATGGCTATATTTATTTTGACAGATTTAAGGAGAAGCGGTATGGAAGCAGTGGCATTACCTCAGGGTTGACTTCGAGTTTGGCATTTACCCCTGTTCAGGTTCTTACCATGTCATCGTTCATTGTTGCTTAATTTGTAATATTATTGCTTTAATTGCAAGAAATGCTTATGTGCCGGGGTCTCAAGATACTTAAAGAAGTTATTAGTCACTGGCACGGTGGTGAGGTGTAGTAGTGGCTTGGTTGTCTGTGGCAACAAAATTTCGTCATCTGCTCACAGTTACTTTGCTATAAAGTAATAACCATCTTAAAGCCCTGCTTGGCTAATTATTGTTAGACTTAGTCATTTGGATCTCGACCTAGTACTCCGTAGTGCTAGTGACATGACGTGTGCGTCTGTCTGACTATTTTAACCAGTTGTCTTCTTCCAGTTGATTGTTCAACCTGTAGATACTAAATACGGAGTACCTTGTAGTTGGGCTGGTTGTTCTCTAGATAGGCCAAGGCATCTGAGCTCTTTTAACCCAGAGTTGCTTCATTTAGTAGAGAGTTTTGCTCGGAACATCAGGCAGAAATCATCATCCGTGTTGCTGTGATGTGCCACAAACTAGAGACCATGCATTGAGTATTATTACTGTCACCTGTTCTAACAAATTAATCGATGGCCAAATCTATGGGGCACAGTAAAACTTAAAAAGTTCATGAATTATAATTTGCGCCAGTCCTTTGTTTCTTCTAGCCATGTTATATGCATTTGACCTTCTACTAATTATGAATCAGCTCTAGCGTTTTGCTTGCTAATCTAGTGTTTATACTTTTACTTTTTGCAGGGAATTGAACTTTCAAATCCACAGGCTCTTGCACATCAGTTTGGGAGCGGTACTCAGAGCACATATTTCTCTGAAACAGGCACATTTTCAAAAATCAAGAGTAACTTGGGTAGAATTTAAGCTTCCTCAACTGCTGGATGGCATCTCAGTCTTAGTGCCAGAAATTCTCAGATATCACAAACTTGCCATGTAAATTACTCGAGCTAAACACCTGCGTTATGTTCAGAAACCAATGTAACAATCTACTAGTTCATAACCTTCCTGTATTCGTAAATTCTGCAGATTTTGACACTTAATTTCGGAGACGTGCGGTCTGTCTCATCTGCCACAACTAACAGCATTCTTATCACAGAGTACATGCTTATTTGCCCCCTTCTTTTGCCTGTTATGTTGCTCTGATTTAGTAAGATTCAAGATTACGCTGTCAACAGCTTTCTTCTCAAAGTACAATACTTCCTGATTTGCCGCATGTAGACGTTTCTCCCGTTTTTTTGGTTTGCCACCTTTTGACGTTGCACATTTTTCAACTCGGTATTCTGACCGTTACCAACTTTCGATACCAAACTGAATAAAGTCTAAATTAAGGGGTCGCTTGGATTAAGGGTAATTGTAACTTAATTAATAACCCATAATCGAAGGGGAAAATGAAAAAATAATGGTGCTATATAATAGTTAAAATGTGACAATCCAGACCATTTTTTTTTAGTTGGTCACAGAAGCTTCCTAGTCGCGATATCCGACCTATAGTGACCTGCCACATTAGTCCGAGTGTCCGACGGACGATTATTCTTTACAAGATCTGTTAAAATAAGTGGGAAGACATACTTGGGGGAGATCCCACTAGCTCTTACCATCCTAATTTTCTAGGATATTCTTAAGGTGGGCATAAGAGCCGAGAAACATGGTTAATTTGGTTGAATAAACAATGTGATTTGGCCTTATCCTCTACTTTAACTAGTCTGGCTCTTGTGATTTGAGACCCAAAACAAATTCATAAGAGTGTGTTAATATTCTTCTCAATCATTCCGACGAATTTATACTCCAATCACACCTAATAATGGTCGTCTCATTCACGATAGTTAACAGTCGAATTTTTATACCACTTGTTTGAGAGTGGGTGTCATTCACATACACTAACATTGGTATGAAATAAATACCTTCATTATAAATGGTGAATTTTCTTATGTGTATTATAACTATTAATTAGTTTCGAAATCTAATCGATCTTAAAGCAAGATTGGGTCGAGAGATTGACGACATGTTTTTCTCCAAGATTGTAATGGAACGGTCTTAACATGGCCAACGAAAACTGAAGTCAACTATACCATAAACAACTTTATTATTAGCTGTTTACTTCCCAAGACATCTCTATAATAAGAGTGTTATATATTTCACCCTTAGTGTTGGTGCACTTGTATGTCACAAGTGTCATAACTTATTATTTCTTTGGTTACATAAGATGTAGTAGTCCAAATATAACGAACATGAACACCAACGAGTAACAATTAAACCTTACTTTCAAAATAATTTATGATCTATTAAAATGAATCACAGCATACTCCACGTCACACTTGTTATAGTCCGTATGATCTTAATGATGATGTGTTTTACTTTTGTAGGATAATTTTCTTTATTTAGACATCATATAACATGTGAAAATATGAAGTGACCCTTGAGCTGCGTTCATGGAATTCAGATCTTATATTATTCTAATCAATAATAATGGCAATACTTAGTTTATAATTGTGGCAGTGAATAAACAATGAATTATTGAGGTAGAACAAGTTAAAAAGCGCGCATTTTTGTATATAAAGTCACTTACCACTAACACAATTCAAATGCTCCTGCTTTAGCATTGGTGTTAAGTTCACATCTCCAAAGTAATCACTAGTTGGTGGGTTGCTCAGGTCTTACTCTCTATTTCTAGCTTAAGGTTTTTCTATTGGCTATTTATCGCCTTTATGTAACGATTCATGTTAACTGATCTCGTGTTTTTTCAAGAATAAAGCTTCGTTGTTGTCGTCGTTGTATTGACATTATACACTTTCCAGGGTTACAGGAAGGTGTCATACTGTCATGGCATTTGTGAAGATTTCATCGTCCTTGGCTCGTTCATTTGCTTCTTCAGCTCGCTCACTTCCTCAATACGGTACTGTTATTTTCTAAAAATCTTTTTATGGTGTTCATTTATACTGTATGATCCACTATACTAAAGTTCATTTGTTTTGATTTCGTGTTCTCACTACTTTCAAATTCTTTTTAATGCTCATATATGATGGTTTCATATGACGATTCATGTTTTCGAATTTTTCATGGCCATTTCGTGCTTCAGCTCCTACGTTTTTTGCTGTTTGTTGATCCATGTAAGTTGCTAGGCCAAATGTGTTGCATAAGTTAGTGTGCGTTGACTAATCTTAATGAGCTGGTATAGGGCTGAAGTGAGTGTTTAGCTTGTAAATCACAACTCTCAGTTTAAAACTCAATACTGATTATATAAGGGATTTATGACTGTAGTTAATCTTCGGAATATTGAAGTCACATGATGCAGTTAGATTTTGTATTTTATTATTAATCTGTCCCCAGTGTATCAATCAATTCTGCTATGGCACTTAGATTCCTGCATCTTTTATCTGTCCATGTTTTTTTGTCGTCCTGATCCTATTCCTGCACTTGGTTCTGTTGACTGCCCCGATTAATGTCCAAGAATGTCGATGAAAGCAGTCTGTGAACTGTGCTTGTATCTTTCGAGCCTTTATAATCAGCCATAGATGATATTATCCTGTCAAGTGCGGGATAGTTTAGTTTGCTTTTAGACACATTGGACTTGGGTCGGGTGCCGATCAGGAGGTGGATTGGGGGGGGGGGGGGTTAGAAATAATATGATATCAGACGCGAGTATAGCGGCATTGAAGTTTTGTACACAAGTTGGTAGAAGACGTCATTCCTTGATAATTCATGTCATTTTATACACCAGTTTATTTTGTTCTATTTTATTTTTCTTCTGAAAGCCATACACCAGTTTGTGCAACTTTTGGTATTTTTGGTGGCCGGTTGAGTTGAGCTGTATGTTAGCTTTCACCAGCTTTGATCAGCATACTAGCCGCTAATAAGTATGTAAATTTTGCCTGATACTGATGCTAGAACTTCTGTATTTGTTGCGCAGGAAGGGCTTCCCTGTTGAGCAGAGTGGTGCCAAATTACAGCACATCTGCTGCCATTGATGAACCTATCACTCCACCTGTGAAAGTGGAATATACCAAGCTTCTGATCAATGGACAATTTGTGGATTCAGCTTCAGGTGAGTTTTGAAGTGAACTGCAAGCAGGAGACCATCAAATGTCCTTTCTTTAACTAAGTTTCAGACGTCGCCTTTATAAGTTTTAACACAGGACTTCTGAACTATAAGCATGTCTTTTTATGGTTTTAGTTATGAGACGGCCTTAGCCTGTACATGTGTAACTGTGCAGAACAAGATGAAAAAGATGTTTTGCAGTAGTGTGTTTAATTACATGAACGTTTCAGGCAAAACGTTCAAAACATGTGATCCAAGGACAGGAAACATGATCACTGAGGTTGCTGAGGGTGATGTAGAGGATATCAACCGTGCAGTAGCTGCTGCTCGTAAGGCATTTGATGAGGGGCCTTGGCCAAAGATGACAGCTTATGTAACGACCTCCTTTTTAAATAGCATTTTCGTTGAAAAAATCCTCTTCTTTCTTTTTAACATTTTCCATTTCCCAGCTTCTGTACTGACCTACTTTTTCTACAGGAAAGGTCGAAAATCCTGTTGAAATTTGCTGATCTACTTGATCAGAACACTGAAAAAATGGCTGCTCTTGAGACCTGGGACAACGGAAAGCCTTACGAGCAAGCTGCTAAGCTTGAAGTACCAATGTGTTCCCGTGTGATAAGATACTATGCTGGTGGGTTAGCTTATTTTTGATCAAAGATTTCGGTTTCTTTTTATCGTGTCTCGTCACTGTTGATTTCCATAGAAAATTTATACTCCGTATGATTTTGTTCCTTAGGATGGGCTGATAAGATCCATGGTCTAACCGCACCTGGTGATGGACCGTATCATGTGCAAACCCTCCATGAACCCATTGGTGTAGCTGGGCAAATTATCCCATGGAATTTCCCCCTCCTCATGCTTGTGTGGAAGGTTGGACCTGCCTTAGCCACTGGCAACACAATCGTTATGAAGAGTGCAGAGCAAACACCGCTGACTGCCTTATTTGCTGCAAAACTACTCCAAGAGGTAACCATCTGTGCTTTTTTACTTAGCTTCAGAAAATGGACAAAAATCTAGATTAGTTACGCACCTTTTACAAAAGTGTATGAACAAATGTAATCACTGTTTAATCAATTTTCATAATTTATAATGTACTGCTGTTGGTCTGTCTAGTACATTTTACTTGGTTACGTAAAGCATTCTAAATGGCAAATCATTCATCATCATGATTCTCAATCTTCTCAAGAAATCTTTTCGATTTCTACGTGCAGGCTGGACTTCCTGATGGTGTCTTGAATGTTGTTTCGGGTTATGGTCCTACTGCTGGCGCTGCTCTTGCTTCACACATGGATGTTGACAAGGTATAGGTTTAATTTCACATGTAACTATAACTGCACTTAGTATGTCAAACACCTATGCGAGTATTCACTGGTGCTGTACCTGTCTGCTATATCTTTCTATATGTCCCCCC
The DNA here is from genome assembly GCA_963680865.1 of Spergularia marina. Classification (NCBI taxonomy): domain Eukaryota; kingdom Viridiplantae; phylum Streptophyta; class Magnoliopsida; order Caryophyllales; family Caryophyllaceae; genus Spergularia; species Spergularia marina. Next base: position 2,730,257 of record OY804545.1, on the reverse strand, counting down.
AAAACAGAAATATTTCAGAATCTCTTGCGATGTACTTACCTTAGAGATTGTTGGGGTGTTATTCTAATTGTTGTGGATAACATTATAATGTACTTGCAGCTGGCTTTTACTGGCTCTACTGTCACCGGGAAAATAGTGCTTGAGATGGCAGCAAAGAGTAATCTCAAGCCTGTAACTTTGGAGCTTGGAGGCAAGTCTCCATTTATAGTGTGCAAGGATGCTGATGTTGACAAGGCAGTGGAACTGGCACACTTTGCTCTCTTTTTCAACCAGGTTAGTGAAGGTTTGGACTAGACATTAGTGCAGGGCCGCGTTTCCTGCTTGACAGTTTGACATTATTTAGTTAAAGGTCTTGAGGGCAAAAGCTTCTACATCGTTTGTGCAGGGGCAATGCTGCTGTGCTGGCTCACGTACGTATGTACATGAAAGTGTATATGATGAGTTCGTAGCAAAATCAAAGGCGCGTGCTATGCAAAGAGTAGTTGGCGACCCTTTCAGAAAAGACATCGAGCAAGGTCCTCAGGTAAGTTGGGGACGGATTCTCTAGTTTTATTTTTCCCTGTGAATTGTTGTATAACATTACGTTCAATATTTGGCCATGGTCGAAGAGTCGGTAGTTTTGTATGGCTTAAGCCAAACTATGGTTGTACACTGGCTGATAGGTCATTTCCTGAATTCCTCAGATTGATTCCGAGCAATTTGAGAAGGTTATGCGATACATAAAATCCGGTGTCAGCAGTGGAGCTACACTCGAAACTGGAGGTGAAAGGTATGGCTCAAAGGGATTCTACATTCAACCTACTGTTTTCTCCAATGTCAAGGAAGACATGCTGATAGCGCAGGATGAGATTTTCGGCCCAGTTCAATCTATCTTGAAATTCAAGTGAGTAATCCACTTCACCATAAGTTGATAATAAAATTTCTTAGTACTTTCTGTAATGCTGTCACTGATCACTTCTTGCTTCACACTGTGTAGTGACCTACAAGATGTGATACGCCGATCCAATGCCACCCGATATGGACTAGCAGCTGGAGTGTTTACCCAGGATATCGACACTGCCAATGCTTTGGCACGAGCCTTGAGAGTTGGTACTGTGTGGGTGAATTGCTTCGACATCTTTGATGCGGCCATTCCATTTGGCGGGTACAAAATGAGCGGACAGGGCAGAGAGAAGAGCATTTACAGTCTGATGAACTACCTGCAAGTTAAGGCTGTGGTCACCCCCTTAGTTAATCCTGCCTGGCTTTAGATATCACCAGAAAATTGTTCCCGTGTTTCGATTATTTCGACCTTTACAGTGAATTGAACAAAGAGTGTCATTATGCCCTAGTTATTGCTACTGGCCTGCTTGTGATGGGTATGTAATTTTTATGCTCCTTAATTAGTGAATCTTGTTCCTGATAAAGCCAGAGTATTTATGGGTTTGTAATTATTTTTTTTTTAATCAAATAGGAAAATTTAACGATAATCCCAACTTTCACTTTCCTTCTCATAATAATCTCAACTTTGAGTTATTTGAAAATAATCTCAAGTTTGAGGTACGTCTTCCCAAAATGGTCCTTTTACCTCATAAACCTATTGTAGCAATTGTTTTCCCAGCCCTAATTTCAGCTTCAACCACCCTTCCTCTCTCTCTACCAGCACGTAAAAATAAATTGAAGGGCAATCTGGGTGCGGTGGCGCCGGGAAGGGGAAAAAGAGAGGTGTTAAGGAGGGCAAGTCAATGGGCGGTGGTGGCTCGGATGGTGGGAGGTGCTGGTGGTTTGGTGGGAAATGGTAAATTATACCATCCTCCCGGGAGCACAAGGAGTATGGTGGTTCTTCTCACAATAAAGGAGTAAAAACCACACTTAAATAGATTTTATATATTCTAAATCTAAATTTGATAATTATTCATACACTACAATTAATTAAAGATTTCAATTAGAGTATAATTTGTTTTGTATTGAAATTTCCTCAATTACATATATAATTTTTGGGGAAATTTTCCAATATACCCCTGAGGTTCCCGAAATTTTCAGGTATATCCCTCAGGTTACCGAGCTCTCCAGCGTGCCCCTGAGGTTTGCAAAATGGTTTTTTTTTTATGTTTTTCACTAACGGAATCTAACACCGTTAACTATTTTGATGAAATTTGACTTTTTTTAACAAATTGACCAATAATAACATAATCTAAAAAAAAACACAATCTTCTCTCACCTCCCTCCCCAACCCCGCCACCCCCACCCACCCAACACAGCCCATGCCCCACCGCCTCACCACCGCACTCCGTCACCGATAACCACCTGGAGCACCTCCACCACCACCAGAAAACGCAGGTCCCTCCCGCGACCACACCACCACCCCCATATTCTCTCTCATCTCCTCTCCCCCCACCTACGGCCCACCCCTGCCCAACCCCCATCCACGCTCGAACACCATCAATGTCGGCAACCCACATCTCGTAGGAGGCGTCGGTGATGAGGGAGGGTGCGGCAGCCGTGGGGAAGAGGGCGGCGAAGTAGGGGGGCGGAGTTGCACGAGAAGGAGAAGAGGGTGAGAACGAAATATGTGATCGTGGAGGCCAAAGGAAGCGCGGATGGTGGTCGGACATGGCCCATGTGGGGTCGCCAGAGGGTCGCCGGTCTTATAGTGGTCCTCGCCGGAGGCGGTGGTGGTTCATGTTGGAGGCGGTGGTAGGGAGAAGGGAGGAGAGAGAAGATTGATGGCTTTTTTTTTGGGAAATTGATGGTATTATTAAGGGTCAATTTGTTTTAAAAAAAAGTCAAATACAATAAGGGGGCGTTTGGTTCACATTTTGGAATGGAAAGGGAGTGGATTAAGGAAAAGATTCAAGAATCATTCTTTGTTACCCTTGTTTGGTTCACTTAATGAATGGAATCAACCTTACTTGTTTCCCTTTCTTGATGTTTGGTTTAGTCAAGTATGACAATCAAAAAATTGTAAAGCACGTGTTATGTTATTAACTATTAACTATTAAAAATTATTAAAAATTGTAGAAAATATTATAATAAATTTAAATGTGATTAAATAATTAAAAAAATTATTCAAAATATAAAAAAAAAAAAAAAAAAAAAAAAAACAAGCTGGAAATATTAAAAAACAGTAGAGGGTCGGCTGGAAATATATTACAACACAAGCTTGTTCTGATACAAATATGTCATGCTTGCCCTTACGACAACTTCAAGCTGAAGAAAATACACAAGAGGTTGAACAACTGTAAAGAGTAAAGATCACAGAAGATCACAAATCGTTCAACACAAAAGTACAAACATAATTTGCCCCTTACTTAAGAAGATCAAGCACATATTGCTTCCGTAAATTAGCGGGAGCTTGATAAAAGACCCGAAACTTCGCTTCCTCGGTACTTAGAACAGTCGCAACCCTCAGTGCTTCGGATGGAGAAAGACCTTCCAATTTCATCACTTCTTCCAACACCATGTTGCTCTTGTCTTCCAATTGTTGCTCTCTTCAGTTTTCGACCAAGCCTTGGACATTATCTCTAGAGTAGAGTTCATATTCTCAAATATCTTGCCAAACTTGCTTGAAACATAAAGAAAGGATTGTGATAAACTTGTCGTATCATCAAGCTTCTCCTTGCATCTTCTCTCCTTTTGCTTCAGAGTCTTTGCTTTCTTCTTGGGCGGCTCAGAACACTCACCTTGGTTTTTTGTAGTAGAATCAATATCATCACCATCACTATCAATGACCAAACGTTCACTAGTTGTCTCAGTCTCCATACTTTGGATAGCTATGCCAATCGACTCAGCTCCATCACCAATAGCTCGATCTTTCCCATATATTGTCTACTAACCGATTCCCCACTTCTATAAAAAGTGTGACCAATGGTCCTATTTTTTTGATGGTGAGCCAATGTGTAGAGGAACATAGCTACAATCTCTTGGAGCGTCATGTTTCTAGTTCCACTAAGGCCCCCTATATCTCTAAGCATATCACATATTACATCAAAAGTGTGTCTATTAACGCGAAGTTCGTTTCTACAAGACACATCGCTTTCTTGAATAAGTCGTTTTAACGTTATCATACGCAATATCTTCCTAGACCTTTTTCGTTCCTTAGGTTCAAGACTTCTAGCTACTGATGCACTCATCATGTACCACATAAAATACATAATAAAGGTTACATTAATCAATGTCACTACCAACTGAATTTCTTGAAATTTTCTTCTACACCTCGACAATCGGTTACAACGATCCATTTCCTAACATAATAGCATAGAAACAAGCATTACAAAAATAAAAGACGACATATTCGTACGATCAAAGCTACAAAGAAAACCCATTATTAGTCATAATTTGACGACATAGTCAAATTAATCACAAAACTCATCATTATAATATGACATTTTTAGTCAAATTAGTCACAGAACCCATCATTATAAGCTAATCAAAATGGACAGACTAACGAAACAATTAACCAATCCGATTTTCGATACGGAAACATACAACATACATCGTAAGGAACAAGGAACAAGGAACATATATAACATCAGAGAATTAATAAAATTAGGAAATAAGCAAATAAATCGTAAGGAACAAGGAACATATATAATCAACTCCAATCCATCAAAAAGTCCCACAAATCAATGAAACAAAGAAAACCCAATTGATTAATTAAAACAAAATCAACATAATCAAACTAATCCATCAAATTAACATACCCAGAAAAAAAACCCAAAAAATTTCGATAAAATCAATTATTACCCAGAAAATTTCGATAAAAATCAACATAATCAATCAAAATTAACGAAATAATCAACCAAAGTAAACGAAATAATCGAGCAGAATTTACGAAATAATCTAGCAGAATTAACGAAATAATCGAGCAAAATTAACGAAATAATTGAGCAAAATTAACGAAATAATCGATCAAAATCAACGAAATAATCGACAATCGAGCAAAAATTTACCTCAATTAGTGCGAGGAGAGAGAATCGATGAACGAGCTTTGGATTTTTTTTCAGAAATTTGCGAGGAGAGAGAAAGAGGAGAGAGAGGGTGAAATAGGAAGAATGAGGCGTTGAGAAGGGGAGTTGTCTGAGGGATTCATAATTGAGTGCTGTAACGGATTGGAAATACAAAAAACCCAACCAAACATTAAGTAACTGATTGAGTGATTCCAATCCGTTACTGGGCCCAAAAAAACGTGAACCAAACAGGCCCTAAGGGTCTAACGGTGTTAGAGTCCGTTAGCGAAAATCTGGAAAAAAACACGATTTTGCAAACCTCAGGGGCACGCTGGAGAGCTCGGTGACCTGAGTGGTATACCTGAAAATTTCGGGAACCTCAAGGGTATATTGGAAAATTTCCCTAATTTTTTTATATAGAAAATACTTCAATTATATTAAAATTTTGAAAACTACACATATTAAAGTAACAAGAGACTTAAATAAAGAAATACTCCCTCCGGTCCAGATTAAACTTCTCATCCTCTTTTTTAGGGTTTCGGCTTTGTTTTCCCCATTCCTAAAATGTTACATTTTTTGTCGAGTGAATAATTAAGGATGCTAGATAAAGATGTTGGTGATAGTTAACTTTTAAATTTATTTGCTAAATGAATTATTAAGAATTATTTATTAGTTTTTCTTTGGAAGTGCGCAAAAGGGAGCGGGAAGTTTACTCTGGACCGGAGGGAGTACTAAATTGTACAATAAAGTAATCCAATAAGATCTTTAACGACTATGGACTCTTACTTTCTCCCAAATGTGCTGGATCAAGTCATTTTTAAGAGTAAGATGGGTTTCCCTATTGCGAAACTGTGATCTCTTGTTCATACACGCGGATAGACTTGAAATTTGGGTTGAAATTGGAAAACTTTCATCACCATTTTCTTCTTTTGTCCCATTACCCATGTTCGTTCTACCCACGAAATGTACTGGAGTAAACTCGGTAGTATCAGAATAATTTTGATACGTGTCACGTTCATCTTCCACAATCATAATGTGCATTATGATACAAGCTTTCATGATTTTTTTGCATCAAACAGTTATCCCATATTAGACAAGGGGGGTGAATAAAGGCAAATAGAGATTGTAATACTCCAAATGCACGCTTGTGAACCAAATATAGGGATATTATTAAGATCCATAATTTTGACTAATATTTGGTGTAGTGAAAACCTATTTGTGATGTACTAGTATTTTTTTATGGGAGAAAAATGAAAAATCAAATTGAACACCAAAATATATCAAATTTGATCTCTATTTATAGAGAATCAAAAATTACGAACGTTGGTGTAATTTTTTTTTTTTTTTTTGAATTTTTAAAGTTAACGTAATGGCCATTGCAAAGATACAACGGTAATAAAAATTACAACCAATGGAAAAATGACACTTGGCAGTTGGCACCAAGAGAACCAAAGAAAAGAAAGAAATGAAGTTGAGGTTTGCTGCAAGTCAACATGAAAAACAGCGGGTCTTGTGGGAGATCGTCTCTCAATAATTTACTGAAAGACCAAACATGTTATTTATATCGTGACCCCGTTTATATAAATAGTGACCATTATACTACTTTTGGTAATCGTTTTAGTTAAAGACCTTGACACTTAATCTACGATTTGCAAAGGGGTTACTTTAAAAAATTTAGCTAATTTTATATCATGGGATCCTCCAAAATCATAGATAATGTGATTTATAATAGTAAACTAATACGATCACTAAAAGTATTATCGTGGTTACAATCAATGTAAAAAGAGTTACACTATAATACTGAATAATGGTCTCTCAATAAATTATTGAGAGACCGTCTTTTATGAAACTTTGTGCATGAAAAATAGCACGCCCAAAATGCCCTCTTTCTTAGAGGAGAAATTGCCTGGAAAACTATAGTGAGATACTGTTACAATCTTTGCAACTTGTTAACTACGGACCTACGGTGAGATAATGTTCTATTGGGTCCCACACATACCATGTATCACACAATTGATACTAATTAGTTGAAATTCAGCTAAATTTTCAACAAAATTAGATCAGATCAGATCAGTTCAGAGTCATTCAAATTAAATCAGTTCAAAAAGATGCAGCCCCATCAAATGAATAGACGAAGTTTATGTCTCTTCAAAAAAAAAAAAAAAAAAAATAGACGAAGTTTATGTGCGGCTATGATTGAAATCTTAGTCCTCGACAAAGCCTGCCGACCTTAAGACTATATTTATCAATGGCATTATAGTTCATGGCGCTGCAATATAAAACGACTTTTTTTCCATCCTTTTTGGTTCATGACACTTTGGCTATTTATTGGTGTTCTCTCCATTTTCATTAGAGCTTACGTGGCAGTTGTACAAGAAATGAACTGGATCTTCCAGTTCCTAATAGGAAGTGGAGATGGCCCCATCCATTGCCACAAGAAGTGCCATGAACTTCATTTTTTTATTAATATTTCGTACGTACAAAGCTCATGGGACATTTAGCCTTACTCTATAAATATAGCCTTGAATATGTTTGTTTCTTTCAAGTTTCAAGCGAATCTCCAAACAGTGTCCACTTTGTCCCCCTCGGCCACCCTCTAACAAAAAAAAAAAGCTCTCTTGAATCCACTTGAACAACCACGGCGACATCACAGACCGAGTCTCGCAATCGCAATAGAATCGGGGAAATCGAGGGTTTGTGGAGATGAATAGAATCGAAGAAATGGGGAACAAGGTGGAGATTGAGGGAAAGATGAAAGATATAGTGGAAGAGGGGAAAGACGCCAATACAAAAATGGCTTCTTTGAAAGAAGAAACTAGAGGTTGTCAGGATTTTGGTTTCCTCAACATCTTTATCAAGGGTGGTTTGATCGGTGCCGTGATCGCAGCTCACTATGCAAGCGGCGGTGCTGTGCTTATGAATATCAGCAGATCGTTTGTGTGGTTTACCATTGCTGCGGTTTGCCTTGTTATCTTAGTCTCAGGTTGTTACTCATTTCTACAGCTGAGCTTCATCGCCAACAAATATGATAAAACGATCGAACATATGAACATCATTATCAAAGTCGCGAATTCGATTGAGCATGATTTTAGAGGGGTTAACAACATCTCCGAGGTACTCAAATCCAAACATTCTATGCTTATCTCTGAGCTCAGTAATTACGGCAACAAATATCAACGTATTGTTAATATCTTCTTTCCGAAGTTTCTTGTAGTTCTATTGGTTGTCATCAACCTTGGTTCCGTGTTGACTTTGTCTTTGTTGACTCCTCCCACTACCACTACCACTACCACTCCAGTTCCTGCTGTGGTAGTGGCACCCATTGTGCCGCCAATTCCGTCTATTGCTCTGTCTCCCCCTCCAAATGTTTCGGCTATGTTTCCCAACTCCTCTGCACCAGTGCCGATGCCAGCGCCAGCCCCAGCTCCAACTCCCAAGGGATCTTTGAGCTTGGGTAAAGGCCTGAGTTTAATGGTAGTAGTTGTGTTGCTTGTAGGGGCACTCTATTATGTGGCAAATGGTGGGAAATTTGAATTTTTGAGCATGTGTGGGGATTCATCTAGTAGATTTTAATGCCCGCTGTTATTATGAGGTCCTATATTTGGCAGGACTTCATATTACTTGTGTCATTGCTATCGAGTCAGGTCATACCGGGTCAGAAGATCCTTCGGGTCGGGTCATGCCGGTTGTATCGAGGAAATATTGTGCCGGATCGGGTCGGGTTACAATCGGTTTTAGTTACCGATGATCGGTTCAAATTGTAGTATTACGAGTCAAGTCATTGTCGGATAATGGGAGGTCATCATCGGGTTGTGTTGGCTCAGGCCATCATCGGATCGGATCAGGTTGTGGTTGACCACTATTTCAGGTCAGATTTCCGGGTCAACGAATCGGGTCAGGTCAGGTTGTGGCTGTATTGTTTGCATTTGTAAGTCTCATTTTTTATATGTTAATGGTGTGATTTTGAGCTCCTTTCAGAGAATTGAAAGAACATTACTTTTTACAGCTTTGTAGATTGTTGTCACTTGTCACTCAATGTATGCTGTATGCCTATTTGATCAGATGTATCGATTTTTCGTATCAAAATGACTATCAATTTGCAATTGAAGCTTGTATGATTGACAACATGATCGTGAGTTGTTAAGACTTGTTCTGCATAATTCTCCCTCGATTGTGTTATATACCATTGATTGCATTTACTCTGTAATCAAGCAATCTGCCATTTTCGGGTTGGTTGGCATGTGAACACCATGAACTAATAGTACATTGATCGCATCAGAAAACATAAGATCGATTTGCATAGTTGCATCATGTGCAAAAAATGTCATATCCTGGCAGAAGTGCTTGCTTATATGGTCTTATCAGAGGCATGGAAAACATCATGCAGCTAGTTAGCTACCATGTATCATGATAATTCTGAAAGAAGATGCAGTTGATTCATGCCATTTTGCTACTTTTCCTGTAAATAGAACCAGTGAAGATGGCAGCAGGTATACATAAGTCACAGAAAGACGACAGTGTTAGTTTTTATTTTGTGCCTGTTGCAGGTCCTCAAAGGTGTTGAACAGGTAAGACGAAGGAGTACATTGATTGAGAGTTGGCTAACTTAGAACCTCTGAACTATGATAATTATGATTTTATTCCAAACTGCAATAGTCCCAACGTTGGAATCATATAATGCAGGTTGGTAAAATGAGCATATTGTTGGTTCATTTTTCCTTGCTTGTTCCATACTCCACTTGTCTAAAATTGTGAAAATATTTCTTCCTCCAGAAGTAGCCTTTTTAATATATGATTTTTTTTTTTTTGTTTGTTTGTGTCATTTTGTTCGAACGTGTTTACTCTTCTCTGTTCCTGATCATTTTTTCTAAAATACATGTAAGCTGTAACACATGACAGATAAATTATTAAAGCATTGTTATTTGTTAGCTGACTTTTGGAGAATTGGAGGCTCTCTTTGGCCTCTTCCGTGATTGTGTCGCTTTGGTCCTTTTCTTTTCTTTTCCATGTGATGTGGGTTAGTAAAGGGTGTTAACTAATTAGATATGCAATAGTGATTAAATTTAAATAGTTTCTTCAGAAAGTTGAAGATACGCGGTAATAGGATCTGAAGTTTCTGAGCATGGAGTGCTTTTGGAAGATGATTTTAAAGCTCAGCTGATTATAAATTATAATGTATTATCAGTGGATATCGATATCAGATCATTATTATCCACCATTTCATCTGTGATAAGTGCTGTCTTAAACCTCCAAAGCTTGAGTCCCTTGTTCACCGCCCTATCGACCATGCTTGTTGCGTAAAGAAGATTGGTGATGAGACTGACTGACGTTAGTTGATCTCCGTCACTGCTTTAGATACCAGTGGCAAACCATTTCCAGAGGAAGTTTTGACGAAAACTGTTGAGGCCTGTGATCCTGCTCTTTGGTCATGATTTAGCAAGGGAAAAAGGTCGTTGACTTTGTGCAAAGCAGAATGGTGTACATTGCACCAAATCTTCAGCTATTGTTGGAAATGCAGTTGCGGCAAAGCTTACTGTTGGAGGTTTTGGATTACTGGCAAAGATGTGTTCAATTTCGCAGAGGCAACAGGAGCGATGTGCACCTGGCTAGGATTTTCCTTAGCGTGGGATGCAGTTCTGAATGCTTGAATAGTTCACTAGGTAATTTTCACAAAGTGTGCCTGCATGTTTTGACCTTTTTTCAAATCCGTTTTTCTGTATTTTTGGTGTTTTGATTTTGGAAGCTGCTATATTTCAAGGGGTATGCAAAACTTGCTATGGTACAGCCGTACAGGTCACAAAAGACGAGAATTTTGAAGTTCACAGCCTTTTTACAGTATTGAGCTGCTGTATTGGATTTTTTTTTTTTTCTTTTTATCTATTATATGATTCCAATATTTTTAGATGAAAAATGCGTTTTATATTCCTATCTTTTTTTGTTTAATCTTGTCCGGGAGGTTTAGCATGTCTTTATTTGCATTTCTATTTTAGGGTGACGGCTTGGAGAAGGATTTGGTATGGTTGTTCAAGTTGGAAGAGGTAAATTTCTGTCAGCTGGTCAAAGAAAACTTTCTGTAAAAGTCTGTGAGAAGGTGGTTTTCATTTGCTTATCTCATATTCTCGAAACTGGTTTGACTGTGGCACGAAATTGGATATCTGCAGTTTGGGTCTGTACTGTTTGTTTATATGGCCTTATCAATATTGGTACTGGGAGTAGTGGCAATGTAGCATAACATCAGAGTTGATAATTACTCGTTTTCAGGTTCATTCCATATCGTTGGTACTTAAGATGTATAGTTATTGTTTTTAATAGCAAGTAATACTGTCGGATCTGAAGATACATGAAAATGTTACTCCTAGTAGTCACTGTAGTGGTGACTTAAGTATCTCTAGCAACACAAACTTCTGGTCTGCTCCCTACTAGTCACAAATACTTGTGATCGGAAATTTTCACAGTTATTTTGCTGTAAGTCATTTTGGAGTTTCCCTTTAGTTCTCTTGGACCTGCAACTCCTCAGTAATTCTAGTAAAGGGAGGTGTATGTCTTTTAGTTTTTGAGTGTTACGGGTTTCTTCGTCCAGTTCATTTTTAACCCTGTCAGAATACCTAGTAGCTGGTCTGGTGGTTCTCACTCTAGGCCAAGCATCATTATCTCAATGGATTATGGATAAACCTAGTAATGTGAATTTTCAGTGTTATAATTAGTAGAGCTTTTGGTTGCAAACATGAGGTAGCAGGAATTTTATGATTTGAGGGCATCTGTTGCTTATTGATCAGCAGTAAGCCACTGTCAAATTCTGATGGCTAGTATTTAGTTTGTCACTTTCTGTGATCTGTAATCTAGTGTAATGCTCTCTTGAGTCACTGTTATGGAGACCTAAGGTTCTTTTAGCTGGTGGCTGTGTATTGCGCATGTCATTTACTTTGCCTTCCTATTATTCCTGCATCGGATTTATTAACGTTGTAATTTCACAGTTGATCAATCTTTCATTAAACTTGCGTCATCTTGTTTGTTTTCTGGTTGCTAATGTTGTGCTTGCGATACGATTCTGCAGGGAATCGGACTTTCAAATCCAGGGCCGGCCCTGAGGGTAGGCCAAGGGTGCGACGGCCTAGGGCCCACGACCAAAAGGGGCCCATCTGATGAGCTATACAGTCTTTATAGTTATATAAATTAAGCAGCAATATATTATGTAATGATATTCATAGCATACTGGTAGTGGATGCTACATTCTTGTGTATGGGCTTGGGTTTGATTCATGTTACCCACACTTGCTGTTGTTTTTTTTTTTTTTTTTTTTCAGTTTACTATTACCTCTTTGTTCATTTTTCTTTGGCTAATTACTAAGGATTTCCTTTTTCTTTGGCTAATTATAAAGGATTTCCTTGTTTTTGTTCCTTTGTGTTTTTAATCACCATATTTCCTACTCTTTCAATTCATAACCAAGTTTTAGTCCTATATTGACACGCTAAAGAATCATGCAACTCACTATACTTAATATAAAAATAATAATTTCCATCGAAATACAAAAGCTATACATTTTAATGACTCTAACATAGTTGATTCCGCGATTTAATTTATTTAAAAGCGACTATATCCACACTCAAAAAAAAAAAAAAAAATTCGCTCCCAATCCTAAGAAAATTACTACGAGAATTGCCGGAAGTTTGAGCATTTAGGGGCCCATAATAGTAGTTTCGCACTAGGGCCTCCAAAATGTCAGGAACGGCCCTGTTCAAATCCACAGCCTCATGAACATCATCTTGAAAGCGAAACTGATATCCAGGCACATAATATAATATAATATATGTATATATATATATATATATATATATATATATATATATATATATATATATATAGCGGTGGATTTAAGACCTCCTAAGCATGTCCACCTTGGATACTGATGTCAAATAAAATTTCCGAAAATACCACTCACATTGAAATGCTAAACACATGCACGCATATGTATGACACACACCTAAGTATATACACTGTAGATATAATACTAATATATTTTGTTCCTATATTTACCACAATTATATATGCAACTATTACCACTAAAATTGGCAAGAATATACCTTCAAAAATTGGCAAATTTTGCACTCAGTGATACCATAAATTTGCACGGCAAGAATATCTATATCAATATATGATTATAGATTATGAAATAAAATTAATTAGAAAATATCATTGAGTGCACGACCCTAGGATAAAATTTCATGTTTTTTTAGAATGAAAATAAAAGACTAATCTTTGCCTAATTGAAGTCAACCTTTGGAATTTGCAATTTGCAATTTGCAATTAGAAACAAAATCCAAGAATCAACCCAATAATATCCCCATAATCTTTCATGCTAATAATAAACGTGGAACATACATTTTTTTGCCATGATTATATTAAAATAAAATTTTGCACAAAGAAAAAAAGACCCAATTATTTGAAGCTGATAAAAAGTTTGACTAATCCCAAGTTATTTTTTTATCTAAGAGGGGACTCCTTTATTAACATTTCATCACGTCAGTCAAGAGCCTTATTTGCATTACTATTTTGGCACTAGGCAGTACCCATTGATCACGATGTTATACGTAATAGCATCCGGCTGCGTATTCTTTTCTCCCATCTCCTTCATCAAAGTATCAGTAACATCATCCTTACTCTCCATAAACAGCTGAGTCACTAACACGTTATAAAGTCGACAATGTCGAGACAACACCCTTTTTAATCATTTCATGTCGGTAGCTAATGTGTTTCCTATCAATATAGTATGAACCAAGGTCGGATTTTTTTTTTTTTTCGTATGATTCAATTAATGTAGCAACATATTTTTTTTTTTTGGGGAATGGTAAAATAGTACAAACATATTGTAGGTTACATTTTGAGCACAAAGTCGTACAAGCATCCAACCTACCCATATGGCCATATGAACAATAACAAAATAACGCTAAGTTTTTATATTGATTACTATTAACATGAAAAACCTCAATTACAATTAGCTTATTGGGAGAAGTTATGAGATCTTCTATTCATCCCAAATTTGTCATTGAATTCTTATTAGTATATTTGTTATTCTTTATCAGATGCACTCTAACAAGTATTGTTTTGCCTTTTCATTGTTGACAGAATGGAACGCCTAAAGCATGCATGAGAATATGGATGTGTAAACTGCAATTTTATCTAGCTAATGCAAGGGGGTCAACAATATGTATAAAATATCATTTCTCTAAATGGGAGCTGAGGGTATAAAATTAGGTGGAAACGATCGTCTTTATTTTGGCCCCCACTTTATCAAAAAATCAGTAGATCGTATGTCCTATGGTTTAAGGAACCTTAATATTATTATCTATTAAAATAATAATATCTATATCTGTGTAGTACACCCACAACGAAATTACTGTACTACTTGTGAGTAACCTTAGTACATGTTTGGCCAAAATATTCTAAATCAAAATTAATTATTGGTATTGTTCACCTATGTCAGATGTATTCACCTCTTCATCAACCCCTTTACGAGTTGGTCTTATCACGATAACATTACAATGATCTATTTCTATGAATATTTTATGATGATTTAGAATGATGACCAACAACTTACTTTAAATTCAATTCCTAGATATTTTTTTGGATATTAACGATGTGCTACTTAGAGCATCCTTTACAATGCACAACATTTTCATTCATTCACATCTCTCTACCAACTTTCTCTCTCATCCTCATATTTTTAATCAAATTTTCATTCACCTCCTACTACCATGAATGAAATTTTCATTCATCCAATACCCCCACCATATCTTCTCTCTTCTAATATAAAATATTGTGTTAAAATATACAAAATGGGTCTCTATTTGTAGATAATGAAATTAAAATTATTGATATTTTTCTTATATTTTTGTATTAAGTATTTTAGAAGATATGGACATTGGAAAATTTGATAAATCTTAATTTAAAATATTGGTGAGAATAGCCATATGTCGCATTTTAATTCGCTGGAGCACATGGAAAAAATAAAAATTGGAGAAAGTTGGGGAAGTGGTCCCCAATCGATGTGCATATTTTCACGCAGAACTCATTCATCAGATGAATAAATGAAATTTCATTCATTCATGAATGAATTTATTCATTGTAACAAACCAACTTTTCCATTCATTCATCAAATATTTTTGATGAATGAGATTTTCATTCACCATAACAGATGCTCTTATGACTCATGTTACTATGGAGATAGAATAATATTGATTCTTTTAGTGTGAATTACCTAAGATTACGCTTTTGTATTCTCGAAATATCTTCTTATCTCTACTCTACCACTTAATAACTTAAACTTACCTAAGGGGGTTCATAAAATTGTACTACTCCCTCCGATTAATACCTTCTCTCTGGTTTGGGCACAAAAGATAAGACAAGTTGAGAGAAACAATTATTCAATTAGAAAGTACATAGGGAGTGGGTACATTGAGGATATAATGGTAATTTTGCAACCAAAAACACTTGGGGAGTGACTTAAGTAGGTTTAGAATCACCATTTTGCAATCAAAAAATGACCTAAAAATTGAAAGGTAGAGTACTTACTAAAACGGCTCGAAATTAAAAGAGTAAAGAGTCGATCGGGGCAGAGGGGAGTATCACATAGTAACGAAAAGTGTCATATCGACTAATTTTGCGGAGGACAAAAAAGGGTGAGTGATGACTATAACGGTTAGATCGATAGTTACATAAGAGTTATCAATACGGGTTTGGAATTTTCTGTTGTCCTATTAATTCCTATCAAATTGCTTATTTTTAATGATCTTTGCCCAAGTCAAAACAATGTAACTTTCATATAAAAAATCAATTCCAAAAAACTGTATATTTAATGAAATATTTTTTCGATCGAAAGTGGTTTACACATGATCTCAAATAAGATAAAAAAAAACATAAAAATAAAAATACGGAGTGCATTTTTATTTTCCCAACAAAGTAAACTGTGATCATTCTCTCGATTCATTATCCAAAAGTGGTTCATGATATAAAAGCGTGTGTTAGATAGATTGGTTTAAGTTAGCGGGTACGGTGTTGGTTTAATTCATTTTACATTTTACATTTTACAATAAATAGTTTCCTAAAATCTAATTGAGAGTATACAAGAAATTATATCATGGTCTCAGAGTAACATGATGACCCTTCTTATATTATGTGTAGCAACCACAACTTAAAAAAATTGACCATAACCTGATAGTGTTAAGGTTGACCAATGGGTCAACATTTCGAGCGTGAGTTTATGTCCAATCATGGTGCCTTTACTACAATGTACTCACTAATTGAGTGTTGACCTTCTTTAACTTAATGAGTAAAATTTGCATGAGTTTACTTTGTATATAACGATTTTTTTTATAGTAGGGGACTAAAATACGCTAAAATAATAAACAACGGATACACGTCAATAAATTTCTTATACGTAAATTTAACTATTGAAACATATGCACACTAATTACTAGCCCTTATTTACGAGTGAATTTCAAATTCGACCATGATTAAAGTCTCTGAATATACGCACTAGCCACTACATCTATGAGATGAGTACATGATGGGAGCAGGAACTTCATGGATGTATGTAAATCCTAATTTGACTACAATCCATTTTGAACGTGTTTTGGGTTAACTACGACTTTTATACTACTTTTGTATTTTTCTAACACATTTTGGTTTCACTTGGCCTGAACTCAATCACGGGTCCACGGGTTGGGTCAAATCTGACTCGAAGATATTTGTGTTAAATTAAAATGAGTTGGGATTGAAATGGGTCATAGGTCATAAAAACGGTTTCATAACTCAAAAATAATGTGTTCATTAGCGTAAGTAGCGGGTCACGAGTCTTAAAACGCAATTTCACGACTCAAGGAAAAAAATTAATATAACGTCCCGTACAATATTGTACGGGCTAAAAAACTAGTATTTTTAAATATTAGGAATAGTTGGTTACGATTCAATCTTCCCAGTTAGTCAAATGCTGGACGGCATTTCAGTCGATCTTGCACATTGCCAACTGGCCATGGGAATTACTCCGGCTAAGCTGCTATTCCCTCAAAGTCTCTTATTAGTGATCCGCACTGAGACCCAAGGGATGATCTGTATGCAGTAAAACTCAAGTGACCCGCCCTTTTGATACTATATGATCTCTGTATTTTCTTATATTATGAAAAACACATTTTAATGGAGCATTAGAAAAAGGGAAATTTTCTAATATAACCCTGAGATTTCCGAAATTTTCAGCTATACCTCTCAGGTTACCGAGCTCTCCAGCGTGTTCGTGAGGTTTGCAAAATCGTGTTTTTTTGTGTGTTTTTCACTAACAGCATGTAACACCGTTAACACATACTCCTTCATACCCAAAGAGATTTTCCTGTATTCCTCTTTGGATCGATTCACTAACATTTTTCTCTTTCAAAACTTACCTCATTTGGCAAAATTTATGGACAATTTTACCCTTAATAAAAAACTGATTAGGGGCCTAATATTTCTCTCTCAATTCCTAATTATACCCATTACCCCCTAAACCCTCTCACAACTCCCTCAATCTCTACTAAAACAAAACTCCACCCAAATTAATTTCCACCCCCAAATTATTTCACTCTCTCTCCTCCTCACTCAAGAACATCGTCTATACCCAAACCCAGAAAATTGTCTCTCTCGAGATTTCCTCACTCCATTTTCCATGGATTATGTATCCTCATCCGATCAATTAATTTTAGAGCTCAATGAAAATCAAGGTAAAAAATCACAGCAACCCCAGAAATTAAAAAACCCCATTACTTGCAAAAAAAAAAAAAAAAAAAAAAAAAAATCAATATACTCCGCATTGGGGTTTTTCGATTTTTCTATGAAATCAATGAAGTGGGATTTTTATCTTTGTTATCAAATTTTTAATTGTAATTTTTCATAAGTGATTGCAACTAGTAGAAAACAAATCAATCAACTTCTCCAGAATTATTTTTTCATTTATTATTGTTGATCTCGTGTTAATCCCCCCTTTTTATTTTAATTTTTTAATTGACAAACCCAGATTTGGGGGTGAAGTAGACAATGATTATTTATGAATGTTCTTGAAAATATGGTGTTACTGTTTGTGCTATGTGTTGTGTTTGTGTTTCTGAGCGACGGTGATGGTTGTTTCGCCAGATTTCGGAGTTGGCGACGGTTCAAGATCTTCCTGGCAATGTCGAGCCATCGAGATAGTTCTGTGGTCAATGGCGGATGAAATTGATTTGGGAGTGGATTTGGTTTAGTTTTTAGTTAATCACTCTCTAAATCCCACTATCTCACTTACAATTCCACTATCACAATTAATTATTATTAAAAGTTGGTTTGTGTGCACAACTCAAAGAGGAAAATCTCTTCTTTGGGTAAAAGGGAATATGTATTCATTTGAAATAATATCTCATAATTAACTTTTTATCACATTAATAATAACTAAAACAAAACCAAAAATTTAAAAATTAATAAACCCACCATCTTTTTCTCTCTCCTCTCCATTTCCCCTCTCCTCCCCACCACCAAGCACCACCTTCCCACGTTGGCCACAAGTACGGACCACCATCAACCACAACGACACCACCACCCCCGAACGTGCCCCATTCCGACGACCACACGCCGACCATCATGCCCAAGCTCCGACCTCCGTTCCTTTATGCCCACGCTTCTTTCTCTATCCCTCCATCCTCCCTTTTACACCTTCCCCACCTTCATCCTTGCTCCACCACCCCTCCATCATGGTCCACGTTCACCTACATACGTCGCCGGAGACCTCCAATGTTGCCATATAAGAAGGAAAATGAGGAGAGAAAAAGTTGTGAAAGTAAATAAAATGGTGGAGATATGTGATTGTGGAGGCCAAAAGAGGCGCAGGTGGTGGTTGATCATAGCCAACGTGGGGTCGGCATAGGGTCGTCGGTGGTCTAGTGGTGGTCGCCGGAGCCCTAGTGGTGATATGTGTTGGAGGTGGTGGTGGATTAGGTGGTTAGGGGTTGTGGAGAAGGGAGGGGGTAGGAGAAGAAAGAGGATATGGGTTGAGTATTTTTTTTTTCTTTCGTTTTAATTGATGAGATTAAGAGTCAATCTGAGTTAAAATAGTCAAGAGCACAAGATAGCTAACGGTGTTACATGCCGCTAGTGAAAAACACAAAAAAACACGATTTTGCAAACCTAAAGGGCACTCTGGAGAGCTCGGTAACGTGAGGGCATACTCCCTCTACATTTCCATCATTTTTGGCATTTGGTTTGAGACCAAGAATCATGAATGAGGGAGTGTGTGTAGGGGGTGGGCAACGCCGAGTAATTTGGAAACTACTGGAGCCACTTTTGTCACACTTTAAACATTGATAATAATACTTAAATAATTCATATCGTTCATTTTCCTCCATCTCTCAAAGGCAAAGTCCAACAAAACATGAATTTTGATTTTTTTTTTTTTTGACGACGACAAAATAGTATTTATTGAACATATACCGACTTACTGAGTACTCCCTCCATCTCAGATCAAACGCCCCATATTCCATTTCAGAACGTCATACTCCCACCTCAAGCATCTCATCTATTTTGGGACATGTTTCTCTCTCCTATTTTTATTAAATTATCACATCTCACTCATATTATCTCTCCCACTTTTATTAATCCTCACATTCTATTTCCTTCATTTTCTTAATATACTTAACTTTACTATATCAATTTTTCTTATTCCACTATAAATATCGCAAGGGACATTTGAGGTGGAACGGAGGGAGTTTCTGATATATGTGCGGCTGTGATTGAAATCTTAGCTCCTCGAGGGCTCGAGGAAGACTGCTGACTAGAGCTGGCAGCGGGCCGGGCCATGTCGGGCTTCGTGCCGGCCCGTCGTGCCCAATCACCCCGGAGGCCCGGCACGGGCACGGACTTCGTGCCTTCGGGCCGGGCTCGTGCCGTGCCGAAATTTTAAAACTCGTCCCGAGCACGGCACGAGGCACGTCGGGCTCGGGCCGGGTCGTGCTCGTGCTCGGGTCGTGCTCGTGCTTCGGGTCGTGCTTCGGGTCGTGCCCATGGTTCGGGTCCGTCGGGCCGGGGTCGTGCTTCGGGTCGGGCCTTTAAAAAAAATTCCAAAATTATTTTTTTCCAAAATTATGGATTTTGCATATTGTTTGTGCAAATTTATTATTTTTCATATTTATTTAATTGATTAAAATAAACTAAAGAAGTGAGACAAAATATAACTGAAATACCTCATATATATTTATTAATAGTCGAAGAGAGTTACAAATATAGATTATTGATACTAATGCTTTATTGATTAAACATAGTTAAATACTACGAAATAGTATACTACTCCAAAATAATGTAAAGTGATAAAATGTCATGAATCATATTTATTCATGAGTTGGTGATTGTTGGGATGTTGTGCTTGATTCGTCGGAGCTAATATCGTTATCAATGTTTTCGACGCCTTGACATTGTGCTTCCGCATCCAACCAATCCTTGTAGCACACACACATTTCAAGGGTGTCTGATCTCAAACTTGTTCTTTTTTCATCCAATACCCTTTTAGAAGCACTAAAGGCACGTTCCGAAGCAACCGAAGAGACTTGAATGCTAAGGAAGTCTTGTGCCATTGCAGACATCACCGGAAGTTGCTTACGTTGATCTTTCCACCAAACCAAAAGATCCAAGTTGCTCGAAGCTTCATCTGAAAAAGGACCCATATGATCATAATTCAAATACATTTGATACTCGGCCAAGTCGGATCTAGTAGATTGTCCCACATTTGCCCCTCTTTGATTAATTTTGGATTTAAGAGTAGCATACTTTGTACTCATGTGATCACCACTACTACCTGCACCGGAATGTGAAGACGATATACGACTTCTTGAACCAAAACGAGACTCGTAATTACTAAAAACATTAAAGAAAGCAGTTCTAATCTCATCACTATATGAATCTATATCGAAATCTAAGTTCATCATCTCCATATAGTATTCAATCAAAGAGACAGTACCATCAAATTTCCACCTAGGGTCTAAAATCATGGTAAAAACATAAACAAGTGGAATTTTTTTCCAATACTTAAGAAATTTTGCCTCCATTTTGGGTAAAAACCCACTATAAGAATCCGAACCACGATTATTAGAAAATAGTTCTGCAATGGAAATAATGTTTGAAAGAAAATGAGGAGAAGTTGGCTTATAAACATGAGAGAAAGATTTAGTTGCATCGGAAAAAGTTTCTAAAAAATCAAAATACATTTGCATATTGTTCCAATGCGTATCAAGTAAAGGGTTATCGGGAAAAATAGCATTCCAAAAGTTAGTCAAAGGCACTCTATATGGAATAATAGCGGACAACATAATATACATAGAATTCCACCGAGTGTTATTTTCGCAAGGAAATTTTCTATATTTCACACCAATTTCTCGGCAATAATTTCTCCATGCTTGACGTCTTACCTTGTTGGTGTGCAAGTGAAGAACTACAGTTCTAAAATAATCATGATATTGTCTAAGTCCTTCAAGACCATCACTTACACATAAGTTTAAAATATGACAAGCACATCGCATATGCAACAAATCGCCGTTCAAAAGAACGTCATCTAGACTACTTTTTAGCATATTAGCCACAGCCGTCATACTTGTGGCGTTATCAAAAGTAAGTGATAAAATTCTAGATTTAATACCATAATCAGAAATGCCATTAAGAATAATGTTATGCATGTTTACGGCATTATGAGGATGCTCTAACTTTGAAAAGCAAATAATACGTTTTTGTATTTTCCAATGAGCATCTATCCAATGAGCAGTAATGCATATATAAGAAATACCAATACCGGAATCCCAAGCATCAGCGGTTAAATTAAACCTACATGTCAAAGAAGCAAATTCAGAAATTAATTGATGCTTCATAGTTAAATATTGTGCCATTGCATTGCTTTTGCATGTTCTCCTTCCCGTTGGCTTGTGCTCGGGGTTGTTTGAAGTGACATAATTATTAAATGACGGATGCTCAACACTTAAAAATGGACTTTCCATTTGAATAACCATTTTAGATAATTGTGCACTACAATGATCATAATCATAAACATATTGCTCTTTTCCTTTGGATTTAGACATGTAATTGTCCATTGATCTTTGACTACTATCGGGCAATTTAGAACACATTTTCATGTGTCGAAGCAAATGGCCGGTTCCGTTTTTTGATTTGCAAGTAAATATAGTACTACAATGCACACACTTGGCTTTTAACTTGTCAACGGTTTGGATAAAAGATTGCCATACGGGACTTGCTCTAACTCTATTTCTAATTGGTGCCATTTGTTCTTCGGTCATCCAAACATCCGTGGGATCGGGCGGGATGGTTTGATCCAAATTTGTGGACGTTTGTGTGGAATCTTCTTGTGATTGTTGAAATGTGGGAATTTGAGGTGGAATTTGTGGTGGAATTTGTGGAGGTCGTTGATCAAAAGTGGGATGTTGTGGCATAAAAGGAAAAGTATTAGTAAATGAAGGTGGAATTTGTGAGGGTCGACTATCAAAGCCGGGAGGAGTTGAAAATAAATTTGTCGGAGTTATTCTTAGATTTTGTTGTTGATTAGGATCCAAAGCAAACGGTGTAAAAGATTGCCATTGCATGTTTTGTGGGTGGGAAGGAGTATAATTTGTGAATTGGTTCATGTCCGTTGCTTGGGTGGGTGGTGTTTGAGGGGATGATGTAGATTCATCCCGGAGACGTGATCTTTTGGAAGTGGAAAAAGGGTTTTGGAAATTTTGTTCCATAGCCAACAATTATGTAATGTAAATAATATAATTAATTATATTGTGTGAAGTTGTGAACTAATGCAAAATATAATTATGTGAACTAATGCAAAAATAACATGCAACAATGAATATAATGTTTGAAAATATAAAGTAAAGAAATTTCTCCCCCAAAATCGGTTTCGGAATAAGTGCGTCTAGCTTTTGAGAAGCTTGGTATTTGATCGATTCACGACTTAGAACCTTGGAGGTTGGACTTCGACCCTTCACCTTTTACTCTAATTTCCAAAATTAACAATTGAGTAATTATAATAAAATTTTAGATAGTATATATATTATATATTATTTGAGTAAGTAATTATATATATAAAATATTACAAGCAATTAGAGAGAGAAATATATAAGAGAATATTATACTAATGTTTTTAGTAATTGTAATGACTAATTAATATAAGATATAATTTAGGAATTGTGGAATTAATATATTATTTGAGTAAGTAATTTGTATTTATAATATTGCAATGGAGAGATAAATGTGTATGAGAAAAGTGTAGAAAAGATGAGTAGAAGAGTTGGAATGAATTGTGAAAAATTGAGTTGAAGTGTTGGGTATTTATAGTAATTGTGTATGGAGGGATAAGTGGTGTATAAGTAATTGGAGAAACTTAAAAAAAAAAAAAAAAAACAAAACACACCAACTCACCAAGTAGCCGTTGAAGTAGCCGTTGCCTTCTTCCAACGGTCTTCTTTTTCGGGCCGGGCCGGGCCGGGCTTTGGCGGGCCGTACCTAGCGTGCCTAATTTCGGGCCTAGAACGGGCCGGACCATCGTGCCTCGTGCCGGGCCGTGCCAAAGCACGGCTTCTTCCCCCATTTCAAAGCCGTGGCCCGGATCAAGCACGTCGTGCTTCGTGCCGGGCTGGCCCGATACCATTTCGGGCCGTGTTCGTGCCCGGGCCGGCGGTCGGGCCGCCCGTGGCCCGCGGCCCGTGATGCCAGCTCTACTGCTGACCTTAATATAATGAATTTTGGGTATAAAAACCCAAGTTTGGGACACAATTTTCCTAGACTCTTCTGCTAGACTCTTCCGAATACAACGTCAATCTCCTTGCTGTCACAAAAAAACACTGTCTACTTTGTCCCCATTTCCCTTCCAAGTTCCTTTCCCATCCACCACTCTCCAACAAAACAAAAAAAAAAAAGAAAACAAAAAAAAAAAAACTCCAGAGCGAAATCACGGCGAAATCACAGAGCGAGTCTCGCAGTCGCAATTGAAACGGTTTGTTTTAATTTCTTTTTTTCTGCTACCTAATTTAGTGTGTGGTCCTTATTCATTCTGGGATCTCAGTGTTATCCAAACCTTTGATTAAGTCAAGAACATCGACACCCTCTCATATTATTTTACTTAATTAACCAATTTCAAAATCCAAAATAATCTTATTCAATTGAAAAAAAAAACCTCCTCTATAATTTCCTTAGAATTTACTTGGGTAGTAATGAATGAAAAATATTGTTTTTATGTTTGGTTAGTTTTATCCTTTTTGGTTCGGATCCGTCGGAACCACGACAACCCAGCATTGGAAACGTTGAGATCTTGGATATGTATTTCCACCATGTTATGGTGGGGTCTCAGAGGAGAAATTGCCTGGAAAACTAGAGTAGTCAGATATTGTTACAATCTTTGCAACTTCTTGTTGACGCAACAGCGAGATGGTAATGATTCCATCTCTTTACTCAATGATGATTCTATCGTTGATATCCTAGTAAGACTTCCCGCCGAAGATTTGTTAAGAGATAAATTAGTCTGTTGGCAATGGAATCGCCTAATATCTTCCAAACATTTCGTTGATTCTCATTTTGAGAAGACCAATACCAAGACTAGCTCAATGTCCAAATTCATTATGTTTGATCGGGCAAACTTGAATGACAAAAGAGAGGGGTCAACTATTTTTCGTATTGATTATCGGAATAAGACTATAGAGCTATATAAGATGTCTTCGGAAGCATCTAAGTTGTTACCCTCGGAGTCGATGATGTTTCGTGCAACGTGCAATGGGTTGGTTGTTTTGAGGTGTGATGCATCCTCATTCATGGTATCTAACTTGTTGACAAGAGAGTTTGTTATGGTGCCGATTGTTGGAAAAGATGTATGTGGGTTCATATTCGATAAAGCCATGGATGAGTACGTATTTATTCTCTACACCTTGAGTGATGAACAAGCTTTGTATTTTCTGTATGGTTTAAGGTCTAGGAGAATGCAAAGTATAGGTATTTTCCAATATTGGCCTACTGTTTACTATAGTTCACTATATATGTCCGAAGCTGCATATTGGATTGCTTCAAACGCAGAGACACATTTGCAGTTGATGATGTTCGACTTTGACAATAAGAGTATAAACGTCAAGTCTCTTCCTGGGGTTCAACGGTACAGCACCTCCATCGAGCTCATTAGAAGACGACTTCTGAATGTAAATGGCAACTTAGGATATGTAGAGTTCTATGATGACGTCATTAGATTGTGGACTCTGGAAGATGTTACTACTTCTGTATGGGTGGAGAGCAATGTGATTAACCTATCTGCAGAGTTTAGGCGTTATCCATATCTAAGCCAGGTTCGTTATGACTATTGTGTAGACGTATTGGACATTCAAGATGGTGAGTTATTGTTGAAGTGGCCTTTTAAAGGATTGTTTTGGTATAACTTACGATCAAAGAAGATCCAAAAGATTAAGACGGGTTCTTTGGTAACAAATGTGATGTTGCAGTCCATGGCAAATGGGGTATCATGTTTAATGAGTCTTGTTTCCCCTAAACAGGCTACAGAAGACCTTCAAATTATCTGAATTTGCATTCTGTTTGTGAGGAATTCTTGTGTCTAAATTTCTTCAAGATGATCTTTGACCTGGAATTACGCAAAGGATGGCAAGTTTACTAGGGGGAACATATGTTGTTGAGATGTTGGGAAGCTGCTATCACGCAATAGTCTACCCCCGGGGGTACTGCCACCCCCTTAGACAAGCCGTGTAAGCATGAAGCAAAAAAGTCGGTCAATGGGGGGGTGTATTTTGGCAATCACCCTCGGGTCTTTAAGTTTTTCACCTATCATATGGATGCTCCCTTGGAAGATGAAGAATCGGCCGGCCACAAAGTAGGGGTCTTTTTCTGTTGTTTGCAGTCTCTGTTGGCTAGGAACAGGTGGCTCTGTGAACAGGATACTTCTGATCCTTTGTGGCTGTGAGCTATGGTGCCTAGCTATGAAAAGTCCATTGCTAATATGGAGATTGATTGCTGCAGCACAACAATGGAAAGCTTGAGATGAAGGTAATTACAAGCTGAATTCTGATGTAGATATGGGAGAGGATGGCAGGAGGGCTATGGTTTTGTTATTCGGGACTGGCAAGGCGCTATCAATGTTTGCGCTAGCGGGTGAGTGCCTTGGGCGAGATGTGGCTCATGGAGAAGCACAGACAGCAAGGTACATTGTGGAACAAGCTAAAGTTGGACTGCTAGGTTCATTTAGCAGCCGTGGAATGGGTAAATTGAGAAGCCTTCTTTTGGACTATTTGTCACACTTAGTCGGGTCACTTTCGACTCGTTTTTATTTGTTTTCTATATCCCAATTTTTAGGGGTTGTAATAAGGCAGCTAGGCCAACTTAGTACTAAATCTGTTCATATTTTTTTTTTTTTTATTGATCATATTGTGTAAAGTCGTTTGGAAATGGATAGTGTAATATCATCCTCCGCAATTTGACTATGCAATCTTGGATAATTCATAATTTATGCAATGATTGCTAGTGTAGTGTTTCCGGTCCAAATAACAGAGGAGCAAAAGCAGACTTAGGGCCTGTTTGGCTAAACTTCAACTTCTGCAGAACTATTTCTCAGAAACAGTTTCTGAGAAACAGTTTCTGAAGGAGGAGCTCCAAATTGGAGCTTCTACTTCTGATGAACAAATTTACACTACAAGTGTTTCTCAGAAACCAGAAACAGTTTCTCAGTTCTGGGTGTTTGGCCAGTTTTCAGTTTCTAGAACCTATAAACTGTCCAGAAACACTTCAGAAGCTTGGCCAAACACACCCTTAGATGAGCTTCCTGCCCTTGGGACCTGAGATATTGGTAAGCTGAATGAGCAAGCTGCTAAACCTAAACTACCAACATGCGTCTGCCTTATCCGATCCGATCGACAGTGAGGCAAGGCAGATTTAATGTACGCAACCTTGCCATTGTTTTGACGAATAGGGCATTGCTGGCTGGCTCGTAATGTGGCGTTCATTATTTTGGTTGAGTGAGATCCCATTTTGATTTGTCGTAGTTGTTTTAATTGTAGGGTTTCGACTGGCTCGCAAATCCTATTTCAACATTGAAATTTTAACTCAAAATTAGAGCCGTTAATTTTATAACAGAGAGGGAACGATAAACAAGACATCTATTGTACAATTGGAGGGGTACCATTATATTCGTTAGAAGAGAAATATTGATGGTGATGGTCTAGGGGCGAGTTCGAGGGATAATCTAACAGTCTTGCGACAGTTGTAGGGATTTGGCATAAACATCTCTTGTTGTGAATTCTAATAGAAGTTTGATCAGTTTGATCTGGCAAGTGCAACACACGATATCAACTCTTACACATTTATTAATCACGACTTTACTGACTCGTTTGGCAAGTGGGATAAGCATGAAAAGATAAGAAGGTGTGATTTTGGAGGTATAAGAGGATGAGATTGCAGAATTTTATTCTCATCCTCTGTTTAGTATATGAGGGATTAAAGGTCGAGAACTGGAGGAAATACATTGTCCTCCAATAATTAGTTGTCATTCTCACATAAGTAATGACATACTTCTTCCGTCCCACCTCAAACACCTAAATTTCTTTATTTGGACATCTCACCTCAAACACCATTTCTATTTTCGAACATCATTATCCCTTCTACTTTTTTCTAATTTTCTCCCGCTATCTCATATATATTCTCTCCCCCACTTCTTGTTAATCTCCTAAGGGGTTGTTTGTTTTGTGGAATAAGTATGTGGGAGATAATTTATCCCACCAAAATAATATTTGGGGGGGGTTATTAGGATGTGGGATAAAAATCAATGAAAATAACACATATACCATTATTTTATATGTTATGATATTAATTCCATTTTAAATAATAAATTATAAGAAGTTGGTTGGGAGCCGCTAAACAATAGGTGAGAGATAAAAATTTTCTCATTCCCAACCTCTAATCTCCTCATATTACCAAACAAGAGGGTATGAAATCCCATACCCTCTTATCCATTCTTAATCCCACCTTCTCCCTTCCATCTTATCCCACTTGCCAAATGAGCCGACCTCTTTCGAGGGTCAAACAGGGAGGGGGTGATTATATTAAATCAAGTTCCGCTAAAGACGAAATAGTCCGAGGAAAATCGAAAACATATACAATGCGATCACCCACCCTACGACAAAAACAGACAACATTATGAGCAACACAATTCCCACCCCGCTTAACATGAGAAATACAAGAATTCGTAAATGACCTTAAGGAAAGATAGACGTTCTCCTCAAGACGATTCGACTCTCTTCAACCAAAATCCTTCTGTTGAACAACCTTTACGACTTCAAGTGAGTCACACTCCAGGGCCACTCTTGTAAATCCGACGCGCCAACTCTAACCCGAAGCGAGCAGCTGTCGCCTCGGCCACTCTAGGAGTCCACTATGCAGCCAGCCGCACACAAGCCATGGCTCAGATAACGCCTACCACTAGACAATAGGAGGAGTAACTCATTGGTTTATACAAGACTCAACTATCTCCACTTTTTCCAACGTTTAATGTGGGAGATTCATAGTTAGAGGTCTCTTTAATATAATAATCCCTCAAAACAAACAACCCCTACAAGGTGATAATTCGATAATCGACGTATATTCGTCTAAATAAACCCGACCGGTGGTTTTCACCCACCCACCAACCCGCCCGAATAAAACTTGTAGAAAAAGAAACAGAAAGGAAAGCCTTATAAAAGAAGGTGTACATCAGTCGTTGCTTTCACTGCAAGTTCTCACCCCTTTCTTTCTCTCTCTCCTCCGAAAAAACCACCATGGCGACACCGACGCCGGCCACCGAAGACGAAGTCCGCCGCCGCACAGCTCAGGCGGAATACAGCAAAAAACTTCTCCAACACCGCGAGCTCGAATCTCGCAATCGCAAAGGTTCCTCCTTTTTTTCCCCCTTTCCGCTCATTAAACCCTAATTTTAAATTTTATCGGAAATTATTTTTCCAGATTCATCGAATAGTTAGCATTTTTAATTCTTCTGCAAATTGTTCTTAGTTGGGGATGATTTGACGGCGAATTTTCTCCGATTTGTGCATTTCTTGTATATCGGATTCGAATTTAGAAGTTTATTATTATTAGTGTTCGATCGTTTGAGTAATTTGGTTGCGTGATTCGAAGTTGAAAGATAATTAGGGTTTTAATTTGGGGGTTTTCTTTGCTATTGATTGTTAGTTAAAGGTGAGAAAATTGCATTGAAATGTTCAATTAGTAAGTCAATTTGTAGTCCTTGAGATTAGAATTAGATATCTTTCTCTAATTATTGATTCGATTTCGATCTCGAAACACGGTTGCATTCAATTGTACTGCTGGAACTTTGGTTTATAGTAGGGTCAGATTTTGTGCTCAAATGAAGTTAGTTTGCAGTTTTCTTTGTATCTGCTTTTGCTAAAGTGAGCAAACTGGATTGGAATGTCCGTAGTATGCGTCGATTTTGATCCAGAACTTCCCTACAATCAATTGTATTTAGTAATTACTTAAATTGTAATTTATGCTTAGGGTTTGAGCTTCGTACTATCTGATGTGATATCAAAATTCCATGCGTAAATAGCTTACTAAGCTGTCGTTTGGTCAAAGCTATAATTAGGTTGATTGCATTTTTTACTAGCTCCAAAACCTGTTTCATGCCTGCTTATTGTTCTTCGTCGGGGATTACCACCACAACTTGTCTTTTATTTAGAAGTTTTTCTAGTGTTTGATCGTTTTCAATGATTCTGTTGTTTGATGTGTAGTTGAATGATATGAACTTTTACATAATGAGTATTTAATTTGAGGTTTGCTTTGTAATTATTTGCTAAGACTGCCGAAATTGCATTGGAATTTTGATCTCGAAACACGTTTGCATTCAATTGCACTGCTGGAAATTGGTTTATACTAGGGTTTGAGTGATTGGCATAAGTTTTAGAATTTATTAGTAATCTGAAAGGTCAGATATTGTGCTCAAATGAAGTTCAGTCTGCAGTTTTATTTGTTAATGGTGAGCAAATTGCATACCGTATAGTACGTCTACATTAGATAGCTTTGTTTAGTTTTTTTGTGAGTTGTATTCCAAACCCGTGGACAATCATTTGTATAACTGGAACTTTTGTGTTTATGCTTAGGGTTTGAGCCTTTTGTGAACTTTTATGAACTTGTGAAAGATAGTTTTGAGCTCAAATAGCCATACCTTATAGTTTGGTCGACCTGAATTGAGCCTGATTGCAGGTTTTATAACCTGTTATTTAACTTCAATCTTTGTAGCACTAATCTTTTGTTTTGTTGTTGAGATAAATAGATAAAGGTAATGTCGCGTCTAGGATAAAGAGTTGGATATTTTTGATACTTGAAAAAGTTTATTTAAAATGGCTTTTTTAACTGGTTTAGTTACCTCACCAAACATCTAAAAGCAAGTGACAATTTTCGCTCTTGGCACTTTATGTGTTTAAATCTTGGCTCGTTGGATACCACTCTGATATGTTTACGTTGATGTATGCAGTGAAGGAGGAGCTACGTTCTGCGAAAAAGGAGTACGGTAAAACAGAGGATGATTTGAAGTCTCTCCAGAGTGTTGGACAGATCATTGGCGAAGTCCTCAGGCCACTTGACAATGAGCGATGTAATTGATCTTTTCATGGGTTCAATTCTGTTGATGTGCCTTCCATTTTTGGGCTTATTTTTCATTGTCCTCAGTGATTTCATTTTCTTGTAATTCACTTTAGATCACTCATTGAGTTTGGTGGTGTTTTATAATCTTCTCTCATGGCATGTTTAACATTTCTCACTGAGTGATCTGTTACCTTTGTGACAGTAATTGTGAAAGCTAGCAGTGGACCAAGATATGTTGTCGGTTGCCGGAATAAAGTTGACAAGGAGAAGCTTACCTCCGGTACACGAGTAGTTCTTGATATGACTACTCTCACCATCATGCGTGCTCTGCCTCGTGAAGTAAGTTTCCCTTTATGTCTCTTTTACTACCCTCAGCAAACTTAATCATGCTTAACTTTAGGAAATAGCGCAGAATCGCAGATTACATATTGGAGTCTCTTACACTGAGATTTGCGTCAGTTGGAGCTTTATCTGTTGCTTTGAGATGAATTTAACCCTCAGTTGAGTTAAGGTAGGAGAGTAGGGATGCAACAGTCTTTATCACTCATAACTGCAGGCTTTTCTTCCGCTGTCGGGACTGTCAATTTATTCAACTGTAAAATGTAAACCCATGAGATTGTGAAAAGAATGTTCTTGGTTGGATAGAATTCTATTTCGGGGGGCTGGGGGGAAGAATGGAGGCCAGGTCAGCAAATAAGTTCTTTCAAAGATTCAGACAATTAGACTGTTAGATAAAAGGGAGCTCTGCAGGATTATCTTTGTAAGATTCCGAGGCTCACACAATGTTGTTGATTTGTGGATAATGCATTTCTCTGAACTAAAACCTGGTGCAGAAGGCTAAATTTTTGGTTATAGCTTTTGTTTCCAGTGTTTGTGTAAGAGAGATTATAGTTCCTCTTAGGTGTTGTTTGGATTTCCCGGGGTTTTGACATGAGAATTACTTTTTGAGGAAATGATAATTCCCGTAGGTATTGAGTTCTCGTGTTATCCAAACAAGCACGGGTGCTCGTTTGGATACCCCATAAAATCGTAGGAACTGAAAACTTCTAGGAAGTGCTAAGCTGAAGGGGTGCTTCATCACCAAAGTTGTAGAAAATAGAACTTCCTAGGAACTTCTACTTCCTATAAAGTAGGAAGTTGCTTACCTAGGAGGGGTTAGGTAAGTGAGAATTTCAAGGGAATTTGTATTGCGTACATGCATTCAAACAATTATAACCAATTCCCGTGGTTATAAATTCCTAGGCTAAACTAATGAGAATGTTGACTTCCCAAGCGTATCCTGTTGAGCATAAAAGTATGTTATTTTGCCAATCTGGGTTGCAATCTCATTAATCACATTCGCAGGTGGACCCAGTTGTGTACAATATGCTTCATGAAGATCCAGGTAATATTAGCTATTCTGCTGTGGGAGGGCTCTCTGATCAAATTCGGGAGCTGAGGGAATCTATTGAGCTACCATTAATGAATCCGGAGCTTTTCCTTAGGGTGGGAATCAAGCCTCCAAAGGTAAGATAATCGTGCAGGATTGGTTTTATTGGTATTTTTCTGCGTTCTAGTGCTTGTGTTATTGGCTGCTTTGTGGTCCTGTTCTGAACCTTGTTGTTTGCTGGGCTATCAATTTCTAATCCTATTTTCTCTCTGATTTGACAGGGTGTTCTTTTATATGGCCCTCCTGGGACAGGCAAGACTTTGTTAGCCCGAGCTATAGCGAGTAACATAGATGCTAACTTCCTGAAGGTAAGGCAGATTATGTTACTAGAAATCGCCTGCGGTGTATTTACTGGAACAAATAGTAATTGTGATTTTCGCTTTGTTAATGTAGGTCGTGTCAAGTGCAATTATAGACAAGTACATTGGTGAAAGTGCAAGGCTTATCCGTGAAATGTTTGGTTATGCTAGGGATCACCAGGTGAGATACCAGGATCCTTTATACAGTTTCTGCAATGTTTGTGGCTACATAAGTTCTTAACTGTTCGCCTACCTGTTCCCAGCCTTGCATCATCTTCATGGATGAGATTGATGCCATAGGGGGTCGCCGGTTCAGTGAGGGTACTAGTGCTGACCGTGAAATTCAAAGAACCCTGATGGAACTGCTAAATCAGCTTGATGGATTTGATCAACTTGGCAAGGTACTGACTATTGTTGTTTCGTAAGATCATTCTTGGAAATTCTGTAATGTGGAGGTTTTCATGGAACTACTATTGACTACATTGGATTTACTCTATGCAGGTCAAAATGATAATGGCGACAAACAGACCTGATGTATTGGACCCTGCGCTTCTTCGTCCAGGGCGTTTAGATAGAAAGATCGAGATCCCATTGCCAAATGAACAGTCCAGGATGGAAATCTTAAAAATCCATGCTGCTGGCATTGCTAAGCATGGTGAGATCGATTACGAAGCAGTTGTTAAGCTAGCAGAGGTAAACAACATATATAGTCATTTTCCCTAAATCCCTGTTTGATATCAACCTTGGGTATAACATTTTGTTTTCTGTTCAGGGGTTCAATGGGGCTGATCTACGTAATATCTGTACCGAAGCTGGGATGTCAGCTATCCGTGCTGAGCGAGATTACGTCGTTCACGAAGATTTCATGAAGGTAGGTTGTAACATTGGTTAGATGCTTTCAAGAGGTCCAAGTTTAACACTAATTTGAGTTGTTAACGAATTTTCCCAGACTGATTCTTGTTCTTGTCTAACTGTAGAGACCATGTAATTGTTTCTTTTATGAATCTGGCTCTGTACTGACTTTATACATGTTGCTTAATAAACAGGCTGTAAGAAAGTTGAGCGAAGCCAAGAAACTGGAATCAAGTGCTCACTACAGTGCTGACTTCGGCAAAGAATAGATAAACGTATCAACCTAGATCGATGTTTTTAAACTCAAGGCCATTGTAATTCTCGTCTAGAGTACAAAAGCTGGCCGCCTGAAGCTGCTGCGATTTTCATCCTCGTTTTTCTTTGTCAGTGTTGAATCAATGTATTACAGAGCTTCATTTATACTTGTAAGCATGTATTCTGGGTTCCGCAAACAAGGAACAGTATTTATTTATTTTGAAGAAACGCTGGTCTCTTCCGAACATTATTCATAGTTGTAATTTCCTCGGGCTCAGTTGCGCAACCCTGGTGCCCTAGGTGTGTTTCAACAGTATCATTTCGTCAGGCTTCCCAGCAAAAAGCTCCGAAGAGCTTTAAACTGACGCAGGTGAACAAGTTGAGTGTAGGAGGATCTATTAGTTACGCTTACGCATACATTCATGTCAGTTTTAAGGGCTTTAAACTAGTAGTACCGCAGTACCGCTCTTCTTAATTCCATAATTAAGGCGTTTAAATTTGCCTAAGAAATTTTATTGAAAACGCTAACCCCCAATTTATTGTCGTCAGTACTTCAATCTTGAAAACCTTGGGGGCCATGAAATATCACTTGCGAAATCAAATGCTTTTTGAGTTCTTTTGAGTCCTCACCAATGATATAAGTTGTCCATATTTGACGTGATTTGAAATTGGAGGCTGTGAAATTATGAATTTATGGTTTGTATAATTATAAACTCACAATTCGTGAACAATTTTGGACGCATTTAGGATCGCGATATTATAAGTTTGATTTCATACAATTTTGCTTCATTATTGACAAACATTATTATGTGTCGGAGTGTGTTTAGTGTCCACCTGCAAAGCTGCTTGCACATCTTTTGTCTTTTATGTTTATCTCTTTTCCTGTTTAAACAAATTATTTGTATGGAGTACAGTACTATTTTTACTTTTTATGCAACCAATAAGATAAGATAAGATTACCCACAAAATTGCAAATGTCCCAAGTTGTGAAAAAAAAGAAAAGGTGAATCTGCAAGTTGTTCTTATTTCCAGATCACCCTGTTATGTTTGTTACTGTTTTCTATTCCCCGTCTTTTTCACATGTTACGTTTTATAAGACTAAAAATTAACACGGTAAAATAGATAAAGTGATTTCTTGTTTAGATTATGACGATACGACTAAACCGCTTCTATTTAAAACAAAGATGGAAACATTATTGTTCAATAATTGATTTTCATTGAATTATAACGTTAGAGAGAAGGTTTCATTACAAGTCCCCTTTGGCTTGCTAAGCTCAATTGTGAACGCATCATTTCGCAATTTGCCAATTACGTACTAGTTTAGTAGATCTTGCAGTGGTAGGTAGCTGATAAAAACTTGTTTGACTGTATTTGTTCCCACGAAAACAAATTATCTGGAATGTTAGGTGATTTATTTTTTTCTTTAATAATTTTTATATATAGTACGCAATCAAATACGGAGTATTTCGTAAATGGATTTTCTAGTTACACTAAAATGGTCATACACTCATACGTCAATCATAAGGCAAGATTGATTGAATAATAAATCCTGAGTTATACTTAAGGACTAATCAAATATTCAAATCTATTTAATAAGTGAGTTTTAATGTGAAAGATGAATCATCAATCAAATATCCAAAGGTAAACAGTAGTTAATGTGGATAAGTCTTGAGTCACATGTTACGACTAACACTCTTCCATTGCCGAATTTAGACATATTCTCCTATATTGTTATACAATCATGTGACATAACATGTCTAATTAGGATTCACAAATTTTTGAGTCGACCGACCCTCAAATTAGAGAAAATTTAAGTACAAAATCGTGTTTTATCCTTTCATTATTAACTTTCTAGATATGCTGATATGTGGACGATTATTGAGATTAATCAATTTCACTCGGACTTTATTTGTACCAAAATGGAAATGAGAAATATGCTACTAGTCATGTCATTTTCCTTCTCTTTTAATCATGTAACGCAAGTGTTTTGGTGGTCATGTTTTTACCTCATTGTAGTTGAAAAATCATTATAAAAAAACAAAGGATGTGTTGAGAAAAGTTGTTGGTAATATCACAAGTTGGTTGGTTTTTCATGCACTTTGCTCACTCTTTTATATTATTCTCTTATTTCTTTCCTTTGAAATTCCTGCATTTTAGGAAGGAAGATCACAAAAATTCTCTCTAAAAAGCATCAAATTTTTTCAAGAAAAACACAAAATTTATACAAGAAAATGGCGAGCAGAAGAATTTCATCTCTTTTATCTCGATCACTGGCTTCATGTGCTAGCTCCCCTGCCTCTGGTAATTTAAGTGTAATTATTTATCTTTGATTATGACTATTGAATTAATCATGTAACTTTCGTACTTTTTAATTACCTACTTTTCAAAGTAGGAGTAAGGTTACGTACATCTGACCCCCTTTACCTCGTCGTAAAAGCGCATACAGCACTGAGATAATAATGTTATTGTTTTTTCTCTTCGATGTATGAATTTGCTGATCATGTCTTATTTTATGAGTATGGCTGTCTATATGAATGAATGATGGCATGGTGGTGATTTTGTTACTGGGATTTTAGTAATATTGGGTTGGAAGAGTAAAAAAAAGAGAAAAATATGATGTTAAAAAGTGAAAATTTTGTGTTACAATTGTTGCATGTTGAGATCTCTAAGAAATTTACCATGCCATTTGTACATTGATCCTGGACTTGTGACGTGGCGCCTCGAACGGGATAAGGTCCGTGCAATTGAGGCTTGTTAGGTGGATCACGGTGATATATGATGTCTCATAAAAGATACGTCTTTGAGGATTAAGGTTGATCTAGCGGTTACCTAAACTGATGATACATCTTTTATGTGATAATCTCTGGCTTGGTTACTTGTAATCAAACATTTCATTAGTCATTAATTAGTG
Source organism: Spergularia marina (assembly GCA_963680865.1). Lineage (NCBI taxonomy): Eukaryota > Viridiplantae > Streptophyta > Magnoliopsida > Caryophyllales > Caryophyllaceae > Spergularia > Spergularia marina. The sequence goes on along the minus strand of OY804545.1, from coordinate 2,693,936 downwards.
TTTAGAACTATGGGACTTGAAACTTGATCAGGGGCTTATTGGTCTTAAGCCTTAATCAAATGTGTCAATTTTGGGAGATGATATGAGAATATGAGATACTGAACAATTAACTGTGTAATGTAGCCAAATTCGTGAAAACAACTCAATTGCGAAAATTTTGTCATACTTCCTAGGCTGAATTTTGTTATCTTTTCTATTTCATTTTGTGTCGTATAAACTGTGAGCGACTTGTTTCTATGGGGTTGAATTTTATTTGTGTCTGTCAAATTTGTACGCTGAAATGTTCAGCATCCGATGTAGATCTGTATGGCTTTTAATATATGAATGATATCTTCCTTTCAAAAAAAAAAAAAAAAGAGTAACTGTGAGAGACTTTGTGAACTGGCATGTAATGTACATGTGAGAGTACGCAAATATTTTTTGTTGCTTGTGAATTGTGATGTAGTACATTTCTTAAGTTAGTTGTAGAGAATAGAGATTGTACCAGTTTAAAACAAATGCTGGCTTTCAGATGGTCCCCTTTTGTTGCTTACTAGCCGGGGCGCAACTCGGAGGGAGGGGGGATATGAAGAGCCATAAGATCAGAGGATGTTCCTTACGAGTTACGACCTTTAATGAAACTTTGATAGCTTGAGACTAGAAACACGCTTGGACATGGAATGCATTGTTTAAGACTGATTGCATTTGATGGTAATAAAGTTCTTACAATGAGTAGAGTTCTAAGTCCATTTGGTGTGCTTACTTTGCAATGAATGAACAAGAACCGTGTAAAGGAGAATCCGAAATATCATGGAACTCATGTCAGAATTATGGTCATGTGGATCGAAATTTTGTGTTTTAGTTGCTCAGAATTCCAGGGTTTATAGAATGTAAAACTTTGGCATATGTTATATTAGGGAGGAGTGCTTGTGTGAAGAGAGGCCTCCACAGATACAGCACTGCTGCAGCCATTGAAGAACCAATTACACCGCCTGTGGAAGTAAATTATACTAAGCTACTCATAAATGGGGAATTTGTGGATGCAGCATCAGGTCGGCTGTCCACCTAATTATATCTGCTGGTGTCTGTGATATATACCTAGAAAGAAACTGTTTTCACACTGTTTGTTATGGTGTATGCAGGGAAAACTTTTCAGACTGTAGACCCTAGGACAGGAAATGTGATTGCTGATGTCTCTGAAGGAGATGCAGAAGATGTGAACAGGGCCGTATCTGCTGCTAGGAAGGCATTTGATGAAGGACCATGGCCAAAAATGACTGCATATGTAAGTATTTTTCAGAGATAGTGCTATTTTGTTCACCTGCATCCACAAAGCTTGCTGATCAGGCCGTTTATAGACCTATAATTTCTACTTGCGGGCGTTTTGTGCAGGAAAGATCAAAAATACTCCTGAAATTTGCTGATCTGGTTGAAAAACATAATGATGTCATTGCTGCCCTTGAAACTTGGGATAATGGGAAGCCTTATGAGCAATCTGCCAAAATTGAAGTGCCAATGTTTGTGCGCCTTTTCCGTTACTATGCTGGTAAGTCACTGAAGCTTGTTCCAGATATATTCTCTGTTCTGCCACAGATGTTTTCTCATTTATTGTCTATATAGGGTTATCATATGTTGTTGTATTTGTACCAAGTGAAACACTACCAATTGGCTAGATTTACTTTAAATTGTGTCCTTGATTATTGAAAGCATATGTTCCTCCATACTACAGGTTGGGCAGACAAGATACATGGTATGACAGTTCCTGCTGATGGGCCGTATCAGGTGCAAACCCTGCATGAACCAATTGGTGTAGCCGGGCAGATTATTCCGTGGAACTTCCCCCTTCTAATGCTAGCTTGGAAGGTCGGACCTGCTTTAGCATGTGGTAATACAATCGTGTTAAAGACTGCAGAACAGACTCCTTTGTCGGCCCTCTACGTGGCAAATCTATTTCAAGAGGTATTTGCTTGAACCACACTTTTCCTTCCCCTCAGACATACATAGCTGGTTTTGTCGCTGCTTCAGTACTTGGTAGTATGATGAAATGATCAATCCAAATCAATTATTTGCCAAAAAAAAGGAGGAAAAAGAACTTACATTGCTACTAAGTACATGATTAACCATTGTCAACATTTAAGAATTTAATTACTAATCAGCGACAACTACACTACCCCATTTTCATGTGACTGAAATCTCTGGAGCTATTGTATGACAGGCTGGACTTCCGGCAGGTGTTCTCAATGTGATTTCTGGTTTTGGCCCAACTGCTGGTGCAGCTATCTGCTCTCACATGGATGTGGACAAGGTAATCTGGACATATTGTGCAAACTAGGCTATTAGCTTATATACTTTCGCGCGAAATCTAAACTAGAAAGACAGACTGAATTTCAGATTTTTAACCTTGACCTGGATGAGAATATCCTCAAAGACGAATTTGGAAGATGTCAGTCGCAAGTTTTTATATTGAGTTTGGACGGTCTATGGTCATATTGTTTGATTCATCTGCACTTATTAACTTCAAGCCAGCCTTATTAGCTTCATTCTTTCTCTTTTTTCGTTCTAAATGTTGCCACACAGGCAAGTGATGCAGGCAGATTTCTGAACTTTAGTCTTAGTTACCACCTGCCTAAAATACAAACTAAGTGAGCTAAAAATTGCTCGTTTATTGTCGACTTGTCGTCCTTATTAAACATGGCCTGCAGCTAATCACTGTAAAGATACTCACGTAATGTAAAACCTCTGACAGGTTGCTTTTACTGGATCAACTGGGACTGGAAAACTGGTACTTGAATTAGCAGCGAAAAGTAATCTGAAGAATGTAACTTTGGAACTTGGTGGGAAATCTCCGTTTATTATATGTGAAGATGCAGACATAGATAGTGCAGTGGAGGCTGCTCATTTTGCTCTTTTCTTCAACCAGGTTTGTGAAAAGAAAACTCTTTTCCCTCTGCATACATAATTGGCCTGTTGTGAAAGATAAATGTATGTATATATCTTCATGTCTTGCTCTATTCAGGGGCAATGCTGCTGTGCTGGTTCTCGCACCTTTGTCCATGAACGCATATACGATGAATTTGTTGAGAAAGCTAAGGCACGAGCTGCCAATCGGACAGTCGGGGATCCATTCAAGCAGGGCACTGAGCAAGGTCCTCAGGTATATATGTCTGTCTTATTCACTTTTCTTTCTTTTACTCTCGTTTTTCCTTCTCTTCCTTTACTCAACTCTTTACGTTTAGCTAAACCTCGTATGTTTTTAGAGCTAGGCTTTGTCATTGCATTTATCGTGCCTGTCTTAAAATGTGTAGATCGATCCAGAGCAATTTAAGAAAATACTCAAGTACATCAACTCAGGTGTTGAGAGTGGAGCTAAACTAGAAACTGGAGGAGACCAATTTGGCGCGAAGGGTTACTACATCACGCCCACCGTTTTCTCTGATGTTACGGTATATATGCTTAATTCTGCCCTCTTAGTCAATTCAACAGTAAATTAACCACCTTTTGGTTATCTATGGCTAAACTATTTTTCATGCCTGTATCAGGATGATATGTTAATAGCAAAAGATGAAATTTTCGGACCTGTGCAGACTATCTTGAAATACAAGTGAGCCAACTTAGTTTACATAATTACATTGTCAGAATGAAGGGAAATGTTACTCAACTTTATTTATGTTTTTGTGTGGTACTTTCAGGAACATGGATGAGGTGGTTCGCAGAGCAAATGACACTCCCTATGGGCTGGGAGCAGGAGTCTTCACCCAGAACATAGATATGGCTAACAGCTTAGCGCGTGCCCTTAGAGCTGGTACCGTGTGGATAAACTGCTACGACGTTTTTGATGCTGCTATACCATTTGGTGGGTATAAAATGAGTGGGATTGGTAGAGAGAAGGGAATTTACAGCTTGAGCAACTACTTGCAAGTTAAGGCTGTTGTCACTGCCTTGAAGAATCCAGCCTGGCTATAAGCTGTAATGATACTTACTCTCTTCTTACTGTTTATTGAAATAAGAGGGTTAAAATTAAGCTTAAGCTATCGAGATCACATCGATGCTGATGTTAATGACGATAATTGTGCTAATATGCTTGCTTAGCTATTGACGATTACAGCGCTAATGATGCTGTGTAATGCCCCATTTTGCAAGCTGACATGATATGGTTGTTGGCAACCTTAATTGAATTCGGTGGTTAGTTTACAACTTGTATGTCAAGTTTTAGCTTACTGTGGTACTATACACGGGGAAAAATCAAACGTCTGAGTTTGTTTCCTGTTGATGTTGATTGGTTGGTACGATCTGAGAAGTGTGTGACACAGGCTCTAAAAGTTTTTCTAACACTGTAGTATCTACGAGACCTGTACACGAGACGCACTTCTCATGTCGTATCAGAATATTGCTTGGTCGAGACCTGTACACGAGACGCATTTCTCATGTCGTATCAAAATATTGCTTGGTCGAGACCTGTACACGAGACGCACTTCTCATGTCGTATCAGAATATTGCTTGGTTAATACCGTCTTACCTTCTTGTTTCGAAATTGTTATAAATGATCAATATGGATTTACTTAAAGACTCTTGAGATGCTGTTGCATAGAACCAGATTATGTGAGTGTCTGAGTGATCCTGATTTTCTCAGCAGGACAAAAGAACTCTGTTATGTACTTAATTTAGACAGAATCACATGATTTAGAGGCCACTTTAGCTTACTAACAACTTGTAATTAATTTGCTGATTAATTTTCATGATTAGACATTTTAATCTTTAGGATGAACATAAGATCCTCTTTAACTCTAACTCTTGTAACTCTCACATGATTCATGACCCACATAAGTGTCTGAAATTATGCATATCACAGCTTATCTACTACATGAACATAATGCATGAAGACGGAAATAAAACATGAACTTATTGTTATATATTAGAACATGACGTAAAATCTATCAACGACTTTATCAGTTGAGCTTAGTGATTTCCACGATGTACTGCTCATGATCGAACAAGCCCTCTTGTCAATATGGGGCAAATTGATGCCAATTTTTCATCACTTTTCATGAACTTTATGGCTACGAATTGTCAACTTAGGCAACTGCGTATCATTGCGTCCGAATAACCCAAGTTGCACATAACAAAAATTACAGATTTCAAAGGTAACTGGTGATTGGTGAACCAGCTCATATGACTTTTGCTCTTCTGATCAATTTTTTTATAGCTGTCTGATTTAGACATTATATTGTACGTGTTTTTTCAAGTTGGATTTCAGTGAGCTTTGTCCTTTTGCTTTAATTTTATTGGATAAACTGTTAAAATCTGAGCAAATAACAACAAATCAGGCAACCTAAACAATTGCAAAATGCTTACATATATACGTCCTTTATGAAAGATTTTTCATATATATACAATGTCGAAAACTTTTGATTGTTTAGTTTACGACATTATTACTGTCTCCATCGAACATTTTAGAATAGCGTCAGTAGTCGTGTATGAAGATTCTACATATTCGTCAATCATGTGTGTCGTATCTTCCTAAACAATTGCTACTTGCATTAGTTCTGGATTCTGACACTGAGATTTGGAACAAATATTCAAGTAGTCTTCTGTCTTCAACTGATAATAATCACATAATTCAATTTTCTTGCTGATAAAATTTGTTATAAAAATTACACCAACTAATATATAATTCAATAAATAAACTATATACTAATTATTTTGTGCTACATTCTGGTGGTAAAACTTTGTATCTACGTTTATCTTTACAGTAAGAGTAAATCATTTGCTTGTTTCTAACCCATTGAAGTCCTTGCATTTGCTGATTTGATAGCTTAACAAAATCTAGACCCTCAACAGGGTCTAAACTTGATGGACTGCTACTTCTAGAACACGATTTACCCGAAACATCATTCGGGTCGTAGATGCACCCACCCATTTCCATTTCCCCTAAGGAAGCGACAAACGGGGCGTACTTGTACTCAACCGGGTATTTTCCTCCTTGGGTCGCCCAGTCGGATCCATCCCATATTGTGGTATATACAGCCATAGGCTTTGATGGGTATACTGCTGATATGGCTTGTGTATGTATCACTTCTCTAACTGGTATGTTGTCCACTAGAAACCTGTATACCGATATCAAAGACGTACACGTGATAAGACATTTATTCAAAGACGTAACATTGAAGCAAACGGGACTTATATTATGGTCATTAGACATTAGTTCAACTTTTAACGACAATGTGTTTAATTTATAAGACACGTAAAAAATAATGTCGTATGTGGGTTCCATTAGCACATCTTGTGTTTGGAGGAATGTTGTCTTACTTGTCTAGCTGGTTTTTATCTTAAAACACTTTAAATGCAACAACTCATTATGTTTTGGTCACAGCCGCAAAGAGTCCTCAATTGCAGGCCACTAGCTAGGTGATTCACAAATCAGGGCTACAGAATAAATTTCCGATGATGTAGACGAGTTTCGAATCCTATTATTATTACGTATCATTCAAATTATTGAAAAATGCTGTCACATGTCATTCAGAACATAATTTTATTGTTTTTATTTGTAGTAAGCTGAGGATGTCTTACACAATGTGATGCTTATTCCACAAGATGCTGTACTCATGGAACTGTGCAGTCGGGTCGAACCAAAGCCGAAACTTTTCCTCTCTGCCTGTACTAACACTTCCATTGCCGTACATATTCGTTTGTAGAATCCAATCCTTGCGGTTTTGGTGCCCAAGTAACTCGAAATCGATCTCGTCATGGTTGTGATGGAAAATATCCCAATTCGACATCTACAAAGCAAAATTTATACAAGGACTTACGTCATAAGGCCGCATAGTGAAATTCAAGGGTAATTAAAATTGCGTACATTCGACCCCCTTATAGGCAGAACTAATGATTCTCTTGTTGCTAAATGGTCCAAAATGTGTAATTTTGTTTACGTAAAAATAGAAAAAAAGAAAAAAGAAAAGAAAATGAGGCTTCTGCAACAAGACAATGGTGTACTACTCTACTAGTGTAGGAGAATACTAGTATGTGTATAAAGAGTATGAAACTTACATAGAAAGCTACTACAATACCAGAGGTGAAACCAGCAGGAAGCTTGATTGCAGCACTAAAGAAACCATAATTATAATGGTTTTTGGAGGCAAGTCCTGAACCTGCTTGATCACACACACAAAAATTACAACAATATATTAATATGTCATTTGATCATATATATAGGGCTTAAGAAAAAAGTTACTTGCAAAAGTTTACCAGATTTTTTGTCAAGTGTAATGTTAGCATATGACCCATTTCCATAAATTTGAACATTTGAGCCACCAAAGGCAGAAACAAAGTCCTGGTTGAAGTTGAGGTGAGGGAAAAGGTTAGTCAACCGCGCTGCGCTCGGAGCCACACTCTGTGCACTAGTAATGATGATGATGTTGTTGCCATTGTTTGAGCTATGAAGTAGGAGTGTACACAAAATAAGGGCATAGAAGTTGAAGTTCTTGCTTTGCAAAGTTGTCATTTTTATTAGTTTGTGTAGGAATACTCTGCTCAAACAGAGTAAATAAGTGTGCTGTTGGAAAATAGAAAGGGTTGTGTCTTTACTTATGTGAACAATAAGGCAGCTGAGTTGTTGCAAGCTGGATTTCTATCTTTCTTTCTTTTTCATTGTGCCATCTAGGTATAAGGAAATTATCATTTCCTAATATATAATATCTTTGTTAATATTGTAACTAGCTAGGTAGCACCGATACGGACTCGGACACGGACACGGATACCGATACGAATACGTGACACGCCACTTTGAAATTTAGCGGACACGGACACGGCAAAAAACCAAAAATAAGAAGTATTTTGAATGCATATTTTTTCAATTACGCGAACTGTGCACGAATAGGTAGAGGTGGGGTTGTTGCAGCCGGGTGCAGGTGGGGCGGTAGCGGTGGGGCCTCTATCGGACGTCAATTGGAGGAGGTCTAAGAGGCGGCGCCAGTCGAAGGTGGAAAAGCCGTTCGGAGCAGGAAGATGGAAAACAGAAGGAGATAGAGAAGTAAGACATGTAGTTGAGCTAGCGGTTAGTATATTTAAAATAGAAACGATAAAAAATAGTTTTTTTTTTTAAAAAACTTGTCAAAACGACGTAGTTTTGTGTCGTGTCAGGTGTCTGGTCCGTGTCTGGTCGGTGTCCGGTTCGTGTCCAATTAAAAAAAACCGTGTCCGTTTCCTAAAATTAAATAAAAAAACCGGACACGGTTTTTGGGCGTGTCGGACACGTGTCGTACCGTGTCCGATCGGTGTCCGTGTCCGACACGGTGTCGGACACAGACACGGCGCTGGACAGGCGTGTCCGTGCTTCCTAGGTAACTAGTCAACTTAGGTTAGTAAATATCCCCTATTATTATGTTGTATTATCCTCCATATTGTTACCTTAATTCTAGGATTTAGTTACCTAGGTTAATTATATGTTCACACCCTAACTCTTGTATAAATAGTCATCCTGTACCATTAATTAATGAAATTAAGCTTTTCACCATCTCATTCTCTCCTCCCCAACATGGTATCAGAGCATAGATCCCATGCTCGGCATAACCCTCCGAAAAGTTTCAAACCCTCGGCCACCACCCTCTAATCGGCCACCCTACATTTCAACCACCCTCTAATTTGGCCACCCCTTGCTCCGGCCACCCCTCTCACCCTCCAAAACCACGGCCTAAACCATGGCCACAACCCTTCTAAACCCTCAAAATCAACCTTCTCAAAAATCTCTCATAACTCCAAATCCAAAGCTCTAATCACGATCTCCACCATTCAGATCGAAGATACTTGTGTGAGCAACACGCTCGCCAAATTTCGTACGAATCGGACCACGGATTACCACCTTATCGTCGACTTGATCATCATCTCGCATCAAAATCCGGGAATTGGTAGCCCACGGCTTTCCTCTCCAATCTCCATTTCTTCAATTCTTTACAATTCTCTTCCAAGTTAATTACTCTAAACCCCTTGAAACCTTATTTTCTGTATTTTAAATCTCATTTAAACCCCTTAAAATTACAAATCCTCCTCTTACTCAACACTTGGCTATACTCTAACCTTCTTCTCAAACTCTTAGTCAATTATTTTCTATATTTTTTTTCCTTTCACATCTTTTTATTCCCTCAAAATTTGTCTCAAAACCCAAAAATTTTCAAATTACCCTTATTCACTCCTAATTATTTTATTTTCTCCTTCAAAAAAACAAAAAAAAAAAAAAAATCACTCGCTCACGTTTTAATTCTAAAAAATAAAAAATAAAACAAAAAAAGGGGTCAAACTCCATCCAAGGCCACCCGGCCCTCACAAATTTCTTTTCTTGATTCTAAAACTCGTTAACTTTACATTCTTCTTCCCTCTCGTACCACTCTTGTCACACCATTTTCACGTATTCTCTATTTCCCCTGCAACACCTTTTCACATGTCACAATTCGTCAAAGGCTCACAACTCACGATTCAAGCAACCACCAATTCATGTGCTCACAACTCACAATTCAAGCGACCACCAAGCATCACTATTCATTATGTTATCCAAGATTGGTCTTACTCTTCAAACGTCCATCTTGCGGGGGTGTATAAGGAAATGATAATTTCCTAATATATAATATCTTTGTTAATATTGTAACTAGTCAACTTAGGTTAGTAAGTATCCCCTATTATTATGTTGTATTATCCTCCATATTGTTACCTTAATTCTAGGATTTAGTTACCTAGGTTAATTATATGTTCACACCCTAACTCTTGTATAAATAGTCATCTTGTACCATTAATTAATGAAATTAAGCTTTTCACCATCTCATTCTCTCCTCCCCAACACTAGGTGCAACTTAGGTGTTTTTTTTTTTTTTTGTTGTTGTTGTTTTATGAGCATGTCTCAATTGACAAATTTGTCTAAAGTTCGATTCCTACAACTGTTGTCCGTGTTTCAGTCGTTAAAACCGACATAAATATTATAATGATAAGTTTGATATTGACAAATTAAAACCCTGGCCATAAGTAATTGAGTATCACCTCTCGACAACTTTACGTTGTATGCAAAGGGCTGTTTGAGATTCAATATCCTTATTAGTTATGGAGTATTAGTTTGGTGAAGCTTTAGTCACCTTTTCCTAAGAACAATTGCATGATCGAAAATATTTACTTAAAAGTCTTGAAGTATAAATTATTAATAATTAGATTATGTTAGATAATGTAGCTTACCCTGACTTTAATTACATAAGCAATTAACTTAATTCTTGCAATCGACAAAAGATAGACTTCTGGAAGTCCCAATATATATGTTTCGAGATAGACTTGTTCTCTTGTAAGAAAATCAACCAATTAAAAGATTTGGTCTTTAGAGATAACTAGTTTGCATGCCCGGTCCACGCCCGGGCTGTATGTTTATATTGTTATACTCATTTTATGAAATTGTTAGTTTATCTATGTTATAATATTATTAGCAACACTATTATTTTTCATAAATTAGTTTACCACCATAATCACCATAAATTATATTATTTTCCATAAATTAGTTAATAATTTCCATATTACATAATTACTTAGTGCTATCCAATTAATGTATGCCAAGTGTCATTGTTGGAAAGACTTGGTTTCAGATTTTAATATATAGTACTAGTTTGCATGCCCGTGCCACGCCCGGGCTATATATTTATATTGTTTATACTCACTCGATAAGAAAAATGTTGGCTTATCTTTGTTCTAATAAATTACCATAATGATTATATTCCATAAATTAGTTATACTATACTACGGCTTATCTTTGTTCAAATAAATTACCTTAATAATTATTTTCCATATATTAGCTATATTATACTACTCTATGCTAATTTATTACCATATCTTAACCGATAATTATATTTAATGCTATTTCTATGTTCTATCCAATTAATAAATGTTAAGTGTCGTTCTAGGAAAGACTTGGTTTCAGGTTTTAATATATACTAGTTTGATGGCCCGTGCAACGCCCGGGCTATTTATATTTAAATGTTAAAATTGTATATACAAATTTTTTATCTAAGACTTTTAATCTCATTTCAAACACCCGTGGGATATTTGTAATGCAATTAGATGAAAGTCGCCATTAAAAACCTAAAGTCATGTTTCGAACACCCGTGGGATATTTGTAATGTAATTAGATAGTCGCCTTTAAAAACCTAAAATCATGTTTCGAACACCCGTGTGATATTTGTAATGTAATAAGATGAAAAGTTACATTTCAAAATCTAAAATCTTATTTCGAACACCCGTAGGATATTCGTAATGTAATTACATGGAAAATCACCTTCCAAAACCTAAAACCACATTTCGAACACCCGTGGGATATTTGTAATGTAATTAGAGGAAAAGTCACATTTCAAAAGCTAAAATCCCATTTTGAAACACCCGTGGGATATATGGTCAAATTGCCATAAATCAACTAATTACTATATTACATAATTATTTTCCATAAATCAAGTAATAATTTATTAGAATAATATCACCATATAGTAATACTTACCATATCCTATTTTGGATAAACTTTATTTATAATATAATAATATTATTATATGCCACGTGTCAGCGTGAGAATTGAGCTAGATAGTCACCTTTAAAAACCTAAAATCATGTTTCGAACACCGGTGGGATATTTGTAATGTAATGAGATGAAAAGTTACATTTCAAAATCTAAAATCTTATTTCGAACACCCATAGGATATTCGTAATGTAATTACATGGAAAATCACCTTCCAAAACCTAAAACCACATTTCGAACACCCGTGGGATATTTGTAATGTAATTAGAGGAAAAGTCATATTTCGAAAGCTAAAATCCCATTTTGAAACACCCGTGGGATATATGGTCAAATTGCCATAAATCAACTAATTACTATATTACATAACTATTTTCCATAAATCAAGTAATAATTTATTAGAATAATATCACCATATAGTAATACTTACCATATCCTATTTTGGATAAACTTTATTTACAATATAATAATATTATTATATGCCACGTGTCAGCGTGGGAATTGAGCGGGTTCAGGATTACATATATATATTAGATTAGATAGTTTTAGATTAGATTAGATTATTGCAATCGATTGATTGAGGGAGAAGTTACGATGAGTTGGCCTGCAATTTTATCAACTGGTTCAACAACAAGACTCCATTTAAGACTCGACTTCGATGTTATAAAGACTTTGGTGGTAGAATGTCATCGTTTGCGTTTACCTATCCGAGACGAGAAGCACAGGTTTGTGAGTTGGGTTGATCAAGTACTACAAACTCAAACAACTGCGGAAATCAACGAGTTTCGAGTTTGCTTCCCTTTAAACACGATGCACACGGATGATATTAATTGTTGGGTTGAATTTGCAATGTCGAAAAATTTGGCATCACTGGAGCTCGATTTTACTTACCACCATTCGATTGGTGATTCTCGTCGTCCCGCCCCTTATCACGTGATTTAGTTACAAGGTTGGAGCATAACTTTATGATGTCCCTCACGTCGTTATGCTTGAAGCGAGTTAGTATTGATCAAGCTTCACTCGAATCGCTCTTATCTCGTTGCCAACTACTTGAGCGAGTGGCTGTGAACGATATCAATGAGCTAGCTAGTGGATTTCAAAGTCCGAAACTCAAAGTTGAAATACTTAGCCATTTGCAAATGCTTCCGTATGAGACACGTTGAGATCGATGCTGTGAATCGTGTGTTCTTTGATATAAAGTATTGTTGTGGGGATGATGCTGTTGTACACTATGTTAATGTCCCATCACTTTGTTGAAGCATCTCTTGGTCGCCCTTATGCTGATCAGTTGCTTCCCAAATTCGGCCAAAGTAATGAAGTTGTAAGACTTGTACTCAGGGCCGTTCCTGACATTTTGAAGGCCCTAGTGCGAACTTGAAAAGTGGGGCCTCATATATAAAGCGTATGGAGATATCTTAGGGTAGGAAGGTGTATTAGCATTTGCTTTCTTTTTTAACCATTGGAAATATGCTGAATGAAATGTAAAAGTGAAAAGTTAAGGGCCCGTTCGGTATCACTGCCGTTTTCAGTTTTTGGTTTTTTTGCGTAAAAAGTTTAGCTAAATAAGTTGTAGAAATTAATTTAAACTGTATGTTTCTATAATAGTCATACAGAAAATGAAAACTGACAACTGAAAACTGAAAACCATTTTTTCTAGTTTTCAAAAACGGAACTTTGGTTTTAAAAAAAACTGAAAACAGAAAACGATACCAAACAAGCCCTAAGTTTAGAAAAAAAGGTTTAAAAAGTATAAAAAAAATTGCACTTTGGGGTTTTGAACTTGCGCAACTATAAGACTCATCAACATAATCTTGTCTCAACCAGTAGGCTATGATTCCATTTTTGATGAAATTAAGTTATTAACCTTATAATATTTATTTCCACTTTACTACCTCTCAAAGAGATTGAGCCCCTGTAAACGGTGGGCCCTAGGCGGCCACACCTCCTCGCCGGGGGTCAGGGCCGGCCCTGCTTGTACCTGTAACAGCCGTAAGTAATAGCGATACTACGTAATTTAGCATATACAATATTATGCTAAATGAAATCTAACGTTACACTCTATTACAGTACCTAAGATTGGATTTGTACATTCGAATTTAATTATGTAATGTAATGCATGTATAGAATATTCATAGTGTCGATTGTAGAGGAAAGATAAAGCGTGGGCTTCTTTGCAATTTCGTCACAAAAAAAGTCAACAAAAACTCGGCTAAATAATCGGGGGCGGCACGTCCCATGTTTGCTCCAACCTGTACTAATTAACTCCTCGCCATGCCTTAGCTTGCCACCCCAAATAATAATGCAATATCATAACACAAAAAACAGTTTTCCAATTATACTAATTACACCAAAAATATTACTTCTGCATCATATTATTATTCAATTTGTTCATAGTACTAGATTTCAGAGAGGACATTTTATTTATTTTCATACATATAGAGCTTTAATTTGATTAACTATATGAGCTGCTAACCCTCACAATATTGTCGGCCTTCACATACCATTAATATGTTATATGTATGATGATCATGCACGGGCTCCCGGCTCTACTTGTCTTTTTCATGTACTTATTTCCGTCTTTTTCAAAATTAACATTTAATTTGCACATTCGAGAATTAGAAAAAGTGAAATGATCAACTAGCAATTAGGATAAGAAAATTAGAGGGAGTACATGCAATTTTCATGAATACACTTCTAGATTCCGATTTTTTGTGTTTTCTTGTGAGGTGTATATGCTCATTTTCAACATTTTGTCGATGTAGTCATGTAGATGCTTAAAATTTCAGCAAATTTAATTTGTAAGTAATCAAATTTAAAGTCACGTCTTCATGCCAAGATCGAGTTTATCATAACATTCGGATGCAAATGGCAAGAAATTAAAAGCCTACATTGATTTACGAGTTGATGAGTGAGGTCAATATTGTTAAGTTTAGTAAGCCAATGTATCTAAAAGCTTGGAGATGTTTTTTTTTTTTAAACCAGAAGCTTGGAGAAAAAGTGGCTCATCACCCTTTATTTCGGTAGACTTTGCACTCTGGAGCAGATTTGAATGTGAATAAGATTGTAAAAAACAATACAAGCCAATCTTATTCATAAATAATTGTGGATACTTTCATAATCTAATACTCGTACACATAAAAAGACCTTACAAAAAGAACACCAAAGTGACTACTTAAATTCGTGCCTTTATACAATCATCCATTTTCACCCATTGTCTTTGTCTCACCAGTCACCCGATTATTAAAAGATAATTGATTACCGTATAAACTTCGCCACAAATAAACTCAAGTACTCCTTCTATTACATTCATTTGTTTACGTCGGGTCGGGTTTTATGAGGGGAACCCTAGCCCAACTTCTATAAACGAAATTAATATAATGTTCTACTTATATTAAGAATAATTAGATAATTAAATTGGTACCGAAATCACTGCAATCCGCACGCCCATGACGAGATACCAATATGCCATTACCACTTTCCTAGTATTCTCATCCATTGCCCGTTAGTTGGAGGGTATAATCCTGGAAATGAGCTTAATTCCGATACCCATCTCTCCCCCACGGGCCCACGTGCATGCTCTCTCCAAGAACTCTCATAACTCAGTCATCACCCCATATTCCGACACGTGTCACCTCTCTTGAAACACCTATATATACTCCCCCTTTCTCCACGTCCCTTTCAAGCCAAACACAACACTACAACACAACCTTTTCCGGCAAAAAAAACAACCCTAAACCTTAATTTCCCCAAAAAAAGAAAAAAAATCCACAAACTAAGAAATTCCACCAATAAAATTTTGTTTTATTTTTTATAATAGAAAAAAGCAATGAGTTATAACGCCGATCATACAAATCGCCGGACGTTGACTTTTCCGGCGGTAAGACCCAGCGAGTCAATTTCCTATTCTACCCTCATAAACTCCCTCATTTCCCTTTGTACCACCATTTGTTCCTTCAAATCATTTGATTTTGATTTCACGTCTAATAAATACAATGCCGAAACTGCCCTCCGTTTGATCCGGGTCCTCGGAGTTCTCCTTGGAGAAGTCAAAGATGGTAGCTTTAGGGGCAAATCCGTCATTTCACCTCTTTCTGACCTCCACGTGGCTCTCCAGGAGCTCAGCTTTCTGATGAAAGATCTCACGCGCCGGGACGCGCGCGTGTGGATGTTGATGAACTCGGGCTTGGTGGCGGGCCGGTTTCGAGCCGTGTTTGGGTCGGTTGTGGGTTCCGTGGAGGGACTTCCTGAGGGCGTGTTTGGTGGGTGTGATGGGGAGTTACGAGAGTGTGTCGGGTTTTTAACCGGGCAAGTCAAACGGGTCGGGTTTGAAGTCGGGTCGGGTGATATTTGGGCTTCGAGTGCAATCGGTTTAGCGTTGGGCCGGTTTGAGAGACGGGTCATACCCGACCCGGTTGATCTCAGGCGGGTCATGGAGTACTTGAGTATCAAGACGTGGGTCGAGTGTGACGAGCAGGTCAGGTTCCTCGAGGAGGAAAACGGGTCGATCGAGTCGGGTTCGGAGTCGGCCGTGAGCCTATTGGGGCTCATGGTCTACTGTCGATGTGTAATTTTTTATCACATCGATGGTTACAACACTACTAATAATACGACAACGGAGGTTATTAATGGCGGGAGCTTGAAATCGGATGATTTCAAGTGTCCCATTTCACTAGAGATCATGGTGGACCCGGTCACGATATCGACGGGTCACACCTACGATCGGAGCTCCATTCTCAAGTGGTTCAAGTCGGGCAATAGCCCGGCTTGTCCGAAAACGGGTCAAAGGCTCCAATGCTTGGATTTGGTGCCTAATTTGGCACTCAAGCACCTCATTAACCAATATTGCTTAGAAAATGGTATTACGTTACCTAGTCCTAAAGTTAAGGGCACCCCAAAAAATGGCCTTAATTATGTAGGTAACTTAGTAGCTGAGGGAGCTATAAAAATGGCTACCGATTTCTTGTCAATTAAGCTAGCTTTAGGAACAATGGAGGAGAAGAGTAAGGCAGCTTATGAGATAAGATTGCTTACTAAAAAGAGTACATTCATTAGGGCGTGCTTTGTGGAATCAGGGGTGATACCGTACTTGTTGAGTCTCATTTTAGCTAAAGATTCGACCACCCAAGAGAATGCCTTAGCTGCCTTGTTGAATCTCTCGAAACACCCCGAAAGCAAGCCGATTATTGTAAATAATGGAGGCTTGGGTTTGGTTGTTCGAGTTCTTAGGAATGGGATCAAAATGGAGTCGAGGCAGCACGCTGCCGCGACATTGTTTTATCTATCTTCGGTAGAGGAATACCGAAGATTGATAGGAAACAACCCGGATGCAATTCCCTCGCTTGTGGAATTGATCCGGGTTGGAGGTGACCGGGGCAAGAAGAATGCCCTGGTCGCAATCTTTAGCCTCCTAATGCTCTCGAGCAACCATTGTAAGGTGCTCGAGGGGAGGCTAGTCCCTCTTTTGGTCAGTCTCTTAGGTTCTCTTGAGAGTGAAGATCTTATTGTCGATTCCTTGGCAGTCCTCTCGGCTTTGGCCGAGAAGTGTGATGGCGCTAAGGCCATCATGCGCGTTAGGGCTCTGGACTCGATAGTGAAGATCTTGTGCTCGTCTTCCTCTGAATCTTCGAGGTTCAGAGGGGAGCATTGCGTATCATTGTTGCTCGCATTGTGTATACATTGTGGAAGAGAAGTGCTCGATGTTTTAGTGAAGAACACTTCTCTTATGGGAGCTTTGTATTCCCTTGTAATTCAGGGAACTTCAAGGGCAAGCAAGAAGGCCAATTCTCTCATCAGCACTCTCCTTGAGTTCTCGGAAAGGAGCTCAATTTCACCCATTCCTCCGGCTTTACCACACGAAAATTTTATCCATGTGTGGTGAAAGCTTGAGCTTGAATATTCCTCAAATTCTGTGATTTTTGTTTTCTTTAAGTTCATGTTTTGTAGATACATACATACACATACCTTCGAAGTTCTGTTAATAGTTCTGATGTAAGAAGGCTTAGCTCGGATTTTTGAGAGCTATAATCCTTGTGATATGTGAATGAGCTTCCATCTTTTTGGAGAAGCTCATTGTTAGAGAATATTAATGCACTTCCATACTTGTATAAATTTGTATATCAATAACAAATTCAATGTTAGGGATTGGTTCTTCAATAACAGTATCTATTTTAGGGTCGAGGGCTAATGGGTTGTCATGCTTAAAAACTCTTGTTTCCCCTAAACAGATTGTTATGTAGAACACCTATGGCAAAAAGGTTTAAGACATACTCTGTAGTTGCCTAATTTTTGTTTTTTTTCCCTTCGAAAGAGATGTATTTTTTTTTATTTTTTTTTTGGAGCGTTCTTTATTGAACTTTTACATTATCATTTTTCTATTAATATCCATTCTATTTGCGTAGTTAAACTTTTGTTATAGATCGTAAGTCTTCTCTTAAACATGATATATAGAATCAAATAAATCACCACTAGGTGATACAATTACAGATTCAATTTCAACAATCCAACACACACATAACATAAACTAGAAAAGTAGGGTTGAAGTATGAAGGAAATATGAGAATTAGTTGCGAACGAGTAAATGGGGCTGATAATTGACACAACTTGTGCAACTCATTCAATTCATCAACCAGCTCTCATTTGTCGAAGACATAACTCATATAGCCGTATGCCTTATGACCATGAATAGAATCTCAACTCGTATAATGAAAGATTTAGACACAACAACAAAGACGTATTCCCAAAATGCAAGAAAAAATCGAGAAATCAGAATTTTGGAAGAAAAAAAAGAATTGCTTCTTGATACGTGCAAAGTTTAAAAGGTTACATGATTGTAAAGAAATGTGTATCTTACAGAGCTTTACATAATACATCCTGAGTCTCCATTATGAGATCAGGCAAATATACAAGTTTGAGATACATTCCTAACCCTTTTAGCTTCACAACAGGGTCGGCGAGAATCTCAAAACAATGAGAATCAATACAGAGGTCATGCCACCTGATTGTTCAAGGGCATTAGGGCAGGGTACAGCACCAGGTCCCTAGAAAATCAGACTACCCAAAACCATGAAACAATCGAACCAGCAGCCAAGCCAAAAGTTAAGAACAAGACAACCAATGTCCCTGCTTTCTCTGCATGGTGAAGTTGTACGGTTTTGGGGGCCAAGATGAACAAAACGCTTGTGAAGTAGCCGTTAGTAAGTCCCAACAGGCAAGTTAACAACATCACAGGAATCTCAGATCGGAAGATTTGAGGGCCATGCAAGCATCCCCAATATAGTGGATAAAACAGCAGTCTCGCAAAACTGCCAATGATGGAAACATTTGCATTCTCCAAAAGATAAATGGAAGTAAAACACTTACCAACCAGATCAAAAACGTTGTAGCTGGTAATAAGGAGAATGGGATACCAATCCTTTAGAACTGCAGAATGTACATCTTCAGTGATGAAGCCAGGAAATATTGATAGAGTCACAACATATATTACCACTATCCCGGCTCCATACCATTTGATTCTTCCCATAATTTCCCGAATAGGACCAGATAAAGGATTTTCTTCTTGTTTCCCGTCACTTACTGCTTCTATCCTAAGCCCATTATAATACTTCATGACAGGAAGCCTATGCGCAACGTTGAACATGACAAGACATACAATCATAAGCACAATGCCAACTATGAAGTATAAGATCGCACTAGCCCTCAAACCATGGACATCTTGGGAATATACTGCTTTGGTAAAGACCCTTAGGAAAGATACGAGAACACCTGCAGTAAAATACGAATGTAAATTGAGGCATGGCAAACACATTCTAAAAAAAAAGTACATTATACTGGGTGCAAATCGCCTTTGCCAAATCATCCCAATGCTCTTAGACCATCTGTAATGCAAGATCGGACTTCCCCTCTAACTTTCTACCTAAAGCCAACTTCACGGGTACTCTCAGAGTCCCACACTCCCCCAAAAAACTAATCAATTTGGTCACTCTTAACAGTTCAGAGGTATAATCCCTAATCCCTTCAGTGCTCCCCTTCCTCACCTTATAACAACTGCTAATTGAAAACATCTGGCCACATAAATAACACGAGCAAGAATCCTGGATCAAATATCATTAGTGTGCAACTCATTCAATTCATCCTCACCACACTATTTCTTATCAAAACGGGCTAAGCCTCAAATTATAGATAGTAGCTCCAAGCCTCATCATACATTAAAGAGAAACTCAGTACTGAATCAACCTCATGATTGTAAGCAGATAAAAGTGAAATATTTCAGAAAAGCAGTAATTAAAGAAACTCAATAGCATTAAATCATTAATGCAAAATGCAACTACATAACAAGTGTATTCAGCTTGTTAAAAAAAAAAATTGTATTCAGCTTAATTACGTGGCTTCTGACTCTTGTTCCTGAAAAATTGTCCTACACGAGCATTTATCGATTCCAGATAGATGGACTGTGCTTTAAAGATCAGCTAGCAAAAACCAGAATTTCTTCAAGTTTATGAAACCATCCTGTTTCGCCCTTGTGCACACAAGCAAGCAGCAGTATGTATCAATCAACTACAACAGAACTCACATATTGTTCTCAACCAGAGGAGAATTCAATGAGACCTGTGAAGAGAAATAAATGAACGCAAGCAAGATTGAGCAAGACCTACATCCAATTCCAAGCATCAAATCGCTCAAATCATCAAAATTTACTCACAGCGACAAATATCCCAAAGACCCAAACGTTTTGCTTCTGAATCAATCCCAAACCCATCCAAACTAAACAATGAAGAACTGTAACTCCCAGACAAAACCGAGCAAAAAGGAACCCAAATGCCCAATTAATGCCCACAATGAAATAACTCATGCGCCCATTTTCAATCACCTCAATCAACCAAAGGTCGCCTAGTGATAATTGACATATTTAGATTGACATTTGAATCCACCTCCCAAAGCGATCAAATTCCAGCTATCACCTCCTACCAAACTCAGCTACAGACAATCCTAGCCTAATTCAACTTCAATTTATGGACAATATCAACCCAAAGTTGGCAACTTTCATCCTAAAACAATTGCGAACTACAACCCCAATGGCGCAATTCAACAAACAATCCCAACCCAGATTCCAGAGCTACCAGTTGCTAAAAATAAAATTCTAGCTAAATTCACCTTCACATTACACACTACCTCAACCCAAAGTTCACAACTTTCATCCTAAAACCAATGCGCAATTAGTAAAACTACTACAACCCCAATGGCCCAATTCAACAAACAATCCCAATTCCCAACCCACATTTCAGAGCTAACAGTTACTAAAACATTCCAGCTAAATTCAACTTCACGTTACAGACAATCCCAACCCAAAGTTCGGAACTTTCATCCTAAAACCAATGCACACTTGGGAAAACTACAACCCCAATACCTCAATCCGACAAAACAACCCCAAACTAAAACTCGATCCTAAAACCAATTGGCAATAACCGCAAACCCACATCGAAAAAACCACAAAAAAACAAGTGATCAGTCAATCATAAAGTCAAAGGAGAGAGAAAACAAAAAACAAAACAGACCTGAAGCAGCAGTGCCGGCGACAGTAGCTTGCATATAACGCTCCGGCAACTCTCCGGCGGACCCAATAAGAGTACCCTGAACAAGCGCATCAGCAACTCCGGCCAAACAAACCGCCGCAACGGTAACATAAAACGCACCGTATAGCCCAATTTCTCCCTGAACATAGAAAACATCCATAGCGGGGACCACAAGCAAGCTCACGACAAACAGACCCAACCCCAAGTTGATCCGTACATACGCGCCGCCCGACTTTTTCGGCGCGAAGATGATGACTAGGAGAGAGACTAACCCAGTCAACATGTACGCGACGGAGAAGATTCGGTCAACGCTTTGGGAAGGGTAGAGGTAGGCGAAGTAATCGACGGCGGTTATGTAGGCGTTCCATGGGAGGAGGTAACCTGCTCCGAGAGTGAAGTGTATTAAATACGCTAAGTGGAATGTGTCTTCCGGGATCTTTGTGTGGTGGTTGGTGGTGGTTATTGGGAGGAGGGTTACGGCGGCTTCGTCGGCGGCGGTTGTTTCTGTTACCCCCATTTTTTTTCTTTTACGGTGGAGAGAGAAAATGAAGTAATTATTGTAGTGATGGGCTTCTTATTGTTGTTTTGGATTGGTGGTATTTGGAAGTCCACTCGGATACGGTATCTTCAAGAAGAAGAAGAATTTTGGACTTTTTAGTATAACGCTACGTAATAGGCTAATACACCCTGGAACAAATTTTTTTTATTTTTTTAAAGACGGGTTAGATTTTTATAACGATTCTTTCGTGAAACACGATCAAAAATTTAACATTAATAAAAGAATTCTCCGATGCACGTTAGCCATGTACCGGATAAACGAATGTACTTGCATTGCAATACGACATTGAGTCCTTATTATATCTACAACGAGATCCCGCTTACAATAAGACAAACAAAAGAAGTATACAGAAGTCAGAAGTGTAATAGAAGAAATTAACATTAGTCTATATCTATGTTGGCAGTTGGCACTCCAAACTCCAAGTTGGCTTCTCGCACACATTTTATCATAGCCAATTATAGAGCAAGAGTGTCACACTGTTACAGTGTTACCCACTAGAGCTATAAATTTGATCCAACTTCCCAAATCAGAAGTAAATACGATTCGAAGGTGAAGAGCAAGTTCACAAATTGGGAACCACGAACTTGGATGATAATGGTTCTCTGCGGAATTTAATTGCTGTGCAATCACGCAAACAAGTGGAAGAATCGCAAGGAAACCCTTGCAAGTCCATATATTTGATCACTTTCTAGACAAGAGGTGGTTTTTAATGCTCCTAAGATTGATTTTTACACACTGCTTAAGTTTCTAGGCTATTCAGTACTCTCAAGCCTCTAGGGGAGAGTGAAAAAATGAAAGCGTAAACTTCGCCTCATGTAATTCAGGTTAACAAAAGGATGTTTAGAACTTTAGATCAAAGGCAGATGACAAAAAAAAAAAAAAAAAAAATACAACACCAATCAAGGAAATTGATTTCATTCTACTAATCCATGTTTCAATTAATGTCAAGGGCAAAACATGCTTCAAAATCAGATAAAGAGAAAGGATTTCAAAGTGACATTTTCCTACAAACTTCTCTCGCTTTGGCAGAAGTACAGAGGCAGAGTTTACATTACCCGCGGAAAACAGAGGGCAATCCAGCTTCGCTCTTTAGGCTCCTGGTCTTGCAACCAAACCCGTCTCGACTCTTTTGATTTCAAAGATGAGCATCCTCCACATCTTGAGGACAAACATTTCCGCTTCTTCGTCCAGGATTTGCTGAAGCAGATCCAGCATTTTCTCAGCCTTGACATGTTCTCGTAATTTATCAACTATGAACTCCACTAATGTGGTTTCTTCTTCTCCCAAGAACTCTGTGATTTTCTTGGAAATCCAGGGTCTCATTCTCTCGTGCAGGCGATTCTGAAAATGGGCAAATCAAAATAAAATGATTTTGGGTTAGTATTGTGCATGACAAAGCACACAGGTAAACAGCCAATCTCATTAAAGCTAAGCAACAACTATCCAGACACACACTTGTATCCTAGTTGATCATTCATACTAGAACCACAATTCTTTTGCTGAGCTAAAATGATAGTAACACAACAGTTACCAGAAAAAGAAAATGAAAATCACTTCGAGCCGCTTACCTCATCATATACAGTCCAGTTAATTTCATATGCGAACAAGTCCTCTTTTGTCTTTGGAATCATGTCAATCAATTGTTTTGCATCCAAAATCTTAGGGGCTCGGCCATCATCAGCTTCACGGTCACGATCCCGATGGCTTGACCTATCATGAGAACGTCGACTTCTTTCCTTTTCTACATCAGACTTGGGATCTTTTGAATGGACACGCTTCCCAGATTCAGCTGCTGCAGCCGGTGCTTGCCCATCATTTGTATGTGCAGCTTGAGATTCCTCTGTAGAGTAATCGATAGGGACCAAAGGCCTCATCTTCTTGTCATTATGTGCATCCTCGTCCTCTTCCTCATTGAAAACAGACGGCACAGCTGTTCGTTTCCCAGATCCCACTATACCAAATCCCAGCTTTTTAGTTGGGGCATTACCACTAGCCTTGACACCAGCTGCTGAATCAGATGTTACCATCGGCTCATCACTATTGCCGTTTTCTAGGACGCCATCACCTGTCACAACTAACAAGTCAAGAGAACACATTCAACATACATGCCAAGATAGCTCACATGAGAAAAGACACTACACTAAACAAAGATGAGACTTACCAGCATGACTCACAGTAGCAGGATTAACAACATGGGCCTGGTCCACTTCCATATCATCTTTAGCCTCAGTAAGAACAGGTTCTGACAAAATAGGTACCTCATCCCCACTGGCCTCTGGAACAACAGGAGGCTCCAATTCTCGTTCTTCTTCTTGCCTCTGCTTCTCCTCCTCGGCTCTTATCTTTGCCTCAGCAATTTCTTCCTCTTCTTTAACTCTGTCTGCCAAGTCCTCCTCTTTTTCCCTTCGTCGCCTCCTCCTCCTGTCCTCTACGTCAGACTTACGTCTCCTCTTTCTCGAATCATCTTCAATTTCATCCTCTTGATCCATAATCAGACGCCTACGTTCACGTTCTCTTTCTTTCTCCTTCTCCCTCTCATACTTTCTTTTATATTCTCTCTCTTTTTCTCTAATCTCCCATTCCTTAACTCGCTCCTTGTAAAACCGCTCCGCCTTTTGAACCTCGAAATCTCGCTCCCTTTCCCTCCTAGCTCTATCTCGTTCACGATCTCTCTCTAATCTATCAAGCTCTCTCTCTTTGTCTCGTCGATCACGATCTCTTTCCCTATCTCTGCCCCGATTCTCATTCCTTCTCCTATCAGGTGAAACTGTTTCAGCTCGACTTGCAGATTTGGTCTCACTTGTCATTTCATCATCATTCTTCTCATCTACAGTTACAATTCATAAAGATTAGAATAGTGTAAATATGTTAAGCAAACATAGGCATAAGAGCAATAAAATCAACATCCCATTCTATTACTAACCATTTTTTGAAGTGTCGATATCTGAATCCTTGTCCCCTGATTTTGAAGGCACTTCAATGTTTTCAGCAACTCTTTGAGGCGGAGGCGGCGGCGGTGGTAGAGGCCTATTTTTTATGCGTTCTTCTATCATATGTGTGAGCTTCTCTGACGCCTCTCGATCAGCATCATGGTCATCATCACTGACAAGGCCAAACTTGACCGGATCATTTTCCTTGTTTTCAGTCTCGTCAACATCTTTCTTTGGCTCCTCTTCAGCGGGTTTTTCAGATTCTTTTTTCTCGTCATCTTCACCCTTTTCAACTTCTGGTGCACCTTCTCCCTCTTTCTTAGCTTCTTCTTCCGTCTCACTTTTCTTCTTCAATTCCTCTTTCTTTTTAGCAACATAACGCTCCAAATAATCTCTTGTTGCTTGATTGACATTCAGCTACATTCAAAAGAGATTCCATATTAAAATTCAGTAACCACAGGAACAGAACCAAATTTAACAAAACAAACAAGTACTGGACCTACAACAAATAGATGTGTCTGGAAAATAATATTTTAGAAGTGCTGATGTAGCTCTTTAGCAGACATGTTTAGTTCCCTCGAGTGATTATAAACTGTAAAGCACCTCCACAAGCAAAGCAATTGAGAGCTGGGGAAAGTAGCTTTGACAAAAAATGACAAAGCAAACTATAAGGGGCCTTCACAGGAGTGGGTCTGTCCTGCCTTGGTGGCTGGTTTTCTCCAATTGATGTTCACAAGATAAATGTACTAGAGATGCAAACGTTACAAATGATCTAAGGTCTCCCTGATATCACTGGTCCTTAAATTGTGAGTTCCATGTGATATCACTGGTCCTTAATTTGTGAGTTCCATGTGATATCACTGGTCCTTAATTTGTGAGTTCCATGTGCATTAGCTTATAACCAAAAGAATGTAGAAACTGATATAAGAAACCTTTAATTTTCCCCTATTTAACCAAAAAATAGAAAGAATACAAGATAACCATTACCATACTGCCCCAATATCATTTACGAATGACCTTTCTAAGAATGATTAGATTGTCAACAGAATATAACATACCACTAGTTCTTCCCCATCGACACTGCATTTACTCAACAAGCGCAAAGCCCGAAGAACCCCCTCTGCAGATTCAAATTCACAGAACCCAAATCTCCTAGGTGTTCCATCAGATGGATCTTGTGCGCGTTTCCAGCTCTTTACTGGTCCACATAGCTGAAGAAGATAAAAAGACCAAAACATCAGCGGAAACATAAATTATAACACGTACAGAAACAAATTACTTAAATAGACACATCCACACACACATATAAAAGCAACTATCAATGAATACTAGCTTACCTCCAGAAGGGAACGAATGAAATCATTCTCTACAGATGGAGCTATCTTCCCAACATAGACAGTTGTTTGCGGTTTCTCAACTGGTATAATAACCGGAAAAACAAAGGGTCTGACAATGGGGGCAGTCACTGGAGGCCTAATCAATAATGGAGGCCGAGGGAAGGGTGACACCGTGCCTGTTGTACCTCCTGGTCCTGGTCGTGGAAGAAATCCAGGCCGAACCATAGCTGGATAAGGATAGCGAACTCCTGCATTATCATAAAACCACATCTACGGAAACGTATTAGAGACAGCTCATAATTACTTAACACATTGTATTATTTAGCTCATATGAACTTCAAAAAAAAAAAAACATGGATAAGAGTGAACTTTCTTAAAACTTAAGAAGTGCTGTTACCAAACATCACAAGCTAATGTCAGCATAGCAGGGCAACTATGACCAGCTGAGATACCTGATGAAGAATCAAATAATACATACAAGGTCTATTATCAACAAGTATCAAGTATGCTTACCTTGCATATCCAGTCGAGAAACAGTAGCCTTGACAAGATAGTCCGTGCATCAATTAACAAATTTTCGCTAACGTGTGCAAATTTAGAATTTCACCATCTCAATTACATCATGGAATTTGAACAAATTAAACACCTAAACTTAGCTCACCCATAATTGCTATGATGAAAAGAAAAAAAAAACTAAGATACAGACAAATAGGAAGGAACAGGGGAAGTAAATTCAAGGTGGCAAATAAAGGGATAATGATACCTCGCCATACAAGGGCACCAAGAACTAGGTTGGCCTTGTGATCTGCCGCCGGTAACTCAAGGACCCAGCACGGAAAAGAATCGTTAAACTACCACACATACCCTACTGAATCGACATGACAGCACCAGCAATTATAAATCATGACCATGGAGCAGTGGAATACTGCTGGATCTAGCAGTTAAGCTTAGCCTTAAAATATGATTTTGTTGATATATTTTCTAACTTATAAATGAAAATTGACAAAACTGAGTAAAATGCAGATATGTGCATACCAAAGCAGGAGTTGGAGGAGAAGTCTCTAAATAACGGCAATAGGGAGTCTTCACACCATTTTCACCGTATTCAATCAAGACACTGTAGGAGAAAACATCCCATAATTGTTACCCCGTCATCTAGTCAATATCAGCTTTTCAGTACTCTCTCCAACCTGCCCTCCCCAAACTCTTCCCACAACATGAACTAAATAATCTGAACTACAGTTATACTTAGCTCTATGCTAATATTATTCAAGCTAAACCTCATCTCCAGTTATTGGGAGACATAAATACCAAGACACTTGTCTCATACGTCCTGAGTTAAGGGTAACTACCATTTCAGTTACCTAGAGGCATATTCAAATTACTCAAATACGCTTACTGGACTGTCGGTAAAAAGGAGACAGTAACCAAGGCTTCCGCCCTCATCAAAATTACTAGTGTTATCGGATGGGGGGGGGTGGTGACCATAAATCATCAAACTCTAGTGCACAATCACCCTTAAAGATAACATCACTAAGGATCCACAAAACTTAACATCTTCAAACAGAGCACCTAACTTTAGTTGATGGACAATTGGTGGTTACACTCAAAACATCCCTCGGATAAGATTAAAAAGCAAAAGCGCCGTTTTAATCGTACATATATGAACAACAAGCTCACGAAAAGGAAACTAGATATAATCTCCTTGCAGTGATTGCAATTACGAATACACTTACGTAACAAGAAGCCAAAGGGTTATATGAGCAACTTGACCAAATTTCATGAACATGATTTCAATTTTTTCTAAACATAGTTGGCCTGAATCAGCTAAATCTCTATAGCTTCGGCTTCACACAACCAAGAACAATACACTAAACAGAAAACTAATACAACCCCGTCATACACTCACCACAAGATGACATCAAAACATACAAGATCGAGCTAAAAAAACCGCTGACCTTTTCACTCGATTTCGAGAACATTGCCCAAGGTACCTAAGCACATCAACTACAGTAAATCTTAAGCAACGCCAAATCTAACAAGCAAACACCACTAACCCGAAAAAAAAAAGGCGAAAATTAAACAAATTCACCAAACCAAAAGCTGATATAATAATAACTTCTTTCATAATTTATCAAAGGCTAGAGACAGAGAGAAAACCCACCGTTCGGAGGCATTGTTCCAGGTGGCATAAACCCATTCGGCATCTGCATATAAGTCGGCCGCATCACCTGCCCCGGGTACATCTGTTGCGGCTGACCCGGGTACCCTGTCATCTGCTGCTGCTGCTGTTGCGGCTGCCCCGGGTACCCTGGCATCTGCTGCTGCTGCTGTGGAGGCTGCCCCGGGTACCCTGGCATCTGCTGCTGCTGCTGTTGCGGCTGCCCCGGGTATCCTGGCTGCTGCTGTGGAGGCTGCCCCGGGTAGACTAGCTGCCCAGGGTGACCTGGTTGCTGAGGTGGAGGTGTTGCGGCGGCGGTGGGGGTGACGCCGGGAGGCGGGACACCGGAATTAGGAGGAATTGGGGTAAATTGGGGGACGGGCATCGGAGGAGGAGCGCCGGCGGGACGGAATGAAGGAGCGGCGGGAGGAGGGATGGAGGACGCGGCGGCGAAGGGATTGATCTGAGGTGGTTGCGGTGTGGAAGACGGGTTAGGGTTAGGATTAGGGTTTAAGGATTGGAGAGATGGGGATTTTTGAGGAGGAGGAGGGGTGGTAGGCGGTGGTTGTTCGGTGGTGTTAGGGTTTTGTGGTTGGGGATCGGGTGGAGTTGCCGGAGTTGGTGACGGCTCCGCCATGTTTACGGCGGTGGAAGAGAATTGAATTGAATTGAGTGGGGTAGAGGGGGAGATGTGTTAATGACGCTGATTTGGGGATTTTTGAGCGGAGGATAAACGAATAATAAGCTCGATTTGGAGTACTTGGTGATTCATTCGGATTCGAAAAAAAAAAAAAAAAAAAAAAAAAAAAAAAAAAAAAAGTTTAATATACCACTGCTAGGAGGAGGTCATGCCCACTTTTTACAAGGGACTTTTTTTCGACTTTCAAATTTCCAATAGACTCGTTAAACGGGTCGGTTTGAACCGGATTTGTATGGTTTGCCATCGTGATTCTTGCACTGCTTATAGCATGCTTTCGAGAGCACAAGTAGCATGGTGGTGGTCAATCTCACAAGTAGTATGGTCGTTCTCTAGAGGAGTAGGGATCACACTTAATATTATTTAAGTGTGGTCATTACTACTCTATTGTGAGAAGGACCATCATACTCCTTCTGTTTTCGGGAGCATGGTATAATTTGCAGTGATTCGTGAGCATTAAATCGTTTAGTGGGTTTATGTTTTGAAGTATATACTATATATACTAGCGTAGGTAATACTTGTGTAGTTGTGTTGCTTGAGCACGGTATATCATCCTAAGAACAAGTTAAAGCTACCTAAGCAAAAATAGCAAACATTGACTCTCGTATCTCAACTTCAAGAGATGGACATTTTCGATAGAGTAGGTGGGATCGAAGTAGGCTTTGCAACAAGAATGTTTTTTTTTTTTTTTAAATGTTATTCCGAGAAACCCTATGGCACATGTCACATGTCACTTGTTCGTCCGGTTGAGACTTATGATAGCACGTGTTTTGCGACAATTATTAGTGGATTACATATATATTTCAAGCTTATGAATTGTGGGAAAAATATTAGAGGTTAAAACCTATGGTATGGTCTAGAAAGTAGCGAAAACACATGATTTGTTAGATGTGCCACGAGACATGGAGGAGCATAATATACCCTTACACGAACGAACCCTCTCCTTAAATCCATCATGGCAGTTCTAAGATGCATAAGATAATATTTCAAAGTTTTTAACACACATTGGAAAAATTAACCCACATGGCCAAAAATGAACAAAACTGAAAGTTATAATCCACGTCTTTTTTGCCAAAAATGGCAAAGGGTCAAAAAGGACTAATCTTTTTTGTAGTACCTACTACGGGTCATTTTATAAGATGTGTAAAAAATGTTAAAGCTTAAATCCTAAAGTATGCTATCCAATAGCGACGCAAAAAGCTCACGATTTGTTATATGGGACACGAGACACATGATGAGCTTACAACACCCTTAAACGAAATAACCCCCCCCCCCTAATTCAACATGGGCAGTTTTAAGATATCTAATGTAATGTTTCATGGAATTTAAGACACTTTGGAAAAAATAAACGAAATAGCCAAAAATGAACAAAACAAAATGCTATAATCCATATTTTTTGGCCAAAAATGGCATTGGATAAAATACGACTAAATTTCTTGTAATAGATCCTAGGGTTCATATTACGAGTTTTGGGAAAAACGTTAGAGATAAGAACCTATGCTAGAAATCAGTGAAAACAAGCGGTTTGCCCAATGTCACACCGTATCGCGCATGACCTTAAAACAAGCTTAAATGAAATAAATTGCCCCCTAAATTCATCATGGGAGGTTTTAAGATGTATACAGTAACTTTTCATTTATTTTATGGCAGTTTGGAAAAAGTGACAAAAATAGCCAAAATTCAACAAAACCGAAGGATATAATCCACGTTTTTGGGCAAATATGGCACTGGATAAAAAACGAATAAATTTCTTGTAATAGCTCTTAGGCGTCATATTATGAGTTTTGGGAAAATTGTTAGACATAAAAATCTATGGTATGCTCTCAAAATACGCGAAAAACCAGTGATGTGCTCAATGTGACACCGTATCACGCATGAGCTTAAAACAAGCTTAAACGAAATATTCGGCCCCTTAATTCATCAACGGAAGTGTTAAGATGTATAAGGTAAAGTTTTATGCATTTTAAAACAGTTTGGAAAAAGTGATTGAAATAACCAAAATTGAACAAAACCAAAGGCTATAATCTACGATTTTTTGCCAAAAATGGCACAAGAACAAAAACCACTAAATTTCTTTATTAGCTTCTAGGGGCCATATATATTATGAGTTATGGGAAAATTATTAGACATAAAAACCTATAATATGCTCTCGAAATACGCGAAAAACACCCGATGTGCTCTATGTGACACCGTATTACAAATGAGCTGAAAACACGCTAAAACAAAATAAACAGCCCCTTAAATTCATCAAGTGAAGTTTTAATATGTATAAGGTAATTTTTTATAAACTTTAAGACACTTTGGAAAACTTGACCGAAATAGCCCAAATTGAACAAAACGAAAAGCTATAATCCACGTTTTTTGGCCAAAGATGGAACTTGAACAAAAACGAATAAATTTCTTTTATAGCTTCTATGGGTTATATTATAAGTTTTGGGAAAACATTTAGACATAAAAACCTATGGTATGCTCTCAAAATACGCGAAAAACACGCGATGTGCTCAATGTGACACCGTATCACAGTGAGCTTAAAACACACTTAAATGAAATAACATGCCCCTTAAATTCATCAAGGGAAGTTTTAAGAGGTATACAGTAATGTTTAATTGATTCTAAGACACTTTGGAAAAAATGACCGAAATACCCAAAATTGAACAAAATCGAAGGCTATAATCCACGTTTTTTTGGCCAAAAATGGCACTGGATCAAAAACGACTATTTTCTTGTAATAGCTCCAAGGGTTCATATTATGAGTTTTGGGAAAAATATTAGAGATAAAAAAACCTATAGTATGCTCTCGAAATCAGCGAAAAACCCGCGTTTTTCTCAATGTGACACCATATCTAGCATGAGCTTAAAACAAGCTTAAATGTAATAACCAGCCCCTTAATTTCATCAAGCGTAGTTTTAAGGTTTATAACGTAATGTTCCATGGATTTTAAAACACTTTGGAAAAAGTGACTGAAATAACCAAAATTGAACAAAACCGAATGATATAATCCACATTTTTTTTGCCAAAGATGACACTGGAAAAAAACCCACTAAATATCGTTTAACAGGTTCTAGGGGTCATATTATGAGTTTTGGAAAAATTATTAGACATAAAAACCTATGGTATGCTCTGGAAATACGCGAAAAACACGCGATGTGACACCTTATCACGGATGAGCTGAAACACGCTTAAACAAAATAACCAACCCCTTAAATCCATCAAGGGAAGTTTTAATATGTTTAAGATAACATATTATGGATTTTAAGACACTTTGGAAAAAGTGAGTGAAATAGCCAAAATTGAACAAAATCGAAGGCTATAATCCACATTTTTTTGGCCAAAAATGAAACTTGAACAAAAACTAATAAATTTCATTTAAAAAGCTTCTAGGGGCCATAATACGAGTTTTAGAAAAAATTTAAACAGAAAAACCTATGGTATGCTCTCGAAATACGCAAAAATCACACGATGTGCTTGATGTGATATCGTATCATGGATGAGCTGAAAACACGCGTACACGAAATAACTTTCCCCTTAAGTTCATCAAGGGAATTTTTAAGATGTATACGTGTTTCATTTATTTTATGACACTTTGAAAAAAGTGACCGAAATAGCCAAAATTGAACAAAATCGAATGCTATAAGTTTTTTTGGCCAATAATGGCACTGGATAAAAGACGACTAAATTTCTTATAATACCTCTTAGGCATCCTATTATGAGTTTTGGGAAGAATATTACACATAAAACCCTATGATATACTCTCGAAATACGTGAAAAACCCGCGATGTGCTCAATGTGACACCGTACCACACATGAGCGTAAAGCAAGTTTTAATATGTACTCCCTCCGTTCGCCTTTAAACTTCCTATTTTCTATTTAGGGGTGTTCATCTTTAAACTTCCTACTTAGAATTTTTCCTTATTTGTACATATAAATACCAAAACACCCTTACTTTTTTATTAAAAGTGCAAGTGGGACATACCCATACGTGTAATTTTACATCAAGTGGACCCTAAAACTCATTCTTTATTCTATTTTTCTTAAAAATTGTATTCCGTCCCTACGCATTTTATAGGCGAACGGAGGGAGTATAAGGTAATGTGTAATAGATTTTTAAATACTTTGAAAAAAGTGACCGAAATAGCCAAAATTGAACAAAACCAAAAAAAAAAAATCTTTTAGTAGCTTCTAGGGTTCATATTATGAGTTTTGGGAAAAGTTTTAGACATAAAAACAGATGGAATGCTCTCAAAATACCCGAAAAACACGCGATGTGCTCTATGTCACGCCGTATCACGGATGAGCTGAAAACACGCTTAAAAGAAATAACTAGCCCCTTAAATTCATCAAGGGAAGTTTTAAAATGTATAAGGTAATGTTTTATGCATTTTAAGACACTTTGAAAAGGGTGACCGAAATAACAAAAATCGAACAAAAGCGAAGGCTATAATCCACGTTTTTTTTGCCAAAAATGGAACTTGAACAAAAATGACTAAATTTCTTTCAATAGCTTATATGGGTCATATTATGAGTTTTGAGAAAATTATTACACATAAAAACCTATGGTAAGCTCTCGAAATACGCAAAAAAAAAAAACACGTGATGTGCTCAATATGACACTGTATCACGGATTAGCTTATGACACGTCTAAACGAAAAAACCTTCGCCTTAAATCCATCAAGGTAAGTTTTAAGATGTATACGGTAATGTTTTATTTATTTTAGGACCCTTTGGGAAAAGTGACCGAAATAGCCAAAATTGAACAAAACCGAAGGTTATAAATCTACATTTTTTTTTTTTGCCAAAAATGACACTGTATCAAAAACGACTAAATTTCTAGTTATAGATCTTAGGCATCATATTATGAGTTTTTCGAAAAAATATTAGACAAAAAAAATCTATTGTATGCTCTCGAAATACGTGAAAACCCCGCGATGTGCTCAATGTGACACCGTATCACGGATGAGCTGGAAATACACTTAAACAAAATAACCAGCCCCTTAAATTCATCAAGGGAAGGTTTATGATATATAAGTTAATGTTTTATGGATTTTAAGACACTTTGGAAAAAGTGACCAAAATAGCCAAAATTGAACAAAACCGAAGGCTATAATCCACGTTTTTTGCCCAAAGATGGAACTTGAACAAAAACAAATAAATTTATTTTAATAGCTTCTAGGGGTCATATTTTGAGTTTTGGGAAAAGTTTTAGACATAAAAACCTATGGTATGCTCTCGAAATACACGAAAAACACGCGATGTGCCCTTTGTGACACCGTATCCTGGATGAGCTGAAAACACGCTTAAACAAAATAAGCTGCCCCTTAAATTCATTGAGGGAAGTTTTAAGATGTATATGGTAATTTTTCATAAATTTTTTGACCCTTTGGAAAAAGTGACCAAAATAGAGCCATAATCCACATTTTTTGGCCAAAAATGGCACTGCATAAAAAATGACTAAATTTATTGGAATAGCTCTTAGGCGTCATATTATGAGTTTTGGGAAAAATATTAGACAGAAAAACCTATGGTATGCTCTCAAAATACGCGATGTGCCCTTTGTGACACCGTATCACGGATGAGTAGAAAACACGCTTAAACGAAATAACCAGGCCCTTAAATTCATCATGTGAAGTTTTAACATGTATAAGTTAATGTGTAATAGATTTTAAAAGCACTTTGGAAAAAGTGACCGAAATAGCCAAAATTAAACAAAACCGAAGGCTATAATCCACGTTTTTTGGCCAAAAATGTAACTTGAACAAAAATGAATAAATATATTTTAACAGCTTCTAGGGGGCATATTATGAGTTTTGGGAAAAGTTTTAGACATAAAAACCTATGGTATGCTCTCAAAATACGCGAAAAACACGCGATGTGCTCAATGTGACACCGTATCACGTATGTGCTGAAAACACGCTTAAACAAAATAACCTGCCCCTTAAATTCATCCAGGAAAGTCTTAAGATGTATAAGGTAATGTTTTATGCATTTTAAGACCCTTTGAAAAAAGTGACCGAAACAGTCAAAATTGAACAAAAATGAAGGCTATAATGCACGTTTTTTTTGCCATAAATGGAACTTGAACAAAAATGACTAGGGTGTGTTTGGCTAAGCTCCTGAAATATTTTTGGACTGTTTCTGGGTCCTAGAAACTGGAAACTGGCCAAACACACAAAACTGAGAAACTGGTTCTGGTTTCTGAGAAGCACTTCTAGTGTAAATTTGTTCATCAGAAGTAGAAGCTCCAATTTGGAGCTCCTCCTCCAAAAACTGTTTCTCAGGAACTGTTTCTGAGGAGCACTTCTGGAGAAGTTGAAGCTTGGCCAAACAGACCATAAATTTCATTTAATAGATTCTAGGGGTCATATTATGAGTTTTGGGGAAAAAAATTCGTCATGAATACCTATGGTATGCTCTCGAAATACGCGAAAAATCTGCGATGTGCTAATTGTGACACCGTATCACGGATGAGCTAAAAACACGCTTAAACACAAATAACCAGCCCCTTAAGTCATCAACGGAAATGTCAATTTGTAGAAGGTAATTTTTTGGATTTTAAGACACTTTGGAAATAGTGACAGAAGTAGCCAAAATTGAACAAAAGCGAAGGCTATAATCTACGTTTTTTGGCCAAAAATGAAACTTGAACAAAAATGACAAAATTTCTTTTAATAGCATCTAGGGGTCATATTATGAGTTTTGAGAAAAGTATTACACATAAAACCTATGGTAAGCTCTCGAAATACGGAAAAAGAAAAACACGCGATGTGCTCAATATGATACCGTTTTACGGATGAGCTTAAACACGCTTAAACGAAATAACCTGCCCCTTAAATTCATCAAAAGAAGTTTTAAGATGTATAAGGTACTGTTTTATGGATTTTAAGACACTTTGGAAAAAGTGACCAAAGTAGCCAAAATTTAACATAACCGAAGGCTATAATGCACGTTTTTTGGCAAAAAATGGCACTGGATAAAAATGACTAAATTTCTTGTAATAGCTCGTAGGGTTCATATTATGAGTTTTTGAAAACAATATTAGATCTAAAAACCTATGGAATGGTTTTGAAATTAGTGAAAAACACGTGATTTGCTCAATGTGACACTGTTTCACTGATGAGGTTAAAACACGCTGAAATGAAATAATCCGGCCCATAGATTCATCAAGGGAAGTTTGAAAATGTAAAAGGTAATGTTTCATGGATTTTAAGACACTCTGGAAAAAGTAATCAAAATAGCCAAAATTGAACAAAACCGAAGGCTATAATGCACGTTTTTTTTTGTTGCCATTAATGGCACTGGAGAAAAAATTCTATTTTTTTTAATTAGTTACTAGGGTTCATCTTATGAGTTTATGGAAAAAAATTTAGAGCTTAAAACCTAAGGTATGCTCTCGAAACAACGAAAAACACACTATTTGCTCGATGTGTCACGGATGAGCGTAAAACACCCTTATTCGAAAGTCCCTGCACCTTAAATTCATGAAGGTAAGTTCTATGGTTTATAATGTAATGTTTCATGGATTTAAATACACTTTGGAAAAATTGACCGAATTAACCAAAATTGAATAGACTAGAAGCCTATAATCCACGTTTTTGGCCAATAATGGCACTGGAGCAAAAGACTAAATTTTTTATAGTTGCTCTAACTCTAAAAAAAAAATGATACAGAGTATTGTCTTTAAGTTCTTACTGGTTAGTTCATGGGTAGATACTACTACATCGTAGTGTAGTGAGTATAGTGACAAGTAAGGAGCACCACAAGGCGACTAGTGTCGTAACTCGCAATCCCAATAGAACCCTCTATATATCTTTGACTATTTATTGTTTATTTATATACCAATATATCTTCCGAAATAGTTTTTCTACCAATCTACTATTTTAGTACATTTTTATATACTAATTTAGTTATTTGGCCGTACATAATAGTTACTCCCTCCGTTCGCCTATAAACTTTTTACTTTCTATTTTTTGGGTGTTTTTTTTTAAATTTCCTACTTAGAATATTTTCTTATTTGTACATGTAAAGACCAAAATACCCCAACTTTATTAATTTGTTTATTGAAAATGCAAGTGAAATCCTATGTTGTAATTTTACACTAAGTGGACCCTAAAACTCATTATCTATTCTATTTTTTTTTTTAAACTATATTTCGACCCTACGCGTTTGATAGGCGAACGGATGGAGTAATTATAACCCACGGGTCATGGGTAGATACTAGATACTAGTATACTACTATAGTGTAGTCGACTAAGTTTAGTGACAAGTAAGTAGCACCACAAGGCGACTAGTGTCGTAACTCACAAGCCCAGTAAAACCTCTAATCCCCCTTTTCCCAATTTTCATCATTTCATAAATTCCACACAATTTCTTTCACTCTCACCCAATTTACTCCGTCGCAAACTTCCCCTCACCGCCGTAACAACCACCGCAATAATGGCGTTTGACGACGATCCAGTTATCACCTCCGCCACCACCACCACCTCCGCCGTCAAAAAGCCGCGCTTGGACTTTGACATGAACGATCTTATGCGCGACGACGAACCTTTGCCGAACCTGATCATCGTCTCCACCGCAGAAGGCCGCCGTAATCATCCGCCGCCAAGTACGAAACCTTCGGCAGTGGAGGATTCTCCATCACACCTCTCGCAATTGGAAGACCCTGCCCTAGTGGATAAAATTAAGAGACTGAAGAACATGATTCTTACTATGAAATTGCCGGATAATGGCGTGAAATTGAAAAATGACTTGAAGCGTGCTGAGGAAGAATTGCAGCGCCGCAATGATCGGAAATCTCAAAAGGTCCCCCCCCCTCCTTTTTCCACCTCTCAATTTCGTTTTTTTAAATTTCTGTTAATTGCGATTAATTTGATTATGTAGAGATTATGATGCTGTTAATTTATGTTTATTTTCGGTGATTCGAATCGTGTTTCTGCTACATTGTGTATCGAATTAGGGTTTATTTCTAATTCTGGTGGTTGACTGGTTGTTGCTGAATTAAATTTGTGTATGAGAAGAATAGAGAGTAGAGTTCTGTGTGTGGCCTGTGGTTATGTAATGAGTCGAAAGTCGAAACCAATTTGACGAGTATTGTGCAATGGTAAGCTAAAAACCGGCTTAGAAACTCGCTGCCAGGGTTGCATGTGATGTAGGATTTTGGGGCTAGTCCCACTCTTGGAATGTGGGATGGCCGATAGCAAGTTTAACCTGATAAATCGATATAGGCAAATAACCACTACTACTTATGGCAAAATAGGACGAGAAGCGTCCTCATGTTGTGTGTAGTGATCGAGATTTGAGGGTTCCCAATTCATAAGTCGTCAAAAGACATCGGTTT
The DNA here is from genome assembly GCA_963680865.1 of Spergularia marina. Taxonomy (NCBI): domain Eukaryota; kingdom Viridiplantae; phylum Streptophyta; class Magnoliopsida; order Caryophyllales; family Caryophyllaceae; genus Spergularia; species Spergularia marina. The sequence continues at coordinate 2,655,851 of OY804545.1, read as the reverse complement.
TTCGATAGGTGTATAAGTTAGTGAGTGCTTCTGCCTTTCTGTTCTACTCTAGAGAAAACACAAACAGATGCATGGCGCAACACTCACATTTTGCCGTCAAAGCTTTCCTTTTAGCTCTTATGAACCATGCATCATGTACACCCCAAACTAATAATCACTGTTTGCATCGTTACATTTTTTTTTTTTTTTTTTTTTTTTTGATGGGGCATAATTTCCTTTTCATTTACAGCAGAATAACTGCCATACTGCCACTTTTAGGTTACGTTGTGCCTATTTTGATACTCCTTCCTATTCTTTTAATTTGATACTTTTTTTTTTCCTGACAAGTCTATAAATTTGCTACTGTTTTATTTATGGCAACATAGATGCCAGTAAGATGACACATTGACACTTCTCGATATGATTAACAGCGCCCTTTCCATGTGCAAAAGCTGAAAAATCAACTTGTCTAAACATTGTGCCGTATAACACTATAACTGTGTTGCATTTATGAAGAATGATGTGATGGGTGATTAGTATTTTGAGTGATCATGTGGAAGTGATCTCAAACTGCTGCACACAATATTATGTCCATTTTCGTGGTTATTGTGTCGTTCCTTGTTATTGAAATTACTACTATCAAATGGCTACAGTTGTTATGGTGCAAGAGTTAGTATAAATTGGTGGATCTCTTTCTATTGTCAAGGAGCATCAATATTGTCTTATTGAACCAAGATGATTGCTGTTGTTTTCTTCTCTATTTCATGTCGTGGATGACAAATACTTTTTCCTGTGTGCTTAAGATGAACCGATGATTAGCAAACTAGTTCGAGGGAGATGAAGTTTATGCATCATTATTTATTTATTTAATTCCTTCTTATTGAAGGAGCCAGCTAGCTGACTAGATTTCACTTTCTAAGTGACATTTCATTTTTTTAATCACAATCAGCCGTGCTTTATGCCTTTATCTTGATTTACATTTCATAGCTCGTGTCTTATTGGTTTTGTTGCACACGTTAACATAACATACTAGGATGACGTTTTTGAATGGCTGTGATTTTTCCTGTGAAATCTAGCAGGTTGCTGATGGATGCAAGAACCAAGTGGAGGAGCGTCGGACATTTGATGGTTTGTGTTTTCTTCTATTGCTGTTTTTTTTTATCTCTCCAGACACTTTTTATTCATCATATTTTACATATATTGCGGATTCTTCACAGTGGACATTAGGGTAGAACCGTAGAAGTACTCTAAAATCATCATTCATTATCAATGCCTTGAAAAGTATCTTGGTTTAAGATACGTTGTTTTTTTAGCTCTCCAAGTTGTAGTTGTCTTGATATTTTACTTCCCTCCTTTTTCTTCTTTGCTGTGAAGAGGACTGATAAGGAAACACCATTTGGTCTTATAGGTGAATCCAATGGACCTAAACGAGCGGGACAATCGTTTGGTAGTCTTCTGATGAAGAAGTTGGGAAAGGATGCAAACCCTGAATCAGAACAGAATGTATTGCATATAATATATGATTGTACCTATGTACTGTTTTTTATTGTATCTTCTTACTACTACTATCTTAACTTGATGTTTTGCTTACTTTTCAGGGCAGTGTTCGAGTGAGAAATGGTTTTGAAGCTGAAATGTCTTTGTTGAGTCCGTGTGAAAAGCGGAAAAGAGAGGCAAGTGGAAAGTTAGCGTCAGGGAGAAAACCAAAATCTGGGGTTGGTTCCAAAGAATTTCGTTCTTGGAAGCCCAGTAGTGACTCTCGAGGGCGTTCAAAATATGGTCGTTTAGAGCTCAGCCGGCCTATATCACAAGAGAAACTCCCTGGCTCATTAACCGTTAAGTATGTATTTTGTATCACGTGGCTACTTTAAATTTTGATTTTGGTATGTAGCTTGAAATTGTCTGCTTATAGATGGTGTTGGTACATGGAAATGTATCATGTTTTACAATTTTATTAACTTGAGAATAGTCTGCTATGAGCCCACGAGTCCATGACACATTGGTATTTGTAGCTATGGATTTGATGCATCTCCATTTGATAGTCATTGCTTATTTTGTTGTTGGCTACTTGCGTGTCAGAAGAGATAATATCTGCATAGACCTAGATAGTATTTTAGAGTAATTGAAATGCCTTTTCCATTTCTAGCATATTCTCTTTTCCTTTAATATCCCAGGCACAACAAGGGTCATAGATAATTTCTAGCAAAAGTCGGGTGGTTGTCTATTTTTTTTTCTCTCTATTTGGTGGTGTGTGGAAGCCTTTGTCAAATGTGCTTACTAAGAAAAAAACTAAAAAGTATCTAAGCTGTAAGAAGAATAAAATTGGACATGAAGTTTCTGAGTGGACATGACTTCAAGCTCCATGAAGTTATTCCATGTTTGTTGACTTTGCGGATATGGTCACTGATTATTTAATAGCTTGAGACCGTTAATTTCTTATGCCCTTTCTCGTTATTTTCTGCTTTATTACTAGTATCTTTAATTCTCTTCTGGTAATGGATTTAAGGCCTATAAACTTGGTTGTATGGAGAATGAAAGTCGATAGAACCAGAAAAGAGGCATTCTTGTTAAATTTAGTCTATTTTAGGCAGTTCTTAAAAGACCAAGGGAGAAGAAAGCTACTTTAGGGTAATTTGTAACTGGGTTGGCTGTTTATAAGTCTATACTGGTTATTTGCTTTTCATTGTTATGTTTTCCCGTGATAAGTCTTTTTCTTTCTGTCTTGGATAAATTCTTATTACTCTTCCCAGTGACAGTGTGGTCTTTGTACAGGAATGGTTTAAAAGGTCTGAACTCAAAAAGCCCAACTGATGACGAGGTACTTCTTCTTTGATCTGCTGCTAATTTCTCTTGGAAGGCATCAAATTTCCTTGTCTCAGGCCTGATTATTTTGTTGAGTTTAATCATATGGCATATACTTGAACATGTATTACTCAAGTAGATTAGTTCACTGGCCTTTAAATGGAGGAAACCTATTCTGTTTCACACTTCTTGCCTCCTATTTTTTGTCAAAATGGGAAGAAAAAAACGTTACCTGACAAAGTCTTATATATATTGGAATGAACTGGAAGGAAGAGACTACTGTTGTTTTGGTGGATGAGGAAGAGCCCGAGGTTATTGAGAAAATTCAGGAAGCTGAGAAACGGCGTTCAAGGTATGGTGTTCTTATCTCTTTTTCATGGCATATAATTTTTCTTTTTGTGCTCGTCTTTTTTCCTGTGGCCTTGGAGGTGTGATTTTTCTCTGTATGTTTTACAGGAGGAATGATTGCAAGATCTATTATCCATGCAGGTATCTCCCTCTGGTGGCGTGATGTTTTGCTTTATGAAATTTTTTCTGTGCAACCATCTAGTTTTACATATATTGATTTCCTTTGCTTTTAATGCAGGGAAGATCGTGAGTCTCTTGAAATATTCCGCTCAGAATTAAGATGCCTAGAACCTGGCGAGTGTCTGACATCAACTATCATGAACTTTTACATACGGTACGTAAGCTTACATCCACGTGTGTATTTAGCGTCAGTCTACTACTACTTTTTCTTTTGATAAGATTGAGAGGATATCAACATATTAAAAAAGGACAACATGGGGGTGATGCCCAATTACAAAAAGACACTATGGGGTAATGACCTTCTGCAAAAAGATAGCTAATTAAGCTCTTAAACTAACTCAAGTAATTTTATCCACGAAAAGAAGGCATGTTAAGTGTCAGTGAGAATGTGATACTTTACTCCCACACTACAAAAAGCAAAATTTGAGCTCTTGGGGTTCGGAGCATTATGATAGAAAATACCATGACTTCTTTAATTCCAAGTCTGCATTTTGACTTTTTTTGAGAATGATGCCTCAAATGAAGAAGCCCTTTCTTGGAAGATGATGTTTGTGTAACGTATCTATGAAAATGACTTGCAGAGGGCCATATATGGCCGGGATGTTTGCAGTCACTTTAGAAACGGTACCCACATATCCTTGGTCAACTGGAACATGGCTTTAACAGTACGCTTGCATGTAGTCTGTTCTGTTTGTGTCTTGGTGATAAAGGAAGTTGTTTGACCTACTATATCATTGTCAAGTAGAATCCAAGGACATTTTGCTTTGATTGGTCGTTCTAGCCCACAGTTAAGATAGCACATCAGAAGCTAAGAGTTCTTTTTAGTTTTGTCGAAAATAGATGTAGTTCTTCATTATACTTTCCGCTGAACTATCTTGAGTAGATGGATGTGTGGTCCCATGAGGCTTTGTAAAGGTAGATGTTGAACCATACTATAGGAAGTTTGTAATTGAACCAGAAAGTGTTAATATACTCTGTAAGTGGATAGGGGCTCAACACACCTTGCTTATCCATGTTAGATTCCAAAACCATCCATAACCCCAGCCGAGTATCAGTATATGCTCTATCTTTCCAAGATTGAGAGAGCTCGGTGTAGCAAAATCAAATGGCTATCATGTGACTTTGTTTGAATGTATTGAATTTTATAATTTGAATATCGTGTAACTAAAATGGATCCCTAGTGTTATGGCCTGTGCAAATCAGCTTCTTGTAATCTGACTTCAGGTTTATTTTTACTAGGTTTCTCCGGGAATTGTATTCTAAATCTGATAGATCAAAGCAGAAGTTCTTTTTTTTTAATACGTACTTTTACAACAAGCTCCAAGATGCTGTGGCACGTCAGGTACTCCCACTGTAATCATCTTCAGGCCTGGTTTCTTGAGAAATTGAGTCCTACTTTTAGTATTATGTATTTCTTGAATCTCTGATACAACATCTGGGGACTGTCAGTATCTTACTTTGTTTGATAGCCTAATTTAAATACTTGTTTGTACGTTGGCCTTTGTGCTGTTTTGTGATGGATTCTTAGGGGGTTTTGATTGGCAGAATTAGATGACTTGTCGACAGCTAGTGTTCCATTTTCTCAACGTTAACCACGATTTGGCAAGAAGAATAAAGCTTTTCTAACCATTAGCTTATTACCTGTGATATTTCCCTGTACATTTGGCAGGTTTAAACATAATTAGTTGTTGATATTATCCAAAGTCTGATTTTGCATTACCATGAATGCTGTGAACTTGGCTATTTGTTTCATCTTTTCCTTCCCTGACACTCTACTCTTGATTATCATAAGAATGTCAGTTTCACTTTTACAGTATGTTTGGAACCATAGTTCACGCATCTTGAATTAGGAGCATAACTCCTTCAGGATCCTCAAGATAATTGTCTGTAACATTAGTAAAATGACATGGTATGTACCTGCCTAGTGGAACTTAATAGCAAGATCTATGGTGTTCATGATTTGTTGCTCAGCATCTTTCTCTGCTGTTTGAGTAATCTCGAGTATTTGATTGAACTATCATTCCTTGCAGAAGAGTGACAAGGAGGCTTTTTTTATCAAGTTTCGGAGGTGGTGGAAAGGTGTCAATATATTTGAGAAGACGTATATATTCCTTCCGATAAATGAAGAGTAAGTAGGAACTTCTGGGTGTCATAATGTCAGTTGAGTCTAATGGTTGGTTTATGTTTTCCCTACTCACCTTTCTATTAGATGCGAGAGCCTGTGAACAAACTTCATTCTGTCATATCGATTGCTTGTATGACTTTGCTGTATAGGTGATTATTAATGTCAAAATAGGAAGATGAAATATGTGAGGTGTATGATTTTCCCAATAAGAGGGGCTGGCGAGCTTTCAGGGAGATTTGGTCAACATATTTAGGCTCTCGAAGAATATGAGTGAAGTTTGATTGAGAGTCGAATTTTATCTAATTTCATCAGCTGCTGAAAGAATCAAAAGTCAGGAGCATGGGAAAGGATTGAGGTGATGGATGTCCGAGGAAAGAAACTGTAATGCATTAGCCCACCCTTGGAAGGGGCAAATGAGTCACTATATAGTTGCCTGGGGCTCACTCCAATACTAGTTATAAATAGGGAGTCTCTAGGAGAGATAGGGGGCATCTAGACTATCATTGTATCGGTTATTTGTTAGTTTTATCATTACTATCGCGTTCCTGCCACCTATCGACTATCTTAGTGTGGCGTCTCCTCTGTCTACCTATTTGAGTGCATCACAGTAACTAGAGCAAAATGTTGTTCCTGAATCTTCTCAAGTAATAATTTGCGTGTTAGTGGAAGCTTGAAGGGCATGACTTCTTGTCAATGCCTGTCTTCATACAAGGGTGTGACCATGTGGCTTGTATGGGTTTTGAACAAGTCCTTAACAGGCGACCGGGATGACTTTAGCCCCTTTTCCCAAGGCAAGACCATTAAGGTAGTGAGTAGGAAGTAGAATTGTTCATGTCTTAGGACAGTGCTGCCTTTGCAAAGATAATTTGCTCTGTTGAAGCACGTGCTTTGGATTTTTCACTGACCAAGGAAAGATATATTTTATAACTTTGGAGCCACGACAATGTGGGTTTCAAAATAAATTCAAAACAGGTGCTTGCAGAAGGGAGATATGTATATCAGTTTGCACAGTTTGAAGAGGTGATGTGACAGGACTTAGATAGTTAAAATACATAAATATTTACACAAACACTACCCATTTTGTCCACTGGGTTTGTTTTGGAATACTTTTTGTGTGTCAAAAAATCACCTTTGACTGAAATTCTTAGAAAGTTAGGGTGCACGAATTGTTATAAACTTTCGCTTTTTTAGATTTATTGGTTGCAACTTTCAAATTTGTGCGTCTTATGGAGTATTTTGTTGAAGACTTAGAAATTTGACCAAATATCGTTCTCTTAGTGGGATGGAGGGGCTGAATTTTGTATGCACTCTTCGATTATTGATTGACGATGCTAGGTGTAAAATATTTGCCTTGTGATGGATAATTTGTCTTTGCTGCAGCAAGCATTGGAGCTTGGTGATAGTATGCATCTCTGACGAGGAAGATTCAGGACCCGTCATACTTCATTTAGATTCGTTGGGATTGCATGATAGTCGTTTGATTTTTGATAATATTAAAAGGTACAGATTCTGGACTTTGGTGCTCTGGTTTTAAATTTGCATCCAAAACTATGGTCTTCCAAAACGTTGTTGATATGTAAGCTAGTGTGATAGACTTAAGGGGATGATTATCTTGGTTCAGCTCTTCACTATCTATTATCTCTTGGTGCCATGTTATGATGTTTTTGCTAACAACTGGGTTGTTTCTGATCTAGGCTTCCGCAGATCTTTCTATTAGGCTGTTTTGATTGTACTACATTGCTTTACATTTTTTACCATGGGTAAGATACAGTGCCGTAAGTTATTTATTTAGCTTAATATGGTGTCTTCAGTCTTTTGGAAAGCGAGTGGAAGTATCTGAAAGAAGATGGTGGAGCTGTTGATATCCCTATTCCGGACCCGATAAAGGAAAATCTCCCTGAAAGGATTGATCACAAAACTATTGTGGTAATTAATGTATTCATTGTCTCTTATCTTGGTTGTGGTGGTAGTGCTTATTGAGCTGTGCCTTTTTGTTGCTGTCTTGTTGATAGGAGGAGTCCAATTTTAGATGAGGGGTTTCATTCCATACCCTCTGAGTAATGGAGTTTGTGTCTGCATAGAGTTTTTGTTTTCTTCTCCTGTGAAATACTCTTGGTTTGTAGTCAGCTTTCCTGAACATTATCTACCTAAATCTATTTAAGAACTACAATTGATCTTTAAATTGGATATGCTATTTATAAGTGTTATAGTTTTATGCTGTGCTTACGGAGTTGCTTTTTCATATTGACATTAGAATTTCAAATGGTCCACAATGTTTTTGAAATTTTATGGCATACACAAGACGGTCACCAGATGACTATTCATGTTAGCTGTCCCCAATTATTTTGGGAATAAGGCTTGGTTGTTGTTGCAAAATGTTGTTGTTGTTTGTACTCCGTATTAGATTTCAAATAATATTTTATTATGAAGCATGATTTTTGAAAATTTAAAATATATTCTCTCAAGTTAGCAACTTTTGTCGTAATTGCACTTTTCCCTATGATTACGATCAAGGTTTTAGGTATAGATGGTGTCTGGATTTTGGAAAACAATTAGGGCAGAAAAATTGTAGTAGCAATAAGCCAGTCTTTATACTGTTTAAGACCTTTAGGTGCGTCTTTGAGGCTCGCAAAGTGTTGACACTGTTAATCAGCTTACTGATGCAGTTTTAACAAACACTGGCTGTTCGCAGGAGACCAATGTCCACCAGAAAAACATCCAAAATAGTGATAAGACTGTCAAAAATAATTGGGTAACGTTGTCTCACCATTGTTAGTAGTAACGTGAGCTTTTGAGCTGAGCTTTCACAAAGTATGGGGTACGTCTACTTTAAGAAACCACCATCAATATTTAAATACTACTAATATGGTCCGAGCATAATCAGTGACGATGAACAATAGTGACCTACTCTATTGTTTGCCTCTGCATTTAACTGCTGCTGGTCATCTGTTATTCTGTCCTATGAGACCAATTGATCGTGTTGACCCACTTTTTGCCCCCTCTCATGTTCTTGCTATGGTTATTTCCTATGATTGATTGGGGATCATGATTGTTGCCACCTACTCTCACCATTTTATAATTCTGCTGCAGGCTCCTCGGCAGACCAATGATTACGATTGCGGTCTTTTTGTGTTGTACTACATCGAGCGCTTCATTCAGGATGCACCTGAAAAGATGAAGGAGGAAGATTTATCCAAGGTTTTTTCCACAGTAGCAAATATCTCCCTAATTATTCTTAAATACAGTAATAGAATTCTTTCATTTGGAACTGTGGTTTAGTTGGCTTCACCATATTGTTTCGTCGTCGTTATCTTTGATGCTTTGATTGTGGGCCCTTTGGCTCACTGTTGTATTCCAGTTTGGCAAGAAGTGGTTTAGAGCTCAAGAAGCCTCAAGTTTAAGAGGAAAAATCAGAAAGATTCTCCTGGAGGAATTTCAGAAGGCATCAAGAGATGACGACTCTGTTTATACGCCCGTGTGTCTACCTGCAGTCACTAGAACAGCAAAAGCCGCACAATGCGTGGACATGTCCTGACAGCGTATCTTGCACTAGTCAGATCCTTAATCAGTTAATTACTGACTACTGCAAAATGGACTTTGTCCCAATGTATAGCACCAGTGGAGACAAACAAAGGCAGGAGCTGCACATATAAATTCCCAGTTAGCTGTGTATAGATAGATCGAAAGCCCAAATTACTTCCCGCAGTTGGCGAGTATGACACGTAGCTTTTCCAATGAAATTGTTATCCATGGTGAACAGGTTTGTTTGGTGTTTTCGTATCAGTTGTATAGAATGGGATAGTGCTCCTGTAGGCAAGCAATTGTGGCTAATTTTGCACAGAAAAGCCACTGCAGTTGGATTTTGTTTGCTTTTATTTTTTGTACAGAAGATTTTCGGCAAGAAGCAATAAAATTTCTTCCGTTATATTTTGTGCTCATTTCAGCTTAAATTATTAATGATGAAATCCAATAGAGAATGTAGGGGAGACGCCCTCTGTCTTGGCAACACCAATGCAGATGCAGGAACCAATTTCGCGTGCTCAACTTCTGTCGAGTCGATTGTTCACCTCTCCCTCCTTAGTATGACATAAAGAGGTATCCAGGCGCATGCCTGGCCTTCTGATTTTTTCAGCTTGACTGCTCTGAAGCTAAAATTATTCATTGTTACGTCATTCTTTTTTTTTTTTTTTTTGGCCGAAGCAAAATCCTTGGCAGATTGCCATTTGTGTCTGTAACGTGCATATTAGGCTAAACCAAACACATGGAAAAATGACAAGGAAATGAAAACCTGGCAAAACCAGTGGCAAATTTTTCTGGCAATAACCAGTAAACCTGAAAAGATTATGTACATCAGTTTCTATTCTGCATTCTTACATTTTCGCTGCAAAACAGACAGCATTCAAGAATCAGACTTTTGGCAGCTCCACCAGTGTCAAACGCAGCACCTACGGATTTACAAGGAATGTGACTTGCGTGCAAAATGATTTGACCAGCCTACTGATAGTGCTAATCAGTACTTGTATCACAGTATCAGCTACAAAAACATATGCCATATATCTACTACGAATCAGCCATGAACAGTTGCAGTCCTTTCTACATGTCGACCACCAATGCAGATCAGTATTGGAGCCTCCGCTTCTTGTCTGGGGTAGCATGAACTTGAACTTTCTTGCAGAACATTCTCTCCTGGAAGTTCTCAAATGCTTTGGAAACAGCAGACACCTGCACATGAAATATAATAGTCAACTCATTGGGAAAAAAAAATGAATATGGAGGATGGTACAGAGAGCTTTGTAACAATGTCATTCTGTTCACATACCAGTTCAGGCTTCTTAGCATACACTCTCACAATCCTGTCTTGACAGCATTCTGGCAGTAGGTGACTTACGCGATCATCCTCTATGGGTTCACTTGTAAGGCTGTCGTAATCCTGCAACACAAGAAAAGATGTACAAGATGTCTGAATAGGTACATATAGATCAAACTATAGAATCCCAGCTTCTTTAGAGCAGTCCAATAATTCGTGATGGAAGTTGTGTAAAAGGTCATAGTCTGCAAGGTATGATTTCTTAATTGCAACTCTAAAATGAAAGATTAGTTATGCGAAAGATGTTCCTTAAAAAGTGTGTGAAAAGGTTACTCAAAACTTAATGTTATATCATCTCAAGAGACAAACACATGAAAACAAAAGTGATAACCATACCTGAAAGAAGCGAATACTGCAGAGACATAGGCAGATGACACAAGTAACAAACAATCAGGAGTATGAAGAGAGGCAAATGTTTATAGACAAAAGAATCAAGAGATGACCAGACATAACCCAGTATGAACCTTTAATTGACCAGAATTACGTACCATTTGAGTGGATTATTCCTCCCTTTTGTGAGATCGATCTTGATGTTGCTCACAGCTATATCTTCCTCATTCAGAGAAACATCACCAGAATCCTGCCCAAAAACTGTTAGAATGAAAAAAAGTATGAGTATTATCTGAGTGACAGTAAAAGTTCATTTGTGTACCTGAGAACAGGCGATCTGTTGAGGAGTCACATTCTTGAAGTCTGCAAGACTGTTTTTTGGAACAGTGATCTCGTTGCAGAACTATATGAAGGAAATAAGAAGAAAGTTACATTACTATTACAATCAATCAAGCAGAAACACATATCTCATATCTGCAATGAATTACCTGATAGAGATCTCTTCTTCTGATCCGCAAAATCAAATCTCTAGCTTCTTTGAGTTCTGGACGAGTATCAGTTTCAATTCTCTTTATGATTGTGTCATCCAACTGCACATATGAAGTGTCATACAGTATATCAGAATAGCAGATTAACATAGTTAAATGGCAGGCATAAAAGGTATAACTAATGCCAAGATCAGCACCTTCCAGAATTCCGCAGGATCATTAACCGCTGAAGAAATCTGAAGATGACTATCTGCTTTCAGCAATGCATCAACAACCATGAGCTCTATTCCCTGCATGATTGTGCCATGACCAAATCTTACTACTGTCAAACTATTACATTGAAAATAATATTGAACAGCTAGAAAACCAAATAAACTAACATATAGGACAGAGTGATGTGATAAGAAATTACCTTCACTTTTGCATGTGTATAGACAGTTCGATGAAGATCAGCACGGGTAAGGAACATCTTGTGTATAGTAAGATCTGGCACAGTTACAAAATATGAAAGTTAAGAAAAAAATATGAGAATTGCTGGCTCACAACACACTATTTAACTCATACTGACATTCTTTAGCTCGGTAACATATCTCATCCTCTAAGACTCGCATTGTTTGCAGTAGCCTGCAAGTGAAGGGAAACATTATGTATCAGGACCCTACTAATCGTAGATCAGCCAAGCAGCACAGAGATGCTTAAGCTCAACATAGTCTTTATAGGGAATGAGGACCAGCTAATGTGATTATATGAATAAAGAGAATTTTGTGTCAGAACTAAGAACTTTAAACCATGAGCTCTGGTTAGAGACTGGGCATAATGCGGAAAACAGAGCTGTAATACATACCTCTCAAATTGGAAGCTGCAACCAACACCACAAGCTCGAGAATCACGAACCATATAGTCAAACCTGTGTGGGATGCCAGAAATTCAAAGGATGTATAGTGCCCTAAAACAGATCTGAACTGACAAGTATGCCCTCAAAACTACAGGAACACATAACACAATGTAGAAATAAAACAGAAGAAGATTTACTTGTCAACATCAATCCCATTTCGACCATTAGCAACAATATCAAATAAGAAACGCTTCTCCTTGAAGCTCTGTATGAACACAGAAAAAAACCTAAAGTGACAACACTGTATAAGAGTAGCAATAAGTCTCAGAAAGTCATCTGATCAAAGCTTATTACTTACATGCTTTGAAGCACGTGCAGTGCTGGCAATTACCATTTCCTACAAAAGAAATATTCAGGGAGATTGTTGAGAACGAAAATAAAATGCACTGTATAAAGCTGAAATGTATGACAAACAGCTAAGTTTCAGGCATCAGAACCACGGATTGATGGTCAAATACTGACGCAAAGCAATTCATATTGCTAACTGCACATTTAAGAGACATAGTGGCCACTTCTCCACCAAACGGGGAAACAGTACAATGACGAGAACACAGTGCCAGATTATCTACCTTGACTTTCTTCTGCATTGATTCATCAATCTCTATCTGGTGCTCATCAACAATGTAATCGATCAACCGGACTGACATGTCTTCATGAGACCTTCAAAATGCCAGATAGGATGTCAACAATACCTTTTGAAACTCCTCTCCCTCAAAGAATCATTGTACAAGAAAAAGATAAACATAGAAAGAAGCCATTCAATAAAAGAAAAGAAACATATGGCTCCGTACTTCTGTAACACACAGGAGTGCCAAGCAGCTTGACTTTGCAGTATAAATGCTTAATATATACCATGAGCCAGTCACAGCAGATTTTGTAAGATACACAAGTTAAATGCAGTTTCAGGTGCGTTTTTCAACTGTATACAGGCAAATTAAAACATTACCATTCAGAGGAGCCTTGAAGAGCCTTGGGAAGAAATCCACTCTCAAACATATGGCTGAATGGACCATGACCAACATCATGCAGTAGACCTCAACAAACACAGGAAAACTACTATAAGAGATGGTGAAACACATTACACATAGCTAGGTGACTATATAACACACAGATGTTGGCTTTTACCAGCAAGTTTCACAGACTGCACGTCAAACTCATCAATGCCGAGCTCTGCACCCTACATAAGAAATATTTAATTAGAAATATCCATGTCGAAAAGAATGAGAATGTAAGACCTGAAGCAAATAACCTACTTGGTATTTCTTAAGCAAATTGACAGTTTCATCAGCAAGGTGATAAACTCCGAGTGAGTGCTCAAACCTAGAATGTACTGCCCCTGGATAAACCATGTTTGTGACACCTGAAAGGTAAATTGTGAGAAATCTCCTCTTGCATGCAGCAGAAACAAAGCCTTTACAAACATAAGGTAAACAGTGTTGCTTTGGCTAACAGTAGTGTCAGATATTATCAACAGAGAGAGAAACACAGTGGAACATTTTAAGTCCCTAATTACTACTGGCCCCAGTTCTTTCACAGAAGTCCACTGGGCACACAATTAAAGAATGACTTAGCATAGATTACATTATAATAACTGGACAGATACACAAAAATTATAAAATGACTTAGAATAACATGTGTTTGGTCAAGAGAATAAGTCATATATGTATATGTGTGGACATCCTATGGAATATTTAGTTACTGACAAGTGATAGTCAACTCGGTGGAGACAATAAGTAGAGAGTATCACATGCTCATGTGCCATTATTCATCATGAACGCATCAAGCAATTTCATACAAAATAAATCGCATATGATAAGCACAATCTGAACAAATAAGTTAGCTCAGATCACATTCGACATTAGCAGAAGACTTCCAAACCGAAGGCAGAAACATAACGCAGATGAACTTCTGTTACATTAACAAAATTACAAGAAAACGAATAGAAGTGTCTGGCAAACAAACGACTCACCTAGCTGCTTGAGATCACGGAGCCTGCCAAGTCAAAGGAGAAAATGAGGTCGAACTCAATCAAACAATGACATTAAACGATCAACAGAAGAAGGCAAATATCATAATACAGATGCACTTGCCTTTGGAATTGCTCAGTGTCGATGAACTGCAGAGCGAGCTGTGAACCAGAAACACAAAATTCATGTTATCAGTCTTGTCAAAAGTATGCCTAATATTCTCTATATACTACAAGACTTTAACCACATGAATTATTGCTTCTAGAAGTTGAATCGCCGTCAAATTTACCTGTCGTTTTTCTAAAGCTAATCAGAAAGTAATAGTCAGACCAACTTATTTCTAATTAAGCACAAGTACAGGAAATTTCACCAAATTCACACATTCGAAAATGAAAAATCGCTCAAAAGGAAACGAACTTAAACTAAGATTACACTGCTTTCACACTAGATATTTCTAAATTACAGCGCTTATACTAGCTTGTTGCTGACGAAACACAGAAACACTGCTAGCGCTACCGCTACCGTAATTACAGTTACTGGATTGTATGACCTAAAAATTGACCTACAATTCCAATTTTGGCAATAAAATTCATGAATTCAAACAAAATATACACAAAATCTCTCTATCTCTCTGTATACCTCAGGATATTAATTAGGTCAAATTAGGCAATTAATTGAATTACATAAAACTTCAAATTACATAAAAAAGAAACGCATCAATTGAAATGAACGCATCAAATACAGTTAACAACACGCTACAGAAGAATATAAATGCAATTACGAAGTCGAACAGGAGATTTCATGAAACGCCGGATATTTATCGAAACGCTAATCTAATTCAAGATTCTACTTCAAGATAAAGTAAAGCGTAACCGAGAAGCTAAGTATCAGACGATTAATGAATTTATCATAAATTCGGAGGTTCCGAACTCCACACCAGAAACAATAAACACAAAACCTCTCTGTTTCTACTCTGTTCACCATTAAAATTCATCCGTCGCAATAAATTCAACATTTACGCAATTAACGACGAAATTCCGGAATAACGAAATTCGTCGCTAAACAATCAAATTCAAAAACAATAACAACAGAATATGAACAGTACACATTATCTTTACAGCAAATTCAACAACAACTTCAATATTCCAAGAAACCGCGACGAAAATCAAACAGCTTGTAGAAGAAGCTATTAAACACAACGAGTATGAAAATGCACAAATTCATCAAAAAAAAAAGAAGACGAAATTACGAAGTAGTACCTGATCAAGAGGAATGAAACCGTGAACATTATCCTTAACAAGCTTAGTAGAGAGGCGGAGGTCGGAGAAATTGCGAGTTTCCGACATCGGAGTTTCTTCGCCGGCGATATCTCCCATCTTCGCACCGGAAGAAAATAAAAAGAAGAGAGAGGAGAGAGAAAATGAAAAAGTGAGGTGAAAGTTCGTGCAAGAAAATAGGAGAGTGTTTCTGTGTTTCCACTAATGCCGCCAAAAGAAAAAGAGAGTAAAATGGGTGAGGGAAGCGTTATTTATACGTGACAGGAGAGAGAGAGAGAGAAAGGGAAGCGTCTTTTTTTTTTCAGGAGGAATAATGGTTGGGAGAAAGGTATAAACTGTAAAGTAATACTAATAAATGAACTGTTAAAATAAAAATAAAAATAAAAATAAATTGAATGAATAAAGAAATGGAAAGAATTTGTGTTTGTCAAATGTCCTGTGGCAGTTATTATCTTTGCTTCTGTTTTTTTTTTTTTTTAATGGCATGTGATTGTGTGAACGTGTGGGTATTAACTTGTTATATTTTGTTTTGAGTTAAAATTAAATACGATGGTCAGTTGAGTTGATATAATAAGTTGACCAACGTACTAACGAAATCATTATCATGACGGATTGACTAACTTACCGATAGATTCACTATCAGTTAACAAACGCATCTCTTATATTCTCTCCACCAACACAATCGTCACTACTAGAATTACTTGGTTGAATAATAAAGTCCCTCGTAATTTTAAGTCTTGTTATCCTTTTGTTTATTTTCGAGCACCTGTACTTTGTTTTTAAATTATGTTCATCTAACGAGTGGGATACTCGGATTACGATGAGTCTATATACTACTACAGTGTCTTCCTAACAACAAGAGCAAATGGCTAAAAGGAGTGAACCGCATTTGGGGATTAAATCTCTCGATAACTTAAAGAGCACATGGCTAATGAGATTATGTAGTCTCTCCAACAACCAGATTAGTCGACTAGTGTGTTGTTGGCCTGTTGGAGTTTATTCGTTTACCCTACTCTTATTGTTATTGCAAGGAAATGCAATGGAAATCCGTAACAATAAAATAAGATTTTGAGCTGAACAATAGTAGTCTTTGTTAAAGAATAAAACATGCCTTCAATGTTCTTGTGCTTTTTTTTTTTTTTTTTTTTTATCATCATCATCTAGACAAACGCGGGTAGTTGATACAATGAAGTCCGAATATCCTACCTTCGCCCCTGATAACATTTGCAAGTACACGAGAGTACGTATATGAGTGTAAACATAAAGGTAAAGTTTAAATCTTGTTTGAGAAGCCTCATACATCTTGTCTAAGTTTTCAGTCTGAGATGGATTCTGACTGCAGTCTACTGCCTTCCTCCCAACAGTAGATAACAGAAAGTGTGTGACACGTTGAGAGAGAGCCATGGAAGATCATGGATTCATGGGTCACCTTTTCTTCTAAAGTTTGAGATTACTGTACAGGATTTGGATCATTAACATTTGGCATTATAATAAGCTTGTAGTTGTAACAGGTCATGAACAGTCACCAGTGGAGCAGAAAAGAAGGAAGAAAAAGCTCAATAATTTAGACTCATGATGACTGATGGTACACTTCATACAGTGGTATGCTTTTAATCAAAAGACGAAATGTAACTCTACTTTCTGTTACGTAACTTAAGATGTGAAATAAAGGATGGTAAAACGATTAAGAATTTCTATAAATAGAAGTCGAATATTGTAACAACCCTAAATTTTCTACTCAATTAATTAATGAAAACCTAGGATTATTATGTCACAATTAACTAACCAAGTTAATTGTAAGGCGAAAACCAAAATAATAAATCCAAAATATAAATAACAAAATAGTACGACAGCGGAAGACTTAGTCAAAGTTTACAAAATTCAAATCCGAAATCCAAATGAAATAGTAAATGTTCAACGATTGTCAAAATAAAAGACCCCATGAATGCAGACGTCCGCAAGCTCAACATATCACCATCAGACACACCTGTCAACTGCGCCATCAGAAAATGACACAGGCCCCAGAATAGGGTAGGGACAAACCCAAACAAAAGAACGTCAGCAAACTGGCTGAGTAAGAACTCAAAGCAAAACAAGGGAAAATAAGATACGCGCCTCAAGGCGCGTAGCTGAACAAGCAACGCTTACAATCAAAGGGATAACCAAGATGATTAGAGAGATATATGAACCAAGAATAATATTATGAATTTCTGAGAGAGGAACCAACTATATACAGGAATGGGCACTCCGCATCAGCAACCCATCTTTGGTAAGGGTTCTACCCCTAACCAGGAACAACTCTAGAGCTAACCAACTCAAACCACCCTAAGAGAACCCGAGTGTGCACACCCCTCACATGAGGGCCAGTAGGATGTAACCGGTCAAGGAGGAGGTCCTAATAGGTAACTGGTAGCTAATCCAGTTAAGAGTTACCTTGATCAGAGGTACAATAAATCATTTGTAAACGAGAACCCCCGGAGAAGTTAACACGTTACTCTAGAGTGTGTATAGAAGAAAATCCCATTAACCATAACCCATATTCAAACAATGATTAGATATTTTATTTGATATATAACCAATTCCCAACCAAACAAGAGATATTGTGATCAATCAGAAAACTAGAGAAGCCAATATAAATGAGACAAGAATTAATCACATTAGAAAACGATAAAACATGCTCGAACTCAAGAGTTGGCGTTCTTACCGTTAGCGCTAAACTTCTCCACAATTATTCCTCTTAAAATCAACTAATTGAACCTTCTTAAACTCACAAGCTATATAACACCAAAGTGATAACTATAATTAGTAAAATGGACTACGAGTCTTAACCATGTTATTAACAAAACAACTCAAATCAAATACTCATGCCTCAAAAATGATTTAATTATGTCTTAAACGACATCAATTAGCCAAGCCCCTTAGACATCCTTCACTTCTCGGCATATCACAAAACAATAGCCCAAAACCATGATAAAACTACAATGCCACTGCCACACTAATACTAAGACAAATTTAGACCACTACACACAACAATCCATCGACCATAAGCACTATCACTCGTACTAGCACCAAAACAGCCCCGACACAAGTAACATCGACAACAACCCCACGAGCAACAACGACGCCAAAAACAACCTAGAATGACCAGCCACGACAACAACCATGACAACGACACAACGAAAAGCATACGCCTTACCCAACTCAAAACATTCTCAAAACGAAATACAAACCTTCTAAAATTTATGACATACAATAGTACATGAATTAAACCCAATAAAATCTTCATAAAACCATGTTAATCAACAAGAATATGAAACGGCGATGACGGTATAACTCATACAAAACTAGAAGAAATCCATACCGTTGTGTAAGGGAAAGAAAAAGAGGATTAACGGTGCTAGTTTCGTCCAAAACAGGACTGAAAATTAAGAAGAATGATGGCCTGAAGGTGACGCCGCGAACGAACTCTAGAATAACGAAGATGATGATGATGATGTACGGTGGTAATGTCAAAAGAAAGGGTTTTGGGTGGTTTTATAGAATTTAGGTTAATTAATAAAGGAAGGGTAGAATGGTAATTTAATTATAAAGCAATTTAGACCATAATTTAGTTATTAAGTTTAATAAAACTAATTAAAATCCTTTAACTTATTTACTCAACAAAAATTGTATACTCCCAAGTCCAAAGTTTAAAACTTCTACTCGATTCTATCATTGTTAATTTGTCATTTGGCCAAAAAGCTGGACTGCATTTCGTGCAAAGTGGAAGAAATAGAGCTTTATACTGCTTTATATATCAAATACTCCTCGATAGGGACGTAGGTATGCCTCTATCAAGAAGAAGCGGACAAAAGAGTGCAGAAATAGACATTACTAATATGGAATCCTTGCTAAAATTGGTAAGCTAGTAGTAATTCCACTAAACTATCTCCGTCTTATCCAGCAAATTGAAAAGGATACATGACCAAGCAGCTCAATAGCTTGCAGCTCAATGAACAATATTCACATTCATATCCTAACGGAAATTTGTGATAATACTAACCTGATGGAGGAGGAAATCAACATAAGACTTAACAACGGTCCAATTCTCCCAGATATACTATGAAACGATTGATTAGCCTAGTCGGAGTATAGCCTGTTCATGGTCAGGCATTCAACACTTGCTCAAACTGAGCAGGAACTCGGAACAATGGGACCTGAAAATCCCCAAGGTTTCCAAGTTGACCACAAGCAGCCATTTGATCATCACCCCTACTGAGGCGTAGAAAGACGGAGCAACCTCCAGCAGCCAGAACATTCCGGAACTCAATCATCTTCTCGTCTGTAGTTGGCTTGAAGAAAGAACCACTGTGTGGATTAAACGAGATAAGATTAATCTTGCATGGAATGTCTTGAACGAGATTAATGAGCCTCTTGGCATCCTCCATGCTGAAAATTCAAAACAAAAAGGATTTGATTTAGCAAATCACACTTGAACACGACAAAACTCTGGAAAGAGCAGACATTATAAAAACAGAAAACTGCCAAAGTAAACTAATTATTTGAAATCAGAGGAACATAGGATCTGACCTGTCATTGACCCCTGCAAGCATCACGTATTCAAAGAGAACTTTGTATTTATGTTTATGCCGCAATTCGTCTCTCAGTGTACCAAGCAGTACCTCCAAGTTGTACTTCCGATTGATCGGCATGATCCAGTTTCTCATCTGAAGATTATGTCACAGATTGTTAAGATCTATCGAGAGTACCAACAACAATGTTCAAAGAGAAACTAGGGACTGCATTTTACGCAGTCAAGTACCTCATCAGTTGTTGCATTCAAACTAACAGCAATAGCGCAATTTGATTCATGGAGGAAACGTTTCAGCTGTGGGACAAGTCCACTGGTCGAAATAGTGATCTTCCGAGGACTGAAATGGAGACCATTCTCATCCACAAGTACGTCTGCAGCTCTAACTACATTATCAATATTCTGAAGTGGTTCTCCCATACCCTACAAATCCATTTACTACAGATTCAGGAAAACAAAAAACAGAACATGAAGCTAAGGGAATGGTAGAATAAACGGGACAAGAAGGCCAAAACACAGAATATGTTACTCTGACTCTTCATTCTTACACGTGTCGGCCACTTGGCAATCAGAAATAGATTTGACCCTTGGATCCATCATTTTAGACCAAAAATATGAGGTTCTTTCATTAAAACAAGTTTGGGAGCCCGGCTCATGAGTCACACGTAGGATATGTATGTGAATATTTCTTACAGCTAAAATATCAGAATTTACTTAAAATTGCCTTTTTCTTTTTCGCGAGCAATCATTTTACATGTTACATTAATCCTACAGCCTACTTTCTCATCACTAGTTACTTATGGTTATATTATATAATACTCCCTCCTTTCATATCCAGCTTTCATGTTGACTTTTGCATGGAGTTCTGAAAAGTCAATAATCAGCCCCTATATAACACATACGGAGTATCAACGATAAGCATAATTAAAGAATTACACACACCATTCTCATCCTCTCTCCTTTCCTCTCCCAACCCCGACCCACACCCATGCCCAACCCCTATCCCTACCGCCACCCATGCCTCACCACCACTACCACCACTGTGATGACCGCCAAGCGCCAAATCCAGTGTAGCAAAATATTAAAGTTAAAATCCAATGATAGGTGCCCAAAATCGGCCAATCAATCTCGATAGCTCACGCAAAACAGGCGGGCTGAGAATATGCCCAAACGGGTGAATCGGTCCCTCAAATTGCACAAGGGCACTCCTTAGGTATATACGGTAATGTTTTAAGAGCATTTAGAGACTTTGAAAATTGTGGAAAAAAATGACCGAAAAGGGACGAAACCAAAGGCTATAATCCACGATTTTTGGCCTAAAATGGCCATGGCACAAAATCGGCTCAAATTTTTTTAGAGGCTCCTGGAGGTCATTATACATGGTGTTGAAAATAAAATCCTATGATAGGTGCCCCAAATCAGCCAAAAATAGACCTTAGCCTTAATAAGTTAGCAGGAACCGAACGAGTTCCGAAACCCCCCCAAAAGGGTGAATCGGTCCCTTAAATTCCTCAAGGGCACTACTAAGGGGTCCACAGTAATGTTTTAAGAGCATTTAGAGACTTTGAAAAAAGTGAAAAAAATGACTGAAATTGGGCGAAACCGAAGGTATCCACGATTTTTGGCCGAAAATGGCAACGGAAAAAAATGGGAAATTATCCAATATACCCCTGAGGTTACCGAAATTTTCAGGTATACCCCCGAGGTTACCGAGCTATCCAATATACCCCCGAGGTTTGCGTTTTCGCGTTTTTCCAGAATTTCGCTAACGGACTCTAACACCGTTAGTTCATTTGACTTATTTAAGAAAAATAAACATAATTAAAAAAAAAAACTAACCGCCTGCCAAACCCTCACATTTTCTCTCTCCTCTCCCTCTCTCCTCCCACTCATGCCGCCCGCCTGCCACCGTAGTCGTACGCCGACAACAACGACGGCCGGATCGAAGACCACCAGACGACTCCACCGTCGACGGCGAGGCTTCGTCGAACATCCCCAGCCTCCGTCGACCTTCACCACGCGGCGTACAACACGTTCTCCCTCCTCATTTTCGCTAGATCTGGCCACCGCCGTTGCACTTGGCAGTCGATATACACCTTTGCAAACCTCCTCCCTCCTTTGACGCACCTATTGCCAGCCCCACGCTCCGATTCCTATGTCATAGAGCGATTGTAAACGTGTGAGAGGGGATGTGAGCGAGGAAATGAGGGGGCGGAGATGGTGGATTCGGTGGTCGGAAGTCGGGGCGTGGTTCGCGAGCAGTGGCTTCGCCGGTCGTATGGTGGTCCTCGCCGGAGCGCTGGTGGTGGTTCATGTTGGAGGCGGTGGTGGTTGGGGGTTTTGGAGGTGGTAGTGCAGGTGGTAGGGAGGAGGGAGGAGAGAGGAGATGGATGACTTTTTTATTTTGGGAAATTGATGGTATTATTAAGGGTTAATTGTTTTAAAAAAGTCAAACACAATAAGGACCTAACAGTGTAGTGTCCGTTAGTGAAAAAACACAAAAATTCCCCATTTAGGGGTACGCTGGAGGGATTTTGCAAACCTCGGGGGTATATTGGATAGCTCGGTAACCTCGGGGGTATACCTGAAAATTTCGGTAACCTCAGGGGTATATTGGATAATTTCCCAAAAAAAAATTGGATAATTTTATTTAAGAGGCTCCTACAGGTCATATTAAGTAGTTTGGCAGAAGAGGAGAGTTCAAAACGTGTGATAGGTGCACCAAATCGTCAAATCAAACTCGATAGCTCACACAAAAAGGAAGCGCTTAGAAAATGCCCGAACAAGTAAATCGGTTCCACATCTTTCACAAGGGCACTCCTTAGGTGTCAACGATAATCTTTTAAGAGTATTTAGAGTCTTTGAAAAAAGTACAAAAACAAATGACGGAAATTGGAAGAAACCGAAGGCTATAATCCACATTTTTGGCCGAAAATGGCCACGGAACGAAATCGGCTAAATTTTTTCTAGAAGCTCCTACAGGTCATATTACGTAGTGTGGCAAAACAGTAGAGTTAAAATCCAATAATAGGTGCCCTAAATCGTCAAATTAGCCTCGATAGCTTACGCCAAAGGGTTGGGTTTGGAATATGCCCAAACGGGTGATTCGGTCCCTCAAATTCCACAAGGGCACTCCTTAGGTATCCACGGTAATGTTTAAGAGAATTTAAAGATTTTGAAAATTGTGAAAAAAAATGAGCCAAAAAGGACGAAATCAAAGGCTATAATCCACGATTTTTGGCCTAAAATGGCCATGGAACAAAATCGGCTCTAAAATTTTTAGAGGCTCCTAAAGTTTTTTATACGTAGTGTTGAACAATAGTAGAGCTAAAATCCTATGATATGTGCCCCAATCGGCCAAAAACAGGCCTTAGCCTTAATAACTTACAAGGAACCAAAAGGCTTACAAAACCCCCCCCCCCCCAAACGGGTGAATTGATCCCTTAGGGCATCCCAAGGTGTCCACGACAATGTTTAAAGAGCATTAAGAGGCTTTGAAAAAAGTGAGAAAAATGACTGAAATTGGTAGAAACCAAAGGTTATAATACACGATTTTTGGCCCAAAATGGCCACTAAACACAATCGGCTAAATTATTTTTAGCGGCTCCTACAGGTCATATCACGTAGTGTAGCAAAATAATAGTTAAAAATCCAATGATAGATGCCTTAAATCGGCCAATCAACCTCGATAGCTCCCACAAAACGGACATGCTCAGAATATGCCCAAACGGGTGAATCGGTCCCTCAAATTCCACAAGGGCACTCCTTAGGTATACACGGTAATGTTTTAAGAGCATTTAGGGACTTTGAAAATTGTGGAAAAAAATGACCGAAAATGGACGAAACTAAAGGCTATAATCCACGATTTTTGGCGTAAAATGGCCATGGAACAAAATCGGCTCTAAATTTTGTAGAGGCTCCTAGACGTCATTATACTGGTGTTGAAATATAGTACAGCTAAAGTCCTATGTTAGGTGCCCAAATCGGCCAAAAACAAACCTTAGCCTTAATAAGTTAAATGGAACTGAACAACTTCCGCCCCCCAAAAAGGGTGAATCGGTCCCTCAAATTCCTCAAAGGGTACTACCAAGGTGTCCACGGTAATGTTTTAAGAACATTTTGAGAGTTTGAAAAAAGTGAAAAAAATGACCGAGATTGGGCGAAACCGAAGGCTATAATACACGATTTTTGGCCGAAAATGGCAAAGGAACAAAATTGGCTTATTTTTTTTAAAAGGCTCTTACGGGTCATATTAAGTAATGGGGAAAATAGTAGAGTTAAAAACCTGTGATAGGTGCACCAAATCGTGAAATCAACTTTGATAGCTCACACAAAACGGACGGGTTTAGAAATTGCCCAGACGAGTGAATCGGTACCAAAAATTCCACAAGGGCACTCCTTAGGTGTCCACGATAATGTTAGAAGAGCATTTAAGTCTTTGAAAAAAGTAAAAAAAAATGACTGAAATAGACGAAACCGAAGGTTATAATCCATGATATTTGGCCGAAAAAGGGCACATAATGAAATTGGTTAAATTTTTTCTAGAAGCTCCTACAGGTCATATTACGTAATGTGGCAAAATAGTAGAGTTAAAATCAAATGACAGGTACCCTAAATGTTTCCCGTATTTAAAAAGAGTACCCTTAGGCTAATAATGGTCCAGTTTTGAGAAGATTTAACTACTTCCAAATGGCTGGTCAAAATTGGCTAAAAACAAGTATATATTCCACTTATTTTGCCTCAAAATGGCTCTCGAATAAAAACAACTGAAATTATTATGGAAGCATCTAGAGGTCATATTAAGGGTGTTTGCAAAGTATTAGAGTCAAATCATATGGTAGATCCCTAAAATCAACAAAATACGCATATTAACCTCAACTGGTCGTGAGGTGTTGAAAAACTCCAATGACAAAGGAAAACTTCCCATATCTAACAAGAGTACTCCAAGATTGCTAATGGTCAAGTTTTGAGAAAATTTAACTACTTCAAAAAAAACTGGTCAAAATTGGCTAAAAACGAAGTTCCACCAATTTTTGCTCAAAATGGCTTCCCAATAAAATATGGCCCAAATAATTGAGGAAGCACCTAGAGGTCATATTATGGGTCTTTGTAAAATTATTAGAGCATAAATCCTATGGTAGGTCCCTAAAATCAACAAAATACGCATATTAACCTCATTTGATCATTTGTGCGTAAGGCGTTGAAAAACTTCAATGACAAAAGAGTACTCCAAGGCTGTTATAAGTCAATTTTTGAGAAGGTTTAATTACTTCCAAAAAACTGGTCAAAATTAGCTAAAAACGAAGTATATAGTCCACTGATTTTGGCTCACAATGACTCTAGAACAAAAATAGCCCAAATTATTAAGCACCTAGAGGTCATATTATGGTTGTTCGCAAAACGTTAGAGCTAAAATCCTATGGTAGGTCCCCATAATTGACATAATACGCGTATCAACCTTAATTGGCCACGTGAGTTGTAAGGCGTCGAAAAACTTCAATGAAAAAAGGAAAGTGTCTCATATTTAACAAAAGTACTCTTAGGCTACTAATGGTCAAGTTCTGAGAATATTTAACAACTTCCAAATGACAAGTCAAATTTGGCTAAAAACAGGTAAATAGTCCATCGATTTTGTCTCAAAATGGCTCTCAAATAAAAACAACCCAAATTATTAAGGAAGCACCGAGAGGTCATATTAAGGGTGCTTGCAAAATATTAGAACCAAAATCATATAGTAGGTCCCTAAAATCAATAGAATACACATATTAGCCTAATTAGTCACTGTGTGTTGTAAGGCGTTGCATAATTTCAATGACAGGGAAGGTCTCTCATATCTAACATGAGTAATCCAAGGCTGTTAATGGTCAAGTTTTGAGAAGATTTTACTTCCAAATAACTGGTCAGAATGGCTAAAAACGAACTATATAGTCCACCGATTTTGGCTCAAAGTGGCTCCGGAATAAAAACGGCCCAAATTATTAAGGAAGCACCTAGAGGTCATATTATAGGTGTAAGCAAAATATTATAGCTAGAATCCCTTGGTAGGTCCCTAAAATTGACAACAATACGCATATCAACCTCATTTGGTCACGTGTGCGTAAGGCGTTGAAAAACTTCAATGACAAAGGAAATGTTTGTCATATCAAACAAGAGTACTCCAAAGGCTGTTAATGGTCAAGTTTTGAGAATATTTAACTACTTTCAATAAACTGGTCAAAATTGGCTAAAAAACGAAGTATATAGTCCACCGATTTTGGCTCAAAATGGCTCCTGAATAAAATTGGCCCAAATTATTAAGGAAGCACCAAGAGGTCATATTATGGTTGTTGACAAAATATTGGAGCTAAAATCCTATGGTAGATCCCTAAAATTGACAAAATTTGCGTATTAACCTCAATTGGTCACGTGAATCGTAAGGCGTTCAAAAACTTCATTGAAAAAGGAAATGTGTCTCATATTTAACAAGAGTACTCCAAGGGTGTTAATGGTCAAGTTTTGAGAAGATTTAACAACTTCCAAATGACTGGGCAAAATTAGCTAAAAAAAGGTATGTAGTCCACCGAATTTGGCTCAAAATGATTCTCGAATAAAAACGGCCCAAATTATTAAGGAAGTACCTAGAGGTCATATTTAGGGTGCTTGCAAAATATTAGAGCCAAAATCATATGATAGGTCCCTAAAATCAATAAAATACGCATATTAGCCTCGATTGGTCACATGTGCTCTAAGACGTTGCAGATTACGCATATTAGTGCCAAAATCCTATGGTAGGTCCCTATAATCAGCAAAATACGCATATTAAACTCAATTAGTCACGTGTATCGTAACGCATTGAAGAACTTCAATGACAAAGGAAATGTTTCTCATATAGTCATATGTAATAAGAGTACTCCAAGCTACTAATGGTTAAGTTTTGACAAGATTTAACTATTTCCAAAGTACTAGTTAAAATTGGCTAAAAACGACGTAGGTAGTCCTCCAGTTTTGGCCAAAATGGCACCGGGATAAAAACGGCACAATTTATAATGAAAGCGCCTCGAGGTTATATTATGGGGTGTAAGCCAAATGTTGTAGTGAAAAACAAATTGTAGGTGTTGAAAAAAATAAAAAACAAACAAATAAACCATATGAACTCCGTAAAATTCGACGACAAAGGAACCGTTTCTCAGAACTAAAGGCTGTTAGAGATCAAGTTTTGGGAAAATGTAAATTCTTCCAAAAAAAAAAAAAAAAAAAAAAACTGGTCAAAACTTTTTAAAAGTATAGTTCACCGATTTTGGCCCAAAACGGCTCCCGAATTAAACCGGCCTAAGATATTATGCAAGGACCTAGAGGTCATATTATGGGTATTTACAAAATATTGAGCCGAAACATATCGTAGGTCCCTAGAATCAACAAAATAAGCATATTAACCTCAATCGGTCACGTGTGACGAAAGGCGTTGAAGAATTGAATGGCAAAGGAAACGTCTGTCATATCTAACAAGAGTACTCCAAGGCTTTTAGTAGTAAACATTCAGCTAAATTCAAAAAACTAGTAAAATATGTCCAACGTCTCTCAATGAAAACTTTTCTGAAACTAAAACGGCCCAAATTATTATGGAAGCGCCTAAAGGTCATATTGGGTGTTCGCAAAAAAAATTGTTTATTATTATTTTTTTTTTGGATAATATATGCTAGCAAAATATTATAGCCAAAAACCAACGGATGTCTCAAAAATTCAGATTCACCTCAACAGATGACGAGCCGAAAGTCGTTGAAGAAATTCGTGTGACAAAGGACTAGTTTCTCATTTCTAACAAGAGTATTCAGGTGTTAATGGTAGAGTTTTAACATCTTTAGCTAATTTCAAAAAACTGGTCAGATTTGGCTAAAAGCAAAGTATATTATAGTCCACCTTTCTTTCTTCTTTTTTGCCAAAAATGGCTCTGGAATAGAAACAGCCCCAATTGTTATGGAAGAACCTAGAGATCTAATATTGGATCTTTTCAAAATATTAGAGCCAAAACCTATGATAGGTCCCCAAAAAAAAAAAAAAAAAAAAAAAAAAAAAAAAAAAAAAATATCAAAAAACATATGGCGTGCCCGTTATGAGAAATTACTTATCGAGCTGGCATTATCCCAGAGAACATTGGCTTGGTATAGGCTAATTTTGACCACTTTTTAAAGTTGCCATTTGTTCTAAATTTTTTACCATGGATACCGTTCAAGGGCCATTGTTGGATATGAGTGCAGGTTCTTCTATTAGGAAAAATTTCAACCCCTTATAGTATAGCACGCTTCATTCGTAAATGATAATGTGTGCTTTTTGGCCGATTTTGGAACTTACCATAGGTTTTTGGCTCTAAATTTTTTGCTAAAGCCCATAAAATCACCTCTTGCCTTCCACAGAATTTTGAGTAAATTTCGTTCCAGGGCAATTTTGGGCAAAAACACATGGATTACATATATACACACCCGTGCCGGATTCTTCCGGCCAAGTTTGATCAAATAGCCAACAACAATGAATCCACCATTTTTTATCGCTGATACCATACTCTCACAATCACGGTTATTGAAAAAATATTCACGGACTAGACAGAGATACTCAAACTATTGCATTTTCATCTCAAATTCACCACTTACCATGAAGACCACATTTGATATTGATCCAACTTCATTTGTAAACAATCGCCGGGCAAATACAGCTTGCTCTACAATTTCAGCGGATGTAAGGTTCCTTTTTAATCCCATCCTGCAATGATGAAAGGGAAAAAAAAGAACTAAGACAACCATCAATGAAAAATTCTCAACTAAATGAGGCTCTTTGTGGAAACTTGCCTGCCAGTGTAGCAAAACTGACAATTCATGGCGCATCCTACTTGACTGGAAACACAAACGGTATTTCTTCCCCTATCACAAGGGATAATGACTGTCTCAATTACTAGTCCATCCTCCAAAGTAAATAAAATCTGCAGGCTGCTGTGAATTTCAGTATCAACGAGAAGATTTTTTACGTAATACAAAATTTACAAGGACAAATCGAGGTCTTAAATGCTCAATATTAGAGAAATTCTACAGAGTTCCGGGCTCGTGAGTCATGACTGCCTAGAAAGCAAAGTTACTTTTCACCTTTTTTGTTCCATCAGATGCAGTGCAAACGTCTTTTAGAGACAATGCCTTAAACTCTGCATGCTCACTAAGCATTTTTCTAAAATCCTTGTTTAAACCTGAGACAAAAAAAAAAAAAAAAAAAAAAAAAAAAATCAAAGCCAAAGTTCAAAATCATACTACTGAACTAAGAAGACTAAGCTGCTACAGAGTACTCACTATATACCTTCCAGTTCATCACAACAATGCGCCCACACGTTATTGCCATAGAGACGTTTCCAAAGCATCAAGGCCTGCCCCGGCCTAAACCCATGTGACTGAACCCAATTCTGTTCAGAGAAAACATCAGCATTAGAAACCAACCAACAACCAATCATCACCATCGCCATCATAATTCCCAATTGTCAATGAAGGATCACCACAGAAACCCACATTAAGTAATACCTTTCAGAGTTTCTTTCAATCCTTTACGTCAAATTTGAATAACTCCCACATACTCAAACCATAGAATCGAATGAAACGGAGGGAGTACAATAACAATTCAAACACCGAAAAGTCGGACAATTCACAATGGTTCTCAATCTAATACCATATACCCAAATGCCATACAATCAGTAATCATATTATTGATATAAACTTGAAGTATACTCCATCATTTACTACCCCCTCACCCCCTCCTCAAACTAAATACAAGAGCTCTTAAAAAAAAAAAAAAAAAAAAAAAAAAAAAAAAAAAAAAAGCCATACTTCAAGCTCAGAATATCTCATTCCTTTCAGCAAAGTCTTTGCTTTATCATCTCCAATTGATTGAGCTTCATCCTCTCTAACTTCTGCACCCAACAAATTTAAAAAAAAAAAAAAAAAAAAAAATATGAAATTCACCACATTTAACAATAATTAGCATAAAAAAAAATCAAATACCCAACTTTTTAATTTCCTGCTAGTAGATAAGAGCACACTGAAATGGGTATTTATATATGAAAAAAAAAAAAAAAAAAAAATCACCTGAAATAAGTGGAAGAGAGGAAGAACAAGAAGCGGCGGTAGAGAGAGCGCGCCGGCGTTGATGGGGCCGGAGGAGAGAGAAAATAACCGCCGTTGGCGGTGGTGATAGTGGAGGTTTAACGGTGGAGATTGATTTGGGAGAGTGGTGGAAGAAGGGTAAAGCTGTATGTATCCCAGTTACCATTCGCCTCATCACTATGCTGCTTCTCTCCATTTTTTTCTTATGGAGAGAGGAAGGTGTAGTTTTAAGTGTAGAGGGTTTTATCTTTGCATCTTCGTATAAACGTCTGGAAAAATTGCTCAAAACGTAAAATGGGATAGATGATCTATATTTGTCGGATATGACACAGAAAGCGATAGATGATTGACTTCCCTGTATCCCTCCAAATCGCTCAAACAGTAAAATGGGATAGATGATCTATACGTGTCGTCGAGGACACAAGAAGCGATTGCCAATTGACACCCGTGTCCGTGTCCTTCAAAAGAATGGACTTGTCGCCTCCACACAATGTCGTCGGATTATTAGGGGAGGGTGATGTTTGGTTGTTGAGGAATCCGTCCACTGCCTCCGCAAGTAAATGAGTAATGAGTAATAAAAGGGGAACACTACAGAAGATCGACTCAGTGAAGGGGTACTTCGAACTTCGGGAGCCCGTTCCCAGTGTGTCATGAGAGACCATGCTCAATGACGTAAAATTACAAGTTCAGTAACTGGAAGTAGCATTAAGTTTTGGTAAGGTAGTACAAGTACGACGGAATAAGAGAAGCTACATCTAAATAAATTGTACATAAACTCTGTTTCAGGAGGAATGCAAAACTGTCGAAAACCTCAAGTACATGACTGACTGTTACAGGTATATTGATCATTCTGTTTTAAGTTTACATCACGTGAGTTCAGCAAAAGCATCCTTTGATCTTTGCTACTGTAACTCCGTATTCCGGACTAAGTGAACTGCATTCCCGTGTAACAGCTGCTTTTGCAAATCTTCAAATGAGGCATGAGGCTGACAACCCTGCGCTCCCTATGTCTTGAGATCTTTCTTTCAAGCATTCATAATCTCTAGTCCCTGCAGAGATAGGATTTCGAAGAATGTGTAAATTTCTCAGAAACCGAAGAAGAAATCACTCAACTACACTATGGAGAAGAAACCACCAAGCCAACTGCCTTTAGAATCAGGTAAAAACATGTGGCAAAATTGGTCTTACATTCACAACAGCAGGAGAAAGTACTATGTAAGTGGGTACAACTAAGAATATCAGGACATACATTTTCAAATTATCATCTAGAAAAGGATGCAACTGCCGTGTATTTTAAGAAAAAAATGGTCTAAGTTGAACTTGTATGCCAACTAAAGACAAATGGGACAAACGGACAAATACAAAGGAGATGCAGTTACTGTTAATCAAGGGCTTAGTCTACAAAAATATGTGTTACCAACCAGGAAGAACTTACTCAACCACTAGATAGGCGCCAATCTCCAACCTTTCATCTCCTTCCAAGCGTGATAACCATGGTTAAGTTCCCTAAATCCAATATCTAGGCCATCCCATATTCCCATCTCATTATTCAAAAAATCCTGCTACCACCAAGATTGGACATACTAACCTAGAATGCTAGAACTCAACATGTGTACTTAATCTAGCATCCTACACACCATTTACACTAAAAAAAAAAAAAAAACTCAAGAGAAACACAGCCATTCCACTCCAGAATCCAGATACATGTTCCAAACGTCATCATTCACATAAAAGCCATAAGCCGAAACTCTCCCTTAAAGCTGAGTCCACAATCTCAAAAATCAAAATCTACTCATGCCAGTCAATCACCAACTCCATGACATTTGAATAATATCGCTCACTTATAACAACTTGAAAGCGTGCACCAACATAACTTCTCACTCACCTGTTACAAATAACCTTCAACCCTCAATGAAATAACAGGTTGTTTCGAAAAAGGAAAGTAGAGGGACAAAAAAGGAGGGAGAGGTTAGTATAGACAGTAGAATAGCGGGGTTGAGAAGAAAAGTGGACACACCAAGTTTCCCTTCCTCTTCAGCAAGTCCAATCCTTTCAAATTGCACGGATTTTAAAGGAGAACGTCCAACTCATCCAAACTTCCCTCTGTTACTCCCCCCTTATTTTTCCTACACCACCTCACTATTTATCTCTCCTCTCGTATTCGTATCGTCTCATCCCATTTCTTATCTATCTAAAAAAGCAAAGAAATTCTCATCCTTTTTGCTTTGATTGCTTCCTCTTCTTTACCGCTCCCCACCCTCTCCAAATTGTTAACAAGTAAAGCATGGCCACCTTACAAAATCGATACCATAAGTTGATAGCAATTTTTTTTTTAATTACTAATAACTTAATCAGCAGTGTATTACCCAGGATCGCTCCTCCTCTCCCATTTTAATTTTTTTTTTTTTTTTAACAAGCATTTTAAGTTTTGAACTGCCTATATTAGCCTATTTCTCAATGAACAGTGCATTGACGAGAAAATTCAACATAACCTCAAACGTATAATCGTGTATCCCACATTCCATGAAGGTAATTATATCATTGCCAATGCACTTCTGGTGCCAAAAGAGAGCAACACACAGAAAGCCCTACAATAGAGGTCACACTGGCCTAACCGAATTCTACTAAATGATACAAAATGCTGAAGAAGAATAGACATCTTCACAGACTAATCACGATAAGACTAACAAAACGAATAGCATGTTGTGCAAAGAAAGAATCAATCAGACAATCCTAAGTCAGATAACTAAAAAGTGAGCAGAATTGACTATCAAGCCCATCCTCTCTATCGCCTAACAACTGACAACCCATCAGCAATTTGGAAAGTTTGCCAGAGACTATGAACACACAGATTGGTAAGCGAACTAACAGAAACCTAGCCAAATCAGAGACGTAGGAGGGTAGGACCCTGTGGAGCAGATTTGACCACTATCACATCTAGAACTATAGGACAACCAAATAACTTCCCAGACTACATTAGGACAGAACAGACCAACACTTCAATCACAGACCTAAATTTTCAATACAAACAATGTTCCAACGTCAGACCAAGTTCTATAGATCACAAGGGAAACACGCAGCTCAACAGGAACCGAAAGTGCTCAAATACACAAACAATATGGAGTAATTCAAAAGAGCAAAGAGTAAATGGAAGCGGAAGAGTGTGTAAAAGTAAAACTTACCAGTACTTGATCAAACCATCCCAGCCACAAGTGGCGACCTTACTGGTTTCCAAGGGATGCCACTCACATCCAATAGCAACACCATCATGACATTTCATAGACCTGAACACCTTAGTAGTCTTCCAATCCCAAAACCACATCTTACCCTCACCATCACCCGACATAATAAACCGTCCATCAGGAGAAAAGTTAACCTGACAAGCATAGCCAGCAGCAACGTGGCCGGCAAACCGCTTCTTCTTATTCAATTGAAACCTCTCCCTAGTACTATAAATCAAAATCTGATTATCCAAGCTCTGAGCAGCCAACCAATTAGTATTAGGGTGGACCGAGATAGCGGGCATAGAATGCATATGAGGCTCACTAATATACTTAATAACAACAGGAATACCAAACTCCCAAACCCTAAGACTCTTATCATCACTAGAAGTAACAAAACGACGATTATCATCGACAAAAGTAATGGTATTAACAGCACCTAAATGCTGATCATACTCCTGAGTAATCTGCCCACTATTCATATCCCACTGCACAATTTTCTTATCACTCATACCAGCTAACAATACATTCTGCTTATCATCATCAGGGTTAAGCTTAACAACATAAGGAATCTTCCCAGTCGAAAAAGTCGAGATTACCTTACCTGTCTCCGTATCCCAATACTTGATATTCTTATCATACCCTGCACTCAAAAACTTTGTCCCATCATTAGAAAAACAGATATCTCGGACCGCCTTCGAATGCCCCATATAAGTCCTCATACACCTCCTCGAATTATGCACATCCCATATCTTTATCTTGGTATCCATACTCGCTGACAACAGCAAATGCCCGTATTTCGGAAAGAACCTAATTGCCGATACACCCTTAGTATGTCCACTCCATGTATGCTCACACCTTTTCGGAATATAACAACGCTCAATATCGGCTTTCTTGTCTTTTGGTGGCGTAATCCATGACCTCCCTTGGTAATCCTTTTCTTCCTTCCCGTGGAAGGTACTCTTATCGTCGAAATATTCGCCACCTTTTTCCACTTTCTCCCCTCTTTCTTCCGCTTTCTTCTTAGCGTGTTCTTCAGCGTACTTCTTCTGTTCCTCCGTAAGCTCTCCACCGCCTTCCTTCTTTCCTGCCCATGGACTCTTCCTATTCCTCTCCAGCCACGTGTCCGAGGCTGGGTTTTCTACTTCTACCTCCGCCTCCATCTCAGCATTAGCTTTTTTCTTGTCGAGGCGGCGCCGCTTCTGCTCGCTTTGAGGGATGTTGTAGACGGATAATCCCCGGTTGGAATCGAGAGCGGCCGCATTGCCGACGTAGTTGTTGGCGGAGGGGTCTGTGGAGTAGCTGAACGCCTGAAAAGTGTTGTACTGTTCGTCGAAGTGGAAGGATCCGATGGCAGCGTCTTCCACGGAGCCGAGCTTGTGGTTGCGGAGACCCTGTGCGACGCCGTCTTTCGAATATGGGTGGGCCGGCCCGACGATTGGGGCCCATAGCTGGTCGTATGTCGGGTTGTAGGTGACCACGTGTTGAGTCGGGTCTAGGGGTTTGGTGTGGGACCCGGTGGTGGCGGCATGGTCGGTGGCGCCGATGAGGGATAGGGCGGTGTCGTCGACTTTTGGGGCGGCGGATTTTGTAGGGAGAGAGACTATCCGTGTTTCTTCATCTGAATCTTCGCCAGCGATATCGTCGCCGTCGCCGTCGCCGGCGGTGGAGTAAGACTGAAGGAGAACATCCATGGCGATTGATGATCGTGTGATTTGGGGGTGGGGAGGAGAGAGAAAAACCCTAATTTGATTTGATTGGGTGATTTGGGGGTGGAGAGGAGAGAGAAAAAAAAAGTTGCAAATATGCAATGTGATCTAAATCCTTTCCCCTTCTTATTATCAAAAGTTTTTGCCGCCTATGGTAGTTTTGTAAATTTCCTAATCCATATCATACTGTCCTCTTACCCAATTAGGATTCGGGTTTGATTACGTTTTATAGACTCGGTTTCATTTACCATCTCGATCTTACCAATTTGCTTACAATTCTTTTATGAGGTCGCCCTTAAGTAAGGTTTTGTTTCATCGTAAATATATAGATCGAAATGCGTAAATATATTTACTGATTTGATAGCATTAGCAAAAGTATCAGCGTTTGAACAATTTTATTCTATTTAGCCACGTTTCGATTTAGCCATCTTCGGTCAATGTTGATTGAGTGTTGGTGTACCATATTGCTGCACATTTCTTGAACAAATTAAGTTCAGTCAATTATTGTTCGATTTAACTCTATTTCATGTTATCGTCTCAAACACCATTATATTATACGAGAGGGACCCATTCAACCATATGCTTCATAAATAAACCTTGATAATAATCGAAATCATTAGCCAAAGATTAATGTTAATTATCAACTCATCATACTCCTTAGCCGTAAGGTCATTACAATGGATGTTATTACATATCATACTGATGCCCTCCTGATTACAAAGAAAGCTTCAGTCATAACTAATCCAGATTAGCCATGGCTGATTACACAAATAAGCTAGCAATAAATCGCCTTGAAATGTGATTAAGGTGATTATACAAGCATAATTAATCACTATATCATAGAATGATGACTTCAGCTGCCAAGCTTTGCCATAATTCTGCTATATCTAATCTTATACGAAAAGATTGAATTAATCAATGAATAATCTCTCATCTACACTGACTCTTAATCAAGGGTTCTTCACTTTGATTCTCAACTTTCTTGCAATGTGAGCAGCCTTCGGATGAACTGCCCGCTTACTAGAGTCGCTTTGCTCGACCTGAACCCAGTTCATGACCTTAAGGATGAGAGTTTGAGGTACTTTTCGAACATCAACATCTGCTTTGTCTTTCGATTTCTTCATCCCCATCTCGAGTGCCTTCTCGATGAAGTCAATGAACCAATTCCCGGCTTCTGTCTCAATCTGCCTACACAAATTTATCATGTTGCTCAGACAGCCAGAGCTACCACCAGGCTGCTTGTTTTCATCATTCTCAGTGCTCCCATCAGAATCAGTAGGGTGAACTTTCGCTTGTGGCGTAAAACATCCTCCTTTCTTCTCTGACAGTGCCTTAGACTGTGACCTCAAGACTCTTCCGTTACTAGACTTGTGAATGTGATCAGCCACTCTCTCAGGAAATGATGCAATGGACTTGTACAAGGCTAATCTTCTCTTTGGTGTACTGTTAGGTTCAGTGTCGTGGAATCGGTCCATGGAATTGTGAGCGATTTCATGTAAGATTGGAGCCTCGGCTTTTGTTTCTGTTTTGATTTCGTTGGCTGACGTGGCTGCTTGAATCGACACCATATCATTCATTGCCTGCTGAACTTGGATGTGGAACTCTAGGAACTGATCAAAACAAGCCGCGGGAGCATCTGGCTTCGCTGACTTGCTCAAGCTCGCAAACATCCTGCAAAATATAAAAGTGCTCAAACTTTAAGTCTCCTTTGGCCTTACATCAAACTATAATTTCAACAACCAATTACATTAGGAAAACTAGGGTTTGAAGAATGAATGAATGACTCTTACTTAAGGCAGCGTACAACGTTGTCTGTGGCAGTAGACTGTCTTAATGCCTGAAGCGCGATTTTCTGAGCTGTTTCCCTCTGTTGGACAGCTTCCTAAGAACAAGCAAACAGACCAAAAATCAGCAAATGAACAAAATTTTCCCAGGAATAAATGGAATCAGCAAATAACAAATGGTGAACAACTCTCACTTTGGTTAATTGTCCAAGCTTTCCTGGTAAATTCACTGATAAGTTTCCACTTCCCGAATTGAAGGTTGGGTTACTAGACTTCGATTGTGGTTGAGTTGCCTTTGAAATCGCGGAACTCTGAACATTTTCGGTTCCATTTACCCAACCCCCAGCTCTCTTTAGGCTTGGTGGTGGTGTAGAACTCTTCTTCTTTTCCTGCATAGTAGAAACCACTTCTCAGGATTCCGATTCTTAAAGGACCTCAATACGATACGATATGATATGGATAGCACATAGACGAATCAAATAATCGAAAACCAGACAAAACTGTAAGCAACATGAATAATTGACACAGCCAGACAAAGTTATTGCAAACACAGGTGACAGGTGACAGGAATTTCTATATTGTTTATACGGTAAACAAACAACTTAAGAGCCAAGCCCTAGTCGCGAATAATTTGGGAAAGGCTAACATGAACCGTCATATAAAAGATACAACAACTTAGCGGCAATTGCAAGGAAAGGGGTGGTCAAAACTCAAATGCAGGCAGCCAAACACAGAGAAAGAAACATCCACAAACTTGTAAGGAAAAATGTACCTACAGATGAATTCAAGGGAGTGGTGGCAATCCTAGGGCCTCGTTCACAGGCACTCTTGCTTCTAGGAAACTTCAAAATCGTCGGTGTTACGCAACTTTTCCTTAGCAAACCAGGACTTTCCCCCTTCATATCCATCTTAGACGACAAGTAAGCACCACCAACAGAAGCCCTAGTAGCTGAACACCCATGATCCTTACTCATCTTAACTCTCATCATAGGAGACATTGGAGGATGAGTGAACTTCACGGAACAACCCTTCTCCTTCATTGGAGTACACTGATCAAAATCCAAAGGCACAGGCTTCAATTTCATACAAGGAGAAGCCGCAATCCCATCACCTTGGTTCAACTCCCAAGACCCTCTTCTCGGGGTTGCGGCCGCATTCACCACCACCTTCTGCTCACTATTCTCCCCTTTCCTCCTTAAACCCATCAAGGGTTCCGGTGTACCCATCAAAGGGTGCCTCCCGGGTATCGGCTTAGCGCCTTTCGCAACCGGAACAGGCGACCCAGGCTCCAATTTATCAACATAAATGAACTGTCCAAGCTGTATTTTATTGCTTAAAATAAGATCATCTTGCTCATCAGGTAAACTCACATATATTGAGTGAGATGAATCAGAAACCTTAATGTAAAACCCTTGCTTCGGCCACAAGCTTTTCTCGTCGAGCTCAGCCGGGACAATGTCCGTCACCTGAAGCAAAGAACTTCTATGATCACCAGTTGGTTTTACCCCTGTATTCATCCCATTGAGTAACTTTACCAGTACCCCAGGTGCTAAAGTTGCCATCTTTTACCACCCTTCTTATTAATCTCCCCAAATAATAAAACTTATTGATCAAGATTCCCCCAAAATTAGAAACTTTTGTACAAAATTGGGATTAGAAACCCAGAAACAGGATAAAATTTAAGATTGGTGTTTTTATAATTTTTAGTATGAAATTAAAGATTTTGGGTTCTTGGGTAAATAGTAACTTGATGATCACGAATTGTTGAAAGAATTGGAGGTGGGTGTTAATGGCGGAGGAGAGAGAAAATGGGGGGGAGTAGAAAAAGTAGCCGGTAGGTAACGGTAACCAGAGGAAAGGGCAAAAAGGAGAAAACAAAGGATTAGAGAGCGTCCGAATATTTAAAAAAATTGGAACGTTGGGGGCAACGGTCACATGTTAGCGGTGAAGGGAGATTTATTGGATTTTTATTACTTTATTCTTTTTTCGAATCATTAATATTAATCCGACCCATGATGGTAATGTGGGTTGACCCGGGTTAGTTGGTTGGACTTTTTTTTAGCTTTGCTTCAATTATCAAGAAAATCAATGTCGTTCAAAAGAATAAAAGTCAAGAGTAGTTTCATAAAAATTGTGGGAGATTACGTGCCTAAGCAAGTTTTAACGTGTACCCGTATAGCACATTACATAAAAACCGATGATAAAAAAAAACATACAGTACAAGACATTGTAACTTTAGATTATACTCCTGTTCTAGAGTGTGCAAGCAAGGTTTAGGGATTGGAGGAGTAATCATGAAATCATGATTGTAGCTTGTGATTGAATTAAACCCTTTGTTAAGTCATTGATGGAAGGTTCCAGCATTGGAGTAAAGCCATGATGGTCACTTGACCCTTACATTTCCAGTAACAAATCGAATTCTAATTGCATTGCACGAGAAATTGATCTTGTCGTATCAAAAATCGACCCTCCAATCAGCTTGAATAGCATTTCCATGTCAAAGTATTCGATGCTCACCAATTGTGAGCAAAATCGGACAGAAATGAACCAGTAACTCAGAACATAGTACTGGAACGGGATGATTTGTTCCTTCGACATTATTAAAGCGAGGAAACCACAGAGAGACGAAATTACAACAAAAGTAGAACAAAAATCTCTCCATGAGTGAAATAAAATGCCAATTAAGCACTTTTGAAATATCAGCTTTAGTAAGTTCAAACCTCAAAGGTATATATAACTAGCTATTCCTTCTTACAGCCTGAAGATCTTGTCCAACTACTAAGGTAGTAAATCATGCATCCACCATTCGCGGTATTGGCACCAGTTAAAGGCCTCGTTATAGTGGAGTAGCAAAACCTAGCACCAAAACGAGAGACAGTGTTCAAATACAATGTGATAGTCACCAAAATACTTTACCATGGTGAACAATGACAATCAAAAAGGCAAGAGAAACGTTCTTGGCTGGCCAAACACCATAAAATCAAAGCTTTGAATCATGAACTCCCTCGTCAACCAAAAAAGAAGGAATAGAATGGCCTCATGTTATTGATCAGATATGTGATAAATAAATGTCGTACAAGGATACAGGCAATTCAAAATACTTAGACAGCAGAGCATTGAGTAGTGGTCTCAGTATTGGTGATTGAGTGGTCTGGTGACAAGTAAAAGGTATGCATTGACAGTACCTATTCAAACTAAGCAACTAGATGCTCCAGATACTAGCAACACGAGCTGACGAGTCTCTCACTTACACTGGAGATCCCACTTGAAGCAAAATGAAAAGAAAAAAAAATAGATGCAAAAAGTTGGAGCTAATAAAAATCTGAACATCTTTGATTCTTAACAGAAAATTCTGCATTAAAACATTATAAGCTATTTCAGTGACAAATTTGTGATTAACCAAGATTAAATACAGTTAGTGCTGTCCTAATATCTACCCTAATTAACAGGAAAAAGACATAGAAAAGTTCCTCACACACACATCGCAGCAGGTCATAGATATGAAATATTGTTTGTGCAGCTTGTAGCTTCACGATAAATTTGGCTTTCATTCCTACACCTAAAGTATACACCTGCGAAGCTCGCTCCATTGAAGGCTTTTGGAGACTGGGGGCCTACTATGTTAAGAATGCTTCCTCTAACCTTTTACCATTCTAGTAAGTTAGATATTACTTCAATACGATCTATGACCAAACATGTCTTAAGATCCCAACTCTAACGGTTCTACCACTATCCGACGATATCAAATCCAACATCAGACAACAAGCTTCAAATGTCACAATCATAATGCATGGTGCCAACTGCCAACAATGACAACCAACGTATGTGGGAAGCAAAGTTAACAAGTGAACTTAATATACAAAAGGTGTAATTCAAATGCTACTATGAGGCAGGATGCAATACTAAATCACTGTATTCATTCGAATTTGTATGAAGCTGAAAGAATCGTACTTGGATTAGTTGGAAAGAGGTATATCGTAATAATTAAGAATCGTCCAGTATGGTCCCTGCCAAATTGCAAGAGAAATATATCACAAATATGAGCTAGCCCAAACTGAAATGTTCTTTAAACCGAGAAGAGACATATTCATCGAGTATATCATTCAGCTGGGGTAGATGGGATGATAATTAATAAAGATAAAATTTGGATTGACTTTGTGTTTTGGCATGAGCTACTTGCCCAAACAAAAAATATATATCAATGATTACTAATACCACTTAGTTCAGCATGAACGTTTGGGGCACTAGCAACTGAAGTGAGAGAAACTCCCAGCCCTAACAGACTGAAGAGAAGAATTGTAAGAGCTTTGGGGTATTCCTCACAGGGTTAAAAACCATTGCATAGTGTTGCTTCCAAAACCTATCTTCCTGACCTTAAAACAACCCCGCTACTAAATTATTTCCTTTGGGTGAATATGGAACGATGAAAGTAGCTAAAACTGCATATCTAGAGAGATAATGGTAACAAATTCCTAGACAAGTAGAATATCAATCCAAGCATGGAACACAGACTCATGCCTTACCCACAATATTATACTTCATCATATGAGAGTAGCCCCATCACAAAGCAAATATACTTGTACGACAACCATCACAAATATTGTCGCAATCCCCAAAACCCCTGGTGTTAAAAGCTGGAACTCCTACTTCAGGGGGAAATATACTATTTAGTATATACTAATATCAGATAATTGTACATTTGTACATGCAGAGCTTACAGAACGTTCCGACTTTCCAAGAACATTTTTTATCATACATTAAAGGAGGTAGCCCTAGGAAATTCCATTAGTTTAGGTTATCAACATACAGATAAGCTCAGGGCAGAAAGTACTACGTCAAAACACAAGTACACTGCAGTCATTCAAGTTTACAATAACACAACACAAAGTGCAGACTGTTCATAGCCCATGCCTGTTTAGTTCAAATCAAGACATGCTTTCGAGCTGACATTTATAGCGACATATATAACAAGGAGAAGTATCCTCAAGTTCATAGATTATTCACATCACCAAACTAAAATCAATATAAGAGAAACACAAAACCAAATTATGAATATACCTTCCGAAAGGGAACCCCAGCTCTGAGCATGAACTGATAGCAAGGAAGTGAGCAAGGCAGACGCGGTAACACTATGTAAAGGCATTAACGATTGCACGGCTCCCAACTCCACAGGAATCCTACATTCCCATTATCATTTCATCAACAAAGGAATCATCCTCAACATTAAACAATAATATTTTCAAACAAACTTCATCAACAAACAACTCTACTTCTAATAACCCCATCAATAAACATACACTATAATCAAATGGGTATATTCTCAAACCTAGATTACCAGATTAAATTGCAATAACTTGTCACCAAACCATCAATTACAACCAAACCAATCAAAATCAGCAAATCATCAACCTAACCCACTTACCCAGATCTCTAATCCCAATTTCATCACTAATTACTCACAAAAACTAAAACAAAATGCAACATTTTCATCTAAAACAATAAAACCTACTAATTTACTACACTAAAATGAACAAATCACTGTAAATTACACAATTAAATTAAAATGGGCAATCATTAAAAACCAAAAAACTAAAACTAAACTCATAAAGATTGAAACTTTATAGTAAAAATTATTAACCTAGATGAAGTAAATAGTCTTTGAGGAGATAAATTAGAGGAAGATTTAGGCTTTGTGAAGGCTGCAAAACCAGGCAACTTTGAAGCTCCTTCTCCAAATGACGAAGCTTTTGTGGCACGCAACCTTGAAACGACGGCGTTTCTAGTACTGCTTGATTGTAGGGCTTGTCGTGCTCTTCCGCATACACCCGCCATTGATTGCTGCAACCTTTTTTTTTCAGATATTAGATTTTCTCTCTCCTCTGTTCTTTCCGATTAATCTGGGTTTTTTGGGGTTTTGGGGAGTTTGCAGTTGTGGTAAATGGGTTGACCCGATTGAGATTTTAGCCCATTTGACTTGGGTTTGATTTTTTAAGTTTGATGGGTTTTGGTTGGTTCTATTATTTGGGTTTTGGCCCAATTTGATTGAGATGAATTTGGAGAATTTTAGGGTTTTTGCAATCAAGTGACAAATAGAATGGAAAATGTAGGTTATTTGATCATTAGGTCAAGGATTGTTTGTCGTTCGAATCGATTATTCGGTCCCGTGTTTGTCGACAAGGTAACGAAATTTCCGTCATTTATGAGTGATATATTCGTTGATTTTGGATGAGTTAATGATATTCCGATTAACTTTGAAGGTAACCTTAACAGACTGGTGGATTTTTCGGTTATGGAGTTCTTGTTCGAAAGGTGAAATTTTCGTATTCTAGTACCAGGGATATTTATGATTAATACATCTTAAGGTTAAGGGCAATCCTAAGAGTCTAAAATCGTTGTTAAAAGTATTTGGTTGAATTGTTATTACGAAAACAATGTATTTATGGTGAATCCATGCATATACAAATATTACATATATAGCCATAGGCGTGGACCATTGGAATAACTTGAGTCTTAAGACTAGTTGACTTTATAATTTTCATGAACATCACACCTTCTTGTAGACGCCTCCTACCTAGCTTAGCTTGCTTTCATGCATGGAGGCAGCTCATGCGATGTGCATGAATCATGCATAAAAGCTCACTCATGGTCCAATATATGCGAGTGTTGTACTCCATCTAGATTCTAGCTACACTACCGATTTCAGGATTTTGCCATTATTATTAAAAGCGTATTTGTATGTCTATGCTCCTCTGACAAAGAGAAAGAGATAAATAATCAGTTACTCGTCTTAGAGGGTGTAAAGATCACATATCTCGTACTCTTGTTATATAAATGTACGATGATCAATGAGAATTGGAATTGTTGTAGTTGGAGCACCACGAAATAAATTGAGAGAGCAAGTGATTTCTTCTTACCTTCTCTACATGTGTGTATTATGTATGTGGATTATCGATTCCCACACGTATGACCATAGACTCTGTGAAGCGACATCACACTATAATTGGTGTAGCATTCACTAAGGATGTACAATGTATCGAACAAGCTAAACTTTTCCTGTTTGGCAATTGTTTTCGGTACAAAATACTCCAATTCATTGTTACGGGAACTTATCCGACTACTCAGAAGATACATAGTGTTGTGCGAACAAACTACTCAAAACCGAAAAGTTGTCCGACGAGATTTCCATTTTGCAACTACATAAAAATGTTGAATAGTGGACGGCATTTGTCATTTGTCACTTGTAACTTCACATCATGTTACCAATTATCTCTACGAAAGGTTTGTAATTGAAAATTGCAGCCACCAATTTGAAGTAAACTAAGTGAAAACTCCAAAAAAGAAAACAAAAACATGAGGAGAGAGAATTAGACAAATATCATTGTAGCTGGCAGCCCTTGGAATTACATACACATCA
Organism: Spergularia marina; assembly: GCA_963680865.1. NCBI lineage: Eukaryota > Viridiplantae > Streptophyta > Magnoliopsida > Caryophyllales > Caryophyllaceae > Spergularia > Spergularia marina. The sequence goes on along the minus strand of OY804545.1, from coordinate 2,611,783 downwards.
CTTAAGCAGATTACTTTGGGTTGGTTCTACGACTCTGGCCTGGAGGACCATTTGGACGTATCTTCCTACTCAAGATCACATGGTTTTGTACATTTGCAAAATTGCTTATTTTGCTTTAGGATTTGTTGGGGTGGCACTTGCCTGATCAAACAATTGAGAACAATGCCCACGGGAATAATATTTTTCGCTAACTTTTATAAAACCGGGTCTAAACGACCCTCGCATAGAAAACGATAGTCCATAGACCATATGCATAGTTCAAACATGTGGGGTTTAGTGATTGCATGTCGAAGTATTTACGGTTAGAAAGAAATTTTGGTATCCTGACACGTTATAATGTTACTATTAAACATAACCGGGAATTGCTAATTGTAACTCACAAGTCACGAGCCACAAGCCACAAACTACATTGGGCTATTTGTGTTCTTGCCGGCCTTCTTGGTATCAAATCCGATGTGAGTGTCTACTAATTATGTGAAAGTGAGTGAATGTGTCTCTCTATCTATCACAGGCAGCTAGCCACATTTAAAACTACAAGTGAACAACAATGCGTGACTTAACAGTCACAAGGAAACAAAATTACATTACACAATTGTCCCTTGGCAAAAAACATATCAAATTGAACATTTTTTTGGGGAAATATTTGGGGGAAAATAGTAATTAATTAGATTGATATTTGACAAGCATGCAACTCATTAACATTGGATAATTAATTACCTCAAAGATTCATATCTCAACTGCATTTAAATTGGTTTCCCTAGCATAATTATATAATACATCATGTTTTGATATAATAATTAAAAACATGATCCGCATGGATTGTTTCTAAAGGTTGTAATACGCAAGTAGAGTAATAACATTGTTCGAAGTATACGAATATACGAAAGACCTAAAAGTACCTAATAATGTACTTGAGACTTATTTTGAAATACTCGACTACACATCAGATGCATATACAATGACTTAAAAATCCGTCACACCAAACGTGACAAACAATAATTTGAAGATCAACATATGGATAGAGATTATATTGCTTTAAAGCAGTAATCCCACCAATCACTACTACTTATGGAATCACTAATAGAAGAAATACTACTCTATGTATTACATAATGCAAATCATGTGATATGGTACTCTAATTCAAGCAAATTATTTCATCCAAAAAGTTGCATTAAGTTCATACCATTTTCTCCTAAAATGGACAAAAAATGCAGTTGATAGTGTTGACTATCTAATTATCTGCTAAAATTGACAATGCTATGCACATTTGGAAGGCACATAATATAAATGAAAGAGTGAATGCTGTGTAATAGTATATTTCAATCTATCATTCTCCACCTTTAATCATATCCATCCATTATATTCATGTGAAAGACTTATCTGGGACCATAGAATATAGGAAAGTAGCAACGCGTTTGAAGGCATAGATGTCTAAGAAACTTCAAGTCTCAATCAATGTTTTAGAAGATCCCTACGCATTTATGAGACAACGCGTAAAACATCACCACACATGAACAAAAAATCGCAACAAGCAAGTTTTGAGTAAGACCGTCATATTCAGACCTTAGTTTTTCAAATGTGCACACACATATCAATACATCACACATGTGCGCGCGCGCGCTACACTAGACTAACAAACAGTCGAAGATCACTATCTAACCAAAGTTTTCTCGCCACAATCAGAAGTCGAAAATGTGCAAGAATTTAGTACCTTCTACGGGTTTCAATTAACAATTCGTTGATTACATAATAGAATTGATAGTATATATCATTATGTTCATAATTGGGCCTATAAATTTGAAGAGGAACCCAGGTGAATACAACATACGAGCTTAACAGACTTATCTTGTGAAGGAGCAGGAAAGATGTAGGGTAACAAATGTAAGTACAATTTGTTGCTTGCACGTTGTGGCTCGGCCTTTGCAAAGCCACCAAGCTATATGAAAAATGATTAATATAAGTAGTGGTACCAAACTACCCGAGTTCGACCATCAGATTGGCGCTCAAGAAGAGAACCAATTTTCGGGGTTTTTTTTTTTTTTTTCTTGTTATCGACTAGTACTAGTAGCGGTAGTAGTAATAGTAGTAGTACTAATCCGCAATGGTCCAGGTTAAATCATTTTCGAATATCCAGTGGCACACTTCAATCTTACCCGGACCTGACCCGAGTGCCAAGAAAGCTCCATGGGTCGGACTCCAAACGGACGTGTCAAGGTGACAAATCGAGATACCATGGTTGATCTTGGCCTTAGTTTTCGGATCCAATATATCCGCTTGGTAAACCCGGACTTTGGGAACAGAGTGACAGTAGTACAACAAGTATGGGAACAAACTCTGGTGACAAGATACTGACTTAGTCACTTTCCCACCATTAATTCCACTCACTTTCCCAATTAGGATGTCACTCTTCGACCCGTTTACATTCCGGGTCGTCCGAGGCTCCACGGACCGGCCCAAAACCGAAACAGCAAAATCAATCATATCCTCAACCGAACCCACACACTTCTTAGTCTCACCCGGGCTAGGCGCCCGCTCACACTCTTGCACACCGGACCGCAACATTTTTTCCATGGTCGAGTTCTCGAACCCGTGGAAAACATCCTTCAATTGATCCAATTTCGCCGAAGAGAAGGGTAATTTCGTCAATATACCCCTGGGCAAAAACGACCTAACCGGCATTTTATCCCTAATATCCGGCATTGGCATCACATTCCCTTCAGTCAACTCACTCTCTCGGAAAAACTTCCCGGGCTCAACCCACTTGTTAATGACCATTTTACCCTTGACCAAACTAGCCCCATCACTCCCACTCTCATTCTTATAGTCAGCAAAAGTGACACCTTTCTTCGCATAACCTTTGAAATTACTATTCTGCCCATACGTCTTGAACCCCATTTTCTGACCCTTTGCACCCTCACCATACCCGGTAAAATTATCCGACCCGACATTAGAACTATCACCATAGTTATTAAACTTCATCTTCTCATTGTTGGAGTTTTTACCGTAGGCAGTAAAAACATCATCCCCAACATTTGACTGATCACGGTAACTAGTAAAACTCTTTACCCCAGCATTTTCACCGTCTCCATACCTACTAAACTTATTCTCCGGCACATTACCGTTGAAACCGTACGAGGTAAAATTCTCATTGCCGGCATTTCCACCGACAGAGTAACCCTTAAAAGTAGACCCCACCACATTCGTATCCTTGCCGTACGCGGTGAACCCGTTAACGGCGCCGTTACCGTTCTTAGCGTAGTTAGAGAACCCCTGGTCGCCGGCGTTAGAGGTGGCGGAGTAAGAGTTAAAGGCGTTAGTCCGGCCGTTAGCCTCGTCGGAGTAGGAGGTGAACTGCATTCCGGGGACATTAACTTCCTTTGCGTAGGTGGTGAACTCGCCGGCGCCACCGGTAGCGCCGGCGGCGTAGGTGTTGAACGACTGAGAGATGACGTTTCCGCCGGAAGCGTAGTTGGTGAAGTCGTCATTATGTCCTGCGGCGTCGCGGGAGTAACGGCGGAAAGAGTTGATCGGGTCATTATTGTCAGTGGAGTAGTTCTTGAACGAGTTGGTCCCACCCGCAGCGACGGTAGCGTAATTGGTAAAGTTTTGGTCGGAGTAGGCGGAGAAAGTGCCGTCGGCGGGGTGTTTCTCGAGGCTGATGGTGGGGTCAGTGAAACAAAGAAGGTTAGCCGCCTTGCAGAAGGCGGGAAGATGAGCAGAGAGTGAGTTGGTAGCAGCGAGTTGAGCGAACCGGGCTGAGTCTGACGCGGTGAGTGGGGACGCCTTGCTGATTAAGAAACCGGGTCGGGGCACTTTGTAGATCCGGTTGTTCCAGTAACGGATCGCCGACGCCCGTGGTGAAAACGGGTTTTCCATTGTTGTTGTCGCCGCCGCCTACACCACCATCACCACCACCAATATACATTACACATTACACAATCTATTTGTACATCTATTTATCTATATAATAATAATATTATTAAATTAATGTAACCAACTAAAAATGTCTTTATTTATTTATTTTTTTCTCGGAACTTGATATGAATGAATAACTCCTAACCGTAACGTAACGAGTTTCGACCATGAAATTGGAAATGAATGTAATGCAATTATGCAAATGTAAGTAGCAATTACAGACAAACAAACTTATTATGTAAGTAAGTATGTAAGTATGTAAGAATGAAATTGAAACATAAAATGTGAGATTAATTAAAGATGGAATTGAACTTACATGGGAGGATAAGAGTAAAAGTTGTAAGAAGGTGATAAGATGGAAATGTCGTTCTTTCATTTCTTTTTTTTTTTTTTTTTCTTTTTTTTTTTTTAATTGGGTATGTTTGGGTGTAGTTGGGAGGAGAGAAAGAAGAGAGAGAGAGAGAGAGGGAGTTAAGAATGGAGTTTGGTGTGAGTAGTTTGGCCGGAATCGATATTTATAGAGGAGAGAGAATTTGAGTATTTTGGGAGAGATAGAGAGGAAGATTTGCCTTTGCTTTGGTGTTGAGTACACAATACGATTATTATACCAGTACTCGAAGCTTTTTCTAATTTTTTGGGACCAAAAACTAGTGTGTTTTTTTTTTTTTTTAGAAGTTATGTGTTTAGAATTATTTGCCAAAAGAAAATGTGGTAGAATTGGCTTAAGATAAAGGGATAACTCCAACGTTTAGGGTATTGCAATATTGATTGTGTGTTGTGGATTGGAGTAAGTGGGGTTACTGTTACGTAGTAAGTGCGTAACAAGTCTTATGTATAAACTAAAACAGTCATTTTATTAATCATGTGGAATACCGCGTGTGTTATGATATTGGCGGTGAAACATTTGATGTTATCTTGGTATCAATGTTAATTAAATGTACTTCATCTTCAGATTGCTTGGTTTTACCATTTTTAATATATATACGATTTAGTTTTCATGTGTGAATTTAAATCACATGTAAAAACTAAAATCTTATTGATTCCATACAATAAAATCACATTTCAAGGACACAGATATATAATATGAAAAATGATTTGATTTGAAAAATGAAACTTTTAGTTAATGAGGTGATATTTAATTTCAAGAGTTTATTACTTAATAATTTAGGCTCAAGATTATCTTTCAAGACATAGTACAATCTGTTCACGAACATGTTTTGAATTTCCATTTTGGTTAGAGTTTAAGTCCAATGACACCGTTGTGCGGACGTTTACAATTTGATAGTTGTTTAAGTATCACTTGAATAATTCCTATAAAATATAAACCTTATATTAGTGGATGTTTGGTTGACAAAATGTAACATTGCGGATTTACGAAAGACCATATGATCGACTAAGTACGAGTGTACGACGACTACCCTTAGAAAGCTCTAGCCCAATCGTATCATTGCTCAAAAAAAAAAAAAAAAAAAGATTTCTCAATTCTCATGTTCAATTTGCTCATCATCACTAAACCCTCCACAGCCACACTTCCGCGTTCAGGCCAAGACTTTTGTGTCCAAAATTCGTGATTGGATCAAACCCAACAGAAAAAGATAGAACAGATGGATTTTGATTGGATAAGTACGTAGTTTAGTAAACAAAAAATCATGTGACGCTCTTAAACGCTAATCCCATGTCCTTGTTTTTCTTTTGTCATTGTCCCATCCAAATCCCTTTTCAATTTTCATGCATAAACTCGGCCTCATTATCATGCCGATGTTGTTAGTCCTCTCTAATGCAAAGATATTTACTGGTAATGTTTTGGATATCATTATTTACATGCATGTTTTAGAAAATTTCAAGGAGCGCATTTGAACTCGACTTAATTTAGAGGCTTAATTAAGATAACTATAGTACGTACGTAATCTAGTGACCTTATGATCGATAAACCAATGAGGAAAATATGAGTTATTCTTTTTTGCTTTTGTCTAAATAGTCTTGATCGAGAAGGGTAAAAAGATGGATAAAATGTGATTCGATGGTGAGCACAAATTAAAGCGGTATGTTTTGCAACATTTAAATAATAATTAGTTCATTATTACAGAGAGGAAATCTGAGAATCTTGATCAAAAAGAAAAGGCATGATTTGCTTGATTTGGCTAGTTAAGAGCTTCATAATCATGATGTCTCCAAATTATAGTCATAGTAACTAAATTTATTGTGGTCACTCCACTCATATCCAGTATTCCAGTAGTCTATGTCTCATGCACGTCTTAAGTGATTAATTTGTAGCAAAAATACCTATTGGCTCACTATCTAGCTACTACAATTAAATGGGGTGTAGTTAAACATAAAGGGTTTGACGGGTTATGTTATGCTTGATAAAACTAGTTTAGTTGCCTCTTAATTTGGAACACGTGAATTGAAATGTACTTGTAGCTATGAAATTGGTTGAAAATAAATACTGACTTATCGATCTACGGAGTATGAGTAATTGGTAAGAGTAAATAATGATATGATAGCTAAAATTTAAAAAATGACACAAAAACAATGGTCTCAACCCAAATTCAGAGTGCACTACCTCAGACAGCTTAAGCTCGAAGCTCAGGGTGTCACGAAATAGATTGACTGGCCAATAAACTAATCAAATATGATATTTTTAACATTTAAACTAGTTTAAACAGTTCACCAAACACGCACAATTTTATGTGGACGAGATATACATAACAATTCATCATTACAATTGGTCATAAATCATGTTCTACTCACTCAACCGCTTCTTTAATTTTAAGGATTGAACTATGTCTTTAACTTTCGTGTCTATCCATTTGTAAAGCATTCTTTTTTGGAAAAGCATTGTTTTTATTAGTGACCAACTTCCTAATTGGGCCATGCACATATACATCAATTTTCTGTTATTTTCATATTTTATAAAAAAAATGAAAAAGATTTCCCGATTATTAGTGTTTGTTGTGAAAAATCTAATATCTGTATTCTATTTATTTCACAAATAAATGAAAATTATGTAAGATGTGTGTCACGTTGTTGTCAGCAACCAGCATTATTAACCTACTCAAAAAAATAAAATCATATTTTCGCCGCAGTACAAGCATTTAGTTCATCTTTTTGGGTGGGGGTGGGGAGGTTGATGTACTAATGCATGGGACTATATATAAAAAAAATCATGTTGAGCTACATTTTCTAAGAAAATATAACATGTAATGCTGAAAAAAGGGAAGGGAAAAAGCTTGCATTCATAATGTTGGACTTGTATATTTATATGTTTGTTAGTCGAGAAACTACACGTTAGCAATAATCGTCAATCGATACAAGTCGCCAAGTCAGAACAAATTACACCCTCATCATCAAAACGGGGGTTTTTGGGTATAAGGTGTTTAAAGGGGGCGGAGAGAGTAGTAGCTCATTTGATCAAATAGGCTGATTGTAAAGCTAGCAACAAGTTTTATACTCCTTATTCAACATTTATCAATGATCCATCCATACACGAAATCATGCAAAACCTACTCACTTTCGAATTATCATCCGACTATCTTAGTTTTCATCTCTGACTCCATATAAAATGAGATCCTGTTTAATTTCTTAGTACTACGAGTATCCAAAACTATGCTCATAAAAAAGTGAATCGACCAACATTCATGCATTATGAATAAAGGAGCTTTTTGTTTGGACACACCATACATATTGGTTCCTCAGGTAAGTCAACAAAACCGACGTTTGTTCATGTGATCATGAGTTTCACCAAAAAAACTCAGACTGACACTTCTGCAATTGTATAGGCTTTACAATTTACTTACACTCTGTTCAATTTGTGTATAATATATAGTTTAATTGTAACAATAATCATACATGTGAAAGGCTCTCTACAGTCCACACTCCACTATAACAGTTGACGTTTTGGTGGCAACACTCATCTTTTGTCTATATGTTCTCACTACCTAGCTACTACGTACTACTTGAGTGTTTTGAGTGTTGAGTGTTTTGAGTGTTGAGTGTTGACCCTTTTTATTAAAATTCAAAAGTTCTTGTAGTTATTATATGCAAATATGTGCGATTGTGATCGAATTTCAACTTGGTGCTTGTTGATCATTTTTTAAAAAAGTGTTCGAATTTAATTTCGAGTAAGGATATCTAAGGATCTAGTTTCAGAATTTATGTGGTTAAGACGTGATGATATATACTTCAAGTTAAAATTTGTCAAGCTTATCAACTCTTTGTTCCGTCTTGATAAATGGCTAAGAATAAAGTTTGGAAACACAAGATACGATCATACAAACATTAGTCGCAATCAATCTAGCTAGAAGATTTATGACGACGGGGCGCTAAATTGGCAATAATAATAACACAAACAAATTGTTGGAAGAGGATCAAATAGACATAAATATCATAGAGATCCCAAAGTTTTAGGGCATTGTGTCATTATAGAAAATGGACAAGGTTATCAATTAAAGTCCCAAGATGAAGATGCAAAGATTCAAAGTAGTTAAAAAGCTTAATTGTAATGCTTTTTATGCGTTTTAATGGAGTTACAGCACTTTATTTACTTTAATTTCACAGTGATCATTAAAAAAAAAAAAAAGCATGTCGAATTATATTATGAGATTTGCTTGCTTGCTTGAGAAGATGATGGAGTGTATTTGTACGCAGCCTTATTAAAAGCGGAGCTTTGCATGCCACATTGTCACATGAGTCGCCTAAAACTTTGTCTTCAGAATATGAGAATGATTAACAAAGTAATATACTATTTTTAGTAATAATCAACCTTCTATATCTAGTGTAATCCATCGGGTTTTAGTGGTATCCCATTGACCCCCATGTTCACGTTTGTCAAACTATTGCCTTGTACTAAGCCAGATTATTATTGTAAGACAACGAACTCTAATTTGACCTTAATATATGTTCTCTAATACAATCCCGTCACTTGATATAACGTCTAATGAGTTACAGGTGAAATGAGTATTGTTTCTCTAGATTTCAACGTAGAGGCGAGGATATAAGCCTATAAACATATAGATACATCGCAAGAAGCTTAAAAGGAGTCGTTCGAATGGGATGATGCCATGGCAACAACAACATGACGTCGAAATAGATGAATGGGCTATTTCGCCTTTTCGGGGTATATAAAGAACGATGATTATCGCGTGTTTTCTAATTGATACATCGCAAGAAGCCTATAAACATAGATACATCGCAAGAAGCTTAAAAGGAGTAATTACCTATATTGTAGCTAGTTTCTAATTGATTATCGCGTGTTTTAGGACTAAATCAATGCCCTAATAGTATTATTTATGAACATTTTTTGTATTTTTCTAAGGGGCCCAAAATTTTGTATTCGCCCTAGGGCCTTCAAAATGTCAGGAACGGCCCTGATGAGAACAATAAAAATTCCCAGCAAATGAGCAGTATGTATATGTGCATGGCGCAGATAGTTCAAGCATTAGAATGATGGACATGTGCGATTTTGTTGAGCTATCGATTTATCAATATTAATGGACGTAACCATTCGACAGAGAGGCATTGTGATAAAAGGGACATAAATGGAGATGACTGAAGATGATCCATCAATGCAAAGGCCCCCTTTCATATCATTCCAAATCTTCCACTTATTTATAGCTCTACTCATTTGGTGGAAAAGTTTTTGCCCTCCACTACTAAGTTTAGTAGATTACTTATGATTCGAGTTAAATACCGAAAAGTACATACACTCAGTCGATGTCTGTAGTAAAAGCGCGATGGTCAGTATAATAAAGAAACATCAACGAGTGTGTTTGAAGAAGAGGTTGTAATGTTAACTTTGAGATCATTCGAGAGCTTATAACTTCTTGAGTGAGGTAAAGTGTTTCACCACCTGAAGCATAGAGTAAATCTTTAGGGCACTTAGGCTTGGTTTCGACTAGCTCATTAGCTCGATCAGCTTGAGGTGAGGTAAGGATGAGGCCGTCATTATGTTGGAGCTCAAGTCTGTGGAGCTGCCAATGTGGTCGGAGATTCAAACCTTGTATCCCTCGACCATCAAAACTCTGATGTGAGGGGAGGAATTATGGTCCTTGCTTTCCTCGTTACAACAACCTCACCAGCTATCAAGCTTAATGAAAAACAAGTTTAAGCCACTAAATATCTTAAATGAAAATGACATAAACAGAATTGGTGATTTTCGGTATGTTGTGAACTGTCTATTATCAGCTATCTAGTTTCTAGTTAGCACATTCGCTATCTAGGAGAGGAAATTGATAACACACTCGCGTAAGATAGCCGAAATTTCACCAACTAAAGAACTCACATGGACACAACACGAAATATATGATAACAAGAACTGCCGGTTTATTTCAGCTTCGAAGATGCAAGTTCACCAGGTCAACCATCAACAACGTGCACCTGCTCAAACTCGATCAGCGACAAGTTGTTATCTTCCTTGAGTGAGAAGTCCGCAGGGTCTGCTACCTCGATACGCCCCCACCTATCAACTGCAAGCCTCATGAATCCCCTGTACATCTCAATCTTAGCGTTGCGCAGAGTTACTGTAGAGCCCGCTTTCATTGTGTCCACTAAGAATGAAAACAAGAAATCATTATTGGCTAAGCTGTCGTAATTAAGGATCACAAGAGATGATATGAACACCCTACAATGATAGATCAGGCTGTAAAGCACACGTATATCAACTACTCATATATACACCGTACACCCGAGCACTGTGCATGGCATCAAGATAATATTTTTAGGAGTGGCACTCAAAAAACTGTATTAATTCACTTCACAAAACGTTCCTTTAAACAAAGAATATGCATGATAAATCTCACAGAAAGAGCAGTTGACGGAGTACTTAACGGGAAGCAGGCAAGTATTAGACAGTCACAGTACAAACTTTTCATCTTCCTTTACGCCAAACATTCAACACTGCAACATGTGTTTAACACTGGAATCCTTCATTTCAGGCCAAAAAAAAAAAACATGTGCTTAGCCAAGTTCAAGTGTTCAACACTTGGAAAATAACCAGTGTTCGATGCTTCTAGAAGAGTCTTAGTAACACAGCTTGTGACTTGGAGATGACAAGCTCAACTCCCATTAGCAGCGCTAATTGTTGCTTCACTCCAGGTTGATAACCAAATCAACATTTCCCGGTGGTTCTATGTATCGTTGCTCTCCAGTAACAAGTTTGGAGGCACACACTTACCCATTACAACAGCAACATTAACCCAATGCCACATTATCTTACTGTTATCATTTCAGTATATAACCAAGGACATGAGAAACCCTATATGGAATACAATTACAGATGCTATCATGCTACTCCAGTCATCAGCCACTACTACTCACCCTGAATTCCAGCATTTTGAACACGGGGGTATTCATAAACACGACTTCTGTATCCATGTCTTTTCATTGAAATATTACAACTTCAGAGAACACTAGAGCCAACTCCAAAAGTTAATGTCCCATGAGAGTTCTCTTCCTCTATTGTAAGGGAACTTTAAAAAAATGAACTTTTGTACTTCTCAACAGAGGCCAGCTTTCACATTTCCGAATGGGCACACCACATAAACCAAAGCAATCACTCGAGTTTTAGAGGTTACTGTTCCTCCACCAACACAGCTTCAGATCCTGATAGAATCTCTCTCCAAGTTGTGTAAGGATAGTAAACTACTGAAGTCATGGACCTATAGGTGCGATATTTCCTACCCTCTATCCTATGGTAGGATGCGCCTAACTCATAAAAGATTCGTCTCCGTACCTTTTTCTTTTCTAGAAGGAGCAGGGTTGAAAGTGCTGGTTTGATAGGGAGAACCAGCCTTTACAAAAATTCGAAAAACAAACATCACCCTTATTATACGCTTCATACTTCAGTAAACTATGTCGGTGTGGTTTACCTATCCAACAAGAGCAGATAAACAATGCTCTCTCTATGACTTCCTTCGGATGCATCAACTTTTCCATGAGCATCACATTGACTATCAACTAATAGATTGTCATTCATATGCCTATACATCTTGTAATACCACCAAGCAAGACTAGGGAAAAAAAAAAAAAAACATGACAGTGAGAAATCGCTACAAAGACGCAAGCCTGCTGAATAACAGTTATTTATGTAATCTGCGAATCCCCGATAACTAGTAATACTCAGTTGACCATTATATAGTAGTCTAATGCTATGACCCTGGGCACTATGCAACGAATGACTACATGCAATTCATTGGGCAACAATATAAGTGGCATTATGAAGGCAAAGAATTTGGACTTCATGTCATTGCCCCCAGAAATTCAAGTAACATATAGTTTTCCAGAACTATCCTCATGCAACCAAGCCTTTCTATTTCATTGGAGAAAGGCAAGCATAGTTAAAGTAGGTTGTTAAACTTGGATAGAAGACAAAGTGATTATTCTTACTTCATGAGTTGCTTAGCTGGCATTGATACTTAGGGATGACAAAGTGAATCAAACTTAAATAGCAATTCTAGAGAAGACACTTGTCTTTGTAAAGGGCTAAAAACACATAAAACCTTGATTGCTGCACCATCAAATCGAAAACTCAGCCTAAAGCCCTAAACCCATACATAACCATCCAAAAGTTCATGAGCTACCATATGATCTTAGTGGGAGTGGAGAGGGGTTCGCCAAAATCAATCCTCGTTACAAACTAGGCTTAGGCAGAAGTCGATCGAATAACTTTCGCATCTGTAAGTTAACACCACATATCGCAGCTCAAATGAAAATTGCTGTTTCACCATCTAGAGACAAAGGATTTGCATTAAGCAATTAAGCACAACATATTGAAGCGAAAAAAGAAATTTGTGCAGCCTAGCATGTCATCTAATTCCACGTAGTCCAAATATATGTAAGACTGAATGGAAAATGAGCACAGAAGAAATACGCTTTTCAGATGGAAGTCAAACGCACAGACAAAGATAGTGGCAGGGAAGCCAAATAATCATAGCATCCACAATTAAATAATCATAGCATCTCATAAATGTAACAGATATACTTATCAACAAAACAATACCTTGCTCATTTTTAGCAGTGAAGACTATGATTCCAGTCTCATCCCCGACCAAACATTCGGCAAGTTTTGTTTGGCGTCCTTGAGACTCAGGGCGGCCTCTCTGCATAACCATCTTGGAATTAATAATCTTGACAGTGAGGTTGTGGCCACTTGTACCAGGCCTTAGCTGTTCAACCTTAGTAAACACTGGTTTCCTCATTTCTGGTTTTGCTTCAGCCATCTCGTCAACACCTTCATAAAACACCACAAGTAAAGAACTTTAATCAAGACGACTAACACGGACCTTCAGCCACAAGACCGGACAAAGGGCAGAACGATAGATTCACCAAAATCAATCAAAACTTCATTCCTCTACCAACAGTTAATTCAACAAAAATCAATTCCTTGGTAAGCTTGTTAATTGACTGATCATTACATATATCAATCGAAAAACGATAACACTCCCAACTTCACAACATATTGGTGACAACCACACCAACAAAGCCTTAGTCCTAAACAATTGGGGATCGGCTACTCCAAACGAATTTAGGGTCGGCTAACATGAACCGTCATAAGAAACCGTCACAAACCACAAATGATCAACACAAAGTCACAAATTACATAGTCTGATGAGTCAAGTATTTGATTAACCAAACAAATAACGATAACAAGACCTAGCAATTTGATTTTAGCAATTTTCCCAACAGTAATTACTAATGAAGACAATTAATAACGAACATCCACACCAATTTAATTAAGATACATAATCTAAGCGTAAGCGTGAAGAATTCACACTTGATCGTCGTGTTTGATTGAAAAACAAAGTTAGACAACAACAAGACGCAGAAAACATCATATATACACAAAATATGTGAATTAATCAGTGGGATTTTAAGGAGGACAACAACAACAACAAAAAATTCAGAAAAAAAAAAAAAAGGAACATGGGCAATCATAATAATCAACATTGAACAAAACCCAGTAGCACAAATTTAATCAAACCTCAATTAACGATGGATTAACAGAGTAAAAGAGAAGAAAGGGAGAGCGAGCAGTGTTCTTACCTGGGTTTCTAGCGTAGTGAAGAAGGGTTCAATTGGCTCGATGAGATCTATGAGAGACGGAGGAGAGAGAGAGAGGGGGGGGGGGGTTTTGAAGTCGGCCGTTTTGTTTCTGGGGTTGCTGAGTCAGCTCCACATACGTAGAAAGTAGTTCGAGTTCGAGTTGAGTTTTGACATACTGTATAACTGTATATCTCATTTTGTGTCTCGAATTTGAGTTTATTCATTTTAAATACTCACTTAATTACCGACTGAAAACGCGGGAATCCTCTTCAAAGAAGGGAAAAAAAAAAAAAAAACGCGGGAACTGCTTGGGACAAAAATATTAGTAGAAGATATAAAGAAACGGGTTATGAAAAACATTCCTAAGAGAACGATTCTAGCTTGTTTTGTTCTTTTATGGTATTCAAGATTAACGGTTTTACAAATGGGATCTGTAATATATATGTTGCCAATTGGCAATTGTCGTCGTGTACAATCCTCGATTTTGGTTTTGTAGTTCAAGCTAGACTCACATTTTTAGTAGTTTACTCCGTACGTGTGAAGTGTTAACCAGAGTCTTTGTTAGCTTTTGAAAGTTAAGGTAGATTGGTTTTGGACCATATCTTTACTAGTAAGTTGTGGTTAATTCTTGTGAACAATACAATCTAGGGTATTCAATTCTCTGATGATTTCAGAGTAGCATTATTTGATACTGTATAATCTCCTGCTACATAACATTCAGTGATCTACAAATTTAGGTACAATTTACAGCATTTGGAGAATACAGAGTCATGGTAAAATAGCCATATGGGATGGGGTGAATGACTACTTTTCCTGTGGCACGGTTAGTTTCAAGGTAAGAAAACGCTTCATCGACTTTGTCGAATGGGAATGGTCCCTTTGGATCCAGCAGAGGCCTGACCTTGCCACTCTCTAAGTAGGGGTTTAGCTTCTTCAAGACTTCTCCGTTTGATGTCACCACAAACCTGAAACCTGGTGGTGAAACCGCACCTGTTAAGTACACGACACTGCCCCCTTCTTTCACTGCTTTGGCCGACCTCTCTCCTTCTCCTGTTGTTGATCAAGGCAAGGCAAAAGTTCAATGTCAAAACATGTTAAGATTGGCTTACAAATTGGAATAGAACAGGTTAAAAAGAGCTACTAAGTGACACTAAAATCCTGTTAGCAATAATGCTAGCACAAGTACAGGTGCGAAATCTTAGGGAGCAGTCCTAACTCCTATGGTAATTCAAGGATTAGAGGAGACTCGAGAGCCTGTGAAGCTTCCAAGTGGAAAACTCAAATCTGTACCTTAAAACTTTAACCACGTTTTATTGTAGGATGGTCTTTAATGATACATGGGAGCTATGGGTCAAAGCTTATAGTGGAAGTTCAAGACTATCACGTCACCTTCCAGTCTCAATATCTTCTGAAGTACTCAATATTTCGAAGAACAATCAATTGTATAGGAAAGTTCATGATCTAAGCTTTCCGAAAAGTGGTCATATGCCTTAAATGGTTAAGTAACGAAGGAGATATGCTTGTTTTAAGTTGAGCTGTCCAGTTTCTACGCGGGTACACAAGAATGACCGAATCTTCTATATTCTCCAAGTCATGCACGTCCAAGCTAAGGAAGTTCTTAGTAGATATAATTCTCACTATTATTTAGTTTCCAAATAATAAAGGAGCCTATGAGGTTTCCGAGTTGTTCTAGTTTAAATAAGTCGGAATTAAGGAAAGTTCTATTAGAACCTTACCTTATTCTCTAAGGTCTAGATGAGTCTATTTAGTATAAATATAGAGTCTTATTGTATTGTTTTTCAGATTAGATATACAAGTTTGAGCATTAATATCGAAGAGTCGAAGGGAGTTTCCTTCAAAATCTTGGCCTTGCGAGGTATTCTTTTGGTTTGTACCTTGTTTCTATGTGATCTTGGTGCTTGCCGTTTGTTTGTGCTTGTTTCTTTGTGATCTTAGTACAAATTAGTCTTAGTCGAGTATTCTTGCGAGGATTCTAGACTAATTCATATCCTTTATTTTCTGTTTTAATTCCGCTGCGTTACAAATTCAAAAACACATAAAAATTAGAGTAAGTTTTACATCAAATTGGTATCAGAGCTTGGTTATAACAAACTTCTATGCTTTGTTAGTCTTGGTGAGGTTGATTTTGGTTTATCAATGAATTATAAATTTCCTAAGTTTGATGGGAGTGGTGATTCTGAAGATTATTTAAATTGGGAAAGAAAGATCGAGCGTAAATTCAATCGAATTGGTTTTGATGATCGTGAAAGATTCGATCATGTGAAACTTATTTTGGTGAGAGACGCATTCCATTGGTTTGAAATTTTGAAGAAGCGACGCAAACATGAAGGTAAGTGCAAGATTCATTCGTGGGAAGTACTCAAGTGCAAGCTACGTAAACGATATATGCCAAGAAACTTTATTGAAGATGTGTCGTATAAGAAGCCATCAAATGAGCATGAACAATCAAGTAGAGATCTTGTTTTTTTGGGCATGATGAAAAAACTTGATCGTATGCAAGATGACTTGATGAAAGTTAGGAGTGCATGTTTTGTAAAGCATGATTCTTGTGAAGACAAAGGAAAAATCAAAGAAGTGATCTTGGAGGAACAATCGCAAGTACATGAATTCATACAAATCCAAGAGCATGAAGAGATTGAGATTAGTGATCAAGACAAAACATTGGATCTTCATGATACTTCTAAAGAGGAAAGCATTGATTCTTCACTAAAGTCTTTTGGGGAAAACGAAATAAAGAGTGCGATTGAACATGAGGTTCTAATTGAAGATGAGATAGATGACAAATTTGTTTACCACAAATTTGAGACCAAGATTCCATACAAATCATTAATTGATCGCTATATTGATGAGAGACTTGAAGAAGATGTCAAAGGTAAATCCTGTTTGTCTTTCTTTCTTTATAACAATGGCATCGAAGTGAAAGATGAACAATACAACTCTAAACTTGATGTCCAAAACATGATGGACCATGAGAAGTTTAAAGAAAAGAGAACAGAGATTGAAGATCATGGTGTCGAAAAACTCATCAAGTACATTGAAGATGATGAGTTAAAGGACTTGTGCATATGTTTGGTGTTTGTACTTCTCTTTTTGATCCTTGTATATGATCCGGGTGGTTGTGAGAATGTGTTTCTCTACTATAGGACTTCAGATTCGAGGACGAATCTTTTCAAAGAAGGGGAGAATGATACATGGGAGCTATGGGTCAAAGCTTATAGTGGAAGTTCAAGACTATCACGTCACCTTCCAGTCTCAATATCTTCTGAAGTACTCAATATTTCGAAGAACAATCAATTGTATAGGAAAGTTCATGATCTAAGCTTTCCGAAAAGTGGTCATATGCCTTAAATGGTTAAGTAACGAAGGAGATATGCTTGTTTTAAGTTGAGCTGTCCAGTTTCTACGCGGGTACACAAGAATGACCGAATCTTCTATATTCTCCAAGTCATGCACGTCCAAGCTAAGGAAGTTCTTAGTAGATATAATTCTCACTATTATTTAGTTTCCAAATAATAAAGGAGCCTATGAGGTTTCCGAGTTGTTCTAGTTTAAATAAGTCGGAATTAAGGAAAGTTCTATTAGAACCTTACCTTATTCTCTAAGGTCTAGATGAGTCTATTTAGTATAAATATAGAGTCTTATTGTATTGTTTTTCAGATTAGATATACAAGTTTGAGCATTAATATCGAAGAGTCGAAGGGAGTTTCCTTCAAAATCTTGGCCTTGCGAGGTATTCTTTTGGTTTGTACCTTGTTTCTATGTGATCTTGGTGCTTGCCGTTTGTTTGTGCTTGTTTCTTTGTGATCTTAGTACAAATTAGTCTTAGTCGAGTATTCTTGCGAGGATTCTAGACTAATTCATATCCTTTATTTTCTGTTTTAATTCCGCTGCGTTACAAATTCAAAAACACATAAAAATTAGAGTAAGTTTTACATCAGATGGTCTTACTCAAAACTCGTAGATGATGAAACATTCACATGGATCATCAAGTAGGTAATCCACAAACACACACTTATGGACATGTTTTCTTGTAAGGAAACTCTTCAAGGGAACGCAACACAATAGGAAAAACCCTCTATCTAATTTTAACATGAGATTCAAGAGATCAGGGATCTTACCAACTGCATCATACACAACATCAAATTTTTCCGACAATTCCTCAAACTTCTCTTTTGTGTAGTCAATAGCTAGATCAGCGCCAAGACTCTTCAAGAACTCGAGTTTCCCTGTACTAGCAGTAGCTGCAACTTTTGAAGCGCCAAACACTTGTTTCGCCAGCTGCATTGTCAGAGAGAGGCATTAGCTTATGCAGGATCCTAAATATAGAACTGTATATTTGGCATAAATTATGATCCTGATTTAAGCTCATACCTCATGTTAGACACTCAACACTCGAATATGGTATGACATTTCTACCCTACATTCTAGACCTAAAACATAATATTATTCATAAAATAGCCGCGTTTGAGTAACATAGGTCCTGTGTATACTGTTACACCTGATATATCATACAATTTGCTAAAACAACAAAGAAACAAGGTAATGTACCTGAATTACAAGGGATCCAACACCACCAGCACCACCCAAGACGAGTATAGACTTCCCGGTAGAGAAACCGGCTCTTTCCAAACCTTCATAGGCAGTCTCAATTGCTAAAGGGAGTCCAGCAGCCTGTGCAAAGTCTAGACTTTTCGGTTTTAAGGCCAATAGTTTTTCCTCTACAGCTGTATACTCTGCCAGTGAACCAGATTGCTTTGGTCCATCTAGTGCCTTCTCATGGACGTCTCCATACACTTCATCGCCGACTTTCAGTTCTTTCACTTGACTTCCAACCTTTACCACTACACCAGCAACATCATAGCCTGGGACAGTCTGCACTAAAAGGCAGTTGTTCCTAAGATGTAAAGTTTATTTAGGATAAAATTGCTTAGTAAACTATTTTTGCTACTTATATCGTGAAGTAGCAGTTAGTCGACACAATTTTCTACACATTTTCCCCAAGGCAATTCGTAAATAGCTTCTCTAACAACAAATTATAAGGTTGCGTAAATCTGATCCTTCCTCGCAATAGGTAAGAGTTTCCTTTATCTTTCCAACACATGATAAGGCAATTGTTGTAACTTGTAAGATGCATAGTCTAAATACATGTGATAACCAAAATTCTGACATAATGGATTTACAGTTCAGTTTTAGCACTCAAAAATCTACTTTCTTCTAAACATTATATTATATGGTGAATAAATAATGTTTCACTAAACTATTTACGATTGTGAAGCAGCAGTCAGTCGATGTTTTCAATTGCATATGTGCACACTACTAAAAAAAGGAATTGTGGGAGAGTGGGAGAGTGAGATTACAGGAAGAGGAGAGTCAGAAGCCTTAAACTTGCCAAGTCTTCTCTTAAAGTCAACAGGGTTAAGGGCAGCAGCAGCAACCTTAACCAAGACTTGGTCATCCAACAAGTCAGGTACTTTAACATTGTCCTCCAACTTAAGGACATCAACACCACCATATTCCTGATATACCCATGCCTTCATTTCTGTGGGTATGGTACTTGGGGCTGTATCAGCTGAAGGGGCAGTTTGGGCCATTGCTGATATTCTAAAACAAGGCCAATTCTGCTGAGTACTACCCTTGTATATTATGTTGCTTCTGAATGAAGATTTTCTGGTGGTTTTGCTGAGGGTTGAGAGGGAGGAGAGTGAAAGGGAAGCTTGATTGGAAGAAGAAGAAGAAGTAGATGAGGAGTAGAGCAGTGGAAGTGAGGATGTGGTTGTCATTAGAGCTTCCATTTCTGCTTATCTCCTTGCTACACCTGCCTGCCACTCTTAGGAGTTTTAGTCTTTAGTACTCTCGACAGTTATAAGAGGAAGAGTGATGCTATGTTCACTCTCTTTGGAAGAATGACAAGAAATACTTAATATTTTATTAGTTGTAATTTATAAGTGGTGCAATTAATGCTACAAGCAAATTATTATTTTTTTGTTGAATAACCAATAAAAATTTGAGTGTTCCTTGTCACTCTCCCAAAGAGAGTGACCATAACATCCCTCTAAGAGGAATGGCATTGATATAGAGTTATTACTCTTTCCGTTTTTTTACATTGTTGACGTGTGGTTTGAATGCACGAGCAATTTAAAGAAAAATCCAAATAAACAGATAGTTCATTTGCTCATATAAGCCGATAATTAGATTGTGTTTCACTGTTTCCACATTTAAGTCCTCATGTAATATGTCTACTCCTACGATAACTTCGCCCGGTAACAATAACACTGACTCTCACGGATTTTTTTTTGTTATCAATAATAATAATATTCGAGTGGTTGTTCCATATCGAGAATTTCGAAATGAAATGTACTCAAACATGCTTTGTATTATTAATTTTTTAACTAAAAGGTTTTAGGGTGAAACAACGACGAATTTAATGATAAACCAATACAGAGTAATTCTCTAACGTTTCTACTTGGAAGATTCAAGGGACACTTGTTTTTCCCCTTTTTTTTTGGGATGTCACACATCACAAATTTGTGCTATGGCTAGAGGTGTGACACCTGTATGGCACATTGTACTCGAACTTACTTTGACTGACCCTGTCTTAATCTGGGTCGGGTCCAAATATTTTGATGGGTCATACTGATAAACGAGAAAAGATCCGACCCAAGACAAATTGGGCCATTTTATGATTGGCCCATAACTCTAATACCAAATAGTCAAAAAAAAAAAAATCTCTTCTTTGTTATTCTTCTTCCAACAGTTATACGGCTGACCTTCCCAAACACCAAAAATTCTCTGTTAGATCTTACCGAACAACCTTAGGAAATCAGGTGTGTTTTATTCCTTAATTTAATCTTGTATGTGGGTTTTACTCTTTTTTTTACCGTATTACTGCAGTTTTTACCCTTTTTTTTGGGGGGGGGGGCAGTGATTTTATTGTTGAATTATTGTATGTGTCTCGATGATTTATTATCAGGATATAAGTGGGTTTTTTTACCGTTGTTTAATCGCAATTTGTGAAATAAAAGTGCCCATAATATTGTACTTGGATGAAATGCTTGAAATTTGATGGATTTGGAGTAGAATTTTGCAGATTTTGAACTTAAAATGAGCTATGATGAAGAAATTGTAGGTCCATTAATTTCATCATAGTTATTGATATATATAGTTATTGATATGTTAAATTCATATTTTTGCACTTGTTGGCTTTTAAGATGGCTAAGTGTTCAATTTATCCCATGTTGTATTTGATGCGAATTCGAGATGGGTGAAGTAATTATTTCTTTGTGTTTGTTGGGTTTATTTTTGAGAAACTATGTTGAACTCGAGTACCCCGTCTTAACTACTAGGCCGAGACTTACTTGGTTGGTTTGAAGTGGGGTCGAATGTGAAAAGCGAGTTACTTGAACTACTACAAATAGTTTTGTGGGAATTGGTTCTCCGAGAAGTGGGATTTTGTGATTGTTCTTTCTTTGACTGGAAATTGGTTTCTTTTATTATGGTTTAATGAAGGCATCGAGTATCGACTAAATGGCTGAATCTAAAGAAGGGAGGAGGAAGCCGGTGTTTACCAAAATTGATCAGTTACAGCCTGGTACTAGTGGCCATAACCTCGTTGTCAAGGTTGTAACTGCGAAGTTAGTTATGCAGAGAGGCAGGCCTGATGGACCTCAAATGCGACAGATGCGCCTTGCTGAATGTTTGGTTGGAGATGAGACTGGAATTATTGTATTCACTGCTCGGAATGATCAAGGTAAGGTCTTTATGTGTATAGGGTACTATTGTGATTTTGTGAATTCATTAGTGATGTTGTATGCCTAGTCGTATCCATTTTTTACTTATTGTTCTAGCACATACGGTTCCATTCTGACAATATTACTTTGGTGTCCGAGTCCATCTCGTTGTCAATATTACCTTTTCTTCGTGAAGAGAGTTAGGCCTTTTAAAAAAAAATTAAGAGGGAAGCAATCTAGGAGATACTATGCCCCTTTCTTCAGAGCATATCAAAGTAATACACTCGGAAAAAGCCTCAAACTGTTAAAAGGAAGCTATCGTAACCTGTCAGCAGGGCTTTGGGCTTGCTTTGTATCTCCAAGCTAAAACGAATATATCCTTCGGGTGATATAAGTCTGGAATGCTTTAGTTTCAATCCTGGGCATTACTAGGTTTTGCCACATCTTGTCTCTTAGGGTGTAATAGCTGTGGTTTAACCTATGTCTTCTTTTAGCTGGATGTTGTCGATTTTCTTTGCTGCTCATTACATGTACCAACATCTACATATCCTACAAGGCTACAACTGTACATGAGCATAGTAGAACTGTGAGTTGTAACTTGCTAGTTATAACATGAATCGTTACATAGAGAGTGATCAATGTGGTAACAATTGATATCTTTGTTCTCCAGTGGATAAGATGAAAGCAGGGAGTACAGTAACTTTGCGCAATGCCAAAATCGACATGTTCAAGGGATCAATGAGGCTTGCAGTGGATAAATGGGGGCTTATTGAGGAGGCAGAACCAGCAAGTTTTGTGGTTAAGGAAGACAACAACCTGTCTCTTATTGAGTATGAGCTCGTGAACGTTGTTGAAGGGTGATTTGCAACCATGGTAAACTCTTGCTCACCGGACTCTCTCAAGTTTGGATTCAGAAGAAAGAAATAACCAGGATATCAAACAAACATAGTGTTATAATGTCATTTTGTCTCTGGTCATAGTCTAGGCTGCTTGTAAACTGAACCTTCCTGCTCGGAGGAAGATCTCAGGGCCTTTAGTATCCCCTCCATTGTTTTGGTAATATAAAGAGTTGAACATCCAGCCGTTGAGGGCAGGATTGGTTAATTAATCCGATTCCAGGGGGAAGGATAGTACCCAAGAGTATATGCTGTAGTTGAATCGAATCCAGTAATAATTTGTCTTCGGATTTTTGTCAGATCGATGAATAAATTAACTCATACTTGATGGTTTCTTTATATGGCGTGTTCTAGTCGAGGTTATTTGATTTATATGCTCAGCTTACTATCCTCACCTTGGTTCTGCTTGATGCACTGCTTCTCATTTCAGATGTGAACCACCTCTGGTGCCCATACTAGCCATTGTCTTGTTCTGATCAGGTTTGGTGCTGCACCTGGTTATGACCGCGTTGGTGCAGTTTTATGATCCTAGTTGCACCAACTTATTCGCGTCAATGCAGATAGTTACCAGTTATCACCATAGAAAGCATATCACAATTTATGGACCATTCGGGTCTGTAGCTTGAAGCTGAGAAATCGGCATCTGACCAACAGTGTTGCGGTCTGGGCCTTCGGTCAAGTGGTGCAATGAAAATTGTGATTAGGGCGAGGCTCAGTTACATTTTTAAAAATATGTGAGAAATTATGAAAAACGAAATCAGTTCATTGAGACGTTATTTCCGCGTGTACACACACATTGATTAACAGTAACAAAAGAAAATGGCCAATTGATATACAAGATACATCAGTAAAATTAGAAGCTTTTGAGTTCACTAATTATTCAAAAAACATTGCTTGATTAAGGTAAAGATTATGCAGAGACGAAAATGGAAACTTAAATTACTGGAACTGTAAATGATCAGGAGTCGAAACTGATGTCACTCGATCTCTTGGTTTATACTTTGATAACTGTAGATGACACTGCAAAATCAAGGTTCCATGTCTCAAAGGAGCCCTTAACAAAGTCATAATGTGCACCCTTCAATGCCAGTGTCTTCTTCAACACTGCTTCTCTTACAAATGGGTATGTCAACAGGTTCCCAAGCGAAACATTCACGGCTTCCTGTAACATTTCAGACCGCCAAATCAATAACTTACTATATTATCCTTCTACGATATCAAAAAGACGCAATTTCAAGGAACATTCAACTATCATCAATGTTTCTTTAATTCTTTTGTGATCTACGCACACCTGACCTTCATTTACCTTGCCATAAACGAGAGCCTTTAAGGGCTTGCGGAATGTTAAGGGGCACAATGTGACCCATTTCAGTATTTTGGTATAAAATTCATATTATATAGTATATAATCACATCAACGGTAGTCCAAAATTAACCTAGGTAATACCATATAAGGGAGGTTAGAACTTCACCTTTTCGCAGTGAGAGCACTGTTCATTGAACTCGGAATCGCACTTCATAGATTTCACCTTGGTTTTAGCAGGTTGACAGATCTTGACCCAAGCTTCAATGAAATCACTGAGCATCATGAAGCAGCACCAGACAGGGGAGCACAAGTGTTAGTAGTTTAGTACATTTTTTTACCACTAGTAACAAAGGGTATTTTAGATATTACGCTTTCATTCAGAAAACACGGATAATGAAACGTAATTTTAACGAGAGACTCTCTATAGGCATTGAGTTAATGATGATGTATTGATTCCGTCGATTGATAGAGTTGGCAGACGCATAAAAATGATAATGTTCCGTTATTATTGGAGTATTGGGAGATGTTTGAGCTAAAGGACAGTTTTAAGTACAAAATCAAAGAATTTATGTAAAAAGTAGTAAAGTTCTTAATCTCTAAAAGTTAAGAAGTGGTATAGTATTTGAATGTGCTTAATCATTTCAGCCTAAAACCTAATTAGAAAAGCAATTATATTAGAGTTAATATTGAACCAAAAAATAAAATAAAATAAAGGACTTACGTAGAAGTGGAGCCATCTTCAGGCATGGACATAAGACCCTTTATTCCTCCACAGCAGCTATGTCCAATGACCACAATATTCTCCACCTAATATATACCACAAATTCCACTCTTTTTCAGCTTCAATAATTCATCGTATAGACCAACAACGTAATGATACATTGAGAACGAAAAATTATCGGAAATTCTATGTCGATAATCATGAATAATTAAACGTTTTGAAATTACTTAAAACTTACGTAGGATCGGCCTACAACAGGATTATTTTATCCACCTTAACAAGCACTTACAACTAAAACTCTTAAATCTTGTCTTAGAAGTTTAAGTCACCAATACGTTTCTACAACAATAGGTAAACCGCCTTACTTAACTTTCGATTCCAAAGTCAGGTCTAGGAGCTGAAGCACTCTAAGAATCACAGACTTTTATTATTGACCCCTTGACCATTAGTAAAAGTTTATGTTGGTCTTATCATATTAGCGTTGCAGGATAAAAGAGAAGAAAAAAAGGCATGGAGTATATAAATGTCCAATATAAGTGGACAAGATCATAGAAAAATGACAGTGTCAAATTTCCACTAAGAAGCCTTGTCAAAGGAACACCACAAAAAAGAGTTGGTTGCCAAATTGCAGAAAATACTTGCATTTTTTTTTTTTTTATATATAAAGTTAGGTGATGATATTACCTTAAGCTGCAAAACCGCATATTCAATAGCTGCTCCAGTGCCAGAAAATTTTGTCTGCATAAATTAAGTCATGACCCCAACATTACAATATGTTAATGTGTATTACTTAGTCTAAGTGCCCATTATATTGGAGAGACTTATATAATATGTTAATATATTGAGACGGCGTGGTTGCTCAATCTACTATGCTCCAACTTGGAGATCGAGACTTCAAAACTTAGAATCCTCGATTTTACAAGTTGCGGGGAATTGTAGTGATTATAAATCCGTGACTAAATAGAGGCGACTTAGTCCTCTTTTTAGAACCAATGAACGAATACCAACAAAAAAGTAGATATGATTAAATTTTTGATGATGTGAGAAGAATATGAGGAACCTGATCATATGGTGGGACCATGTTAGCGATGTTACGGACCGAGAACGCATCTCCTGGCTGGAAGTCCAAGATGTGTGACGGGCATACTCGAGAGTCTGAGCAGGCAAACACTAGAAACTGCATGTGTAACCGGACAATGAAAAGTTAAGTAATGTTAAATGCAAAAATTGTCAAATGCCCAAAATTTATGATGTATACAACTGTTATGCATAAATCTATAGTGTATCATTGTATCGTATTACTAATAGGCCAAAATACATTCTTAGGTTTTCAGATAACCTATGAGATGAAACTCGGTGACATGATACTATTGTTCAAACTACAAAGTGAAAACACAATTATTTGTGACTAAGATTTCTAAAGATGGAAAAGTCAGTAGCACAACAAATTTGATCCCTAGGAAGCTTCTTGATCAATGATCATCAAATGTTCCTGGAAGGGGAGAGAGAGAAATGGAACAATTCGGCTTTATTATGAACAGAGCAGAGGATACTAGTAGTATAGAGTATAGACATAGTGCCACTTTACAGTCGTACAATCACATGGTGAGCAATTATAGGTGGTATCTGAATATCTGTGTCACTATATGATCATAATTATTCTCCAATCTCCAGCAATTTGGTAAAGTTTAACTCATAATTATCATTCATGATTTACAATATGACAGACATTAAATAGTTTGTGCAGTTTTAAAAGTTGACTATAGTTGAGTAAAAAGGTCTGACCTTAGGACTCTGGCCTTTGGCAAGTTCACCGTACAAAGCAGGATTCTTCCTGTTATAGAAAGGGTAAAAAAAATTGGCAATTAGCATAAGGAGAGAAATCCCATCAGTTGAGGCGAAATACGTGTAAATTTGTGTGGTTTACGGATAGGCTTGTAAACAAGATGAAACTAATTAATACGAGTAATATGTTCCGTTCAACATTTCGTTTTCGTTATGTTCATCAATGATGGACCTCAAGTATTTAAGGAACGAATCGTTAGCCCTTAGGCCTCAGCTACTGAATACTCCGTAATATTCAGTTGGTTATCCCCACATCAATATAGACTGACATTTACAAAAAGTTTCAAAATTGAAAGACATATGAGTCTTACTCCTAAATTAAGACTTCAGTAAACGTACCAAATAGTACGTTTGATGTCATAAATTAAGGATATACTTTACGTTAATTAATCACTGTAGTAAGTGGCTAAGTATTAAGGAGAATAAGGACAACTGACAACTCATGTTTGGTGGATTGTCTCTTTGAAATACTAAAAATAGTACTAATGACCATTTTCAGTCAAACTCAAATTTATCCGCACATACATATGACACCAAAATTTCTGACTCATATCTTCTATATTCAATTGGCATTTTCGCAGAAAATAAGGAAAAAATGAACTTCTAATTGACAAACGCAAGGACATAATATTATTAAAGCAGCTATTTGTTTAATTGAGATAAAATGTACGTAATAATTTCAATTCTTATTTAAATTAAATTATTTCCACATATCTTAAATAAGTACGGACCCTATTATCCGTAAAACTACTACACCACTTGCGTATCATGTCATTTTATCTACAATTGTTTATAAAGTTCCTCAAATCACTTCAAAAAGTTTTTATCTTAATCCACGTGAGTATATTCTCATACCTTTGTACTTATATACCATCACTCTTTGTTAACGTATTCTCATGTAAAAGGTTACAAAAGACAATCAAAATGTGAAAGTAGTCTAATATTGCGTATTACGGAGACGTATTAAATGAAAAAGGATAAAAAGAAGTAAGTAAACGCACTCGTATTTGTCAGCCTTGAAACGCGTGAACCCGGATGTCAAACGCTCATCCGGGTCGAATTCGGGTTTGACCACACCATTTTGGGAGCCCTGTAACTCTGCTGTCAACTGCTTGATTTTTGCGGCTGCTACGTCGTCCAATCCGGCTTTTTCACTGACATTACAAATTATAAGACCTTGTTATTTGTGCCTATATTATGACCATTTTTTGGATAAATTCAGTGTCCCTTTTTACACAGTTTTTGTACGTGTATGTGTGTAACAAATGTAACCTTAAAATGCACGATACTGTAGAAAAACCGAGTAAATTGTACTACTGGAGTAATAGAAAAAAGAAGAAGTTAATTTTAACAAAATTATTGATATGATTATTGATCGTATCCGAACAAAAAAGTTACCACTTGTACATAAGATAAAATACTACCATAATTGTCCATTTACGCATCAAAATTTCAGTAGGAAACGCGTTGGGTATGTAGGTAGGTAGGATAGAATAGGATACATTTCAATATTATAGTCCAGATACACTCATACAAGAATGGTAATAAACCATCTTCAAGAGAAAGTTGTATTAGTCATAAACAACACAAATAATTTCTGTTTTTGACCATTTAAATTCAATTTTAATAAATATGAAAATCGGAAAGATCATGACCCCATATTAATTATTGTCCATTCAGTTGCCATTTGTTACGATACAAAACATTATTAATACTTAGCTACGGAATTGTTTAAGTTTAAGCCCATAGTTAACTGTAACTGACACGTATATTACAATCAGTTATAAATTGGTTGATTTGTACCGTGAAAATAGCATCAGATGTGTGTGTAAGAGTCAAAACACAGACGAATGGGACCCAAAAATTAACGAAAAACGGGCGGCTAAAACGGTCATGTTCACATATCACGCGATCAATCTTAAGGGGCCGCGTGATTTCTCTGACCATCAATTATATATTTTTAATTTGTTGCCAACCAATTTTTTTTTTCTTTTTGACTTTTGTTAGGTGAAAAATGACAGATCACTCAAATAAACATCACACATTTTGTTCTCTGCCAAACTTTTACCGTGATCAATCAATACGTAAAAATGTAAAAAATGGTAATATTTTTATTTAATAACTTTAATTACCTCAGAAGCTTGCTGAGTCCTGCAATGGCTTCCTCGACAGCTTTGCCTCCCATTTTATCTTTCTATCAATTGCCCATCAAATAAATAAAACCAAAAAATCAGGCAAAATTATCTAAAAATCAGAACAAATTAAAAAATTATTTTGTCATAATATGTATGATTTGTAAATTGTGTGATGGATGGGCAAACAATTTAAGAACGTAACAACCCATTAACGTTATATTCTGCGAGGTAAGTGGGGGTCGGATGTATGATTAATAACGTCGACGAAACGGAAGAAGATTGTGAATATGTATTACCTGGGATGATTTTGTTTACGATGGAAGGTTTTTTTTTTTTTTTTTGTTGGGGTGTAATCGACAGAGAGTGAAGAGTCGGAGAATTATTAAGAAAATGAGATGAATGTGATCTATTACTCTATTAGTTTTGGACAGGCAAGGTGCCCCCACTATTGTTATGAGATTGGATATATATAGCAAACAAAACAGGATTAGTAAGTTTTTTTTTTTTTTTCATTTTTTTTTTTTTTGTGTAAACTTTATTGCATCCACTAACTATGGTTAAGGGCCAGTTTTATCTATTGGTGATCCCTGAAAACGGAAAGCCAATTCATATTCATTGTAGACTAAATTTCCTGTTACTTTTCTTTTCTTACTTTTCTGATTATCAGCATACACGTGTCAGATGAACTAAATCCAAACGTAAACAATCGTAGAAAGTTTAGTAAATCCTCCAACTAATGATAAATATGTATATATGTATATCATCAGTTATTCTGATTAAACAATTTTTTTTTTTTTTTTATCGATGACTAAAAAGTAAGTTATGCGGAGTAAATATAAATTACTAAGAGTTAAGAATAATCGATTTAGTGTCAATGCATGTATAGTGAATTATGATGCCTCTTGTCAAAAAAGAATAATTTATGATGATTGAATCATGAACCTTCCCACCAATCGTTTATTCAACCTTCATAAGTACAAGATAGAAATAATGATTGATGAGGTGGTATGGGTAGAGATCATATATGTTGTGTTCTTTAATGGAATGGTATGAGCAAATCAACAAGAGCCACTAGCAATATTTTATGTGTCATTTCTAATTTCATTCTACAAGCTAATTAGTAAGGTGTACTCGTATATAGTATATGTGAGTTACGTGAGATTTTAGAAAACTCGATTGACATACGAAATTTAGCCTATTACAATAACTGATTTACGTAAAACCCACAGGAATAACATCAAGCATATACTTTCTCAAGTTCAGGTTATTACTTAATTAAATTTGTAGCTATTGAACTATATAGACTTCATTTCTTTTTCATTAGTCAATTTCTTTTTCGTCGTTATCGTGAAGGAGAAATGACTAATTAATCACCTAATCTTCCTTTAAATTGTGTACAAACTTATCTACGGGACACTTGTTATGGTATAACTACACATCATTTTCGATATAATTAACATAATAAATTTAGAATTGTTGCACGTAAATTGTGTATTATTAGCACTTGTAATTTAATGAACTTTCCCTTGAAACTTCAGAGGGGACAATTTCTAGTCTGTGAGAAAAGAAATGACCTTTTTTATTTATTGTTTTCCGCTATATAAAAGAGTCAACAACTAAATTAACTAATAATTGAGACATGAAAATAATGGATTAAAATAGGATTAGGGGCTTTGGCCTGTGGTGGGGGCCAGGGGACAACGTTGACTACTCCGATCACGCCCCTTTCTTCTTGGAGGCAAGCGGCAAGCACTAGTTCAATAACACTGTTTTGATTGATAGCTCTCTTTTTATTTGTTTTTGGAGTGGGAGATAAAGTCTACTTTCAATTGATTACTTAATTCTTGTTTTTCCAAAAGGTATATTAAGGAATGTATAGGACAAGATTCATTTCGAGTCAATTAATCAAATTTGAGGGGTTTATTTTCAGCAGGAAGGACACTATTGAATAATTTCTATGAGGTTGGTAAGATTTTAAAGTTGTCTGTATTCGCATCTCCAAGTCACATGCTCAAACCAATATTATCAAGTTACGCGTGGTGGTGCCTATTAATTAGTACTTACGTAGTTAAGGGCGAATCTAGACCCATAAATTTGATATAGTTCTTTTGATATAAGATAAATTTCGTAAGTATTTCTCCTATTTGTTTGGTCTTCTTTTACAGATAAGTATTTCTCCTATTCCGGAATACTTAGACCTTTTGGAAGTATATATTTGGGGGAGGACTAGTGCACCACCCTAAACTACCCCGACCCATAAGTTTGCTCATGTATGTAACGTTGGTAAATTATTTAATTTCGACTATAATGATGTAATGAACAAAGTTGTTACTTAAGGTTGCCAAGAAAAATGGGAGGGTTATTAGAATAATTCTTCTTGTTTTAGTTCATTGAACTCTCTAATTCATTTTTATAAAATGTTACAAAATGTTTAGATACGTTGTATGCATAGTTCAACATTCCCACAAATGTAATTTACGAGTAACTATTGAGTGATTTTTAGCAAGTTGTCACTCGATTACACAACTGTTCCAATCTCCATAAAATAGTTTCAGTGAAAAATGTAAATCGGATCGGTAAGTCAAGAAGTAGTAAAACGAAGTATATTTAATACTATATATTAAAACCTGAAACCAAGTCTTTTCCAGGATGACACTTGGCGTACATTAATTGGATAGAACATAAAAATAGCATTAAATACAATTATCGGTTAGAATATGGTAATAAATTATTATACATTAATTGGATAGAACATAAAAATAGCATTAAATACAATTTTCAGTTAAGATATGATTATAAATTATTATAAAATAGTATAGTATTAGCTAATTTATGGAAAATAATCATTATGCTAATTTATTAGAACAAAGATAAGGCAAAATATTTTTTTTGTAAAACGAGTATAAATAATATAAATATATAGCCCGGGCGTGGCACGGGCATGCAAACTAGTTTAAAAAAAAAAAAAAAGAAGTAAATATTTTTTGTTTACCGGAGGTGCTCGTGCGCAACAAAGCATCATGCATTTCTTAAAGCTTCCTGCCATTTTTACATGTGTTGTACAAGTTCACTCCTCATCAATAGCCTACACAAGTACCATAGGTAAACCACATAACGTTAATGTTAATGAAAAAATTAAAGATCAAGATCGATTCAAAAATTCGGCTAACGACTAGATAATTGGTTGGCGATGCCTCGAATCGTAAACTTGTACTCCGTAGTCCGTACTATGTAATTAAGGGAAACTTTAATGGAATTTGGACAGTAACCATACAAATGGCCTAGAAAAAGACTATACACGCACACAGCACATCTATCCCTTTGGCTTGCGGTTGATCAGATTGCATACTACTTCATCCCAAATTAAACTTCTCATAAAATTTGAAATCATCTCATATAATACTATTCCATGAAAAATTTAATTTGGAACTGAGTGATACTCGAACACCCTCGCAACATTGATACCCAAAAAAACACCAATCTCGTATTTAATACTGACATGGACTGACAACCGCGGACTAGGACTTGTCCACATATGTGGCCGTGTCTTTTGTAAGAGCCCTAAACCAAGTATGGTGTCAGAGCATAATGGGCCTGTTACATTTACTGAGAGTCTAAGAGGCCCACCTACTTGTAAGGGTTGCCTTCTCTCAATTTCAGTCCACTGTGTAAATTCAATCCCTCCCAACCTACAGCAATTATTTTACGTCGGAAAACTCACAGTAGAATCTTAAACGGTTAAACCTAATCGTGTCTTATAAATTATAATGACGGAATTCATTTGCGAGTAACATGTTCACTACAAGGTGATTATACGTCGTAGAAAACAACACACATAAGTTTATGTGTCGATGCATGATGGTGAAAGTAAAAAATAGTTGATTAGAGACTAAAGTAAGACATGCAAGCTAGAACTTGAGTTGCGTAAGGAGAGATATATTAAGAATATACTCGTGCGTGGGTAGGTCGAGCTTATAATTTCACGTTGTAAATTCAATCTAATAACACTTAAAACTACACGACTCTTGGTATTGTAACCTGTCGCATAGCGCGGTTGCACACAAATATACAATATATATACATACTAGGATAAAGAGAGAAGAATTACCGACTCGGAGTGCGTCTTTGCTCGAAATGCTAGCAAGATAGCTTCATATAGGAGTTCTCTTCAGTCGGAAAAATGAAAGTATGGAAAGAAGAAAGACATGCAAATGCCAAGAAAGTTGGAGTTATGATTAGAGAAAGAGTAATAAGGACAATATTATTTAAGTATGCATGCTAGTGGTTGACGTGTACAGTTACAGGAATAACAGGATAAGGAAAGCGAATGGAAACGCAACATAAGCTTCAAAATTTGTGGTTTCGTAGATTAGAATGTCACGTTACAGATAGACGTACTTGCTTCTCAGCTTTTCTAGTCCAACGAAACTCTTTTATGGTCCACATTTTATTTCTCTACTTTCCCTAATTTCCCATCCATATACACCATTTATACATACATGGTAGTTGATACACCTACGACCGGCCAAGAGTAGTACTAGTGTAAAATTACGCGGGCCTGGGCCACACCCGTAAGGAGAAGAGATAGTTCACTTTATAAACCAAGAAGGTTCCATCCTAAAACCAATTGGCTATAGGAGGAGTAACTCCTTGGTTTATATGGTAGACAAATCTCTTCTATTTTTCCAATATCAACACTCCCCTCTCACATATGAGGTCCCTTTTTAAGGGCAAACTGGCTTACCGTAAAGCCAGCTGCATTTTTGCACTGATTTATCAGTGGCCGATTTATCGGCATTTTCGGCCCAAATTAATTCATTGAGACCCAGGACTTTAACCATGGGCTCTGATACCATGTGAAATTACACGGGTCTGGGCCACACCCGTAAGGAGAAGAGATAGTCCACTTGATAAGCCCAAGGAGATTCCATCCTAAAACCAATTGGCAATAGGAGGAGTAACTCCTTGATTTATAAGATAGACAAATCTCTTCTATTTTTCCAATGTGGGACACTCATATGTGGAGTATTTTGGGTGTCACTCTAACAACTAGAGTAGTCATATGCAAACTCGTAACTCGATCGATCAATCAAACGACATGGTAATATGTTTTGATTTCGAGATCGAGCTGTTATTCAATCTGTCCAAGCTGCCCATTAAATTCGCCTTTGATCATACCGAGCTTTGGTATGTATGTAGTTGTATGTTCTAGTCCAAACTAATTAATTGATCTTCCACAAAGTTGCGTAACTTATTAAAAAAAATAAGGGAGGGATAAGAATTCGTTACATCAGCAATTCAGCATGAATGATTAGGCAAGATGGTTTTTTAAGCCATTCATATATAGTGTCATGCATTATCTTCCAAATATTATCGTGCGTGAAGTCTATTTTGAACAATTATTATCAATGTTTCATGCTTTAGCAAGTACTTCATGATCATTGTAAACACTCAAATAATCATAAAATTATGATTTTAACTCTAAAAGTACGGTAGAGGTGTAATATATAGTACCATACGTTTGAACTTACCTAATGTACTTGACATTTATTTTTACTATCGTTACACAATTTTATTATGAGTATAATTTTTTTTACTTCCACGTGCAATTCAATTCAACTACAAATAATTTTCAGCCAGATCCATCTTACTATCGCTCACTCAATAATATTTCAATATCAGAATCACACAAAGGTGAGTACACGACCTAAAATTCAAATTTTACTATGATAAATGGCTAGTTAATACTTTGACGATTTTGCCTTGAGTAACATCCCTTGAATAACACACTTCTACTTTACGTTTGTTCAAATTACACTATAGATCACATAATTTGATCTAATCATAAAAAAGACACTACTAAAATAAAAAGACGTAACTACATGATATCGAAATCAATACCATCCGATAAGCCGTATTTTAACAAAATCCCCTAAATGACCACCACACTAAAGACAGGGGATACCAAACAATCTTTCTCATTAATCCTCCACTTTAATTCCCTTTCTTTCTCTCTTTTCCAAATTCGGTGGCAATATAAATTGAAAAAATTACACCGCAAGACTTGATTGATATGTCTTCCTCAATAAGTTTGGCCAAAAATACATGCAGAACTAAGGCAAAAATTCAGAGGAACTCCGCATCATTTCTCAGCTAATTACATCATCTGCAAAACCCAGGTACACAATTTTCACTACCCACTTCGAATTTTACTTTAATTTTTCCATGATCAACTCTATTATTTATTTCATAGTCATGTTAGAAATCATGGGGAACCAAAAAGATTGGATTTTTCAGAAAGTTTGATGGGAAATTATCGGGTATTCGGGTTATATTTGGGTTAAGGTATGTGGGTCGGGTCGGGTTGGGTTGGGTGTTTGACCCGAAGCTGCGGTGGGCTGAACTTTGGGTCTGCTGGTGGGCCAAGTTAAATTGTGGATATGGTCTTAACGGTTAACTGTTGATAAATAACGGAATTACCTACCATCGATTGCCAGTTTGCCACCCATATATTCCGGACTCATCCCACTTGCCAAACGAGCTTTTGGTAAAAGTACGTGAAATCGAATTTTGAAATGTGTTGTGAAGGGAGTATTAAAACTAATGTTATGCTATGAAGGATAGATATGTGTTAGTGTGTTACATACACTACTTTGTTTAGTTGTACAATTGAAGTTGTAACTTAATTGAAACGTTACATTGTTTGTACTTTGTAGTGGCATACCGACATAACATATGGTCTGGTACAAGTCCTTGTTATAAGCTAAAAGCCGCTTTGCGACAATCTTGTCTGTGGACTCTTTAAGTGTCTTTGATCTCTTAGTTGTTAGCCAGAAATCTACGGTGTTGTTGTTGGAATATGAATGCGTTATCGTATACTGTATTGTTTATGGTTACCCACATTGGTTTCTTTATTTATGAATTATGGCTTCCTCATTAGGATGAAAGAGTATGTTTGACGTTTTCTTATTAGTTACGACTGTAGGAGACTGGGAGCATGGCTGCAAGGCATACTTGCCTTGATATGTATGAAAGGCGTAATCTTTCACTAGGGCTATGATAAGACATTGCTATAAATTACTACTAAAAATAAAATGTTTTGGGAGTTCTTAAGTTCTTTTACCAAAGTTTAAACTAAGGCCCTTCTATAATGAGAGAGTACAGTGCATCTTCGAAATTTTGAGCCTGTAAATATAGTTCAGTGAACTGTGAATTGTAATGCCTTGTGCGACTGTGTTGAACTGTTGATCACCTTTCACATCCAATAGACGTGTTTGAGAGATTGTTCCGAGCTCTTGCACTCAAATTTATCAGCAATTGGCTTTTCAATCTCGTATGTTGTGACCTCAAAATCTAGTTACCTAGACGTGTGTGAGACTTGGAAGACAAAAGTTTGTATGTGCTACATGTATCAGTACTTATCTTCTTGGAGTTTGATGAGGCTACATGATTTGGATATTCACATTCCATGTTCCATGATCTCATCTTGGAACTTGTTGCTACAATACTTCAGAACTAAATAAGTAGTCGCTTTTTCGAGCTGAATATTCCAAGTACCCAATCAGGTTAGCAAAAGGCTTTTCGGATGCTAGTATTGTGTGTGGTACAGATCATGTTTGTATGGACTCGATGGTTGTATCTAAGCTGTATCATGATCTTTATTTTTCTTCTCCTTTCACTGTGAACTCTGTTCAGTTTTATACCTGAAATTAAGAAAGCTAGGGAGCTCTATTTAGCAATCTGGATCCTCCCTATACCTTATGAATGTTAATGAGGTCTTCTTAGATGTCTTTTCTATGCTATGTCGTGCAGTGACTATATTAAAGAGAAATATATCAGTGCTAGAAAGTATTTAATTTAGAACTTCCCCTGTATTGGTTCCCACTAAAGTGTTGGGTCTTTCGTGCTCGTGAAGTATTCTCAACTTCCTGGATTTTCCTTTCTATTGTAGGTACTAGGGATATGGTCACTCATTTTCCTTCTACTGCACTTTCGTGCACAGAGGTTGCACCTTGTGATGTGCAAGTTTCACATGTAGGTTCAGCCGATCCGCAGAATGGATGTCCTCACTCTGCAGCACAAACCCTTAGAAATGTACATATTGTAAGTGCATATTGTGATTTGGTTTCGCTTGCACACGATTAGCGCCTGTGCTTGCTGCATACAAGTTTAGCTTGTACCTTTCGAGGGGGTAGGGGGTGGGCGGGCTTTAATTACAGGCATTGATTATGTTCCATGTTTCCTCTCACCCGTGACCCTTCCATGACAATTGGTTGATCCTAATGCTGTGCTTTAACTTGTCAGTCAGCTCAGTTGATGGAGGATTTTCTTGATATTGCCCATAACAACACCAACAAAGATCTCGAGACATGTGGAGTTCTTGGTGCCTTTCTTGTGAGAGTCCTTTCTTTTTAACCTTTCCCATCTATGTTCTTTATGGCACCCTGAATTAATGAGATGCTTTTTGGAGTATATTTACTTTACTATTCTGTCGATGTCATCATTGCATATTATCCATCATTCTTATATTTGTTAGCTCCATCTGTTTTACTCTTGTACATTATTATTGTATACTGAAGATTAAGCTTCTTGGATCAATGATTTTTGCCTGCCGACTCCATAGTTATGAGTTGATCGAGCTGTCTCTCTAATAGGACTTACTGATCTTCTTAAGTTGAGGCGATCCTTGCTGTTTGATTTCAATATTACTAACCGTAACCACATGATAAAGTAGAACCTTACATCACATTTTCTGATCTCTCACAGTGTTCGTACTTGACCACTTATGATAGCAATTTCACAAACAGGTGTTTGCTGGTAGTATCTTCTGCTTCCGATGACACTAGTAGTTAACAGTTGATGGCTGCGTCTTTCTGGAGCATTGAGGACATGCTATTTCTGTGACTTACCCTGAAGTATGAAGTTCTGTGGATATCTATGTCTACTGCAGAAAATAACATACTTCATTGGTTGGAAACTTGGAATTATTAGGTCTCCTTTTATGCGGACTTATTAAGCATCTACAGTTCTAGGCTCATATGACTGAATAGATCTATATTTGTAGCATTTGTGTTTCTACATTAAATGATTTAGCTGCTGTAAACCTAAAACTGTAACCGAGTATAGCTGTTTCCTTTTCAAAAGTTATTTTGCCTTTTGCTAATTGTTTTCTGTTCTGTCACTCAGAAAGAGCAAATACTGTATGCAACCACACTAATAATCCCAAAGCAGGAATCGACTTCTTGTTCAGTGAGTTTCTGTGACGATACCTTTACATTGCTTCTCTGCACCTTCTATATGATGGACCATTATAGTAGCCTGCTTTTCCTAACCATTATGAATTCTAGTGTCAGGCGTTACATGAAGAGGATATTTTTAACATACAGCATGACCGTTCCCTTATTCCTGTTGGCTGGATCCATGTATGTTTCCCATCTCTCATTTCCGATTGATAGCTTTCGTCATTTTGGTTGTTTGAGCATCTGAAGGGGTGCTTTTCTTTTGTGTCTGGCCAAATTATATGATCATAATAATCTTAAAGTTGGCGTCCAAAAAAGATAAAAAGTTAACTGAATGTCAGAAGATCCTGGAACTGAACTCTTTTAGGAACTAGTTATGTTTCTGGCAAGAATAGACTGAAATTTACTATAAACTCTGACCAGATTTTACTGTTTCCTACTTCTCAGACACATCCTTCTCAGAGTTGTTTTATGTCTTCGATAGATCTACACACTCAGTATCCATATCAGGTAATCAGCTAAGGTAGTTCCCTTCATTCAGAAACTCTAAATTGAACTCCTCGATGTATATTTTAGTGCTATATTGAGTCTCGAAGCCAATTAATAATGCTGATTCTGCATAAGGCTTTAACTTGACCTTTTCGTGTAAGCATTGCCTGTTATAGCTTCTGTTGTGGATATGATGATTTCAACCATAAGAATTTGCAGACAAAAGTTATATTGATGGACTCGAGACTAAATTGGAGTAAAGCTTCACAATTGCTTATTATTTTTTTGACAGATACAGTATCTCTAGGTGTTAGTAGCTTTGCTTAAGCATGTAGAGTTGGCAATGGGGGTACTAGAGTGAAAAGAGCACTGGCCTTCTCTTTTTCTTGATGGGTCGAGGGGCATATATGAGATTTCCTTTTTTGTTTTAATACGGAGATTTGATAGCCGTTCCTCTTCCTTACTGTCTTCCCTTTGCTTCACAGGTTATGGTACCAGAGGCTATGGCCATTGTTTTAGCCCCCACTGATAAGACAAGGTCAGAATGTGAACATGTGTTTCTAGATTATACTATCAGTTACTGTGATTTTTGACTCGCGTATTAATCTATGCGATTGAAACCAAAGCCTGTGTAAATTCAGCATAACTCTTCTGATGAGCGTGAGCAGGAATGTCTAGTCACCCACTGGACATCGAACCACGCACTCTCATCTAGATTCGCTCAGATGGTTGTGGCTTTCCCTAACCAAATAGCTAGCGGTATAGCTCCACGGGATAGAGCTTTGGGAACAATTACTTGTTATTGTGCTTCACCACCAGCTTCATATGAGCTTACGCGCGTAGGATTTAACTAGTGAAGATTCCGAAGATGCTGTTGAATAACATAAATTCGGAAAATGAAATGATTGAATAAGTCCAACAGTGGAATGACATTTCATAGTCTTGTCTTTAATTGCACATGTAATATGTTCAGAACAAAAGAGTTCATGGGGTTCTAAGTCTGATAAATTATGTCCTGCAGGAGCTATGGGATATTCAGGCTAACTGATCCCTGTGGGATGAGTGTTCTTGGAGAATGTCAAGAGACGGGCTTCCACCCACACCGGGACTCTAGTGATGGTAGACCCTTGTATGAGCAATGCTCACATGTTTACATCAATCCAAATCTGAGATTTGAGATCTTTGATTTACGCTGATGTGATGTGACTGGTACGTCTGTACCGTTCTACTTGCCAGAATCCTCATGTAAAATCAAGTTACATCAGTACTATGCTCGTGAAGCGAAGTACGGCTTACACCAGTCAAATTACTCGACCTGAAGGTTTGATTATGATAAGGTAAACTATACATAGACGACCTCTTGTACATATACATGCATATTAGTACACTAATTAATCAATAGGAATTATGATGGTTTCTCCAATAATAGAAGAATAACAATGGTTTAGAATGCGGAATGCCATTGTGGTTTAATTACGCGTATACATTAATACATATGGAGTATCTTTTGAATATGGCATGACATATGTTGAAACTGTTACTTTTATTTCGACATGAAAGTATGAACTAAATCCTAAGTAATGCTGCTTTACAATGTGGATGGTACATGTTTTTAATGGCTCAGGAAAAGTTGTTTCTATCTGGTAGCTGCTTGTGAACTGTCAGTCATTCCTCTGCTTTTGGTCTCATTTCGTACTCTCTAGGGACCATATTGTTATCAAAACTATCAAATTATTGTGTTGAGATATGGTGTTATCTTGGAGGAGATTTATCTGTAGATATAGAACATTTAATGTAACAGCCTGTGTAGGGTGAAGGATTTGAAAATCGGGGTAGCAAAATTTATTAATTCGAGTCATCATGAAACGATTTAGTCTACTAGATTGTCAAAGGCACATATTTCGTTTTGCATGATGTAGACTATCAAGACTTGGAAAAAAAAAAAAATGAACTTTGAGGTAAAGCTGGCTTCGCCCCTAGAAGCGGCCTCGTTGGCTTTGTTGATTAGATATCGTTCAGAGTGTGAACTAACTGACTCGCATCTTCGGACATGATCTCGAGTAGATGGTTGTTTGTGGTAATTGCCATGCTTACCTTCTTTGCTATTTTTACTGTGGTGGTTTTGTAATACCTACTGACAGTGTAAACAAGAGAAGGAAGTAGGCAGTAACAGCAACTACTAGTCAAAATGGTCCAGTTCCTGCAGTGTGACAGTAAGATACCCAAGTTTTGTGGTCCACCCATATAAATGGTGAATTCAGTATCCCTCTCTTGTTCTAAATAAAGCCATCCATTTATTTCTCCAAAAAGCTGTACAGTTCTGTTCTGATAAGCTTTTGTTTTCTGAGGTATATTCCAATAATATGCATTAAGTCATTCATGTGTTTTAAGGTTAAAACATCCTTTGTTTCAAGTCGTCACAAGACGTGAACTATTAACACTAAGGCACCGATATTTTGTCGAACCTTAGGCCCGATTGTTCATCTCGTGATCGATAAGCTACCTTCATGTGCGTCTTTGGCGATACACGGAGAGCATAGCCCGTCTTTTCCGGGGTTGTTTCCCGGTTAGAGCCTCAGAGAACCGATGAACGGGACCTGTGAGACGAGTTTTGTAATTCACTGTACAGAACACTTGGTATCTGAACTTCATGTAGATATTGTGCCCCTTGTATACACAACATACCCTATGATCGGTCACTTTCCATATTATTCACAATATCCCTTGAGAGGACGTACAAGCAAGGTTAATAAGGAGAAATCCATACTTCACTTCTTTTTCTATAACATTGATAAACCAAGTTATCAACCACCTTCATTTCTTCCAAAAGTGAAATTCTAATGCTAAAATGTTGAGGCACTAGTAAATCTAATGTTTAATGCCGGAATATATGGCTTATGAGCAATGCTAGAATCAAAGACACGACTGCCAATAGAAAGGTACATTTACGAGCTTATTATATGGTGGATAAAATGTCTCATCATTTTCGAAGATAATACTGATTTATGTGTTGATGGCTAATTCTTGTTGTCAAATCGTTTTTAGACGTGCCAAGTGACATTTCTTGCTCCCTAATCGTCAGCAATAAGATTGATTATACTAGTTGGCTAGTTGAGCATCAAATTTTATGTGTTCACAATTCCAAGACTGAAGATTTTTTTCCTAGATATCAAACTTCCAAATAAAGCAGAAAATAATCCTAAAATGAAAACAAATCAAAATCAAAATCTCTCATACCCAAGAATCAAGAAGATCCTCTTCTTATTTCACAAAAAAAAAAAAAAGAAAAAAAAAAAAAAGAAAAAAAAAAAGATCAACTTCCTTCATTTCATTTCATTATTTTTATACATTCATCAAACTCCAAACAAAAACCTTCACTACATCCTTAACTTCAACTATACACAACTACAAGATACAACAAACAAATGAAGCCATGTAACAAATGATTTTCTTTTTCACCTTCCACATTCCCCTACATTTTTAACCTTACAAGTTACAACTATAAAAAAAATTTTTTTTACCACCAAGGTAAATTTCCATCTCACCACCATAATACCATATGATCATGTGCTAATTATACTAAAGTAAATAAATAAAGTAATGTAAAGTACAACATAAACTAATAATGTACTAATTGTAATTAAGAAGTAATTTAATAAGGATGAACATTTCTAGTCATGCCATTCACATTGGTGAAGAAACCGACCAAATCCTGCCTGTACGGCAAGTATGATTTCCCGCCACCTTTCTTCTTCTCCTTCTTCCCATACAACGCCTCATACGCCGCCGTCGATGCCGTCATCGTCACCTTCTTCTTCTTCTTCTTCTTCTTCTCCACCGTTTGTCCGCCCTCATTCGCGGCGGACGACGACGTCGTTTCGGCCTCGTTTCTCCCACCAACTTTGATTTCAGACAAACTCATAACTTTTTTCTTTTTCTTCTCCGCCGCCTCTTTTGACATCGCCGCCGCCGTACTTTTCCCGGTCAAAAACACAAACGTGTCTTTTCCGTCACTATTACTCCTCACAAGCAAATCCTTCATCCTCCACAACCTCGAGAATCCCGTCGAGTTACTTTTCCGGCTCATCTCCGGCGCCGCCACCGTCTCCGGATTCTCTCCCGGCGACTCCTCCGTCGACCAGACGCAGTACGGCCCCTCCGCCACGTTATCGTCTTCCGACGACGACGACACCACGAACACCTTCTTCACCGGCGGTCCGTACGACGATTTCCCCACCGCCGCTTCCGCAACCTCGTCGGAATTGACTAAATTCTCGCCGAAAAACGGAAAAATCGGGCGGATCTGACCGTTGTGAAACGCCTCCTCCGCCGACACCGGCGAGTGTACCTCTCCACCGCCGAACGAAAACTCAAATTCTCCTTCTTCTTCTTCTTCACCATCTTCATCCTCATCATCATCATCAATCACATAAACAACATCATCTTCATCATGAATAACTTCTTCAACAAGTTGAGTGGAGGATGATGATTCTAGGGTTAACTTTTCCCCAAATTTATCAGCGATTTCCGAAAATTGATCATCTTCTCGATCTATCTCCATTGAATAATGCTGCATATACTCCGTCAAATTAATTTTGTTTTTAGATGAACTGAATTAATCAAAGACGAAAAAACAAGAGGAGAGAGAAATAAAAGATGATAAGGAGGCGGCGGCCAAAAATGAAAGCGTAAGGAAGAAGATGGGGAGGAAGTTGTGATGTAATGACTATGACTGTGGCTTGTGGGTAGGAAGGAAGGAAGGAGGTTTGGTTTGGGGTGTGCGCGTTTGTGTGTGGGTTGAGTCTTTATATAGTAGGAGGTTATTACCACATTTTTTTTTTAACTTTGGTGGCACGTTTTTACTACGTGGGCCCTACGCGTGGGTTCCATAACTTCTGTACACGTGGCGCCATTTTGTACGAATTTTCAACCCAAAGGGCTGTTAGTCAAGTAAGGCTGTCACTATTTTATCCCATTTTGATTTTGATTTTGTTTTTAGAAAACAAGTATTCCCCTTACCGTTTACCTCAACTAGTAAAACGCACTACAGAATAAAGTACTTTGTATGTGTTATTTGTTACACCAACTGAACATTCTATTTGATTTAGGTGTGACTCCCAATATAGTTAGTCAAAAACTGCAAAATAAAAGGAAAGTTCATTCAGGGAATAGTTACACTGCGTTTTGTGAGTATGATAAACTTTGCACATTGTAAACGAGCCTTGCACATGGTAAGGGTTTACTGCTCTACGCATATAAAACATGGTACTAATAAGAACCACGCGAGAATAAGATTGACTAAATGGTTAAATAATTTTATTCGGTCATTGTTTTGGGTTTGAATCCTCGTATCCTTAACCTCAATAATAGCCGCTCCTTGAAAGTTAGAACCACTTTACCTTCCTCGGATATGTTATTGCAAGCTTTTATCATGGAATAGGCTTTGACATTGGGAGTGTCTCAATTACTTCATGATAAATTAAGAATAGAAATGGTATTTTCATCATAAACATTCTCAACGGGCTGATTGAGTCAACCCTACAATTATATTATATACCACAAACAAGATATGATCAGTTGATCACTCGTAAGAACTTCTAGAATGCAATGTAGTAGAAGTTAATAAAAAATGCGATCTTGTAACATAGGATGTGGTGCATGAAGGCTTTTCTTTTGATGCAAGTTACATTAAGCTTTCGTGAGCTCCAATGAAAAGAATGCATCTTCAAAGTCAACTACAATCTATACTATCTATTTACTTGCACCTTCACGCAACTTTTTAGCTTAACATATACTCATTCTCTTTGCCTAGCTAATTCCCTATCAGTCTAACAAAACAAAATGCAACTCACTTCAACCTTGTGTATGACAACTTCCTTAGTTCATTTTTATCATACAATTTTTTTATTTCAAACTTTGAAATCCTCTTATTGTATCAATTTAAAATTGTTGGATTATGTTGTTTATACTTTGTGTTCCTCTCGGTTGTCACATTGTTCTCTTTGCAAGGACAATTGTATCATTCAAGGCTAGGATTCGGTAAATCATGTCTCGTATAGAAACATCATAGAAATTACTTACCCATAGAAAAGATAAAATTTGTCATATCGAAAAATCACTTGGGATTGTTACTCATCTATCGAAAATAATGGATTCGTGGCATCTAAACAGAGAACACTTGGAATAGTACATTAAATTAATAATGGTTGACAAGTTTTCTCATGAACTACATGTTTTATGGTCTCTGATTTCTTAACCATTACATATATACAATATACTTATAGACTTATCTCATAACGAGTTCATTAATTATCACTTTCCGCTATATAACTCGGACCTTGG
Source organism: Spergularia marina (assembly GCA_963680865.1). Classification (NCBI taxonomy): domain Eukaryota; kingdom Viridiplantae; phylum Streptophyta; class Magnoliopsida; order Caryophyllales; family Caryophyllaceae; genus Spergularia; species Spergularia marina. The sequence goes on along the minus strand of OY804545.1, from coordinate 2,567,110 downwards.
CTTTGCACCTTGACCTACCCTTAGTTTCGAGGAACTATCATCCTAGCAAACACAACTAAGTCTATATCATTTTGAATATTTCTCAACTAAATCCTCTTAAAATAAATCAAACATAATTTGTAATACCCAGATTTCAGAGGAATATCCTAAGAGATTAAGAGCTCATATGAGTTGCTTAAAAGGATTGATAGTGCTACTTATACCAACAAAGTCGACTTTCCTTTTAGGAATCTCATGTGATAAGAACTCCAAATTTAAGCGTGTTTGACTGGGAATAATTTCAGGATGGTTGACCTCCTGGGAAGTTTCTTAAAGTATGCATGAGTGAGGTCAAAATGCGCCGAGAGGACCCGTGTTGGTCTGTGAGGTCAGCCCACAGCCTGACAAGCTGCCATAGGTGACTACTCTCGGCTCAGGTGATGAGTCGGGGTATTACAAATGGTATCAGAGCAACTCTGCGACTGCGTGTTGATCCTGTGGTCAGGAGAGCCCAGGTCAGCAGCCTAGCGGGGGAAAGATCCTGGAGCTATACTATGGTTGACTGCCAGTCGTAACGAGGACGTTGCTTTCTTAAGAGGGGGGTGAGTGTAATACCCCAGACCTCCTGGGAAGTTTCCCAGGGTGCGCATGAGTGTGGTCAAAATGCGCCGAGAGGACCCGTGTTGGTCTGTGAGGTCAGCCCACAGCCTGACAAGCTGCCATAGGTGACTATTTTCGGCTCAGGCGATGAGTCGGGGCGTTACATAATTAGGATAGCAACAATTTCAAAGTCATCCTCAAAATTGATCAATGTGATAACTAAGTAACAACAAATGCAAAAAAGAAAAACATAAAATAACTAACGTGTTACGTTTGCACCTAAAAATGATAAGACAAACCGTAAAAATCTGAGGTGAAAAGTTAAACTTACTCCGATGATTCTCACTTCTAGTAAAATTGGCCGTAATTATTAACGCAGGGTGTCCGATTGATTTTGACTATGTCAGCAGTCAATGTTGATTTTGGTCAGTGTGAAGCAAAATGTTGACCATTCAAACAAAGAATAAGGATGTCGTCAACCAACCCAAGTTATTAAGTCATGGTCTTACATTTCGGTTGACTTATGACTATCGGGGGCTAACCATCCTTATATTATCCTTCTTAATTAACTCTCTAAACATGTGCTATATATACTACCACTTCTACCCTCCAATAGTTTAACACATAAATAAAGGGCATTGCTAAACGTACCCTACAACATCATCTCTCGATCAAAGAATCACTCCATTTTTCAGGTCGGCTTTGACCGTAAGTTATACCAAAAAATCCTTTATGAGGCCACTTAAAAGGTTTATCACATTGCTCACTACACAAGTACACAGTAGTAGCCAAAGAGAAGTATCAGGTTCTTTCAAAGTCCACAGCTTGACACAGTATCTAAGAACTAGGTATATGCCATAATGTCAAAGTGTCATAGAAGACGCTCGGTATATGCCATAATGGCTAAGCATAACAATTAGCTTGAGGCTTGACATATACTCTACAAGTTCAACCACAGCCCAACAGGAAATTGATTCACATGATGAGATACCCATAATTTCTACAGTTTCCACACAAATGCAGAATACCCAACACAAGTATCCACAGTAACAATTAGCTTGACAGATACTCTACATCCTACAAGTTCAACCACTACCAGTAGAATCTACTTGACAACAGCCTAGGAATGAGAAACCCTAAAATTAGAAGCCACGAACAAGATTAAGCAACAAGGGTAAAGTAGACTCATCTATCTTCACCATGACGAGGCAGACAACCACAATGCAGAGAAGCGTGAGCAGGAAGATAGATGAGTCTGTAATAACACGCAAACAATATATGTCGATAATGTCTGCTATAAAACGATTCAATCGCATTATCGTTCCAATCTTATGTAAACTACTACAGGAGGGAGCGGGTATAGTGATCATGTATATAAACTAGGACTAGGAAGAGCGCTTTAAAGTTTTAACATGAGACTTTCTGAATATGTTTATTGGAGGATATGAGATTATAAATAGTATATCCATAAAACAACATCATATACTCCATATATACTAGTTCATGCTAGAACCCTGAAACATCAGAGAGAAGTAATAACTAATTAGTACAAGCTTGAAATAGAAGAGCTGTCTGAAGATTTGTTCTGCTGCATGCTCAACTATTATAGACATTATTCCGATTTTCCGAGCACTCATTGGAATAGTAGCACCAGTAAGTCCCTCAAGTCCTTCTCCTGAACCTCCTCGTCTGTCTGTAAAGCATACAATAATTAGACCGTGTTCATGAAAACTCGGGCGACACTGGTTCAGTGTGTCCATAGAAAGTTACTATATAGTATCAGATTACTTTGAGATGCATGAGACTTGGTTTATGAGCAGCATTGTTTTAATATGCCATCACTGTAAAAAATTAAGATCTGTCTGAACTATAATGTTCATATCTTTTTTTTTTTTTTTTTTTACCTCAGCAGCCTAAATTGTCTATTCTGAGACTGTACATTTTCATTCAATGTTCGGCATTGGAAAATTCTGTTCTTGTCGAACTGTAACTGAAATGTGTAAAACCAATTCCTTGTTTTAGAAAGTGTGATGTTTTACTTCTTACCTGTATAAAGAAATCGCTTGCTATTTTGCCATTGCATATGGTGGCATTAACATCGTCTACGATCACATTCAACGAGCCCAAAGCCTCGAGCAACGAAGAGAACACACCCGGCCTATGCAAACACACGATTCTGAGCAAGTAGTTTCCGGCACCAAGCTGATTCACTTGTACTTGAGCCTATTTTTATGGAAATGTCGAGTTTAGAATCAAACAGTAGTTTAAACTGAGTTGATAAACACAATTCTTAATCTCATAAACTCTTATACCTGTGATTTCACCAAACCTCTTGGTTCCATAACTTCTCCATCTAAACAGGAAGCTTTCGAGTCATCTGTGTTCTCGTCAGAAGAGTCTTGAAGCTCATCTAGGAGTTTCCTTCTTTCATTGTGTAGCTCCTCTATGTAATCAATGGCATCTGACAGTGTTGCGGTTTTGTTCATCTGAATTAAGTGAGAAAAAGGATGACAAGATCCTTAATGAGAGAATAGCATCCGTGTAGCACAAGTTTCAGCACTATACAGTAGCGAAGCTTACATACCTTGGTGATCTTAGGGACTATTGATCGGAGTGTGAGCATGCCATCATTGATCCTTTTTCTTCTTTTTCGCTCACTAACAAGATTCTTTGATTTGCAAGGTTTCTTCTCCTCCTTCTGCCCTCCATCAGTTTGTTCGCTCACAGCAGTGGCCTCTTCATGACAGGAATTTAGCGGGATGAAAGGAATGGTTTGAGGTGCAGAACTAGAACGATGTGTGGAATTAAGAGAGAGGGGCTCATCTAAAGGTAATGAGCCTGCAGAGGTAGAATCATTGCGGTTATGGGGTATCGGGATCAGAGGTTGGGACAAAGACAAGATTTGGAGCGGAACAAGGGAGGAAGGGCAACTATCTGTGCTTTTCTCAAGCAATGGATCAGCATAAGGTCCATCAAAGCTTATAGTAGAGTTTGACATTGTCTCAATTTCTGAACTGGTGAGCTGAGCCTTCACATACTCGATCATGCTTCCGTTCTCTGGTATCTGATAGATACAGAAGCATCAGTATATGCAAACAGCATTTCCACAGTATAGCCTGAGATGTTTTGGTTTAGTCTCAGAAGCAGCGAGAAATCACTTACTTGCTTTGCTGAGAAGAGCTCTACCAAACCACCAACCACAGGGATCAACACTCGGGTTCCTTCAAATTCCTGTCACAAGGATTTCCTAACATTGTCAGGGCATTGTTTTCTTCCAATTAATCTGTGATTTTTCAGATACAATAACCAAATTTCTTTGCAGTCAAACAGAACACCTTTCTAGTATTCAGCTAACGAATCAGAACAGCTTCATAAAATTCGCAAACAACAATTGTTGTCAGCACCAGCCACCACTGAGGCGCTACCTTACTCAATCAGAACTAACTTAGACCGGATAACATCCATATGCAGCTAATGAAGATGTTTATCAATGTCTTAAGCATATTTTCTCGGGTTATACGAGCAAATTCTTTAACTCCGGAATTTTATTGTTCTTCAAGGGTTCACATGTCAATAAACAGGTTATAATAAGCGTTACTCATTTATGAACAAAAAGTCAGCATACAATTACTATGGCTTGAGGTCTACCAAATTACCAATTAACAACATGGATCGAAAACTCGGGTTGCTTCAGATCCCTGTCAAGAGAACGGAATCATATAACAATATCAGCATTCAGCACACCCTAAAGCTGAAATGGAGAACAGGTAGTTTCAGGACCGTTTTTTGAATCAGTTTCAGGACCTACTTTTCTCTCAGTCACTTCTGAGTTGTGATTATTGATTATCCAGATAAGATCAAAAAAGTTTCCTTGCAGTGAATACTAAACCTTTCCATCAGAACTAACACCGCATCCTGAAATCCACATACGATAATTCTAGTCATCACTCGAGGTTCTGTACAAGAAAGTAAACCCGATTCAAGAAAAGAGGAGTAGCCACCAACGCGGACATACTCACAGAGTCTCAGGGCTCAGAACAGCTAAAATCTATAAGGAACCCAACTAAAGTTGAAAGCTAATGAGGAAGCCGTCAACCAGTTTCTTAGGCATCACATGCTTAAGCAAATTCGATTTCCTTGAAGATTTCACTTGTCAATTTTGAACTCATACCAAGTACATATATGTCCCAAAATTCGACAGGTATATGCTAAACTCAAACTATTAATCATCTACCAGCGAAATTCGACATACCAATCTAATGAGAAACAAAATCCCAATTACACAAATGTGGTGAACATCGAAAATTGCTACTCAAACAATTATTCTTATCCATCAATTCATAATACAACAACAACAACGACGACGACCAAACCTTATTCCCAAAATGATTTATTCATCAATTCGTAATATCAGCACAAATTTATCATGAACAGCAAACATTCAATTTACTAAAAAAGTAGTGAAATTTAGAACTTACTTCAGTTAATGTCTTTGAATCAGATGCATTATCACTATTAATCCACCGAGCTTGACCCGAAATCACAACTTCTCCATGAATACTGCAGTTTCAACAAATTTCACACAAACAAAAAAAATCAAAACTTAATGATCAATCAACCTGTACAAATTATTCACTAATTCATACTTGCAGTGACTCCGTTCATATCACGAATATGTTAGAAGAATTCAAGCCGAACGTTAACAAATGAAAAAACCGAGAGAGTACATACAAACTTCTTTATGAAGAAAACTAGAACAATTATGAACATACCCAGAATAAAGGGACATAAAAGGAGGTAATTTGGCAAGAGTTTCACATGACTTTGTATTTGCTGGGTGTACAAAATTTGCATCTCTACAATCAGAAAAAGACCCAAGTTTCAATCTTTTCTTCTTTTTGTTGCCCAATTCCTGATTTCCACCTCCATTACAGCAACACCCAACCCATTCAATAAACCTACCAAAATCCAAATCACAAAAAAAAAACCGCATCATATTAATCATTCAATCTCGACAACAACAACGATAACAACAATAACAAACATGTGTGTTCCCTTGTCTAGAGAGGTCGATACGTATATCGACTGTCGAGTCGCAAAAAAAAAAAAAACCAAGTGTGACAATTACTAGGAATTACCTAGATGGGTCATCACCAATTTTCCACACAACACAAAAATCCCAAGTGTTTGAACCCAAAATAAGTAACCTTAACCTTTCTAAAGCTCTTTCTAAGTGACCCATTTTCATCTCACACTTAAAATTTGGACTGCCCTCTAAGTTGATGAACTTGTTTTATTTAAATAAAAAGCTTGTTCTTCAAGTTAAAATTATGTCTTTATAAAGTACACAAGTTATGACAAAATCTGTACCAAAATCATTATTTTGTCAGAGGAATCTTAGATTATTAACGGCATAGAGAAGGGTTCAAAAAAGCGGGAAAGCTACATGTAACGGTACTGTTACATGATGTCTGATAGTCTGTTAGAAACATTGGACCATTTTTTTTTACTTCAGTATAAGACAAGGAAGCTGATTATGATTTTTTTTTTCTTTCTTTTTTGGTAATTATGAGAAAATATATTTGTGATAATTTTGGGCAATGGAGCCAATGATGAGAAAAGAATTAATGGATATGCTTGACAATCTAGCAATCGATGGGGTCGAAGTCTCGAACAATGTAAAAATTGGTAGCAAGTTACGGAAAGTTACCTAGGATTCATTGGAGTTAGGAATGACGAAAAAAGAATTGTTGAAAAGCTCGCCTCTTCTTTCATTTAAAAATATGTACTTGCTTGGGGAGTAATCCAATATTTAGCTAAATAAAAGAAGGAAATACAAACAAATGAAACTAAAATGACAATTGTGTCCTTTTGGGTGTGGATCAATCCGATAATCCGCTTTGAAAATGTTACATGTAGGAGTAGACGAGTAGTTGGTTTATTAGTGCTGAGAAGTTGAATTAGTTATACTCTACGGCGTTATATAAATTATCACATAACTTTCTTACTCAACTAAATTTCTCGAGTTCAAAGTCTATAATTACTAGTTACTGTATTTGATTTTTTGTAGACTTTGTTGTACATTGGCATCTTCATATGTCGCCGTGCCGTGGCCTATGATTTTGATTTTTGAACGGTATGACAAGATCAAAGAAAACGGGTTAGCTTTTATATGGTCTGAGTCAGTCTCTTTGGTGATTTTTAACTGGGCTCCAGGATTTTGTTGGGCTAGATTTAGTATTGTGATCTGTACAACAAGACAGAAACATCAGGAAGGAGTGTTTTGGACTTTTGGATGAATAGCATAAAAACTTAAGTTCTGTTTGGTATCGTTTTCTGTTTTCAATTTTCTGGTTTTTTTGAAAACCAAAGTCCCATTTTTAAAAATTAGAACAAATGGTTTCCAGTCAGTTGTCAGTTTTCATTTTCTATATGACTATGATACAACCAAACAATTTGAAGTTAATTTTGTAACTTATATAACTAAATTTTTTACGCAAAAAAAACAAAAACTGAAAACGACAGTAATAGCGGACGGACCCTTAGTAGTAGCTTGCAAAAGTGAACGAGTGAGTGTTGTGTTTTAATTAGATTACTTCACAAATATTACTCCCTATGTAAAAAATGTTTTCACCCTCAAATATCAGTGTCAATATCCAAATACTTCGTTTAGAGGAAAATAAGACAGTATGTCACACTCACACATACACACGCAAAAAGGACATTAGAAGAAGTGTCCCTAAAAAACATTACGGCAAATTCACGTGGTGCCCCTGAGTTATGTCAAAATGCACGTGGTGACCCCACTTTGCCAACTACTACTCTCTTGTGCCTCTGAACTATTGCACCCAATGCACGTTTTGATAAAAAAAAGTGCACATGGTGCCCCTAAGGTTTACTCGGCAATGCACACGGTGCCCCGTTTTTTTTCTCAAAAAATCTCAGGGGCACCGTGTGTATTGCTGAGTAAACCTTAGGGGCACCATGTTCACTTTTTTTAATCAAAACTTGGCAAAATTTCAAAAAAAAATTCTGAAGAATTTTTTTTTTTGGGATTTTAAATTTTTTTTTTATTATTTTAATATTATAAAAATATAATTAATCATTAACCCTACATTAATTTTCCCGTCCAACTGCTAACCCATTGCCACGTGCCCACATCATCACTTAACACTCGAAAGTTAACACCGTTAGTCAATTTAGGTCAATATAAGTAAAAGAGGCACCACGTGCATTGGGTGCAATAGTTCAGAGACACCAGAGAGTAGTAGTTTGCAAAGTGGGGGCACGTGCATTCTGACATAACTCAGGGGCACCACGTGAATTTGCCGAAAACATTATTAGAAGGGGTCATTGAGAATCGGGAAGTTTCAGCCTCGCTCTGTTAGTAACCGTTATCCCCTTACCGGGCCTCAAACTCTTTGTCTCATTAAAAAAAAGCTCAATTTTACAAGGTATGAGACTATGAGGTGTATTTAACTCAACCCGCTGATATGGTGGTTGAGTCAAGGTTCGAATTTTTCCCATTTCGACTTAACCTATAGCCTATAAGGGGGAAAGAAAAAAAAAAAAAAACAAGATCCAAATAGACTGACCCGACCCATTTGTATTACTCCTATGAGATGGGAGTCTGCTAAACATAAACCAAATAGATGTGATGAAGTGAGTGGAAGGCATTCCATTCCATACTAACATAGAAAATAAAAAAGAAGCGTAATCATTGCTCATTCATCTTGTAATTTGCTCCAATTGAGCTCTGATCATCAAGAACAATCACTTCAAATGACAAACTTTTTGTCATAATAAAAGTAAGAAACAATATACCATTACATATTTTCACCCACTAATTAATTAACCTTCATAATCTAGCTACAAATAATTAAACAAAGAGAATAATTAGAAGATTAATTAAGTTGTACATGAAGGAGTTCTTCAACATAATACCGTACAAATTTCTTAATCATGGAAAATCCCCATGATTCTCCATATGACCCCTACTCATGCTCCTACCCATACCCGGGCCAGGGCCCATCCCCATGCCCGGGCCCATACTCATACCTGGGCCCATACCCGGACCCATTCCCATACCCGGGCCCATGCCCATGTTCATGCCATTACCATCACCTCTAAATTGACCACTATGATGATTAGCAACTTTAGCACTTGGAATCTTAATCTTAGGCTCAAACCCCATCATAATATCACCTTCCTTGGACCGGTACCCGAATTCTAGGTCCGGGTCTCTAGACCGACCCGAACCATGCTTTTGTCCATGGTGGTTACTCTTAGAGTTGCTAGGATGGTTCATGTGTTTATTGTGACCATGCTCGTGCTCGTATCCGTGTCCCTGGCCGTGTTTGTTGCCCTTTTGTTTGTGAGCCTTGGGCTGATGGGACTTGTTTGCTTTCTTGCCACAAAACCGGCCCAAAACACAAGCCACGGCCGAAACGACTAGTATTATAGCCAAGACTACAAAAACCATGCTAAATGAGCCACTAGAGTGATCAGAATTATCTTGTGTACTAGCACTTGTTTGTGAGGTTTGTGTTGGGTAGATCATTCCTTGCGAGGTTGGTGGTCCCGGGGGCGGAAACCCCTGGAATGTAGCTGCCATTAGGTTATTTCGGATTTTTTTGTGAATATGACTTTTGAATAGGAAATGTATAGACGGTGTTTCAAGAGTCGATATATGTAATGTAACGTGATGTTAGGGAGAAACTAGAGGAAGAAAACTCACTAGTTCCTTGCAAGTTATGGTATATGTAGAAAACTTAAGGGGAGCTCTAAATGGGTGGGGTTTTTTTTGAATTCATAAAAGAGGAGCTTTTTCTTGAAATAAATAAATAAAATTCAAATTGTTGTGTTTCTTTTAATAAAGAAAAAGAAAAGAATGAGCTAAAGATGATTCCTTCTTGTTTCTTTGCTGCGGAATAGAAGGGATATTACTAACTTAACACTATTTTTCTTGGTAATTTCTGCTTTGTATGAAGAGAAAGCAACATTTTGGCTCTTCTCTTTATCTATCTATACATATATAGTTGGGTGCTCCAAGATCAGATAAAGTTTTGTTTCATATTGTATAATTATTGAGATTTTAACCTTTTGAAATTAGTGCTAGCTTATAGTGACATGTTTCCATGTTAATTATAGATTTTGGTCATTGTAGTGGATTAGTGGATCCATCACTTATTAGGTGTTAGGTTAGAGGCAGTTAGAGCTACCTATAGTGGTGTGAGCTACTCCTAGTAGCTAATCATGTAATTGTATACCATATGAAGCCATTGATTAAGGACCCGAAACACCGAACTCAAATTTTGTTAACGTCGGAATTTCTTATAAAGTGTCCGAGATGATTAGTGAAAGGAAGATTAAATGATAGAGCACCATCAGAAAACGAAATGGAAATTACGAAAATGCCGAATATGAAGGTATAAGTCTATAAGAGCTTTAACAAGTTTTTGTGTGTTTTTTCTGAGTAGTGACTGACAATTTTCTTTATAAAGATTTGCTTTTGCCTAAGCACAAGGGGACACTTCACACGCCGAACAATGGAATCGAAATAATCATCATCTTTATTCTTTGCTTTTATGTGGAGAATGATTTTTGACAGAATAATAAGGTGAGGAGGTAGCTTTTGGGTTAATCTGTCTTATGCCATGATTGCTTGATTAGCAGGATTTCCGATCACTTAATCATTATTATTGTTATCATATTCTTCGGAGTTATTGCCAAAGAATCCTGGCAACCCCTTGGTTGATTTTAGCCGTGAAAATATCACAACCCTTGTGTAATTTGGTCCAACATCACATACATTGTGATGATACTAGCTAGTTAGGCTACTTACTCCTTTGCTATTACTTTATTTTGAGAGTTCCCTCGGTTTTGTACAAAACACGTACAAATTGAAGAGAAAGCAAGAATATATGGGTTGTAACTAGAAAGAAAGGAATACCCCGTACGAATCTATCCCTAATAATTCGCAAACAGTATATAATACTAGTATACTAGCTTTTGAATATAGACCTTAATTAATTGGGTTGTTAGAGGAATTTGAGATGCCATGATCAGTCATTAACCAATTGATAAAGATGTCGAACGTTAATTTTATAATTTACATATGTCGTGTGTTAATGTCGGAATTGAGTAAGGTAACGGACTTACGGACATGCTAAGTAATGGAAGATTAGAAGTGGCATATATGTTTCATACGCAAAGAAAGATGATGATCGGAGACTAGTGTACATACTTCTGATGATAACAGAGGTAGCATGCAGGCTTGTGTTGTTTTGTCGAGTGGTCCACAAATCCACATATCATTGCATCAGAACGATCAGGCTATCATCAGTGATCGTGATCAACTGATCATGATCATTCTCGATAAAGTGGACAGTTTTGGGCCAAGTTTCCACAGATTTACTTTGGTCAGTAGTTCAAGTAAAAAACAGGCCCTACAAATATTGTACAGTTCACTTTGCTGACCCAAGCTGTAAAACAGACTCTACAAATCTTGTTGTTGATTGTCTGGGGAGAGGAAACGGTTAAGGAGGTTAAGGAGGAGCATCGGTTCATGTTCATAAATTTAACGAGTTTCGATTTGGTGATTTTAAAGTTGATTGGTAAGGGGACCGAGGAGTAATCTTCTAATTTACAAACATCTATCTACCTCCTTTTACGTTAGAGCTCAACAATTTTGCACCTTAAACCAAACATTAGGGGATTTTGAACCACAAACACTATATCCCATATAGAATGATGGAATCTCTCCAAACTTATCCCTTGATAGCTCGATCCTCGAGTCATTATTCCTTACTTTGTGTAGGATAACCAAGTGAATTGATTGCAATCTCTTGAATCAAAGTTTAACTTATTACATATCGATATACTTTTTAAAGATAGCGATTACGAGTTTACACGTCATAAGAAAATAAACCATTTTATAAATTATAAAAACGTTCCCAACATCACATGCACCATTGGACAAAATGGTACGAGTAGCTAATATAATCTTCATGAAAATAAGAGATAAAGTGAAAAATGTAGGTCGAGATATTTGACCAGCCCATTATCAAGCACAAACGCAAAAGTAGCTTCTCCCATAGGTTGATAGAAAGAAGCTCACCAGCTTTAAACATTCACAGTATATCTACATTCCTCCTCGATTTCTAGCAAATTAAATCTTAAGTTGGTAGAACAGATCCCAAGGAAAAATAAAAGCAACAATAATCATAGTTCATACATGATCAAATGTGAAAAGCAAATTAAAATAAAATTTGTAGCTAATTCTTTCCTATACTTCTCCTAAACTCAACTATTAAGTATTAATAATGTATGCTCTTACATACATCATTCTTTGCTCAATTCCTTGCACAAAATCCCCTGCCACTTTCAAATATGGAAATCCGTCTCTCTTTGCTATCGTTTAAGTGTCTCCTATTATCGTTTCAGTTTCTCCTTTTTTTCTCACCTTTATTAGGTAAAATTCACAATCCCCGTGATGTGTAATAAAGCATTTTATCAAAATTTAACAAATCATGATTTCACGCACGCGTCAAAAATACCGTGAAAAATCAATTTTCTTGCACTAACGTAAAATATAGAATGATTCTTTATCTAATACACGTTTATCTTAATCACAATGTAATCACTATGATAATTGATGGTCTCAATTTTATAACTTTTTTGTATTTGCAGATGGAGCACAAGTAGGAATATGCTATGGAACAGTAGCAAGCAACCTTCCACCACCACCAACAGTAGTTTCTCTTCTACAATCGAACGCAATCGACATGGTCCGGATCTTCAAACCCGACCCGGAAGTCCTACAATCCTTTTCAGGCACAGGGATTGCCCTAATGATAGGAGTTCCTAATGAAATTTTACCTTCACTAGCACAAAATGCCATTAATTTTTCGCTCCAATGGTTACAAGATAACATATTTGCCTACATTCCACCAACCCAAATCAAATATTTAGCTGTTGGTAATGAAATCTTCTTAAAAGACCCATATTTTACCCCTTTTTTAGTCCCTTCAATTAAGAACCTTTATCAAGCTTTAATTTCACTTAATCTTGATCAAAGTATTAAGCTTTCTTCCCCACATGCTGCTTGTGTACTTAGTAGCTCTTTTCCTCCTTCAAATGGGACTTTTAACCGTGATGTTTTACCACAAATGTTTCCCTTATTAAAATTCTTGCACGAAACAAATTCACCCTTTATGGTTAACGTGTACCCTTTTTTCAGTTACGTTAATAACCCCAAGGACATTGGATTAGACTATGCGTTATTCAGCACGCCTAATAACGTTATGGATGATAACGGACTGTTCTATAATAATCTTTTTGATGCCACGTTGGACTCCTTTGTGGCCGCCATGGAGAAGGAGGGTTTTGGTGGGGTTCCACTTGTAGTGTCGGAGACCGGGTGGCCCACCGCGGGAAGCGAGGAGGCGAGGCCGGAAAACGCTAGGGTTTACAATGACAATGTTGTTAGGAGGGCACTAGGAAATGTTGGTACACCCAAGAGGCCTGGGGTTGGAATGGAAGTCTTTTTATTTGATTTGTTTGATGAAGATCAGAAGAATGGTGAGGAATATGAGAAACATTTTGGGGTTTTCGGACTTGGTGGCGATAAGGTTTATGACGTCTGTTTCACTTAAATCGTAAAACTTATAATTACCATAATATGTAGAAGAATCAACTACTTATGATTTGCAAACAACTTCTAGTGGAACAAAAAATGATCGTATCCTCCCCATCCTTGTGTTATTTACTCTTTTCTTCATTTGACTGATTTTAAAAAATTAATTATCCTTGAGTGGAATTTATGTTAAGATAATTGAAAAACGGTTCGACCAATTTATTAAGGGAAATTTTCCAATATACTTCTGAGGTTACCGAAATTTTCAGGTATACCCCTCAGGTTTCCGATCTATCCAGCGTACCCCTGAGGTTTGCGTTTTACTTTATTTTGACAGTTTTGGCTAACGTCCATCCAACACCGTTAATTTTTTCTTTATTTTTACCTTGTAATTTAATTAAACACCCTATTAATTAGCCAATAACATAATCTAACAAAAAAAAATAAACAATTTTCTCTTACCTCCCTCCCTAACCCCACCACCCACCCAACACAGCCCCTGCCCCACCGCCTCACCACCGCACCCCATCACCGACCACCACCTGGACCACCGCCACCACCACCAGAAATTTCGCGCCCCTCCCGCGACCGCACGCCGGCCACCCAATACCCCGACCATCCACTCCTCCATATACCACGACCAATTCTCTCTCTCTCCCTTTAACTTTTCCTTCAAATAACCCCTCACGCACCTCCTTGCTCCGCCCACCCTCACACTTGGTCGCCGCCCCTTTCCTCGACCTTCACCACCACTATCCACCATTGTTGCCGGAAATAGACGATGTTTGAGGAGAGAGAAAATTTGAAAGAGGAGATAATATTGGGGTGAAGGAGAGCGACGATGTCACGAATGGTGGCCGTCTTTGTCGCCGGAGGACGGCGGACGGAATGGTGGTGGTGGTTCCCGGTTTGGTGGTGGTCGGTGAGAGCGGTAGTGGTTGTTGCAGGCGGTGGGTGGGTGGTGTGGGTGGGGGAGAAGGGGATTGGGGGAGGAGAGAGAAAATGAGAGGTTAATTTTATTTATTTATAATGTATTAAGGGTTAATTTATTTTCAAAAAAGTCAAACTCATTAAGGGCCTAACGGTGTTAAGAGTCCGTTAGTCAAAAACACAAAAAAACACCATTTTGCAAATCTCAGGGGTACGTTCGATAGCTCGGAAACGTGAGAGGTATACCTGAAAATTTCGAGAAGCTTAAGAATATATTAGAAAATTTCCCATTTATTAATGGAGGGTCAACTAACGTAAACAAATACGAAAAGATGCAAATGGTAAATAAATCATTATCAACCTCATATGACGATCCAAAAAGACAAACGATTGCTACATCATCGGTTTAACTTCACCAAACCATATGTCATCCTCGTCATATTAAATCAAGACGTAATTAACTGTAATCAACTATAATCATCATCAATAAAAATGATTAATTTACACAAATGGACACAGATTGATAGGAGTAACTTTGATAATGACAAACAAAAATTCAATTAGCTGATCAAACATATAAACTACAAAGTCAAAATTCAATCAATTGTGCGATTCCTCTCGATTATCCCAACTCAATAAACCCACTTTTTTTCTTCTTCTATTTTCTCTCTCCTGAATTCCGCCATGGCTGGACATGAAGAAGTGGTAGCAAAGCTTCAAAGTCACGATCTTTCTTCAATTCTTTGCTCCCCTTGTCGTAATTACCTTGTTAGGAATGATGGGTCTCAGGTACTTTGTACTTTAATTAGTTTTTCTTTTATAGTAAGTTCTTTTTACTTGAAATAGCAAGGGTAAATTTGTTGTTCAACAGTTGATGTTATCATACATGTTTGATGGATAATATGTTTGATTTGGATTTTTTTGTTGTTAATTAGTGTTAATCTATTGGAAAGTTTAAATCTTTTTGGAATTTACTTGGAATTATCAATGTTTGTTGTTTAATTGAGTGAAAAGTGTTGGTGACGTTTAGTATAAGCTGCTTTTTTTTGCACATATTCTGGGAATTGGGTGGAAAACTGGTAGTCCACTAGTAGCCTGGTTAGGAGAGGTTATGGGTTCGATTCTCGTCACCATCATGTTCGAGGTTTCCACTGTCACATGGGGTCTTACGAACAACAACAACGTTACCCCAGTGCCTTAATGACTCTCATCTATGGCGAGGTTGGATGTACGCAGGCCTTACCCAATGTTGACAACAGAGAGATTGTTTCCGACCACATGGGTCTTACCAAACCCAAAGAAGTAAGAGTAACAAATTAACATTTATGTTTGGGTGTGACAATCTCCCTAAGTGTATGGTAAACTTTAATTTAGGAGTCGTGCCTTGGTAGTGTGGTACTAAGAGACAGATAAATATGGAGGAAGGGAGAACGGAATTCAGGCATCCGTTTTACAATGGGCGATTTGGTACTTGTGCAAGATTGTTAGGTGTTGCTACTATGTTGCTTGCTGTGTTATGTGTTGATCTTGCTAGAATCTCAGTGATAAGATAATAGGCGACTTTTTTTAAGGTAATAATAATAGGCGTATTCTTTTGTGTTGAGTTTTGTCGAAATTCTGGACTGTAGTTCTAAAATGGTATAGAATTATCCTTTTTGTTAGGTTCTTATGATGGTTAATTTTTTGATCCCACCAAGTAAGAGTCTTTGGAGGTAAAAGGTTCATTGTTGTTGTTGCGTTAAAAAGGATCATATTAATAAGCTAGCATGGCGGATACTGTATGCTCAACTGAATACAGTTGGTCAGAAGTTCTGATACTTTCATATTATATTACTTAGGAGATTTGGAATGAACCAATGAGTTACTAGAACTGAGAAAGGCTCGTGGACTTAAATTTAAAGGGTGAATTGTATGAATGGATATGCGTTGTTTTAGTTGACATTATTTACTAATTCTTTTAGTGATAACTGTTGAGCAGGTTAGTGTTGAGACTTTGAAAGGGAAAAAGGTCGGATTATATTTTTCAGCACCTTGGTGCGGACCATGTCTCCGTTTTACCCCGACTCTTATTGAGGTTTATAATGACATTCTCTCCCGCACAAAAGATTTTCAGGTGGTTTTTATTACATCTGATGAAGACGATGAGTCCTCTGAGAAGTACTTCTCGAAGATGCCCTGGCTAGCAGTACCATTTTCTGATTCAGAAAGTTGTGATCACTTAGAAGATCTATTCAATGTGAAAGAAACACCCCATCTTGTAATACTAAATGAAGATGGAAAAGTTCTCACTGATGATGGTGTCGATATTATTCGCGATTTTGAAGCTAAGGCATATCCATTTACTCCTGAAAGGATTCAAGAATTGGTTGAGCTGGAGGAAAGAGTTAGAAGGCAACAATCCTTGAGGTCTATGCTGGTGCACAGTGCTTGCAACTTTGTGCTCTCAGCTGATGGGCTAAAGGTGAGCACTAACTAGCTACTAGCTAGGGTGTGACAGACCAGCAGTCCAAATTCTTCCTGTGAAACTTATATTGCGCGACACTCCTGGAACCTTTTCTCAGCTATTTCAGTATCATCACATTCAGTATTCTGAGGGCAGTTTTTCTGTCTTAAATGCCAGGTGCCTGTTTCTGAGCTTGAAGGCAACACTGTGGGCTTGTATTTCTCACTGTCTTCCCACAGATCATGCATTACTTTCACTCCAATGCTAACAGATGTTTATGAGAAGTTGAAGGCAAAGGGGGAGAACTTCAACATTGTTCTAGTTCCCCTTGATGATGCTGAAGAAGAATCCTCCAAACCAAGATTTGGCGCTTTACCTTGGTACTCTTTGCCACTAAAGGACAAGCGATGTGTTAAATTGGCTCGTTACTTTGATCTCTCAATGATTCCTACTCTGGTTATTATTGGACCTGATGGGAAAACACTTCAACTGAATGCTGCAACAGCTATAGAAGACCATGGAGTTCAGGCTTACCCTTTCACACATGAAAGATTCATGGAACTTTCACAGAAAGAGAAGGCACGGCAAGAGGCACAGACTCTGGAGTCACTTCTCGTTTCTGGGAAGAAAGATTATGTAGTAGATAGATATGGTGCAAAGGTACTTTCTTCTATACCATGGAGCTCCTTTTTTCATGTTGCATAGCTTATGTATACTCAGTATCCAATATTAATCCACACAGTTTGAAATTCTTCAGTAGGTCAGTTCCTTTCTTGTGCTTCCACTGTATGTTACCGAGTACTGTGGTTTACTTGATTCAATGTATCAACTATTAGTCAATGTCATTGTTGAGTCCTGAGTTGCTTTATCATAATAGGCTTTCAGTTATTGGTGGCTGAATTCTTCAATCTTGACTCCGCAGGTTCCTATTTCTGAACTTGTGGGGAAGAACATCCTCCTGTATTTTTCTGCAAATTGGTGCCCTCCTTGTCGTGCATTTCTGCCAAAACTTATTGAAGCTTATCAGCAGATAAAGGCAAAGGATGATGCCTTTGAAATAATTTTTATCTCCGGTGACAAAGATCAGAGTTCTTTTGAGGAATTCTTTGCGGTGATGCCTTGGTTAGCTCTTCCATTCGGTGATAAACGGGAGGCTTATCTAAGTCGTATGTATAAGGTCTTTGGAACTCCTAAGCTGGTAGCCATAGGGCCAAGTGGGAAAACTGTGTCAACAGAAGCCAGGGATCTTATTATAGTTCATGGACCGAAGGCTTATCCTTTTACTAGTGAGAGAGTGAATGCCATTGAGTTGGAACTTGAGGAATTGGCCAAGGGTTGGCCAAAGAAGGTAAACCATGCTCTTCATGAAGAGCATGAACTTCTGCTCACACGCCGCAGGGCTTACAAGTGTGACGGCTGTGAGGAAGATGGCAATATCTGGTCCTTCTATTGTGAAGACTGCGACTTTGATCTTCACCCAAAATGTGCTATGGGAGAAGAGAATGGAAGTTTAGTCAATTTTGATCGAAAATATGATATAACTTCAAATGCTGAATGGATTTGCGATGCTTATGTGTGCATTAGGAAATAACAAGTCCCTGTTTATTGAAGTAGGTAATCCTTATTGCAGTTTGGATGATCTTTTCGCTGAAGGTGTATACCTTACCATAGCCCTATCTAAAAGCTTTGAAGACTTGGGGTTATGTTGTAAAGTATGACTGTATGAGGAAGACCTATGATAGTACATGGAGGAGCTGTTCCGTTGAACTCTTTAATGCTAGCATGACTTAGCTGAAAACTGTGGAAGGAAAATGATCAACTTTCTGATGCAAGATATCTTTTTTTGCCTCCTTGGCCTAAAAGTTGCATTAGCGTGATAGCGGTATGAGTTAACAGAGAAATTAGCCATTTTAAGTGAATGAGTAGTAGCAAGCCTGTCTTCCTGACCCAAAGTCACCATGTGGTGACATTCCAACCGTTTTCCATCTCAGGTATTTTTTTTTTTTTTTGTGGGGGGGGGGGGGGTTCTAATTTGTACACCATAGTAGCCAATGAAGTAATATGTTTTATTTCATATGAAGGTAAAAGTCGAACAATTTGCTGTTGAAAAATTCACTGACTTGCATAAGATCATTAGGATTCATCTATCTTTCATTTGAAGACAAACCTAGAGACAAATTCTCTTGAATTTTGCATTGACAATGACTACTTGGATGTTAAGGTCATTCCATTTCGTCTGTCACCGAGGAAAACTCTTCTGCTAATTCCTAAATCTTTTCACGTTCTTTCTTCTCAGTTATGTTCATGTAACATTTGTGCTCGACCTTATCTTCAGGCACCGATGGATTGTCAGAGAAACATCACGAAGTTAAAACTTGTAAAAAAATTGGAGTAAATGCTGAAGCCTGAAGAGAAATCAATTAACATTGACTGCTATGATCTGCGCTCTCGTTTCAAGTTCAGAGGGGAGAGTTTTAATTTCTCCGTCCACGACAGTGATGGCCAGGTATTAAACCACTTAACATCCTTTCCTTCCTCCTGTTTACATATTTTTCAACATCTTCTACTATGTGTGGTTTTATGGCATGGGGTATGTTTATGGTGCCAGTTCAAATTTGGTTATCGTCTGATGTTTCCTATCTTTAAGGGAAATATGTTTTCCTGATAATACAATTCGATAGTTTTCCAACTTCAAACTCGGCTTTTAATGAACTGCTAAATTTCGCCTGTGAATAATGGTCGTCTTTCCTGACAACAAATTTGTCCCTCAAAAAACTGAACTTGGCACTTTGTCTGTGAATATGATTGTCTTTGCTGGGCATATGACTCTGGATTGGCATGTTGTTTTAGTCTCTTGTTCCATGGTACTTGCATTTTCCTTTACTGATTAAATCTCTTTCCCCTTTCTTTTCAATCTTTCGTTGCTGAGGGCAGAGCTCGTCTGTAATCTGTTACTCTGGGTACTAAGTGGTTCACTTTTGCTGTACTGGTAGTTAGCAAGAAGTGGTAGAATGAGGATTCCAAATTTCACATTTTAGGTGTACCTGCGGAGACTGCCATTCTTACACTATACGTCATAGATGGATGCTGTTTGCTGTCAGAGTTTACTGATTTGCCAGTCTCTAGATTGTTTGCCGTTTCAGTACATTGTATATGACATGATGAGCACAGACTGCACAGTCCATGTAGATTTCTTTCAGTCAGCAATTCAGCATAATTTTTGTTTCACTTTGTTGTAAAGCTGCTCATAATTTGTGTATACGACTGAAGTTACTGTTGGGTCCATCAAAGGGCGAGGCTTGTTCTGCCACTATCGTCTATGGGGTTAGATTTAGGCAGACTCGCCCCTCCGTAAGTTGAAGGATGCAAAGAGTTGGTTTCCGAATGATCCAAAACGAAAATTGTAATAGTCACTTAGCTTCTTGAGCCATACTAGTATAGGGCAGTTGATCTGTGAATAATGGGCTGATAGCATTTTTGGGTCATAACTATGATGGACTGACAAGAAGTGCTGATAGCCCATCTCAAGGATAGGAGAGAGAATGAACATGTGAGTTAGGAGAGGAGAGAGAGCAGAGTGAAGTGGGCGACATTTAGCGATTTAGAGAAACAATGGTTATCGATATTTTTCTTCAGGTGGGTGCTAAATTTTTGTTATATTTATTTGAAAATGAATTTACTGTAAAAAGAGAAAATTATTCAAACAATAATTACATTTTCGCGTGTTCTCCCTGTTGCAAAAGGAATCCTGTAATTAATTACTTTTCACGAGCAAATCATTATCTAATACTCATGTAGTCAAAATGTTACTAGAGACGTTTTTGAAACGCATATCTATTATAGTTCGTAATCAAGACGACTAGACGAGTAGTGCGCCACAAACGGCTCTATTGAGTTTGAGTCTATTCCGAAACTTCAACATGAAAGACTAATATTAACTCAATCATATGCTCACGGATACCCAATGTATTTCGATTTTGGTTGCCAATGAGAAAAGCATTGCCACCACCTACCCAACTCTTTCTTGTCAAATTCCACGGAGAAGTCTTCTTTAATTGTAATTTTCTGAAGAATGCAGTCTTTTTTTTTCAATGTACGTTGACGTTTGTTTCAACTCTTTTGGGGGTGTTGTCCACTCTTCCACTCTTCCACTCTTCCTTCACCATTAAGCCATTAAAGGACATTCCTTTTATACCCTTTTGATTACTCGTTTTCGATTATTCTCTTTCTCTTGTTACTATTACTATATACTCCGTATACACACTTCACCTGTCACACCTTCATCATCAAATAACAATTCCTTGTATTTTAAGTTTCATTTTGCAGCAGAAAAAGTAATGGCTGAAGAAAACATAGTTAACAGCGAAACCCATGATTTGAGCTCTCTTCTTTCTTCTGAAGGCAGAGATTTCCTCATCCGCAACAATGGTGATCAGGTAATTACCCTTAATTTCTTGTTTAAATTATGGGTATTTACTTGTTTATACTAGTTAGCATTTTACTTTGGTCGTACGACGGTTTTATACGACGATTCATGTTAGCCGACCCCAAATCATTTAAAGACTAAGACGACTTTATTGTTGTTTATTGAGTACTTTTTGTTGGGTAGTGTTTGTTGTGTACCGGTTTCAGTATCAGTTCAATATAAAGGTTCGATTTTTGATATTATTTCCATGAAAGATTGAATCTTTCTTCTAGTTTAAGTTTTGGGGAGCACTGAAATTTGTTATTTTATGGGAACTGAGCTGTATTAGATATGATGAATTGGGGATTTTTGGGTGTTTGATGCTCTGATTCAATCTTTTGACTTGTAAGGAAACTAAGCAATTCTGATTGGGTTTGGTATGGTTGTGATTGCTGAAGTAATTGAGAATTTATTGGGGACTGATTTAACAAGGATAAATTATACTGATGGAAAATGATGTTATTAGAACCTGTAAATTGAACTTTGTTTCTGTTTGGACTGTAATTAAATGAACCAAATCGACTCGATAATCTGTCTGATCTGATGTCAATTAGTGGAAACTGTTGCATCTGTGGTTGAGAGTGTAGTGGAAGCAGCCTCATTATGAGCAGCAGGGTTAGTGTTAGGAGTGTTAGGCTGTGGACATTCGACACTTCTTGCCTCATCTAGGCAGATGACTTTGTCGAGTTAGAGTTGATTGTTTCATTTATTTGTTTTTGTGATAGTTGAAAAATGAAACAACTATGTTATGTGCTTTCGGATTAGCTCATGCCCGCTGTATTCGGGGGGAGTATAGATTATATGTGGTGAAAGTGTGGATGGTGGATATCGTATATGGTAGTTTGATTTGAAGATTATATGCTTCTTGTATGGCGGCAGGAGCTTCTGTTTAGTACTAGAGATTGAAGTTATGTCCGACATAGTTTCATTCAGTTCCCCTGATCATTATTGTAGGTCAAGGTCAAAGAACTGAGTGGGAAGATAGTAAGCTTGTATTTCTCTGCCTCGTGGTGTCCACCTTGTCGTGGCTTCACTCCGAAGTTGATTGAAACCTACAAAGAGCTCTCCTCGAAAGGGGACTTTGAAGTTGTCTTTGTTTCAGCAGATAGAGATGAAGAATCTTTTGAGGGCTACTTTTCGAAGATGCCATGGCTTTCTATTCCATTTTCTGATTCAAATGTGAAAGACAATCTCGATGAAAAATTCGGTGTGATGGGGATACCTCATCTTGTTATTCTTAATGGTCAAGGGAAAGTCTTGACTGATGAAGGGGTTGAATTAGTCATGGAACATCAGGCCGGGGCATACCCTTTCACACCGGAAAGAATTACACAACTGAAAGAGGAAGAAGAGGCAGCAAAGAGAAACCAAAGCTTGAAGTCTCTTCTGGTTTCTGACACCCGAGATTATGTGATTTCAAGTGATGGAAACAAGGTAACTATCTACGTCTCATTGTATGCACCTAATCCATGTATTTTAACCCGGGTTTTGTTGGGCTTTGTTTTGGGGTGAAGGGTTTCTGTATGACTCAAATCTCCATATTAGTTCTTTAGGGCTTGGTTCGGTATCGTTTGTGGTTTTTTGTTTTTCGTTTTTCAAAAACTGAAAACTGGTTTTGTTTTATAATATTACAATTTTTATAAACTGGTTTAATTTACTCCTACAGTTAACCTTCTTTATTATTTTTTTAATAAGATCACACATCCTAATTTTGTTAATCGATACAACCAACATTATTATCTCTCCCTCTCTCTCCTCACTCTCCTCACTCCTCTGCATATCTCAACCTGAACCCACCCACATGGCACCAACCTCCATAGCCATCTTTGTTTCAACCCACTCACACGGCACCAACCTCCATACCCTTCTTTGTTTTCAACCCACTACCCACCTCTATAGCACCACCGACCTCAACTACTCCCAAAGTCCCCACCTTAAAAGACCGTAGTCCGACCCATTTTCACTATTCCCACTATAAGTTTGTTAATGACCTTTACCCAGCGAAGATAATCGGCTAAAAATTGGCGGAGCAATTGATCAGAAAAGCGAGACTTGTTCTTCAAATCGCTTTGTAAAGCATCACTATATCGAAAAAACAACCGTCGTCGGTTATCGGCGAACGGTGGTAGCTGTGATTAGTAGGCCGCCGGAGGTCATTGCAAATCACAGGTATCGAAGAAGGATGGTTAAGAATTTCACAACTGGAAAATTGTTTTTAAAAAACCAGCAAAATTGGTTTGGAAAAACGGAGAGTTTATTCCTAAAATTAAGGCGACTTTGTTTTTGGCAACAAAAATTTCCGAACAAGTTGTGATTTTTTTTTTTTTGAGAAAAAAAAAAAAAAACACAAAAAACCACAAACTACAACAATACCGAACGACCCCTTAGTTTACTCTTTAACTATAAAACACAAACTCTTCTAAAATATATAGACCAAAATAAACGCATTTGATTTTGTTCCTATCATGTCTGATAACTCTTAAATAACTGCTTTCATTATTTTGCGGCCTCTAAGCAAGAAAGAAGAAAAAATTGTCACCTAAGGAATATATGATACATGTCCACCTATCTTGATACACAGAAACCTTTGTTCTTTTTAGATACTGAAAATGGTCAAGTTCATTTCGGATTTTCTCCCTTTTTTATTGGGTGGTACATAGAAGCAGCTAATACTGCAGCTTCGGTCAACCCCCAGGCACTAACCATTAGGCCAACCTTGATCCTCACTCGGATTTGCTCTTTTTACCAGTAATAGAATAGGATATTGACTTGCTTCTCCAATCTGGATTATTTCAGATTTCTGTTGCCGAGCTTGAAGGAAAGACGGTTGGCCTTTACTTCTGTGTTGGCTCTGATGATGACTGCATTGAGTTTACACCAAAACTAATAAATGTTTACAATAAGCTAAAAGAGAACGGTGAAAAATTTGAAGTTGTGTTGATATATTTGGATGAAAGTGATGAAGGTGAATTTACAGAAGAGCTTTCGAAAATGCCATGGCTTGCCTTGCCTTTCAAGGACAAGAACATTGAAAAGCTTCCTCGTTACTTTGAGCTCCGGAACATCCCCAGCTTGGTCATTATTGGCCCAGATGGAAAGACTCAGAATCCTGATGTGGTAGAACTAATCCAGGAGCACGGCATCGCTGCTTACCCTTTCACTCCAGAGAAGCTCACTGAGCTTGCTGAGATTGAAAAAGCCAAACTCGAGTCACAAACTCTGGAATCCATTCTGGTTTCAGGAGAAAAGGACTATGTCATTGACAAAAGTGGCTCCAAGGTAATGGTTTCTTTCTCTGATTAACTCTACTGTAGCCTATTGTTATCATCATTACATGCTTAACTTACTCCGTCATTTCTAAAAACTTTGGGGCCATTATTCTCAGGTGCCTGTGTCGCAGCTTGCTGGAAAACACGTGCTTATATATTTCTCAGCTCACTGGTGTCCTCCATGTCGTGGGTTTACACCAAAGCTCGTTGAAACATACCACGAAATCAGAGCTAAAGGAAAGACTGTTGAGGTAATCTTTGTCTCTAGTGATCGTGATCAGTCCTCATTTGATGCATACTACTCAGAGATGCCTTGGCTTGCCTTACCATTTGGTGATGAGAGGAAGGCTCTCTTGTCCCGGAAGTTCAAAGTGAAGGGCATCCCTTGCCTTGTTACTATCGGACCTGAAGGTAAGACAATTACAACTGAAACCAGGCAGCTTATACAAGCTCATGGTGCGGAGGCATTTCCATTTACTGAAGAACGCATAAACGAAATGAAACAGCAACTTGAGGATATGGCAAAGGGGTGGCCTGAGAAATTGAAACATAAGCTCCATGAACACGTGTTGGTGAAGACACGCAGAAGTGGCTATTACTGTGATGAATGTGAAACTCCGGGGCAGAATTGGTCTTTTTGGTGTGAGGAGTGTGATTTTGATCTTGACCCGAAATGTGCTCTGAAGGATTATGAGGAAGGGAACGACAACGATGGTAAAGGCGACACCAAGGAAGGTTATATATGTGAAGGTGATGTTTGCCGGAAAATCTGAAAAGAACTTCTAAGCTGGAGTTTACTTTTGCCCCAGTAATATCCAAACTACTAAGTTACAGGGTTGTTATCTGGAGTAATGCCCTTCTATAATGTAAATTATGGGTGTGCTGTGTCACACTGTCACTGTGTCCGGTCTATGCAGTCATTGACTCACTATTTGTAATCTTGTATCCTTCAAGAATAAGATTGTTTCAGGAAGGCTATATTTGCGTTTGGTGGTCGAATTATGTCTTGTGTCCTTCAAGAATAAGAATGTTTTAGGAAGGTTGTATTTGTGTTTGGTGGTCGAATTATGTCCTGTCATTGAACAAGTTTTTATAGTGAGTTCATCATATTAATTTTCATCCAGAATTATAACAAAGATCTCGCAAAATTCGTCAGTGCTTGGTTCATTTCTTTTTCCTATACTGTTTTACGTTCTACGTTGTCTTCATATCGTCTGCAAACCTAGCAGATAATTAACATAAGGATTAAAGCATACTAATGTACGTGAATGATGATGGTGATGGTGATGATGATAATCTGATGATTAGTAGGAGGAATTGTTCAAATCGGAGTTGTCCACAATGTCGTGACTGGCATTGCCTTTCAACGACAAAAAAAATGTGATTGACTTGTAATGATACACACAACACAGTTCGAACACTTATATACTAAAGATAAACATAAACTCTGAGGTCATGAGTAAAAGTTCCACCATTCTCGAGTATTTGCTTTCAAAATTTTAAGCTTAGTGGAGGGTTTAATCATGATAATATTTGGTGCTAATTGACAGTTAAAAATGTATTATGAATAAGCTCTTACGCAAATATGAGGTGACACAATGTTATTATAAGGTTATTATGTCATGGTTAAGCACATATGAGTGGCTATATGCCTCACCAAATTCCAGTGGACGCATTAAAATACTATTGTAAGGAAAGTGTGAATAAGAAGATAGTGACAGTGTGACCAATTGATGAATATAGGGGCCAATTAAGTTTGGTACCCGGAATTTTTTTAGTGAGAGAAAATGGGTCAAAATCATCTTTTACTCTTTTTCTGTTTCTGTTCTTAACTTCTCAAGCTTTATCCATTTCTCTTCTTTACTTGTCAATAGGCTACTTATGTTTGTGAAAGTGTGATTCTTAGAGAGATGAGATAATGTTATGTTTGCATCAGTGGTTTAGTTTGAATTCGATTTTGCAAATTAGAGAGAGCGTCGTATATTTCCGAATGAGTTTTAACTAAAGTTTGTTGTGTACCTGTAATTTTAGAGCGAAGAACTCAAGATCTCTAATTATGCTGGTTGAAATAGGCCAACTAGATCAAAATTTTAACTCCATCTCACTAGTTATTAGCCAACACTAGAGCAAGGTCAAAAGGTGCCTATGCTGATTAATAATTTAGATATGGATTTGGCCTAAAAAACATTATTACATGAACAAGTTGCATGCACTACATCATTTATAAATGTAGATAAGATTTTTGAACCATCTAGAGATTAACAATAATAAGTCAATCGTCTTTAAAGCCAATATTTCAAAACTAAGTTATAAAACATTATACTACACCATTTGATCATTAATAGTGCAAATTGTCTTGCTTATTATATTACCGTTGAAAATATTACCATGACACTCACACTCACGAGTAGCTATATTATTTTCGAAAATCTCCATTAATCTCTCTTAAACCTGAGTTAAACAAAACTTACAACTGTCATAATAACGGAGTCAATAACACCTGATAATATTATAGAATCATAACATTTCTATTATATATAAAATCTAGAAATTTATAGGTACACATTCCATTGGCCCCCACTCATGAGGCAATTGGTGGAAAAATTATGAATTTTATAAACATAGAAAACTTAGGAGCTATAGACTTTTTCTATATACCTAAGAAAATAATGCATCGACCTTTGGCAAAAACCACTAGACAAATTCTAAGTAATATGGCTTTTCTCTTGTGTCATTTCACATATATAATATCTACATTTTGACTTGAGGTCATCTCTATTTCTTTATGATCACGTATGTAATACAATTTCTTATTAACCTTAAACCCCTCGTCTTTTCTTTATTGTTTTTAACCACTATATATACTTTTGAGCATCTTTTGCCCGCTCTAAAAACACCCCTTTGATCAAAATCTTAGGGGCAACAAAAAAAAATGGCAGAAGCAAAATTTGGTTCTCATGATCTCAGCTCTCTTCTCTCTTCTGAGGAGAGAGATTTTCTCGTTCGCAACAATGGTAATCGGGTATGTATTCTTCTTATTCTCCGCAACTTTATTATACGACTTGTTAGTTTTCAAGGTAAACCCGTAAATTTTTAAACAATTGTGCGTGACACGTACAGAGTTTTTGTTTATTTGATCATCTATGCATGTGATATTTTATTTGGACAAATTAATATGTAAAATGTAAAGCTAGCACCCTTAGTTTGTCATTTTTGGATAAGGAATTTTCTTTCTACTGTTTGAATGGCTAGAATTTACATTTTTGGTTGGTTCTACTAGGTGATCGTACAATTGTGGTCATATGTGTTATATCATTACGTTCAACGATGCTTCTATAGTGATGGTCAGTTTATGAGAAATCTAGACATCGTTTAACGTATTATTTTCATTCTAAGATGTGTGTAATGTTTTTTTGGTGTGCTCGGTGTTTTAACTATTTGTGTAACGCACTTCATAAAATTAGTCGATATGGACCATGTAGTATTGTTGTAATTGATCTTGTTCAATAAACTTGGATCATCCTGTTGTAGATTGTTACAAAGTCTGTCAAATTGATCGTTATTGCGTATTGTGCTATTACTTTGGTTGCTTTCTTTAGAAGTTGCAATTCAACCACAAGGACTAGTACAGTAGTACTCCTGTATCCTGTGATAATTTCTGCGTA
Source organism: Spergularia marina (assembly GCA_963680865.1). Classification (NCBI taxonomy): domain Eukaryota; kingdom Viridiplantae; phylum Streptophyta; class Magnoliopsida; order Caryophyllales; family Caryophyllaceae; genus Spergularia; species Spergularia marina. Next base: position 2,539,122 of record OY804545.1, on the reverse strand, counting down.
ATGTTTACATGAATGTAGGTAAAGATCAAAGATTTGATTGGGAAAAATGTGGGTTTATACTTCTCTGCCTCATGGTATACACCTTGTGGTATGTTCACTCCGACCCTAGTCGATGTCTACAACAAGGTCTGCTCAAAAGGCGACATTGAAATCGTCTTCATTTCATCGGACAAGGATGAGGATTCCTTCACACGCTATTTCTCTAAGATGCCGTGGCTTGCCATTCCATTTTCCGATTCTGCCACAATCAATTCTGTTAAGGCAAATTTCGGTATCATCAGGGGAAGCCTTCATCTTGTGTTTCTTGATAAAGATGGGAATTTTTCGACTGAAGGAACTGTTCAACTTGTCATAAAACATAAGGCCGATGCATATCCATTTACTTCCGAAAGATTTAAGGAGTTGAAGGAGGAAGAAGAGAATGCAAGAAGAAATCAAAGCTTGATTTCTCTTTTGGTTTCTAAAACTCGAGATTTTGTGATTTCGAGTGATGGTAGCAAGGTAATAATACAACAATTTGATTTTCTGTGTCCAATTATATGTATTTAGTTCATTATTAGGGACTGTTGTGGTTGTGATATGAGTAACAAAGAACCTGTGAATTTTCGAAAACTGTAGGCATACTCGTACATATGAGCAGAAATGTATATCAGAATGATGCCGCTGAGTTGGATTTCTGAATAAGTTACTTGAGTTGTTTGTGTTGAATTGGTTTTGACATATTGCTGCAGATTTCTTGCTATCAGCAGGTTTCGTAAAGAGCACAATTCAGTCTCAGATGACTAGATTATTGTACTTTTCGGAATGTCTTTGATTTCTGACTGATGTCCTGTTTACTTTGATGCTGCACCAGGTTCCTGTATCTGATCTCGAAGGAAAGATGGTTGGCCTTTACTTTTGCATCAGCTCATATGCACCCTGCACTAACTTCACCGAAAAGCTAGTCAAAATCTACAAAACCCTCAAAGAGAAAGGGGAAAACTTTGAGATTGTGTCACTATTTATGGATAAAGACAATGAAGGATCAGAAAGAGAAGCATTAGCGCAACTTTCATGGTTTTGCTTGCCCTTTAAAGATGATCAGATCGAAAAGCTTGCTCGTTACTTTGAGCTCCGGACTATTCCTAGGCTAGTGATCATAGGATCAGATGGGAAGACTTTGAACACTGGTGTAGCAGAGCTCATAGATGAGCATGGCATTGCAGCCTACCCTTTCACATCAGACAGGTTGGCTGAACTTGCTGAGATTGAGAAAGCCAAATTTGAGTCGCAAACGCTTCATGATCTTCTGATTTCAGGCGACAAGGACTATGTCATTGACAAAACTGGCTCTAAGGTAAACTTTTAGCATTCTTCTTCTCAAGAGTATCTTCTTCTTGAAGCTTTATTGTTGTTGCAATGCAATTTTATGCAAATAACAATGTTTTTGGCCTGTACTATTAGGTTCCCTTGTCTCGGCTTGTTGGGAAACACCTGCTTATCTACTTTTCCGCGCATTGGTGCCCTCCATGCCGCGCATTTACTCCAAAGCTTATAGAAACATACCATGAAATCAAGGCAAAACAGAATGCCTTTGAGATCATATTCATCTCTAGTGACCGTGATCAATCTTCATTCGAAAGTTACTACTCAAGCATGCCTTGGTTGGCCCTCCCTTTTGGTGATGAGAGGAAGGGTTACTTGTCTCGGAGGTTAAAAGTGAACGCCATCCCTTTTCTCGTGGCAGTCGGACCTGAAGGCAAGACGGTAACAACTGAAGCAAGACATCTGATAACAAATTTTGGAGCAGATGCATTCCCATTCACTGAGGATCACATAAAGAATCTAAAAGAGTAAGAGGAAATGCGACTTAAAAACAATGGAAAAAGTAAGATACGCCGATAATAGAGTCAGAACCAAGGAAGGCTGTACAAGATGTTTGTCCTAAGTTTGACATCATCGGGGATTCGAGCATACGGTGTAAGTCTCAAGCTGAGAATTTCCCGATATTATTATTACTCGTATGTAGAGTTGTGAATTGCTCAATTTTGACAGAGAAAAACCGTAGAGTGTGTTTGGAAACAAGGATTTGATTCTCAAATCCAAATTTGACACAAACCCCAAGTTTGGGAACTTAAAAATTTAAAAATTTGGATTTGTGTCAAATCCTTTGGAATTTCTATCAAATCCAAGTAGGCAAAAAATAAATGACAACTCAAGAGGTGTGAGTTTGAAATGTCATCCACCCCAAACATTTGATTGAATTCCACGTTCTCAAATAATGGAATTAAAATGATTACAAATTTTCAAATTCTTGCTTTCAAACACTACCTAAACTTTAATATACTCCGTATTATTGTTCAAACTCCAACCATTTTTTTTGTTTGGATATTACCCAAGGTGCCGTTAACTTTACATTGATAGACCGAGTTAAGGTCCATTAGCAACTCCAATGACGGTCCAATACTCCAATGTCTACCATAACTGTTACAACTCACTTATGACCGGATTACGAACTCTATTTTCGGCCCATAGAATAAAGACCCCAACCCTCGACATTGTCTCTTGTTGATGTGGGGTTGCGACAACCGCTCACACATAAATTCCCAACATTTCTCTCATACCTAGGGGTGAGCAAAATCGGGTACCCGAAAATAAGGTACCCGGTTTCAAAATGCTAAAAAATGATACATGTGCCCGACCCGAAATAAACCGGATACCCGTACCCGGATTTTCATAGTTTTCAAGTTGAAATTGTCAATATTCAATGGCGCATAAGTTGATAGTTATAAGAATGAAGTACAATGCTTGTGCAATTGTGAGTCGGATGATGGATTTCTATTAAATTCACCAATCAATGTGTTGTTCCAAACTCTAACATTTAGTTTAGAAAGATTTTTATTAACAAAATTAGTAAATCGGGTACAAACCGGGTACCTGATTTGCTATTTTCAATACCTATACTCGACCCTAATTAATATGCAATAAAGCGAGTGGGTACCCGACCAGGTTAATAGCCGGAAAAACCGGGTATCAAAATTCGGGTACTCAGGACCGGGTAGCTAAAACGGGTCGGGTTTTTTTTTCTCACCCCTGAGTAGTACTCATACCCTCTCCTCCGACCCACCCTAACACGTGCCAAAATCCACCATTATCTGAAAAGCTCATGCATTAAATCCATTATACACCATTAAACTTCCAAAATCTGTAACATATCGATGGGTAATTGCCCAATCAGTAATTACAAATGAACGTATACTGTATGCAAAACATATGAATTGGTAATTGACCAATCAGTAATCACAAATGAACCTATACACAAGTGACCAATCATTAATCACAAATTCACAATCTACTGCACTAAAACTAGTAATATAGTATCTAACTAAAGTCTCCATTTCAGCATCATCAGCAATTCAGCATAATCCCTGTATATCTCCATTTCAGCATCAGCATAATCTGTGTATATCACTTGTCATCACCAGAATCACTAATCAAACCCTGAAACACAAAACAAACAAATAATATCAAGAATCTGTGTACTTTATTCTCTCATGCCCATCAAACAGTACACAGTAAGATACACAACATTAAAAGCACAACGAAAACAACAATAAAGTCGTCTTTTGGGATTTGCTAACATGAATCGTCATAAAAAAACCCATTATACACAAAATGAAATGCCGATTGGATTGAACAAGTAATGCCCATAAATTAAACAAGAAAGTAAGGGTATTCACCTCATTCACCTGATCCTCATTCACCTGCTCCTCATTCTTGCGGATGAGTCTGCCGCAAGATGTTTCTTCAGAACCTGAAAATTACAAAGAATAATACCAATTAACGTGAAAATTTCTTTTCATGAGTGATTGTACAAAAAAAAAACAATGAATTCCAAATAAACTCCAAACTTTCAATTTTATTTACAAGAACAATTCTTACGAGATTTCTTCGCATTTTCCTCCATTTCAGACAGAATTGCAAGAACGGCAATCTCATCATCATCCAAGCTTTCCAAGAAAGCTTCAGCTTCACGTTTTTCTTCAAAAAAAAAAAAAAAAAAAAATACCCACACACAAAATCAACTATTAATTATGTCCATGCTAAATATTAAAAACCCATAATAATTAATGATAAAATCTCATATCAAAATTATTACGACAATAAAAAACCCACGTATCATATGATCAAGAACCCTAATTTCATACACACATGTATCAACACAACCAAATAATAATAATTTTGATCATAATAACAATACCCACAAAAAAAAAAATCAACTATTAATAATGTCCATGCTAATTTAAAAAAAAAAAAACATAATAATAATCCTAAAATTACTACGATAACAAAAAAACCCACAAAGGCACAAATCATATATGATCAAGAACCCTAATTTCATAGACCCTTATATCAATACAACCAAATAATAATAATAATCATAATAATAATAATAATCAAACATGTCAAAATTAAATACAAAAATACAAAACCCACAAATTATAAAATCAAGAATGAAATTTTAACAAAACCCAGGGCAAGAAAACTCACTGCTCTCTTCTTGCAACTGATCGGCATCATACCCAGCAAGGATATCTTCCTCCTCAAGATTCTTCTTCACCTCTTCCTGTCTCTCCAAGCGAATCGCCAACTCCAACTTCTCGTTACCGGCGCCGGCGCCATTCAGCTTCAAGAATACGATATCACCAGCTTTGACATTCCTCTTTCTTACCCAGCTAGACCAAATCTTTGTCAGATACCCATTTTTAATTTTGAACTCCAATTTCTACCCAGTATCCGTGTCAAGCGCAGTAAGACTGAACTCTGCTTTATAATTCTTCTCCTCTTTCAGCGCATTTCGAATGCCATTGGGGAGGGGAAAGCATGTGGTTTTGATCGAAGTGTAGGAATCTTTGATTGTGACAGGGTATTCCATTGTTTGAGTACGTGGGAAGAGAAGATGAGGAGAGAGGAAAAAAAAGTAGGAAAAAGGGTCTTGAAATTAGAGAAATCGAAGACGGAGAGAGAAAATTTGACGGTGAAATGACAATTTTATATGAAAATTTTGGGTGGGGAAACAGAGGGAGGAGAGAGAAAAAAACAGAGGAGGAGGAGGAGGAGGAGGAGGAGGGCGGGAGAATTGAGAATGTAAGTGAGAGAATCTGTGACTGTCTGATGTAATCATGTAATGTGTTTATGGCGGTTGTACTATACTCTAGTTTTTATTATTATTTTGCAAGTATTAGTAAATGATCATTGATGTTATGCGATGATTCTATCTCGGTCAGGTGGTAATCACCACAAGAATATATTATTTTATTAAGAAATAAATATTTCAATGTAATATTTTAGTTGCATAGACATCTTTCTTTTTTAGAATAAAATTATATTTTATTATTCATTTTTTAGGATGTGTTTGGGATTAATTGGGCAAAAACAATTGTGCACAATATTGAAGAACCATATGCCTCGTGAAAAAGGGGAAAATGAAAAATAAAAGCAATCATTAATTGTCAAGATTGCTATGATTTTGAATGTTTTGTGATCGATCATGGTTGATCATGATTTGATAACCAATTAGCATACTTAAACTTACTGCTGGGAGGCTCTACATACAACCAGTGATACAGGATTGTCAAGCATTTAATTCATTTACGAGTAATTTTTAAAGTAATGAATCGATTTTATATAAAGTAATTCTAATGCTCGAGATGTTTAAACAATACCAAACATGTACTATGTTTTACGGTTTTTTATAATATAATTATAGGATATTATATTTTTAAATTAATATAAGAAGATAACAAATCTCAATAAAATACTACATAATATTTCTAAATTAATATAAGAAGATATCAAATATTAATAAAATATTATATTTTTATGGTGATTACCATTAGCGGTAATGACCCTAAAATTTTCGTGATGCTATGTTACCAAATTCAATCATAATTACAAGAAGTTGGTGGAGCCGAGATACGATTGGGGCCCCACACTAGAGCTGATCAAATTATCCGATCCGAATTTTTTCCTGGGTTTGGGCCTTACATTAGGCCCAAAGCCCGGCCTGAATAAAGCCCGCAATAATATGGCTCGGGCTTGGGCCGAGCTCTTGGCCCGGCCCGCTTTCAAAAAATAAACGCAATTTTTTTTAACTTTATAAATCTTTACTTATCCAATGTAGTGTAAATAATACCGGTTATGACAAATTTCGTAAATAAAGTACTCAATGTAGCAAAATTAGGTCAAGTATAGTACACAAAAGTATATTAAAATAATTAAAAAATATTATAGTTTATGATAATAACATCGAAATTCTCTTTACAAAGGTACAATAGCTTATTATTAAACTAAATATGCAATTACTAGATAACATTAATGCGTAAAATCATCAAAAATGTAATAATTAGCTACTAGATAACTTTAAAACAAAAAAGCCCGAAACCCTGCTTTGGTCGGAATGGGCCGGGCTTCGGGCCTACTTTTTACCCTAAGCCCGGCCCGAACCCAACCTTGCCCATGATCACCTCTACGGCTCTACCCCACACCCTTTATGTAACGGCCTGTTTGGTATCGTTTTCTGTTTTCAGTTTTCTGTTTTTTTTTTTAAACCAAAGTCCCGAAAAAGTGGTTTTCAGTTTTCAGTTGTCCGTTTTTATTTTCTGAATGACTATTATAGAACCAAAAAAATTTAAAAGTTGATTTTGTAACTTATTTAAGTAAATTTTTTTCGCAAAAAAAACAAAAATTGAAAACGACAATAATACCGAACGGGCCATTAGTTTTATTAATTTATATAATTCACGGATTTGGGTCGAAAATGGCCCGGAGTATAATCTACTCGAATTTTTTTGGCGGAAAGTTGTAGGTGTTACATTACGGGTTTGAGCAAAATTCGAGAGTAAAAACTATGGAAATTCGGTAAATCGGCTAAAAACTTGATTTTAGCACATGAAAATAGGGAATTATGGTCATTGGTACTCGTCGTCGCGGTGAGTTTGGCTTAAGTTGTAACTGCAGTTCGACACTTCAAGTCTACAACACTTCTTTGTCTATATGTCTAGCTCACTTCTTCTGTACCTGTGTTTGTCTGTCGGCTTTATTGTGACATTAAAATTTGAATGGAGATAGTGCCAAAAAGGGATGAGCATATCTGACTAATTATGCCAAAAACAACTAGAATGACAAAAAAGAAGAAGTATTAAGGACGCGATTAATTTATCATTAGCAACTACTCCGAAGTGGTATATCGACAAACCGACTCAGGGTAATCCAATGTGGTATGTGTTGAGGAGGAGAGTATTGAGATGGTGGAAAACTTTAATTGTATTGATGTATAAAAGTGAGTATAAATACAAGAGTACAATTAGGGTTAATCTTAGGGTATCCGATATTACAAAGATTACAACATATGAAGAGATATTTAATATTTACTAACCTAAATTAACTAAATTACAATATGAACGTGATAATATTTACTAGCAAATATATTATTTCCTTATAGTATGCGTGTCTGATTTAGGAGAGTGTAATGATGGATAAGGCAGGGTAAAGAGACATTATTCATGTGGATGTATTGAATTCTAGGATAAATTCTCTTATTTCTGATAATCAATTAAGCTATGATACATGTCTTTATATACTACCTAACATTCCATATCTAATTTGGTATATAATCTACGTGTATAGGAATACGTACAGCTTTTCTAAAACACCTTTCCTTACTCCCCCTCAAGGTGGAGCAGTCGGCATCCGAATGCCCATCTTGTCCAATAGAACATCAAATTGCTGTCGTCCTAATGACTTTGTGAAAATGTCTGCTAGCTGGTTTCTAGTTCCAATATATGAGGTTACTATGTCTCCTCGTACCAAATGTTGACGCACAAAATGGCAATCTATTTCGATGTGCTTTGTGCGATCATGAAACACCGGATTCTTGGCTATGTGCAAGGCGGCCTGATTATCACAAAACACGCGTACTGGTTGTGTATGATACACCCCAAGTGACGCCAGAAATGACTTCAGCCACAGTACCTCACTAGTTACATGCGCCATCGCTCGGTACTCTGCCTCCGCCGACGATCTAGCTACCGTCCCTTGCTTCTTAGTCTTCCACGAAATTGGTGAGTTCCCCAACATAACAAAATACCCAGTCAATGACTGTCTCGTGATTGGACAGCTTGCCCAATCCGAATCACAAAATGCATACAATTGTAGCTCTCCTGTATTTTGCAGAAATATCCCTTGTCCTGGGCTTCCCTTCAAATAACGTACCAAACGCAGCACAGCATCCCAATGCTCCTTCCGAGGTGATTGCATAAATTGCGACAACACATGTACTGAATAAACCAACTCCGGTCTAGTTATCGTCAAATAGATTAAGCGTCCTACCAAGCGCCTATATCGAGTCGGGTCGTTTAACAAATCGTCATCTGCCAGCGCCAATTGGTGGTTCTGCGGCAACGGGATGTCCACCGGCTTTGCCCCAAGCAGCCCACACTCTTCAATTATGCTTAGTGCATACTTTCGTTGACTCAAATAGATCCCTCGTCGATCTCTAGTGGCCTCTATTCCCAGAAAATACTTTAAAGGCCCTAGATCTTTGATACCAAAATTCTCGTCAAGGTATCGTCTCAAACCATTCCCGGCTGTTTCATTATTCCCGACAACAATCATGTCATCGACATAAACAAGTACTGCAAGAAATACAGCACCTTGCCTATAAGTGAAAAGTGAATAATCTGCCATGGATTGTACAAATCCATACTTTTTCAAGGAATCTGCTAGCTTTGCAAACCAATTACGGGATGCCTGCCTTAATCCATACAATGATTTCTGCAATCGACATACCTTGTTTCCATTTGCGCGAAAACCAGGCGGCAACCTCATGTATACTTCTTCACTGAGGTCTCCATGGAGAAAAGCATTATTCACATCCAATTGTGAGATAAACCATTGTTTCGCTACTGCAACCCCAAGCAAACAACGTACACTCACCATCTTTGCTACTGGAGCAAAAGTCTCGTGAAAATCAACTCCTTCAACCTGGGTGTACCCTTGCGCTACTAACCTCGCCTTGAAACGCTCAATTGTCCCATCTGCTTTGTATTTGATTTTATACACCCATCGACATCCAATTGGTCGTTTATCGGGCGGCAATTCGACCACAACCCAGGTTTTATTTTCTTCTAATGCCGTGATTTCCTTACTCATTGCTTCTCTCCAACGAACATCTTTCGCGGCTTCCTGGTAGCTAGTCGGCTCCTTATCAATGCTAATTGCTGCAATAAAATTTCTGTGGGCAGTGGAGAAACAATTATAAGTGAGATAATCGGCTATTGGATATCGCGTACCTTTCTTTGAGGACGCAGCTTGACGCATGTGAGTCGATGTTGAAGTGGGGTTTACTAATGTTGCTGATTGACAACGAACATTCCTCACGTAATCTTTTGACCAATATGGCTCAAATTTCTCGCGTGCTCCTCGACCCATGGTCTCTAGTGCACTCTGTTCGTGTTCTGCCGTGAGGCCAGCAGGCTGTGTATCTCCTCCGGCACGCCATTCTGCCAATGTCTCCCCCTCAGGCTGCTGGGCATCAGACAACCTAGTCTCCGCCATTTCTGGTGCGTCTGTTTCGGAGTCATCTACTCCCAGCGCATCACTCTTGGCGTCATCTTCTACAAGTTCTATCTCATCAAAACAGGGGACCTGGTCTACGCTCCCCCTATTTGCCTGACCCTGTACATTGCCTGAGAGGAAGGGATATTCATGCTCAAAAAATTTCACATCTCGTGAGACAAAAATCTCACATTTTTCTAAATCGTATACTCGCCACCCTTTCTTTCCGTGAGGGTAACCCAAAAACACGCACCTTATACCTCTTTCTCCAAACTTGTCCTTTGTTCTACTTTTATTGTGGGCATAACAAAGACAACCAAAAATTCGTAAATTCTCCAAAGGTGGTTTCTCGTTGTATAAGATCTCATAGGGAGACTTACCTCCTAAAACTGGTGTCGGGAGTCGGTTAATCAAGTAACCTGAAGTCAACACACACTCACCCCAAAACTTAATTGGCAATCCAGATTGAAAACGTAGAGCTCGCGCCATCTCTAAGATGTGACGATGTTTCCTCTCAACTCGCGCGTTTTGCTGTGGAGTGTCTACGTTACTTGTCCGGAACATCATACCATGGTCCTTGTAAAACTGTAGCATTGTGGTTGATTTAAACTCCGTCCCATTGTCACTCTGTACGACCTTAACGTGCTTATCAAGTTGAGTTTTCACCATGGTACAAAAGTCACGCAACAATTGTCCAGCTTCGGTTCTATCTATCATTAAATAAATCCAAACTGCCCGACTACAATCATCTACAATAGTAAAAAAATAGTGAGCTCCCGACAGACTTTTAGTACGATATCCTCCCCATATATCACAATGAATTAGATCAAAAACACCTTTGGCTCTTTTATTATTTCTTGAAAAACTCAGACGAGTTTGTTTTGCTCGACAACAAGAGTCGCAAACGAATTTATTATTCCAACTAAAATTTTTCCCTAATGAGCTATAGATATCGGATAAAACACTACTTGAAGGATGTCCTGCCCGTCTATGCCATAACTCTACGTCCTGACTTGCCCGTGTATTATGCGCTTGCTCCTTCCTTGCGACTCCTTTCAAATAGTAAATCCCATCTCGATACTCACCCGCGCCAATCAGCGTCTTCGTAGTAAGGTCCTGTATCACACAACAATTAGGCCAAAAATTCACTGAATAATTAAATTCTCGTATCAATTGTCCAACAGAAATTAAATTGCATGTAAGCGAAGGAACAAATAAAACATTGTTGAGAATTAAATTCTCAGCTATTTTGATTTTTCCTCTCCTTGTCGCTATGGTTTGAGTTCCATCAGGTAAATTTACACTTGTTGCGTCTCCTTTCTTCAAATCATACATGATATCCTGATTTCCTGTCATGTGATTTGAACATCCAGTGTCCAAAATCCAACCATTACCACAACTAAGATTACCTGTTAACTGCTCTGTCCCTTCCGTGCTGGGTGCTATGAGGGCGCGAATCCTTTCGATGTCTGCACTAGTAAAACGAGCGTTCGCCAACACTTCTAGGCTCCCGTTGCTATGTCGATTTTGATGGCTGTTGTTGGTGACCTCTGCTCCAATCGTTGCCGCGACATGGTTCTGGGTGAAGCCTCCTCTGCCTCCTGTACGGCCACTCGATCCCCCACGACGTCCGCGGCCTCGTCCTTTACCAGGTGGGTACCCAATAATTTCCCAGCATTCATTAACTCCGTGTCCAAATTTTCCGCAATTAGGACATGTCTTCCTTTCACGTGCTCTCGGAGATGATGTGCCCCCTGTTTCACGTTTACCCCCTGTCTCGGTTGAGCGTGCTGCCAAGGCCACCGTCTCTGTCTTGTCTTCTCGGCTTCTTGTCACGACCCGACTTCTCTCTTCGCGGAGGATATTCCCATAGGCCTTTTGCAAGGTGGGAACAGGTTCCTCCATCAGCATATTGGAACGCAGCATCCCATAAAGTCTTGTGTTCAATCCCATCAAGAATTGATGCACTTTTTCTTGTTCTCGCTCTTTCACAAACTCGGCTGCTGCACCACACGTACATACTGGAACCTTGCTGTAATTACTTAGCTCGTCCCATATGCTTTTCAGTTTTGTGTAGTAATCGACCACGGCCATGTCACCTTGCTTGAGTTCTGCTAATTCTCCTCTAAGTTGTTGAATTCTAGGAGCATTAACTGTGGAATAACGCTCTTTCAATTCATCCCAAATTTCTTTTATAGTTGAAGCTGACCAAGTAATACTTTTGTGCAGTTTTGTATCTATGACGTTGCGAAACCATGATTTAATCATAGCGTTACAACGTCTCCATTCCGCGTACTCCAAAGTCTCCTCATCATCTTCCTTTACCTTAGGTACCTTCACAGTGCCATCCACAAATCCCAATTTGTTTTTCGCATCTAAGCTGTTTCTCATTGCATCTGACCACAAATCATAATTCTCTCCATTGAATATGGTTTGTGTTATTTGTAATCCTGGCCCATCGGAAGCGTGCAGGTATAAGGGTGATGTTTGTGGAATAGTTGGTGGCTGTCTACCTGTCTGGCCATCTCCTTTCTTGCCTGAATTTCCGTCGTCTTTTGCCATCTTCTCGGCTCTGAGTCGGCTCAGAGTTTATTTCTTTCCCTCTTTATGTATCTTGTGTATCCCAGGATCTCAACATGCTCTGATACCATATTGAATTCTAGGATAAATTCTCTTATTTCTGATAATCAATTAAGCTATGATACATGTCTTTATATACTACCTAACATTCCATATCTAATTTGGTATATAATCTACGTGTATAGGAATACGTACAGCTTTTCTAAAACACCTTTCCTTACTCCCCCTCAAGGTGGAGCAGTCGGCATCCGAATGCCCATCTTGTCCAATAGAACATCAAATTGCTGTCGTCCTAATGACTTTGTGAAAATGTCTGCTAGCTGGTTTCTAGTTCCAATATATGAGGTTACTATGTCTCCTCGTACCAAATGTTGACGCACAAAATGGCAATCTATTTCGATGTGCTTTGTGCGATCATGAAACACCGGATTCTTGGCTATGTGCAAGGCGGCCTGATTATCACAAAACACGCGTACTGGTTGTGTATGATACACCCCAAGTGACGCCAGAAATGACTTCAGCCACAGTACCTCACTAGTTACATGCGCCATCGCTCGGTACTCTGCCTCCGCCGACGATCTAGCTACCGTCCCTTGCTTCTTAGTCTTCCACGAAATTGGTGAGTTCCCCAACATAACAAAATACCCAGTCAATGACTGTCTCGTGATTGGACAGCTTGCCAGTGTTGAAGTGACACCCAAAATACTCCACATATGAGTGTCCCACATTGGAAAAATAGAAGAGATTTGTCTACCATATAAACCAAGGAGTTACTCCTCCTATCGCCAATTGGTTTTAGGATGGAACCTCCTTTGGCTTATCAAGTGGACTCTCTCTTCTCCTTATGGGTGTGGCCCAGGCCCGCGTAATTTCACATGGTATCAGAGCCCATGGTTAAAAAAGTCCTGGGTCTCAATGAATTAATCTGGGCCGAAAATGCCGATAATATCGGCCACTGGAAAATCAGTGCATTATTGCAGCTGGCTTTACAGTAAGCCAGTCTGTCTTTAAAGGGACCTCATATGTGAGAGGGGAGTGTTGAAGTGACACCCAAAATACTCCACATATGAGTGTCCCACATTGGAAAAATAGAAGAGATTTGTCTACCATATAAACCAAGGAGTTACTCCTCCTATCGCCAATTGGTTTTAGGATGGAACCTCCTTTGGCTTATCAAGTGGACTCTCTCTTCTCCTTATGGGTGTGGCCCAGGCCCGCGTAATTTCACAGGATGATATAATAGGACTTCTAGAGTTATTTGTTTCTTTGTTTTGCAAATGTCGATTTTGATTCGATGATTATCCATTTTATTATTTTCGCAAACCTTATTCTTAACATTTGCGAAGACCTTCATACATTTCTCCACCTTCATAAATTTTGGAAATACGATTTAACAGTTATTGTTGTTGTAACTAGCTAGACCGACAGTTGTTCGTAGTATTTCGACTGATATAATGACCAGAAACCAAAACGACTCAATATGAAAAGTCATGTTGACCTGCTATCGGGACCCGATATAACTTTATTCCATGCTAACTGACATGTCCTACGCAATTGTCAACCCCAAGCTTCACCTAAAGTTAGACCTGTTAAACAACTCGAGCCAAAGGTCAGAATTGAAGGGTCTTGACCAGAAAAAGTTCGATAATCAAAGGGTCTTGAGACTCTGACCAGAAAAAAGCGAGACGGTCGACTGAGGTAGTTTTTGAAAAATGCGTATACCATGCTCTTTATAATCTGCGTTAATTTGTGTTCACTTGTGAATAACTTTCCTTACCTTTCTATTTTTACCATATGCAGGGATTAATCATGGCTGTAGTAGTAAATTTTATCCTCTAATTTAGGAATCAATTAGAGAATAGGTAAGTTAGGGGCGAGTAGCCTGGGGTGCACCGGCCACCCCAAATTTTCCAAAAACGTCAAAATATTGCCTAAAAAATTCTAAAAACATATGAATTTGAAAAAATTTACTGTAATTTGTACTAAAAGAGCTACCCCTAGATTCGCCCCTGGGTAAGTAAGATAGTTAAAGATTATTGAATTGGAAAAAAATCAATTTCGAAATTCTTTATATTGAGTATATTACAGTTGCTATAAATTTAATGTAAACACATATTTTTACTATATACCATCTTAATTTTACTACACTCGAACAACTTTTTTACTGTGTCTATATGTATATATACTCCGAGGATCACCCATCTACTAATCCGTTAGCATTAAGGAATAGCAAAAGGTAAAATGATCTGTTGGCTAGGGTCATACTCCGTAATTCATAAGGGGGGGTTCGCCAAGAGTGCACTCAAAGGATAGCAGTTGTGGGTTCCCACGTATAAGAAAAAAGAAAAAGAAAAAGAAAGAAACGTTCATATTAATATTAGAAAAAATTTCTAACTCCTACCTTTTATGTACAAAAACTTCCAAACTCCCACTTTAATTTTAAAAACTTTCCAAATTCTACCTTATAAAACAATTTTTTTATTAAACTACTACCAAAACTTTTTCTCCGGCAGATTTGACTATTTTCCGGCGGGCATTGACCTTATCACAGGTCTTGCACGTGATCATTTGATCACCTCTCTCATCTAACTCACCCGCGTAACTCCTCCACCCTCCCCCCCATTTCATTCCACCCATTTTTTTTTCCTTTCCTTCACAAATTTCTCTGTTTCTCCTCAACAATCCTCACCCGCGTAACCCGAAATTCATCTTCTCCTCACTTTTCCTGACCCAACCTCTCCTTCACGTTAAAGCGACCATCTTCTCCTCATCTCATCTGGAACGATAATGACGGATTGGGATCAATTAGTACTTCTGATCAACACACAACTACTCTAAAAAGGTATGTTAAGGCTTTACTTACTTTCAATTTCACTTTGATTGCAATTAAATCCAAAAATTTGAATCAATGGTGCTATAATTAAACCCAAAATGTGATGTGATTAAACCCTAATTAATCAGTTTTTTTTTTTTTTTTGGAATTATGCGTCAACTAGTGAAATAATTAGTATGTGAAATTGGAGGGAGAAATTGGAGGGAAAACGAAGGAAATCGCGCCATAAATTGGAGGGAAAACGAGGGAGAAAGGTCAAACCCGCCGGAAAACAGTCAAACCCGCCGGAGAAAATGTTTTGGTAGGAGTTTGATAAAAAATTGTTTTATAAGGTAGGATTTGGAAAGTTTTTAAAATTAAGGTAGGAGTTTGAAAGTTTTTGTACATAAAAGGTAGGAGTTAGAAATTTTTCCTTAATATTAATCATATACGGAGTATAAAGAGTAGTAGTCCTGTTAACTCTTGTATTCCTGTATTTGCCTCTCCTCCTAATTACATCTATTAGACAATCTCCAATTATCAACTACGGTGGGCTAACTTATCCGGTCTACACTCAACAAGTTGTTTTGAATCAGGTGAATATTTTTTTTTTTTTTTTTTTTTTTTTTTTTTTTGTGGTATAGATTTCATATTTAGTGAGAAGATTTGCTGGCCTAGCTTAATTTTTTTAGTTTAAGAAATTGAGATATGATATGCTGTGCATGTGATATTTGACTACATTTGAGAGTGGATGCTTGGAGAGGGTGATTTGATTACATGACAAGTATTTTTTTGAGCACTTAAATGTCAAAGAGGGTTGATCCTTTAGTTGGACTGATCCTAGATCGGGATGCAAAGTGGTCATGATGATGGAATTATCATGTCATTCTCCTGAAAACTTCTACTATCAGTCTAACTCGGGATGCAAAGTGGTGAACTGGTGATTCTAGCTTTCCATAATGAATCGATTCATGTGAAGAAAAGAGAGACACACGTAATGTTGGTCTCTGCTTGTTAATCGATTTGCAGGCAGCCTTTATGATAAACTGTAATTAGGGTAAGGAATAATAGTTGTGTTGTCGTTGATTTCAGGGGTAAACCCCTATGTATAACGTTACATAACTTGGCCGTTAAGCTAGAGATATTCTCCATAATATACTTCTGTACAAGAAATTATTCCTACCATAAGTTTAATATTCCCTTTTTAATACAATATAGGAATATTTCCATAATCCTCTAACACTTTATTACTTTAGAGTTTTGCAGAAGGCAGTGCCATAGTGGAGTTATTTTGGTAGTAGTTGTAGTATATAAGTATGATTGAGCACTTGTATACATACAAATTTTGCCATCTGCTGATTATCTAATTTTGCTGCTTCAGGTTTGACAGTTTAGCCATGTTACGGAATTTTAAGCGATATTGCAGTAAATTAGATCGAATCAGCAGCTTATCAGATGATTTATTAATTGACATACTTTGTTTACTTCCGACCAAGGATGCTATAGCTACAAGTGTCTTGTCAAAAAGATGGAGGCATCTTTGCACTTGGATAACCAATCTTGAGGTTTACGCTTCTCCTCTTTCTCATTGTTTGAAAGACAGTCCGCGACTCAAGGATTCTTTCATCAATTCAGTGGATTGCACATTGCAAGCACGTCAGTCCAGAAATCTGACAAGATTTTGTCTCAGATTAGGTGACGCAAGCAGTGTGTACACTAACACTTATGCTGTTGACATGAAGCCAACGCATCTTAGGTCATGGATCTCATTTCCATTAACTCGTGGGGTCAAGGAGCTCGACCTCTGTATCCATGTGACAGAACCTGGAAATCTTCCTCCTCAAGTTTTCTCCTGTAAAACGGTTGAGGTGTTAAAGGTGAATGTGAATCTTGAACTGGAATTCCCCATACCCTTCTGTTTGCCTAGCTTGAAAGTCTTCCACCTCAGTTCAACCGTCATTCCTAATACCTACTTCCTCAGTGCCCTACTATCGAGTTCACCGTCACTCGAAGAGTTGGTTGTGAAAGATTGTGCGTTCAGAGGAGATTTAACACCTATCAGCCTTGCAAATCCTTGTCTTAAAAGACTATCCATGTGTATCTGTTCGACATATTCCAGTATAATCAGAAAGTACATTCCTGGTGAAGGATTTCGGCAAGGTTATGTGCCAAGTGATTACAACAGGAGCCATGTTGTCCTTGATACTCCTAATCTGCAGCATTTGGAATACGCTGACAATTTAGCAATTCAGTATTCCCTAGGAAAGCTTAATGTGCTCTCTGAAGCTATTATCTCTCTTTACGAGCCCTTAGATGATGATGAAGAGACTTGTTTCCGAAGCTGGCTTAACCTCCTCGAATCCTTCACTAACGTCCATCGCTTATCTTTGTTCAACAGGTGCCCAGAGGTAGCTAGGTTTGATTTATCTTTCTATTTCTATTCATTAGGTTTGTCCATATAGATTCAGAAATTGAGTGCTCTCTCTTTTGTGTTTCTAGGCACTGGCAAATCTTGATCCCAAGGGGAGGCTACCTGTGTTCCGTAATTTGACTCAACTACAGTTCCATTCATCTACATTACTTCCCGGGAATGTGCTTTTGGAATTCCTTTACTCCTCGCCTTTCCTACAAGAGCTTATTCTTCCAAGGGTTAGACTCATCGAATAATCTACCTACTTAGAATGGTTTTTTTGTTTTCCCTTAATATATAATGCTCTTCCCTCCCTTTTGCAGACCTGCTCCATAAAAGGCGGTGACGACGACGGAGATGATGTTCCTTCTTGTGATGAGGAAGACGATAGGCTGGTAGCAGAGCTGGAAAATGTAGCTCGAGGGATACCTTCTTGTGTCACAAGTCACTTGAAGAAAATTAGGATTGGACATTATTGTCCATTCGATTGGCAAAATGTTATGCTCAAATATTTTCTGAAAAATGCATTAGTTTTGGAAGAACTGGAGGTAGCTTGCGAGGACGGTTTTGTCATTTCGACGGAGAAGAGCGTAAACACCTTACCAAGGGGCTCCGTAAATTGTTCAATAAAAGTCACGCTGTATGATGACCGTATGTTCTACTCAGGAATGGATCTAGATTATACTTGGTAGAATGCTGGGGAATACCAAACAAGTATGTATTCATTCTTCATCGAGATTCTTAATTGACTCTACTCTTTATATCAGTTGCGGGTTTGGGTCTGGGTCCAAGGTTTACCGAGATAGGTTTGCCATTTGTACGTACGGTGCCCAAGTGGGTCGGCCTTGCACATTATTATATATTTATATGCATTTCTACTTATTTAATTATTTACACAATATATCTACTTGCACTTTGTCTAATTCCAAGTACGTGCTAGCAATTTCTACATTTCTATATGCATTTCTTTACGGGAAATTCCATAAAATCATATGTCCAACAATCAATAGTGTATGAGTATTATTTCTGTTGTAACATAATACGGAGTATAGTACGGAGTATATGACTATCAAGATTGACGAGCTTACATAATCTTGTACTCTTACTCCTTAAATAGTAGAGAAAATACGGCACATTATTATCTCGAGAGGGAGCACAAATAATCAATTTATACGTATCTGTTGATTATAATCGTATATAAACCCGCAAACGTTTTTTTTTTTTTCAAAGATTAGTACCATTGCAAATTCTCTTGTGAAAAAGTTGCATATCATGAATGATGTAGTAGCACACCTCAAAAGTTAAAACAATTAGTTCATCGCACGATGCACGGTAATTCGAACTAGCCCCACAAGAAATTACCCTTTTTTCCAATAAATTACCAATTTTAAGAATTTCTCATTTTTTAGCCGAGTATTTAGTAAAATAGAACTTTACGGGAATTCCGAATTAAACACTGCCATTTGTCAAGATAAAGTAAATCTTCGTCATTAAGCTGTCAGTAAGCACATCATCATTTGTCCTACGCTTCTTCCATCCTCGGACCTCCACTATATAAGTACCCATTTGCAGCAGCAGCACAATCACAAAACACAAGTGAGTCCCAAAAAAAAAAAAAAAAAAAAAAAAAAATGGGTGAAGAAATTTCAATTGGCAGCAAATGTTATGAATTGAACACTCTTCTATCGTCTGAAGAGAGAGATTTCCTCGTCCGAAACAATGGTGATCAGGTAAACCTTCTTGTATAAGCCACTTTTTCCATTAACATTTGAGATTTTACTGTCAATTTTACCAATTTCTTATGATTTTGTACTGCAATTCTTGTCAAATTCTATGTGGGTTTATCTTGAATGGGTTAAATTTTGTTTAACTTGTGAAGTTTTAGCATAATTTGTTTATGGGTATTTTAGTTTACCATGTTTTGGCTTAGAATTTGTCAGAATTCAACATTTCCCAGTATAAAGTGGGTGCCTTTTGCTGTTGATTGGTTGAATTTTGTCAATTTTACTGTCTAAAGTTACGAACTTGTCGAATTCATTGGAAAGTTTGTTAATTTTTTATCATGATAAGTTGTTTTGTGCATCAGTACCATCTAAATTGGAACAGGTTTGGTTAGATTATTCAGGTTTGCTGTGGAACATGCAGTAAAGATTTAGGCTTTGGCACTAAAGCTTGAGTTCATCTGTTTTGTCTGCTATTAGTATAGTTTTCGAGTAACATAAGGTTGCGTATATCTGAACCTCTCCAAACCCGCATTGATCATGTTATATAGTAAAACCTGGCTAGTGAGACTGAGCTAGTGTTCTCAATGTAGCATTAGGTATAGAACTCAATTGTGTGAAACTGTGAATTTCATGTTGATGTCGACTATGGTAAATGGTTGTAGGTGAAAATAAAAGATTTGGTAGGAAAAACTGTGGGTTTGTATTTTTCTGCCTCATGGTGCCCGCCTTGTCGTGGCTTCACCCCAATTCTAGTAGAAGCCTATGAAGAGCTTTCCTCGAAAGGGGTTTTTGAAGTGGTCTTCGTATCTGCGGATAGGGATGAGGAGTCCTTCAAGGACTACTTCTCGAAGATGCCGTGGCTGGCCATTCCATTTTCTGATTCTGTTGCCAAAGAGGGTCTTGATGAAAAGTTCAGTGTGATGGGAATTCCTCATCTTGTAATTCTCAATGGAGACGGAAAAGTTTTGACTGATGAAGGAGTGGGGTTGGTCAAGGAATATCAGGCTCAGGCATACCCATTTACGCCTGAGAGAATCACACACTTGAAAGAGGAAGAAGAGGCGGCAAAGAAAAATCAAAGTTTGAAGTCTCTTCTGATTTCTGGCTCCAGGGATTATGTTATTTCAAGTGATGGAAACAAGGTAATTTATCTTTACTACGGAGTATGTCTCATCTCATGCTAACTGGTTAATATATTAGTCCTGGTTTTAGTATTAGGAAGGATCATTGTGGCTGTGCCGCTACTATTATATTTGTATGATCATGCTAAACTCTAGAATTCAATTTCGGTATTCCTCTCTCAGCATTACTCAATTGCTACTGCTATTGATAATTCTTTGTCTATTAGAATTCAATTTCGGTATAATTCTTTGTATGATCATGCTAGACTCTAGAATTCAATTTCGGTATTCCTCTCTCAGCATTACTCAATTGCTACTGCTATTGATAATTCTTTGTCTATTAGAGGTGAAGAGTGATTATTGTGATGATGTTGGAGTTCTATAGTACGTATATAAGTGACCATTGTTTTATCTTTATACATTCGAAAAAAAGTTCAGTTTTGTGTTTCTCATGTCCCCATATTATATCATGGAATCTGTTTTTTCTCTTAATGTGTATTATCATTGGGTCATATGGTTGCTGAATCTTTGCTTCTCCTGGTCTCCCCACCAGATTCCAGTATCTGAGCTTGAAGGAAAGATGGTTGGCCTGTACTTTTGTGTGGGCTCATATAGGCCATGCACCGAGTTCACTATAAAACTAGGAGAGGTTTATGAGAAACTCAAAGAGAAAGGCGAGGACTTGGAGATTGTGCTGATCTATTTGGATGACAACGACGAAGATGGATTCAGATTAGTTCTGTCACAAAGCTCATGGTTTGCCTTGCCTTTTGAGGACAGAAAGATTGAAAAGCTTGGACGTTACTTTGAGCTTAGATCCATTCCCAGGCTAGTCATACTTGGGGCTGATGGAAAGACTCTGAATCCTGATGTGGCAGAACTCATAGATGAATATGGTTGTGATGCATATCCTTTCACTCCTGAAAAGCTGGCCGAGATTGCTAAGATTGAAGAAGCAAAGCTTGAGTCTCAGACCCTTGAATCCGTTCTGGTGTCTGGGAATAAAGACTATGTCGTTGATAAAAGTGGGTCGAAGGTAAAGACCATTTTCCATTAGCTATAAGACACTAAAAATCATTGTAGGTATCTTTGATTTTCTGGTAATAATACAACCCTAACTTATGCTGTCATTTCTTCCACAGGTTCCCATATCTAAGCTTGTTGGGAAGCATGTGCTAATTTATTTTTCTGCCCATTGGTGCCCTCCATGCCGTGTTTTTACACCAAAGCTTATAGAAACGTACAATGAGATTAAGACAAAGGAGGATGCTTTTGAGATCATATTTGTCTCCAGTGATCGTGATCAATCTTCATTTGACGACTATTATTCAGACATGCCTTGGTTAGCCCTTCCCTTTGGTGATGAAAGGAAAGCTTCCTTGTCCCGGCAGTTCAAGGTGAGGGGTATTCCATGTCTAGTAGCTATTGGACCCACTGGAAAGACAATAACTACTGAAGCCAGACAACTCATAGATTCTTATGGGGCAGAAGCACTACCCTTCACTGAAGATCACATAAACAATTTGAAAAACCAACTTGAGGAAATGGCAAAGGGGTGGCCTGAAAAGCTGAAACATAAACTTCATGAACATGATCTGGAAAAGGTGCGCCGAGATGACTATGTTTGTGATAAATGTGACACCCCAGGTCAAAACTGGTCTTTTTACTGCAGTGAGTGTGACTTTGATCTGCATCCCAAGTGTGCTTTGGAAACTTTTGAAAATGAAAAAGATGACGATAACAAAAGTGAGTCCAAAGCTGATTATATCTGTGAAGGTGATGTCTGCCACCGTAAGATCTAGCCGTGCTTCAGGGCCGGGGCTGGGTGAAACAGATCTAGGAGTCATGCAAATCAGACTCAAGTGCTACATAGTGATGCTTTCTGTTTCATATTGGTATCCTTATTAGTAAGCAATTTATGTTGAGTTGTAGTCGTATCAATACAAGTGTCTGATATTAATGCTGCTAGCTTGCTATCATGGTCGTTTGTATTGTATTATCCCAATACTCAGAATTATATATATGATATAAGAGTTCATAAGGGACTAATGAAGTGAAGATTCTGATTCAGTCCGATTTTCAACAGGATGTTTGTGAATGATGATAGCAGCCTACTAATTGCAATCTTAACTAGCAGTTGCTATGATCATTTATTGAATTTCACATGTCGAATGAAGTTGAGAAAAAGCAGTTGCATATGACCATATGTGATATATGTAAAGGAAAGGGCAGGACTTGAGTTTAGAAATGTAGTTTTATCAGCTAACTAGCTTATTCCTTCTCTGTCCATTAAAAAAAAAAAAAAAAAATATATATATATATATATATAGAAGCAAGCTTAATCCTGAGTTCGAAAGTTACTGATCAGTTCGCTAGTAGTTGTATATTAGTTTGTTTTTTGTATGAGTTTTGATGGTAGTCTCTAGTCTGATACTGACTTCTCTTGTAGTTTCTGAGTACTTGCAGGAATCACTGAGTAAAAATATTCTGTTTCGCTTTTGCAAAAATAAAATGTTCCGAGCAGGATTATATTAGTTTGCTTACAATTAGTTTCAATTGACGGGTTATTGATGTCCTCTAAAACACTGAAATGGCAATTTAGCTCCCTAAGTTCTGGCCAGCTTTTTCCCATATGTTGTATGTGTAAAATTTTATGGGAAAGTTGCTACCTTTCAGTACAGTTCTGATCCAGATGTACTTGGGGAAGATGGTCTTTGAGATAGTTTTCTGTTCCACATGTACTCCGGGAAAGGAATGAAGGAATCGCCAATTTGAGTCCTTAAAATTTGGCCAGCCTATTCCCATATAGTTTTGTATCTGTATCTGTAAATCTTTTTAGCCGGCCCCAAATCATTTTGGGAATAAGGCTTGGTGGTGGTTGTTGTATCTGTAAATTTTTGTGGGAAAATTGCTCCCTTTTGTGCAGTTGTGATCCAGATATACTTGGGGGAATGGTCTTGAGATAGTTTTCACAACAGGAGACAGGAATGAAGGAATCATCAACTTCATCAAGATGGAATGGCTTGTCATTGGCCATCCAAATTCTGTTCTGCAACGAGAAGATACTCGGAAGGGGGTTCACTTTAGTCTGAGGGGATGAGGCAGAAGTGTATGCTCAGGACTCATCAGAAGCATATTCCAAGGGATCAAAAGAACTAAAGAAGGTAAGCGTATTTTCCATCTCATTAATTGGTTTGTTTTACAGAAGTAATCATGTTTTCATAACTCAAAGAACAAATACATTAAAAATACTGCTTACTGAATCTTAAGTCTACTGTTTACAATGTGATTGAGTCAGACCCCAAGATCATCACTTTTGTAAGTTGGTTATGATGCTCATCACTTTTTAAGATTGAATGATTGTGATGGTTTGTAGCCTCGCAACACGGGATTGAAGAACAAGTAGCCAATTGGTTATGTCTTGTCACTGCTTGTTTGATGTACTTGCTTCTTTGTGATCACTATTCAGTCTTCTATGTCGGCGACAAATTTAGTAGCTCCTCAATCATGATTTACTATGGATGATTTTGTGAGCATGAAGGGTTCAACTCTCTCTAGACTTGAGTTGACAGACGAAATTTGGCTTATTTGCTTTGGTTATGTAAGGCTCTTTGTTTGCTGACATCCAACATGTTTGAAACTGACAGATTGTAGAATGGGTCGTTAAAATGCTGTGGAACCCCTAACAAGTAACTCCAAATGAGGTTTCAGCGTGTAGTCGAGTCAAGTACAATGTGACATCTTGTCCTACCAATGCCTCTGATTTGTTTGCGCGTGCTTACTGTTCTACTATTATTCAGTACACTGTCTGATTGATTTGATCCGAGGTTTACGCAGCTTGCTCCTTAGATGTAGGATTACCCATTCAAATTCAATCATCTGTGAGGAAAACGTGTTTAGATACTGCACAAAGATGTTTACATGGCTAATGGTCGTATGGTTCAACATAAGAAACCAAGAAAGAGCTTTATAACATCTGAACTGTTCCCTGAAGTCTTGGCCACTGTATGAAACTGAAAATGAAATTAGGTTTTGTACCCTTTTGTATTTGGTAGTTGCGGATCAAACTCAGGATTTGAATGGGAATGTTGAGGGTATAATGTGCATCATTCATTTTTGTTCTGATTCCGATGTACAGGATGAAAATGGACAGGAATGAAGTTGTTGATAAATGTGGAGGGTATAACCTGCATCATTCAGTTCTCTTCTGATTCCAAGTTACAGGACGAAAATGGACAGGAATACAGTTTCATCAGCAACTTCACCAAAAAGAAACCCCCTTGCCACCATCCCGTTTTCTGCTCTGCAGTCTACTACGCGGGATGAAAACCGCATTCAGAACCTGCATAAAGATGGAAAGGTGACGCGATCTGAGACACATCAACTGAAAGAAACAGCAGCATGCTAGAAACAACCACTCAAGACAGTGCAAGGATGTGATAACCTACTAAGAAAGCTTCAAGATGAGAGCTTTATAACATGTGAACTGTTTGTAATAGGATGAAAGAAACCATCTTTTTCCCCTTTCAAGTGGTATGGCAGCAATATCCCAATTCAGAAACTCATGTGCAATGTACTTTAACATTTGGTGGTTTGTTGTTGTATTACTGAAGCTTCTGATCCTGACAGTCTCCGAACATACGCCAGAATAATGGTGCGTTGTCAAACTTGCACGAGCTCCAATCCTAGGAACTTCTGACCCCTCATACTGTACCAAAACGGAAATTGTGGGTATTGGCACTTGACATGTATCCCTCCTTCCCAAATTAAACTTCTCATGGAATAGTATTATGTGAGAGAATTTCAACTTCCATGTGGAAGTTTAAATTGGGACGGAATGGTATGCTCAAAGCCAGTACAAGGTTCGAACTTGTGTCAGTGTGGTCGTGTGAACATCAAAATTTGGGTGTGCTACAACACTTCCTCTATTCTAGAAAAAGAAAAAAAAAAGAATAAAAACAACGTACTCGTATGAATAGTAGACTACAACGTAAGTCATTTCATCTTCATGCAATAACCATATTAAAAATCGATATTATCTAAACAAAGAACAACATGAAATTCACAATCACAAGATACCTTTTTGCCAATGTCGACTGGGTATCATCAATTGTTATATGGTACTCCGGCGGTACAGCAAGGTCTTGTATCTCTTGTCTCGCAATAAAACATAACTACGGACTACCTCACTATTATTTTCCACTTCACTTTTTCCCTTTTGATTTTTTATTCAAGATCCCAATATCAGTGAAGGGGTATGAAAAACAAATTTACCCCCAGGAGGCCAGGGGTATCTTGTGATTTTCCGTGTATCATAAGGGGGTTGTCACTAGTCATTCAATTACTTGGTAATTGAACGCGTGATTTGCGAAATCACTTAACAGAGTTTTATCATCTTTTTTTCCTTCATATAATTGAATATTTGAACCAAAAATCCTCTACCACTCCATCAACAAATGAGTATTCACAAAATCAATCTCTACTCTCACACAAATATAGAATAGAAAAGACGACAACTTTCAAAACTCGATTTCAATCCCAACTGAAAATTTGAGCACCGTCCAAGAAAGGGAGCCAAAGTTTCCAAACACGGCTTTGCGTGGTAAAATCAAGGAACATTAGACCAAATTTGCCGGCAATATTGAACAAGATCAAATGTTAAACACGTGCTTTTTTTTTTCCAATTTTTTTGGAAGATTGTACTATACTACTCCAAATTCAGTACTATAGTATATTAGTATGTATAAATAAATAAATAAATAAAGTGATTGGGGAAAAGTTTAATCAAATAGCAGTAATTTAAGAACAAGCACAAAAATTCCCTTGATTATAATAGATTCTTAATTTTAATTTTGATTTTTTTGTCTTTTTTATTTTTGGGTGAAATTAAAATCTTGGACAAGAATATTCTGAGTTTCTGACCATACAGTGAAACCCTCATTTCAGTAAGTTTATCAAACTTTTTACTTGTTTCTCTCTCCTCCTTATCTTGTTTATGATTAATTTTGTTTGCGAATGTTAGCAAATCTACTAATGAAAGAAAAATTGAGGGTTTTTAATGCTGTTTATGTTGGATTTTTGTAATCTGGGTCTGAAAGATTTGATCTTTTTGAATATATTTGTGCTTATATTGGCTGATTTGTTGAATATATGCATGGAATTTTGTTGGGTTTATGTTGAATTGTGGAAAATTAGTTGAAATTTGAGGGAAAATTAAATGTGTCCAGGTGATAATTTAGGTTGGGTATCTTGAATTAGAAGCTGGAATTGGGAAAAATAAAAAATAAAAAGTTCTTTGCTTGCTGAATGAGTGATTCTCAGCTCTGAAACACACTACACCAGGAAATAATATGGACCTTTTTGTGATATAAAATGTTTGAATTTGTAATTAATTTGAATAAGGTTGAGTAAAGATCACTAATTTGGAAGTGGGGTTGAGGTCGGTAAGGGAGAGGGGATTATTCATTCATATCAAGATTCGCGAGGGCAAGGGTACCCTCCGGAGTATTGCATACTCCATATAGAGCAGTAGACGGACTTGTCAGGGTAAGATTGCGTAAAAGATTACTAATTTGGGAAGTTTGATCACAATTCAGGTAATAATGGGAGACACAAAAGTCAGTAGTAGAACAAGCCCAAGTAGTGATAGGAATCGACAACCAAAGCTGATTGATCCTGCACTTGCAAAGTTTATCACTCAGACTCCTCAGAGACTGCAGAATTTTATCAAGGTTGGTAATATTTGTAAGGGTTAAGAAATTGTTGGCTGAATTAATTGTTTAATTTGTTTACATGTGTTGATTCTTCTTGTTGAATGTCTGTATTGCATTTGTTTTGGCAGTCGCATCTGAAGGGAATAGGGAAGAGAGAGGAGAGGAAGGATGTGGGGCAGGTTATCCGAAAGGAGCAGAAATCTTCTCGTAATTGGGAGGCTGATCTGCAGAAGCAGATGCAATTGTGGAAAGAGAATCCCGCTTGGGTTGATCAACCCCCTGAAATAGATGTAAGGAACAACTAAGACTCGAGAAAAGTTTCATATATATTGTTGCTTCTTAGGGATGACACTTTATGGATCTCTAGCTTAGGGACTTCTATGGCAACTAGACCCGGAATTATGAGCAGTCTCAGATAGTAAAATTTGAAAGTATTTGTTATTCTCATTAGCATGTCTTAGCTGTCCAAATTCTGGTTTCACCATCATTTTGTCACATATACATTTGTGATGCGGGTGCGTGTTTAAATAGGATTATTAGAGCCAGGAACCCGTCACGAAAATAAAAAATAAAATTTGAGCCTTCAGTAATCTCACAGAAAGTATATTGTTTCCTGCAAGTTTGTACATTAAGGTGTATTTATGCCCGGGGATTTGATATAGTGCAGTAGTATTGTTTGGACCCATCCTCAGAGAGGGAGGAGATAACAATTAAGGGTACCCCAAGGGCTCAGTCTCGTCCCATCGCTATACTTTGCCCTGCAAAAATGTCTCTACACCCCTGGGGCTAAAAGTTGCGTTCCACTCCTGAACATTTCGCTCTCTTTTCTCAACTACCCTCCCCCCCGGCCCCCCCACCCCCTTTTGCGCTTGGGCAGTTTTAATCTCGAGAGGGGGGGGGGGGGGGGGTATTAGTACGCTAGGGGTACATATAAGCTCTGGGAGGAAAAATTACATATAAGCTTTTCAGATAATTAAGCAAGTAATAGTACTGATTGTTTGGATCGTGTGCCCTGTATTTTTTTCAGTCGAATTGTGAGTTTAAGCAAGTAACCCTAAAGAATTGGCTGCTTTCCTGCAGGTTACTGTACCCAAAGGATCTCTTTGCAACCTACATGCAAAAATTGATGTTGGGTTGCCACCAGATGCTATATACAACATTGTCATCGACCCTGACAATAAGAGGGTATTTAAGAACATCAAGGTGAGTAGTTACTATCAAACAGGATGCTCGTTGTAATAACGAGATGTCCTGTCGTAAACAATGCCAGTGACCATTCATTGTGGGGTTTAGCTATTTGTGCTTAGACATATCAACTTTGGTTTTCTGGATCTATCTGGTTTTCTGGCTGCCTGATGTCAAATTTCTATTAAATTATTTCACGAGGTGAACAGAAATGATTGATTACTTTGAGTACCTTGTAAGTTGACGGAATTGGACTTTGTGTATATCAGGAGGTGATGTCAAGGAAGGTATTGGTTAATGAGGTTTCTAGACAAGTGGTTGAGTTGGAACAAGCAGCTATGTGGACGTTTCTTTGGTGGTCCGGAACTATTTCTGTTCATGTACTCGTGGATCAAAACAGAGAGGATCATTCGGTAAGTTGAAGAACTTGGGCTTTATGTCCGTAAAGGCAGTTATTATGTTTGAGCAGACAGAGAACTCATGAAGTAAACCTTTCTCTTTCCGTAGATGAGGTTCAAGCAAGTAAATAATGGATTTATGAAAAAGTTCGAAGGCTGTTGGAGAGTAGAGCCTTTATTTGTCGATGAGAAGATTTGCTATCCCTGTAAACCCAAAACTTTATCAGAATATGAATCATGCACAGGGGGCAAAGGGAGAATCGGGTCAAGGGTCAGTCTGGAGCAACTCCTTCAGCCTTCTATAGTCCCGCCCCCTCCCATTTCATGGTATCTTAGAGGGATCACATCAAAGACAACGGAAACACTGATAAACTATATGATTGAAGAAGTTGCAAGGATCAAAGGTGTTTCTGAAGCAATGGGGTCTGATGAAAATCTGAAATCAGTCGAAGAGATCCCCAGTAGTGCGGATATTGACCAAACACAAGACATCAAAAGGCGATGGGCCTTACGTAGGAGAAACGCTTTGCAGCATCGGAAGAAGTAGCTGGTGTAGGGATTTTTGTTAATAGAAATCGATGTCCAACCACCTGTATGTATCACGATAAACTCAGAAGTACTGTGGGAAGTCGTGGTTTATTCATCATCACAAGTACAGTGGAGTTCAAGGGTAATATTTTTTGAAACGGTAGCTAAAGCCGGACAGAGCTTACCGTATAGAGATAGTTCACATTTGAGGATCATCCACTAGTTAAGAACACCAGCCTGTTATAAACATAGGGAGTCCTGATAAATGATAATGTCTACATTATGTACCATTGGATCTTTTCCTGTATATTTATGTGATTATGTTCTAGTTTTTGTTGTCGAATCTTGTTACCATAACTTAATCTTGGAAATGTGTATAAATGGAAAGCTGGTAGTATATCATAGAATTATTCCAAGATAAGATACAACTTATGTACAGGGTACATCATCTACAACAAGGCATGTCACCAGTAAATTGGTGACAGCAAATATTACAAAGTATATCCCCTATCGACGTTCAACATATCACAGAGCGACAGTGACGGAAGAATACTGCTAACCTAGAGTACACAATGTGTTGAGAAGATATAACAGGGCGAAATAAAAACAGTGACTGGCTTGATACCTGAAACCCAAATTCCGATCACTTCTCAGGTCTGGGTGCCAAGATCACGATAATGAATGCGTTCATTGCCTATCTGATCATCTAGGAAGGAACCATCAACTTTCAGTCTGTCCGAGGGCGAGGAGAAACTACAGGTGATATTCCAGTCAGATGGTGACCCATCAAGTCACCAAGGCCATGCTTCTCGTAACTCTTGAATGCACCCAACGCTCCCAAAAAGCCTTCATGCCTCAAAAACATGGCCTTCGCTTCACCTTTTGACCTAATAAGCGTTCATGATTTTAGAGCGAGACGATGAACATTGAACAGAGTTCCAGTATTCCAAATAACAATTCCATTCCAGATAAATCAAAGACTTCAACCAACATCATCAGCAATTTCACCAATGTAAAAAAGGAAATCAATCCAAAAGAGACCAAAAACTGAGTTACCAGAATTGAACCGCGACAGAAATTGTATCCATTGTGTATTCGTGTCCCCGTGTAAAAAATCCTCCAAAGATTATCCGTTTAAGCCCGTCTTTATGTGCAATTAGGTAAGCAATCTGGTAAGCAAATTAAAAAAAAAAAGAAAGACGGCAGAAAACAGAACCCTCAGCAAACCAACTCAGGCAAAACAAGGAAAGTAAGTCAAAGATGGGCAATAGCATCTCCAATCAAAGAAAAGAGGCAACAATCAAATTAAACAGAAAAACAAACATCACTATGATAGATAGACAGCACCTACATGTTTGCTTCTACACAGGTTACTCCCTAATCAATACGAACGCCACATTATATATTTAAAATACTACTCATGAATTCATGATCAAAGCATAAGTTACTCCCAAAACCTAAATTCGATAGATCGGTGCCATGTGGTTTAGCCTGAGGTCCCTAAAAAACATAAGCACAGGGCTCATATACAGGAAACAAAATTTAAATCATACATACACATGAATATTACAAGGAAATTAAAAATTCTCCAAGTGATAAATGATTTGTATCATTCATGAAGTTATCAGAAGTCAAATGGTAGCACAACACTCTCTATGATTAAGAACATATAATCCTCCCAGCTTAACCATAGCCAGACCAAACTTGTCAACGAAGTCGCAAGGTTTATAGATGTATCTTTCACAACATTGTGGTTAAGAGGAAAATGGCCATGTTTGGGTCAATCTCTAATGTCTTCTAAATCCAATTTGCAAGGCATAGAACATCATGGTATACCTAAATGCATCAAGGTCATAGACAATTACCAGTTCACCATGGTCGCAAACTCTTAGGTAAGCTTACCTGCCCAATGTTATTTGAGATCAGTCTCAACAGGGATCTTGCAACATCCTCAGGTTTGTAGTCCTCGAGATCTTTATCTTCTGAAATTACCTTGCCGAAACTGGATGCTATTGCTGTTGCAGAGAGACCTATCTGCGATGAATATTAGCACAAACAGTTGGCGACTGAAGGAAGAACATATGGACACAAATCAAACACATGCCTTAATTTATGACAGGCATGCAATGAAGCAAATAGACGTCAGCTAAACAATTGGCTAAATGAAGTACAAAGCATAATAAAACTCCTTACATCCATGCAACCCTTTCCCTGCAATTGACAGGGAGAAGGGTTACCATGACTTGGAACGGACCAGGTTTCAGAAAAACTCAGTGAATGTACAAAACAAGGTTCACATTTCTGACTCTTCACCAGTCATATTTTACCTAAGTCATTATTTACCTATGGATATATTATAATAATATTTTAATTCTCCTCTGCTGCAAGTATCCAAATTTGAAGAGCTTTTTTTCATGGCCATTTTGGGCCAATTTTGGCCACTTTATTGTAAGTTGCCAATTATTATCATAACTTAATCATAGACATTATGGAGTACCCGAAATAGATATGAGGGGGTCCAAGTATGTGCATGCTTTATGCCCTCCGACACACGGCAGACGTTCGCAAGTGTGTGGCTTTAGCCGATTTGTGGCACCTATCACGGGATTTTAGCTCTAATATTTTACCATAATATGACCCCGAGGAGGTCCCATATAAATTAAACCATTTTAGTTCTAGAGACATTTTGGGCAAAAGCCAAAAACCCATACATAATACAAGTATATACTAAGATTTTGCCCAACTTTTACAAGTTTTGTTGAAAGTAGCAAAATATTCTCATAACATTACTATAGACAACGTAAGAATGCCCTTTTATCACCCAAGGCAAACGTGTGTTTTTTGCCGATTTTTGGACCCATTATATTACCTCTGGAGCTTCCACAAATCTGAGTCGTTTTTGTTCAGAGGCTATTTTAGGCCAAAAACTATGGATTATGCTTTAATTTTCCCGATTTTAACCACGTTCAAATCGGCCAAATGTTCTCAAAAATTTACCATGAAAAGCTTTAGAGTGCTCTTGTTGGATTAAAGGGCTTGTTTTTCCGATGTCAAAGTTCTTCTAGCGTGCGATTTTTGCAGATTTTGGGATCTACCATAGGTTTTTTGCCCTTATTATTTGAGAAAATCCATAATATGAGCCGTATGAGCTACCACAAAAATTTAAGCCGTTTTTGTTCTTAGAAGATTTTGGCCCAAAAACCGTGGATTATATACTTCGGTATTGACCAATTTTGACAGCTTATTTGAAAGTAACCAAATGTTCTCAAAACTTTACCATAGAGAGCCTCGGAGAACCCTTGTTGGATATGAGAGGAGGTTTCTGCGTTAGGAAAGTTCTATAAGCCCATTCAACAAACGTCACCAAATGAGGCTTAATGTGTATTTTTTGTCGACTTTGGGACTTACTATAGTTTTTTTGGCTCTAATAGTTATAACCCATAATGTGACCGTAAGGGCCTTCCACAAAAATTCGACCCATTTTTGTTCCATGGTCATTCGGCCTAAAACCAAAAATACATACTTCGTTTAGCTGATTTGACCACATATAATAAAATGGTCAAACGATCTCAAAACTTTGCATGAACAGCTGTGGAGGGCCTTTATTGGATACGAGGGCTTGGTTCTTATGATAGGAAAGTTCTTTAAGCCCTTTCGGCACACATTAATTGTTGAGGTAACTTATGTTTTTTGCCGATTTTGGGACTTACCAATTACCAATTTACCATAGGTTTTTGGCTCTAATATTTTGCTAAAAACCCATGATATGTGGTTCCAGGGGCTTCCACACACTTTTGAGCCGTTTGTATCTCGATTTAATTTTGGGCCGAAACCCGTGGGTTAAGTACTTCGGTATTTTGCAACTGTGACTATTTTTTTTTAAAGTAGCCAGAACTTCACCACGGGAGCGCCCTTCTTGGATATGAGGGCTCGTTCTCTACCAGGGGAGTTCTTTAAATCCTTTTGGCACACATCACCTATTTAAGCTAACGTGTGATTCTTTTCCTGATTTTGGGACTTAATATAGGTTTTGGGTTCTGAATTTTTGCTAAAAGCCCATAATGTGACCCCTTATGGTTTGCACAATGAATTGAGCTATTTTTGTTTTGCGGCCATTTTAGGCCAAAAATCGTGGACTATATACTTCGATTTTGTCCGATCTTAACCACTTTCTTGAAAGCCATCCAATGATCTCAAAACGATACCTTCGCCACCCTCCGAGTGGCATTGTAGGATATGAGGGCTAATTCTTCGGGTCGGAAGTTCTTTAAACCCTTTTGGCATACATAACCTATCGAGGCTAACGTGCGTTAGTTTGCCGATTGTGGGAGTTATAATAGGTTTTTTTGGCTCTAATATCTTCCAAAAACCAATAATATGACCCATAGGGGATTCAACAAAACTTTGAGCAGTCCTTGTTATGAGCCCAAGTTAGGCCAAAAACCATAGATTATATACTTTGGTTTTGATAAAGTTTGACCATTTTTTTAAGTAGGCAAATGTTCTCAAAACTTTAACATGAACAGCCTATGAAGTGCCCTTGTTGGATATGAGAGTTGATTCCTTTATTTGGAAAGTTTTTTAAGCCCCCCTTCGCCACATATCACCTGAAGGTACCGTGTGCCTTTTTGCCTATTTTGAAAACCTACCATAGATTTTTGGCTCTAAAAAGTTTCAAAAACCCATAATATCAGCCCCTAGGGCATACACAAGAGTTTGAGCCATTTTTGTTCCGGAGCTTTTTTCGGCGAAAAAACGTGGATTATAGCCTTCGTTTTTGTCTATTTTGGGCCTTTCTTGCCATTTTTTTCAAACTATCTAAATATCCTCAAACCACTACCATAGATTACTAGGGAGTGCCCCTAATGAATTTGAGGGGCCGATTCCCCCATTTGGGCCTATTTTTCAAAATATTAGAGCCAAAAAAGTAATTAAATAAATCAGAGGGAGTATTTCTAATGTAAGGATACCAAGTTTCCAATTTATTTTTCTTTTGTCATCTCATAGTATAATTTCAAGAGCCGGCCTAGAAATAACGCTATTTCAGGATTATATATAGTATTTGATTATATATGTAAGTGCCTAAGTGACATCAGAAAACCTTCAAACACAAGAGAAGTCATAAAATGAAGTAGGCCTACCCCAAGGACGGGAAAATGAACACAAAGAAGAACCCTAGTTCATGATATATGAAAACAAGTAACAAGCAAATGTGGCTAAAATGCACAACTTTGGGTGAATTATGACTCTGGATTTCAGACATGGAAGGAGCTACCATATCAATAATAGAACTGCAATTGCACAAGTTGAAAAGACATAATGAAGAAATGGGAACTTCAGAAATGAAAAGACCAAGTTGTTTCGAAGAATCTATTCCCGTGACAAAGTAAACTAAGTGTGCTCAAACCTTTCTTGCAACATGAAACAAAAAAAACCATGCTTCAGGCCGATAAACATACCTTTGCATATTCTGAACCACCATAAATGTCACCAACAAGCATATCAATCACTCTGTTGTTTCCACGATGACTCATCTCCAGCAACTCATCAAAACTGGATAGTTAAAACATCATCAGAGAGTCCATAAAAGGGTCGAAAATTCACCTTGACTTAAAGGCTGAATAAAGACCCCATAAAAGAATATTAGAGCATATGAATAGGTTCAACAATATTTCTAGATCAAGGACTAAACAAAAACAACTGAATAACGAAAATATTAAATATATAACCAGAGCACAACCTCAAAAGAGAAAAAAAAAAGTCACCAAAGCTTCTCAATTGTACTCACCACTTTGAAAAACGACAAAGCAATCAGAAATGATGAATCTTTCAAAATACCTACTCCGTTCGTCTCTCTTTAAACACCCCGCTCTCTTTTTCACGCTGATTAAGGTGGGAGTGAGTTGTTTATTATTGTTGGAGATAATTGGTAGTTTGTTTATTATTGTTGGTGATAAAGGGTGGTTTGTTTATTATTGTTGTAGATAATGGGTGGTTTGTTTATTATTGTTGGAGATAATGAGTGATTTGATTATTATTTTTGGAGATAGTGGGGTGTGGATGAATGGTAAAAATTTACCTCATTTAGCAAGTTTACAGTTGGGGTGTTTGAGAAAAGACACCCCGAAAAGGAAAGCGGGGTGTTTAAAGGAAGACGGAGGGAGTAATTCATAAGAAACTACCAAAGTACCAAAAAACCAAGGACACCCCCATCTTCCTCAAACCTGAGCAAGGTCTGCTCAATTTTGTCAGTGTTACCTTTGGCATTTTGTAAGAAGCCTTCCTAAACCCCAAAAGGTGCCACCACCTACACTTGTTCCACTAACTCGCTCAAATTTTCCATCACCCTCCACCTACAATACATAGCATAAAACACAGAGATGAAAACCATGTCTGAACACTTCTTTTGTGTATCAAAGACGAGTAACCATATAAAGAAATCACTGCCATATGAAAGACAATATAAATTTTACCTTAATTATACTAACTCCAGAACCAATGTTGACGAGAAGGTAAGGAAACAGATCACTGGAATCAATTTCCACAAATTCTTTTTGACCATCAACATACATAAAAGCTTCGCGAGGTACTGCCTGCTCAAAGTACAATAAAAACTTTAAGGACATATTTAATTAACACAAGTACAATGAAAAACTAATACATTTTGGCAAAGATAATTATAAAAATCCAACACCAACTGTTTCCTACAGTCTATAACTCTATATCGCTTCTTCCCAGGCTAAGACAGCTGGCTTTTCCAGAGAGATCCCACAACACGTTCATGGAACAAAAGAGGAGGAACTAGAAAGTAAATTCCTTTGAGAGAAGATGTTTGGAGAGCTGATGTATGCTTTAGTTCTTTGTTCGGTGTATTTACTGTTTATATACCCTCCAAGACACCAATTATGTTTTCCTATTGCCCCAATGCACTTGTGAAGGTCATTCACGTGATCTTCACTTGAGAAGGGCTCCATATGACTGGGCAGTTAGATGAGCTTGCTGCCCCTGGGGCCCCTGACCACTGCTCACAAAGTCAGTTTGTTTGTTGCGAGATGAAGATACCAGAATATGAGAGGCAGATAGTTCTCAAACATTCAGCTGTAGCCTGTAAGTCTTCCATGAGGGCTTAGGCCAAAGCCTACTCCTATCACTGCGCCTAAGAATGAAATTCAGAACTTAGTTTAAGGAGGCGCGAGGCGCACCGAGGCGCTGGGGGGCCGTTGCAATGAGGCGCGAGGCGAAGGCGCACGCCTCATGCACACGAGGCGCACTCATTTAGCAAACAAATTTTTAATTTTCAAAACCATATTTTGCAAAAAAATTACCCTTTTTTTGCTATTTAAAGAGGGGCAATGGGTAAAGAAGTATAAACAAGGGATTAAGGGGCAAAGGGAAGGGTAGAAATAAGGTTACAATAGAAAGAAAATTGGAAATTGCAGAGTCGTGCGCCTCGGGCTTCTGAGGCGATGGCAGCTGCGCCTAGGCGCGCTTCTTTAAACTAAGATTCAGAAGGCTAAACTCCCCTT
Organism: Spergularia marina; assembly: GCA_963680865.1. Lineage (NCBI taxonomy): Eukaryota > Viridiplantae > Streptophyta > Magnoliopsida > Caryophyllales > Caryophyllaceae > Spergularia > Spergularia marina. Next base: position 2,502,528 of record OY804545.1, on the reverse strand, counting down.
CAACTACAGGTTGTCTGGAGGACAATGGTGCTGGCAAGGGTTAATACGAATGACGTTCCAGTAATTGAGGCCTGAAAAGTTCTTAGCCCAGAAGTGTACATCATGTGCCAACAATATCCTGAATATGGCCCTCACTCTTTCCTTCCTTCTCGCGTGTGTGCCATGTCACACAAGCTCATTAGCATCTATGATGAGCAATGGGTTTATCACATATCTCTTGTGATATTTATCTAGATTGAGTCTCTCAGAGTTAAACTTTAGGAGAAACAGAAGCAGCAGAGTGCTATGAGGATGCGCTGCTTCAGGGGTTTACTGGTGTGTCTAAAACTTCCATATAATCAGGGATGCACCATTCCTTAAATTATACTTGGGATTGGGCAGTTTTCTTAGCTTCTCTATGGTGAAAGCTGCTGGAGCTTACTCGAAAGGAATTGAAGATAATTGTGATGAGGTTTTCATTGCTCTCTTCTTTTCCTCTTTCTCAAATTATTTTAATCTCTTACACAAAAAGACTTTCATTATTCTTGGGACAAGTGGGCAGCTTGTAAAATAGGGAAGGATAGAGATTGATCACAAAACGCACGCAAGCCACAAGCGATCAAGTTGAGGCTTTCAACCCTTTGTTCGGTGACAACAACATAAGCCTTGGTCACAAAATGTTTTGGGTCCGGCTTACATGAATCCTCATATGGTTCCGCCTATGTACAGTGTCGAACAATAAAAGAAAAGTAGAGGAATGGTAAAAAAGGATTGTGGTGATGTAAAAACTATTAATAAAGATAAAATCGATCTCAAAATTAATTGGGTCAAGATAACTATTGGTCCAAGCTTACAATCACACATTCACACCAAACACAAAACGAAAGGCAAAAAAAAAAAGGCCACATAATATTTTGAACAGTAGGAACATAGCAAGAGCAATCCTCACCTTCAACAGAAAATTAGCTCCAGCCACAAGACAGTCCATCTCATCCTCCTTGTCAAACCTAAGCCCTAATTTCTCATTGAAGAGATCAGCAAATTTGAAAGCACCACCGCCAGTTGCCTGTCAACTAACCACAAGTAATTAACATACTTTCATAAGCCATCATCTGCAATATCATTTGGTTGGCCAAGAAAAAAAAAAAACTTGAACATACAATAGGTAAGATAGGATATCATTATATTCAAAAGGACACCAAGGGGGTGACTCCCATATACAAAAAGACACCTAAAGGGGTGACGCCCATATACAAAAGAGAGCTAATCAATCTCTAGGACTATCATGAGAAATTTAATCCACAAAGAGAATGAAAATCAAGTGTTGATGGGAATGTAACACTCGACTCCAACTATACAACATCACTTTGTTAGAGGATTGCTCCATGTTATCACATAATCCATAAATCAAAATTGATGAGAAGCGAGTCATCTAAAAGCTACAAAGATAAAACTCATAAAAGCATTTGTTACAAATAGAACATGAGTACTTACTGAAGATCGTATAAAAAAAAGTTTAAATGTCACGTAATCTTGCTATAGGATTTTGAAGGTCAAAAAGCACAGCAAGTCACAACTCATTTAGCAACCCGGTAATTTATAAGTCATTTACTTTTGATAGAAATAATTCCAATACAAGAGCATAATGATGGTGACCCATGAGCATAGTCATTCACATAAGACAAGACATAGGCTTTAAAGAGCAAAGGAAAGCACAGAGAGGGCACTGCAGTAAGAAAAATAAAAGAGTGGCAGGAAGACAATTTTACCTTAACTATCAAGTCAGTGCAGTCTGATACTTCTTTCCTGTAAGCTAAGTATGAATTACATGTAAGATCTTTGGTTGCAGACAGATGATGAGCTAAGCTAGACAATGAGAAAATAGCAGGAGATATTAACAAATGCAAAAACTATTACTTTTAGTTATAATCCATATGACCATTCCTTTGATAGAATATAGATCACTTTAGACAACCCCATGCGGTTGTACCCCGAACAATTACCCAAGACCCTGATAGTGATTGGGGACTCAAGTGTAACCTCAAAAGCTCTATTCAACTTAATAAGACTCACTTATCAACTAAAGTCTACTGCGACCGCCTATCCTCTTTAGCCTTATGACCACACATTATGCTTTAAATGTAAAAAAGAAAGGAACTTCACTACATATATACAATATGGATCAATAAGAGATTATAGCAACAACCTCAAACATAACACCTAACACCTATATACTAGGAGATAAGATACAAATTTCTACATATAAACTCTATACTGACATATATAAACTCTGATTCATTCCTCAAATTTACTTCTAGGCTTATAAACCAAATTACACTACATCATATTAGCAAGCAGTAAACATGTCCACACAAAGTTTAAGAGCACCAATAGATAAATAAGAGACGAAGATAGGTAAAGGAGTCAGTATCATACAGCTGCCAAGAAGTTTCTTTGACTCGATGAATTCTAAGCACTCATTTATCTTGCAAGTTTCAAACTTTGCAAAATGGAGCTTGCCATTCAGTGTAGGGTCATTCTTATTACTAGATAAAATCTCAACCTTCTCCACTTCAACATTATCATCTGTGTGATTTACGGAATAATTTTCCTCTTTCAAGAAATAAACCAACTTGATTAGTGAACCTGAAACAAGGCAGCATGAGATCGCATGTGTTATGTACACCAGACATAAACTCAATCTAATAATCAAACAATTGCGAGAGAAACAAACATAGATCATCGACATATACCAGCACAACGATCACAACACAAGCACAAATGCAATGTCTGGTTGTCTACATTAGAGTAAAAGAGCCCACCACAGCACACACTACACTCTTTTACTAAATCAAACTTCTCACTGAAGTTTCGTGTACTTCATATTCAACTACAAGCTTCTAAATTAATCACTTTGCAAATTGCAATCAAAATAGTCTACATTCTACAAACATCCCCACCCTCAAATGCAACATGATCTTCAACACTAAACTTATCATTTACATCATCAACAGCTCATAAGCTTCTAATAAAATGACAGATACAACAACCAAGCATTCTCCCCAAATTCACTTTTGGGTCGACTAACATGAATCATCGTCTGAAACCGTCATACACAAGCTACAATAACACCAATAATGAAAAGGTTAAGAAAAACAGAAGAACAAACCTCCAATATCAATTGCCAAAGGAGAGATACGAGAGATACGATCATAAGAATCCAAAGATACAGACTTTTCCTTGATAATCTCCAAATTCCCACTAAATTCAGCATTTTTTTTACCCTGATCATCCATTTTTGCACCCACAATCCAAAAAAATCAAAAATTCCCCCTTTTTTGTTCAAACAAACTTGAAATTAAATGGAAATTGGAAAAAGAGGTGGGTGAAAATTAGGACCCAGATGAAAATTTTGTGTTTATGTGCAAATTTCCCACCTACCCACCAAAAAATATACAGATAATCCAAATATGGGTAGAATTAATTAAAGATGAATCAATGAGAAAATTGGGAATTGTTTAAATTCTTGATTGATTAAATTAATTCAACGTTTCAGTCTTCATCTGCTCTCGTGGCCCATGCGCGGAGTAGAAGAGAAGATGCGAAGATATTATAAATAAAGGCGAAATAACGAGATTTGACAGTTGGGCGTTGATGGTGAGTTTTGTGACGATTTGCGAGAGTCGAAAGTTGACACGACACGATAATATCATCTATTATATTATTTGTAATATAATTTTAACATGGTTAATTAGAATTTGACTTTTAACTTAAACTTAAAGTGTCCGGAAATTTATATTTATATGAAAATAGAATTGATCCATTTAGTAAACTTGAGGGCTTGTGTTCAGTGTTCTAATTGTAGTATCAAACAAACACTCAGCTCATGGTTTGCGTTTAGTGTTCTAATCGTAGTATCAAACAAACACTCAACTGGACATGTACATCGGTATATTGTTTTTTGGAAGGAAAAGATTAAAGGGACATGATTGTCACCACAACTTTCGGCTTGGCTTACAAAACCATGAATTACCGTAAATTTATTGCTAAGATGAACCCAAGAAATATACATAAAATAGCGATAAATACGAGTAACCCTAGAATTGCACCAAACCCCATGGCACACCAACGTACCAATTGCATGAAAAGCACGAGCAAATCATCGACTATTACATCCACAACGACCAAATAACGTTCTACGAGTCTTCGTAAACGTGCTTCACCTCTTGCTTGCATATCTCCTTCTTCACGTTGTCTTGGATGTTGCATATTTACTAGGTCGAAAATTTTGCTCGTGATTACAGTTTTGATAGGCTATGGATGAAACTTGCAGAAGACGTAATAATGAAGGTGTAGTTTTGGGAATTGTTAGTATCCTAAACCAAGTATGGGTGCTTTAAAAAAAGTATGGGTAGGTTTCCTTTTTAAATAAGATAAACTTTATTGATATTTCCTTCTTTTAAAGGTAAAATAAATTTTTCGTGCTAGAGTTTTATTATTAAAGAAACATGTTTGGTAATAACTAATAAGTCTATATATAAGTGATCATAAGAGACGATGTTTGTAATCACATGCGATTATCTATGCATTGCTAATTTGCAAAGGGTTTCCTCGAATAACTGCTTCGAGTACTTTTGCCGAGTGTTTAGATTTGTACGACCTCAAACTATCAAAAAACATAATTAAATCGAAGTAAAAACGACAGTGCCCAAAAAAATCTCGCTATTTTTCGCAACGCAAAAGGTCAAATTCAATATTTCCCCATGCGTGGGTTTTTTAAAATTCGACATGCTTACAAACAAAACAAACGACAATAAAATATATATTCACACCGTTCAGAGTAGACTAGGTACAAGCACACTCAAACTTATCGAAAAAGAGAAAATAAAAAGGGCGCGAAACCCCCACCCAAACGATTGCAAAGCTTGAGCAACAAGCTAACAATGGAGGTCAGCTCAGTGAAGAGCTTCTGCAAACAGGTAGTAACACATTTCAAAACCCTAATTTTATCAATTAAATTTCATACATCACCAACACACAAATTACGAATTTTATAATTCTCATTAATTTCGTATGGACCGATTAAATTTTACATTTTTGCTAATAAATTATTTGATTATGATCAGTTAATTTCACTTGCAATCCAACGGTGTAGATCATCCGGCGATCCTTGCCGGCTCTCCGTCATTATCCGACGGTCCACAATCGCCGATATCGCCGTCACTCACATTTCAAGTTTGTTGCTATCTTTTTACTAATCTTGTCACTCGAGTTTTTATTATTGCATTTCATCATATTTTTATGCGAGTTTTTGTGTGCTCACCAAGTGTTTGATGATATGTTTGTGTGAAAAATGCAATTATTACGATATTTTGAGTAGAGTAGCGCGAATTTTGGGATAATCATGGAGCAACTTGTCACACAAGTTTGATTTGATAGTGGTTTGGTTAGATTAATTATCTTGTTGATATGCTTGTTCAAAATCGGGAGAGCATGATGCCATTTTGTGCTTGGAATTGTAACGGTGTTTGAGTCATTGACGAAATAGTGTTTATGTTCGAATGTGTTGAGCTGTGGACTAGTATTGTACAAAATCACAAATGTATGTGTGATAATTAATTTTTTCGGATTCATGGATCTGTTTATTTGGTGAGGAAAATGGTCAGTATTGAAAATTACGGCTTTTTGTTTTGATTGCAGTTTCTGATACTGGTGTTGGAAGCTGCTTGAAGGAGTTCCTGGACATAAAATACACGAATAACAGGCTATTTTCTGCAGAATGGGGTTAGTAAGACGAGCATGGATTGGTTTGGTAGTGCTGTTGTATAACTTGGTTATGGCCTTATGGGTACTTACGTGTGCGTGTCTATTGGTTTTTGTTATGCTGCAGATGGCATGCTCTCAATCACGACAACCAGTAAGTTGGACTGCTTTTGATGTAATTTGTGGCCTGCTAATGTGGATAAAGAATTTGTTTGATACTGCTCAGTGAAGTAGAGACTTAGTTTTCATTTGTTCGGTCTGTTTGTGCTTTACTTGTCCTGTACTGTCAGAACGAGCCCTTTGGAAATAAATTCTTTCTTTATCCTGCTCCAATATTCTAGTCCTCATTCCATTGTATATATCCTTTCGAATGTGAATGGATATATGGTGTCGGACTGTTGGTTCATCCCTCACCACATATTGCTGTGCTGGCTGTGCTCTATTAAAGTCAAAACGTTAGAAATTATAATCGTATATCTCACCTTGATTTTCTTGCCCTAGAGGCTAGAGGTAAGCCTCAGGTGAGGCACCAGAGTGATGGTGAAGATACATGTAATAGGAGCTTATTTATAGTAGATGGTTTATTTACTGTATTCTCCTCAGCGTGTTTATATCTGCGCCACTGTTTCATTGAAAGGAAGTGCAGAAACATGAAAATGATAAACACAGTAGTGAGGATGAATAGTACTTGAAGTTGCTATTCCTACTAGTAGTAGTAATACATGTTGCAATTTATATGGAATGGACTATTTGGAAGTCTTCAATTGATTATAGCTGAACAAACAAAATTATTCGTGGTAATAACTATATATGCTGCTCAAATTTCTGCCGATAGTGATAGTTTGCCACTATTTGTTGATATTACAGGCATTGGGGATGCTGAGCTTTTTCATTATGACTTCAACCTCAAAGAAACTGCTCCCAGCAAAAGACTGACTAAGCTCCCCCCGAGTTCAAAGAAACATGCCGTATTCAGGTGTTATTGTCACTTGAAAAAACTGTATCCTAGTCATAAAATAGCCTGATCAAGTTCATTTTTAACACGGTGCTTTTGCATCTCAGTGGAACGGAAGTGTCTATGTCCACAGCTGAGGATGTGAAAGTAATAGTGGCAGATATGTCTGCCTTCCTAAGAAAGGTACGAATTATATGTACATTAAAGAAGATTGTAGTTTCCATCGGTTTTAGGCTCTTGTTTACACGGTAACATAAAAAGTATGATGGCCAGGGATCTCTAGATCAGCTACTTTGTATTGGCTCTCTTGTTTATTGATGTACACTAAATCTTACTTAAGCGTACGAGTTTCTATCCTAGTGAATTTGGTGTCATGTCCCATTGAAGCAGTGCACTTTTGTTTTGCACCATTTCTCCTAATTACGTCTACTTTTGGCTTAATGTGCAGATGCTTATACTGAAGATATCTGTAAGTGCATCTCAAGTCTCTCTTTAACAACCTTATCGGGATATGTTAACAACATCTATGCTTTCTGAATTGAAGTCTGATGTGTGTTCTACTGTTCTTCACCCAGGATGCTGCCTGTTTCCCTTCAATATGTGGCGTTCTTCTTTAAGTTGTTAACACTTACCAGCTGCTATTTACTCACTATCACTAATTAATTTAAAATAGCATATTATTGGCCAATTCTTGAAATGATGATCTGATTCTAATGGTTTATGTTATTTCTTTTTTAAAGTTTCCTTGTATTTGACTTTTTCTGTATGGCAATTATTGCAATACTTTGATTTTCCTAATGTTCCAGAACATAATAATGGAACTTGAATGATAATGAACTTCCGTTATTGGCGATGGTACTTTTTTTTTTTTTTTTTTTTTTCATTGAGGGCTCCAGAAGTTTCTAGTCTCTAGATTAAGTTTAATATGGTGTATTTGGGTATGTAGAACCAAATTCCCTAAACTTCTAAGGAGAGGTTGCAGAATCTGGTATAACTTCAGCCAAGGTTGTGGATGCTATTATGGAAATCCTACTGTCCTGTTAAGTTATCTCCATTCTCCAAACGAATTGGTGTTGTTTGTTATTCTCTTCCTTGTGCTGTTTGTGTGTATCTTGTTTGTTATAATGAGTCTTGGCCTGAGAGAAGGTGGCCTCCCTCGGGAAACACGGACCTGGTACTTTGTTGTGAAACCATGTTATAATGCCCCTCGTTATGTTCCTTGGTTTTTGTCTCCGCTGCTGAAACTTCCAGTCTTCCATGACAACTTTATCTCCATTTTGAAAAAAGCAGATGAGTTTAGTAGAAGTGTATCTTACTGCTGACCACTTGTCTTTGTTTTGCTCTTAGAACATCGCAATAGAACTCGTTGGTGACTTTGGTGATCAAGATCCAGTAAGGAGTGAAAATGTTGTGCTTGCTATTGAGTTTACATCACCATCACCCAACTTATCGAACCTAGAACATCTAACATCAGGGCTTGAGGACTACATTTATAGACACGGGGATCGTTTAACTGAAAAATGTCAGTCCTGCTTTACGAGCAGGTGAACAAATCTTCCACTATAACATGCTGTAGTGGATTCAATTCAACAGAGGAAAGAAAGAAAGAACTGGAAATATAATTTGAGGTTCAGATAATCTGTATTTCATTCCCATTCCATTCTATTTTATAGTCAAAGTTGATTTCTGTGCTTTTCCTTGATCAGGGATAACTTAAAGGTGGGGAGTGGGCAAGCATGTGCCAAAAAGAATATGAACGACATGCTGGTCATGGAAGCTGTAATTATCATCAGCGAGTTGTCAGGGCCATCAAGTCCATTATGTATGACAGCTTTTGAGCCAAAGACAGAGGTCAGGGTCTTTCTGTAGTGATGTTCTGACATCCTTAATTTCTTAATCTGAACTGAGAACAGAAATGTGCATGGTTAGATTAAGATGAAACCATTTTCGCTGCATTCAGCCAAGTACTCCCCCTATGCATTATGCAGAATATATGATAACACTGATTGAACAAGAACATTTGTTAGTAAACCATATGCAAAGCCAATGTGAACTTTGGGACTCCATCATCTTAGAATACTATGTGTATCTGATACATGAGTGATGTATACATGACTGAGGTTTGCAACTTACTTATCTAAGTTGAATTCTGTACATTATGGCTAGGTTTTGTACTTCAGAGATTTCTCCCCATGCTCAGTCCACCAGTCAGCTGTTAAAGCATTAAGAAGTATCAAGTGGACGAATTATGGGCTGACTTCAAAAAGCATCACAGATGATGAGACTGCTTTACTTGAATGGGAGAACTTCCCACCAAATACGCATATCGACATTGTTCTTCATTGCTACAATAATCAATATCCTTCAGATATTACATATACTGCGCTCAATCAGAAGTCCCATTCTTCAGTTTCAGCTATGGACAGTACCTACACTGTGTAAAGTTATCGTCGTTCCTTAACTGGCTTTTGCAATGTTGTTGTACCACCAGTAAAGCAGAGAACTAAACTTGAAACGAAGCTTATGAAGGAAGCGATCAGTCTAGCACTGGATGATTTGAAAGAGAGGTACAGTGGAGTTCTTCTCAGTGCACATGCTGTCAAGGTACCTCTTATACAAACCTTCTTTCTACAATTCGTGATCAACTCGTAAGCTAATGATTTTGTGTTAAATCAGATTTTGAATCCTGTAGTTTTAGGCCGCGACTTTTGGTTGAAAATTTGAGTGCAATGCTGAAACAAATGTTCAAACCCGTCTGGCCATTCCTGTACATCACCGTGGTCTTCTGTTTTGGTTTCAGATCAATAGTTACGCACCTGATCTGGCGAGAAGCATAGCTGGCCTGATTTTGTCGTCTGATGATACAAAATTTCAAGGGGAATGCCTCAGCTTACTCGGCATGCAGATGGGAAAGACTGAAGGCGAGTCAGTGGAAGAATGCATCAGACAAAAGATTATGTCTGCAATCGATATTAGTGACAGGCGGCCTCCAAGCCAGAGACGCAGAGAGGACGTACCATTTCTTTTCAGTGATGAACATATTCAAGAACCAGAGAGCATGTGGTACGAATATGAAGAAGGCGAGGAAGAAGGGTGCAGTTTGATGGATTTCTAAGCTGGATTAGTATCTCTATTCTTTTCAAGTGGAGTATCGCGAATTGAATGTGCTCATTATACTGCTGTGGCTGCTACATTAACAACTGCGACATCTTCTATAACGCGAATGCCAGAAGCAGAGTCCTGGACTGAATAATGTTGCTTCTTGTACAAGTGAAGATTCTATCAGCTGATCAACAGCTGCAGCGCTGCACCATCCATGTATTAAGTAATAACTATAATACCGATTCTGAAAAAAGAACATTTGATCTCAATTCTGAATGATGAGCAGGATCAGAAAGAACTTGGAATGCATGTTAATGACAAATTACTGAATTAGATAACATCCTTCAGATACAGTATGTGCATTGTGAGTGTATAACGTTGCACATACTGTATAACATCCTTCTTAAATTCCTTAAGAAGGTCTATAACGTTGCTCGGTCGCCATAAAGAATTATCAAGGTCTTCCAAAGTCCAAACCTTGATCACGGTATTAAAAAAAACTCCGTATATAGCAATGTGTCGTTCATGTTAAAAAGACGTCTTCCTATCCTTCTCCTATCCCAAATGGGTGAGGACTAGGTATTATATAACGTTGCTCGGCTACTATATATGGAACAAAGCTAAGACATTCCTTCTCCTATCCCAAATGGGTTAGGACTAGCCGAAATCCGAATATGTGGAACAAAGACTTTCCTTTCGAGCTTTGATAGTCCAATAGCACCTATTGAGCGAAATCGTTCAATAGGGCGCTAGAAGACAAAAACGCAACACAACAATTACCCAACTACCCCCGATCACCCACCTTCTTCCTTCCTTCTCACCTGCAAACTTCCTCCATAGCCATCTTACCTGCTAATTTCCTCCATGGCTCTATCCATAGCCACGCACTCGGCACACCCAGGCTACCACCTTCACCATCGCAAATCGTCACCATCAACGACCACCCATTTAAACCGGATCTCAAACCCCCACAATAATAACCTAAGCCCAATTTAACAACCTCACTCAACCCAGAATCTCATTCAAGCCTCTCTCTGGTCTCCTGCTAAACCACTCATCACTTCCGACAACCATATTCAACTCTATATGTACAATTTTCACATAACCATATACCATTCGGTTTTCGCCATATACCATCTCAATCTCCGATGGCATTCCGACAACCATATTCAACTCCATATATTCAATTTTCAAACCCAAATATATACCATTCGTTTTCATCATATACCATCTCATTCGACAAAAACACTAAATCCAAACCCAATAACAACAGGCGTCGACCACCCATCGCCGGCTTCGCTGGCGAAACATAACGACACCCTATGTCGAGTGGGGTGTTTGAAGGGGTGTGGTGAACCCCTTTTGGGCCTTGATTGAGGTTGCCGAAAAATGTTTTATGGTTGGCTTTTCCGGCGCCGCTACCGCGGCTCCGGAAATGCCAACCCAAAAACTTTTTTCGGTGATTGTGCGTGGAGGTAACAATGGAGATGGAAGGAGAAAAGCTGCAACAATGGAGATGGAACGAGAGAAGCAAATGGTGTAACGACGTGATTTAATTGGGGCTCTCGGGGGGTTGTTGTTTGTGGGTGAAGGTTTCGGGTTTAGAGAGGCGGAATACGTGGTGGGTGTCATGGTCTGTCTGGGGTTGTGTCGTGGATCTGGGTGGTTATGGTTGAAGGTATAAATGATGGGATGAGAGAAGGAAGAAGAAGAATGAGAGAAGGAAGAAGAAGGAAGCACAAGGGTAGAAGAGGAAGAAGAAATTGATTTTTTTGTCCTCTAGTGGCCCTATTGGACGATTAGTCCAATAGGTTCTACTGGGTAAGCATTACCCCTTTCCTTGTCCTATTCCAAATGGGTGAGGACACATAAACTCGCTCAATTCCTACGTGCCGTAATATTATGTTTATAGAATGAATTTGGATTCCCTAAAGTTGTAAATCTCTAAGTTGATATGTTAATACTTAATATGGTAAATGAATTAATTTATAGTAATACTATGCCAAATTAATTGTTTTTGCTCCCTTGTGATTGACCCAAACCCCAACCTGTATCCTTTTCTCGTTAAGTTATGCAATGGGTCTCCTCTGCTAATGAAAGACGCAAAGATGTCAATATGCATGATATTAGTTTTGTTAGCTAGCGTAGAAATTTGCCAATTAGGTTATTTCAGAGGCATTTGTTTTATTATGGTGTCTGGTGTAAGTGTCATTTCGCGATTATATTAATGCAATTTCCAATCTATTTAAAAAAAAAAACCCAACCCATACCGATGATCAGCCCTTGGTTCGAGCTATCAAAACACAACGGTGCCAAAAATCACCGAGAGACTCTTATAGGCTCGAATCCAGACCAAACCCGACTTAAGCTTGAGCCAGGGATAATAAACATTAGACAGTGGATGAGGCAATAGTCGTAAATTAACACGCAACCGGAGAAGCAGTGGTGAAGAAGACAGACACAGTGAGTAGAAAAAAAAAATGGCAAGCTGTAGCATCAGAGCCTTGGTTGCACTCAGGTCAACAACAAACGTGTTGCTGAAGAATCTAAGTTCCAGTAGAAGCGTATTCGGCAATGCTCTTTCGCAGAGGAGAGAGAAAAGGAATTATTCAATCAAATCTTCAACTCTTGACACTCCTAATGTGGCTCGTTTAGCTCAGACTGCTCGTATCTCTCTCACTCCTCAAGAGGTATATACATACATACAATTCCCATCAAAAAGATTAGATTTTTATGCATTTTTGTTGTTACCCATGTCTTTTTTGTTGTTAATTTGCATTGAATTGAATTGGGTATTTGTTTGATTGTATGTTTTGTGATTGTAGATTGAGGAATTTGGCCCCAAAATTGAGCAAGTTGTTGATTGGTAGTTTCTTCCCTCTTTTATTTGTGTTAGGTTTTCAAATTGAATGGTATTTGGATTGAGATAGTCTTAATTTTGAAATTTGGGTTTTTGGGATGTTGGGTTGTTTCTCTTGATATACTAGGACAAGTTGTTTTGAGCTTTCAATCAGATAGCTTGTCGTCGAACCGGTTTCGTAATGTAGAAGAATCAAGTTCTGCTAGTAGGTTAAAGAATCAAACATAACAATAAAAAACCTGTTCTGACCAAATTTAGGTCATTGCTTCGAGGCAGTCGAAAATCGAAACTAAAAGCAGTTAAAATTGGAAGCATTTAGGTCATTTCTTCCGGGTTACGAACTTTTACAGTTTCGTGGCATATTTACTGGAACTACACTATATTATGGTGATCACATTTGTCATTGGCAAGTTTAAGCAATGTCGATGAACCATGATTAACACAAGTCTTTGTATATGTTTTTGGCAGTAATAACCAAGTGGTCACTTAACTAGTAGTACCAGATATGGTACATGATGTGTAAGGAAATAATGCCTTGGTAAAAAAATGAGAAACACCTCTATCAATCTATATAAGATTGCTAACTGGTCATTCTATCAAATTTTCAGGTTTGGACAACTTCAAGCTGTTGATCTCGAGAACATTGAGCCAGCCATTCGATCAGGTGCTTCTAGCTGTAACTTGCCCCCCCCCCCCCCCCCCCCCGAGTCCCCGGTCTTTTTTTTTTTCTTTTTTCTCTCCCAGTGCGTTCCGTTTTATGCTTGCAAGAACTGATAGAACCTTCTGTTTGCAAAGTTATGCCAACCATCAAATTCTTACATTGCAATCTGTTCCTGCTAAATGGAGCCTTCTTGAAGTCCACAACGATGCTATTGTGTAATATAGGCTGCCATTCTATTGTAAAGGTTTCTCTAGCTTCATAAAAAAAAGTAAAAAAAACTGGCATATTCAGAGCTATTTTTCTGCTCCCTTTAAGTGCTAGTACATTTCCTGGTTGGAGGCTCCTTAGTTAAAAGGCTATAATTAAGTGGAAAGAGTACCTTACCTTAAGACCTATAAACCTTTCCGTCCAAAAAAAGGAAGCATAAACCTAAGTGTTATGTCATGTGTATTAAACGTTGACATTTTGTATTTCAAGTCCATGGCGTTGGTAGGTTAGTAATTCATTTTCCAAACGAGTAAAATCTGTTTTTTTTTTTTTTTAACACCTCAATATAAACTCTGTTTTTTGTTTCCAGCCTCAGAACTTTCTGCAGATGCCCACACGGGCACACCTTTAGATGGTCTAAAATGGTGAATAATGGGCCAAACATGTTTTCTTGCTTTTATATGATTGGTTTTTGTAAGATTACACCATTTCATTCCTGTTTCTCCGTTTTATGGCATTAAACCAATCAGTAGTTGTTATCGTCACAAGATGCTATGATTGAGATCATGAGATGGAGGGTTCAAATGCAATGATTTTCATTATGCCCATCGTGCATCTTTACATGTAGGTGCTAGTGATGGGCAAATGTCCTGTATTTGCTCTGGTGCTTAACTAGATAAATTTAATTTCTAATTGACTGTCTGTATGGGGTGAAAGTGCTTCCCTGGTGTTAGGATCCTCTTTTTTATGCAGCTGTGGTAAATAATCACCTTGATTGAGCTTTCCATGTGCCTCCGTTTTGGGCTCTTTTACAGTATCTCTTTGATAAAACACATCCCGAACCAGAACATTAGTTGCTGCCTAATAAATTGAACATCAGTTTAGTTACACCGAGATTTCTCCCTTTTAGCTTGTGTCATGATTACCAGTAGAGTCATCCTATCTTGTGTTTTAGTCTTTTAGAGACCTTTGACCTTTTAGTTTTTGTGAAAAGAGGTTGTCTTGAATGATGTTATTTGTGAACCCCTGCCTTGCACGATGAAGCAAGGCATTAACAGGTTTAGGGAGTAACCCAAGAGTTGTCAGTTGTAATCTAACAAATTTAGCCGCATCCACAGATATTGTTGGTGACAATTTGCGAGGAGACGTCCCTGTGCATTTTGAGAATACGTAAGGCTTTCCCCTCTTGAGTATGATGCATATTTTTCTCGTAATCTGAGCTTGAGCCACCTTTCTGTTTTCCAATATAGGGAAGCTATTATAGCTGCCATCCCAAGCTATGATGAACCATACATCAAGGTGCCCAAAGTTTTGAACAAAGAGTAACATAATTCCGGCAAGGTACACTTCTAACACTTCCACCATTTCTTTCGTGGAACTCTTCTGTCCATCTAGGTTCTAATATTGAATTGACTACCACGCCTGACCTCATGTGGGTTTCGAATTTTCAGGAAGAAAAGATAATCAAAAGCTGTTTCAAGACCAGAAAGCAGAATCGTGTTGTGTTTGGACTAACCTGGTTCAACAAGTGCTTTTCAATGTAAATTTTCTGCTTATTGGCCTCGAACTTATTGGTCATCATGAAGAGAGTCAGTTCCGGACTGTATGATGCTTGCATCAATCTGAATACCTTTTTTTGGCAGTGATATCTATAGTCTGTCTATTTCTTTTCCATTTCTCACTGAAGTGGCGAGAAGCGACTGTGATAGTGTATGACATTGTAATGGATCTGTTCTTGCTATTTATTGACATAACCACGCTCATCTTTCACTGCCGCGAATTTCAGTTTGCTATCTTTCATGTTGTGTAACATTACTGTTTGTCGCACTCAAGTCTCAATTCTTAAGTTTTCGTTCTTTATTTGTTTTCGCCGTCTTTTTTTTTTTCAAGATCCGGTTTCCATTAATAACAGCGAAATGGGCAAATGTTAGTAAAGGTGAGACTATTCAGCAAGGAATCCTCTTTTGGACCCTGGCTCAGTGAAAATTTCCCAACTTACGTTTTATGTTCCTACATTGTCTGGGATCGCATTAGATTACATGAAGATAATCGACTCGACTGTAGACGCGCAGTTCAGCAATGTTTTAACTGAATAGGCCGAACTGCCTTCACATCCGACATAACATTAGAATGAAACACAGCAAGAATCTAGATTAGCCCGTCTAAGACTAGGCACGCTCAGGAGTCAGGAGCATCAAATTCCTTCTTCAAAGATCAAATACTGGAGTAAAACAATAAATCAGACTTTACGAGATTACTTGACTACTCATGGATGCGCGAACAACACGTCTGAAGACAATTGTGATAAGATCTCACTATTCCAATCAAACACTATCACAAGCCACACAAGAGGCCAGGAAGCATCTTTAGTTACAGCTAGCGTAATACACAAGAGGTAAAACCAAAGAATCTTGGGAAGTACAAAACAGCGTACAACCACTAATTTCAGACATATTTCCATAAGAGAAGTTCTAAGCACAAAGCTCGACTCCCTCACTGCAAAAAATTACAACCGCAAACTGAGTGTTCTACGTAAAGATGGTTAAGGAACAAATGCGACTAGATAATGTTCACCCCTGCATCCAGGATCACTACTCCACGACAAACTCCAGATTTTAAGCCTGCAAGTCATAGCAAATTGACTTTCATCGATCAATGTTTCAGCACAGTTAAAAACTTAAAATCTATAACAAACAGATCAAGTACAGCGACCAATGGATTTGATGATTCAAGGATAAACACTCAGCTTCTCCAAGTGAAATACTACAGAAGCGTAATTTCTTGTGTTCATAAAGCATGAGTATTGAATGATCACAAGCATGAAGAGATCCAATTATACACTTCTTACACAGAGATGTGGAGTTGACTGATTAAAGTGACTCCGTCTCTGTGTAGGTACTTAAGAACTAGACGTATTTATCGATATCTAAGTCCACTTCAAAGTTTTGACAAGGTTCCAGACATTACCTTGTTTGCAATGTTGTTGGAGAGCCAATCCAATCCTTCATACAGACCCTCTCCAGAGGTAGCACAAGTGCTCTGGATATACCTGGCAAACACAAAAAATCAACTTAAGGCCTTATAATCTTCTACCAGTAGCAAGAGTTCATATCCTGAGTAAAAGAATCATCAATATCCATACCAGTGACGCTGTCGGAGAGAGTGCAGGCCAAGCTTGTCAGTGATTTCAGCAGCATTCATAGCATTGGGAAGATCCTGTTTGTTAGCAAACACAAGCAAAACTGCATCGCGTAGCTCATCCTGCATTAAGAAAAATGTCAAAACTTGGTCCAATTCAAGTTCTGAGAGGTGAAAATGAGCATGCTTAAAAGAACGCAGCAGAATTCAAATGCTTCGGATAAAATATCTGGCTGCTACAACACAGCAGAAAGTTGGAAAATCCGCGAAAGACAAAGTAAGCTTGACATAGACAATACACCTTAATACAGTGATATATACCAAAGGCTTTCGAAAAAGCAATATACCTCATTCAACATCCTGTGCAACTCATCCCTTGCCTCAACAACACGGTCTCTGTCATTACTGTCCACCACGAAGATGAGACCTTGTGTGTTCTGGAAGTAGTGCCTCCACAAAGGACGGATCTGCAACAGAAGTAACTTGTGAGATCAATGGCTCATAATGCTAAAGAAAAGATGAATAACTCTACACCCCCATCAGTGAAATGGTAAGGGACATATAAGCCAGATCCTCAAGGAAGAAGAATTAAAAAATGTGAAAGCCTCACGAGTACAGAGTAGGCCAACAAATGTGGATCAACACAGCCAATTGACAGAATTATAATATTCAAAGTCAAGAATAGAAAGCAAACCTTGTCCTGACCCCCAACATCCCAGACTGTGAAGCTGATGTTCTTGTATTCAACAGTTTCAACGTTGAACCCTGAAAACACAAACTTTCCAAATCACACAAAGTGCTGAAGCATAATCTACATCAAGGCACACAAAAGCATAATGAAACTACTTTAAACATTTCTTCTTATCCACAAAATAATTTGCTTCTATCCTTGACATGTAAGCTGATCCCAGATTATTAGTCACTTCACAGTTCACAGTACAGATATAGGGATTCAGGCATCATATTCAGTGGCCCAAGATATGTAGAAGTTTACGTATAGATTTATACCATCACCAAGCATTAATTTACTACACTGAACCATACTTTCTGCAATCAGAACAGCTACAAGGCCCGACATGATCGGACAAAATACTGAAATAGATTGTTCCAAAATGAACCTGAAGCCAACATTTTGGAAAGGAAACTGAAGGAGATTTTGATCATTAAACTTTCGAAAACCGTAACTCTACATACTGTCAACATGCTTAAATTACAAAATGGTATCCATGACCAACAAAGCACATTGATTAGAACAATTGACCTAATCAAGGGTGATAGATACGCATGATTAATCATTACAATGAACCAAACTCCGTATTATAAGACAAAAGCCCAGACAAACATTAGCCAAAATTAAGTGCTTAACAGAGACAAGTACACGACTTACCAATGGTGGGAATAGTAGTGACGATCTCACCGAGCTTAAGCTTGTACAGGATGGTGGTCTTACCAGCCGCATCGAGACCCACCATCAGAATTCGCATCTCCTTCTTGGCAAACAGACGGCTAAACAGCTTGGTGAATGTGAGACCCATTTTTCCTCTTCACTAAGAAAACCCCTAAATTCCAACACCATATATATCCATACACCAGTCAGAAATCATGATCATCCATATTTGGCACCAAAATCAAAGCATTGCAAGATTCAAAACGAGGTTCAACATATCATAGACGGAAAAAACGAGTCATTTCAGGGAATGTAAACAAGGCATCACAATTTCAGTAGCCGCGAGTCCACGACCACGCAATACTACAAATAATTAGTCAGATTGACCTCTAATTATCAAAATTTCCTCAGATCCATGTGAACTCAACATGATCATCTTAACCACATACAGAAAACCTCGAAACTAAAACATAACCGCGAAAAAAAATACCTAAATTTCTCATAAAACAACCTTATTAACCCTTGGAACCTCGTCTAAATTCTTCGATTTCGGCCGAAATTATCGACATTCAGATCTAAATCATTTCAAATTATGCGCTAACCTAAACGACCATAAATCGCCACAACTACAAACCTAAGATTCGCGAATATTCGACATATCCTAAACAATCCAAAAACCTAACAACTAATAAGATCAATGCAAATCCACGACTCTAATCGATAATGCTGTTCCATAAACAATCGCGAAATGTATCAAAACCCTAAATCTTCAACTAGCGTAACAACCACGATTCAACTATCTAATTCGCTAACAATAGTATCAATCAAAAGACCTAAATCTCGAATCAACAGCATGCAAATTATCAGATCCAGATCAATTCAGATCACAAAGAACAATCGAAACGATCGAATGTCAAATAATAATACGATCACCATCAAAATTCAAACAAATTAGTAAAGACTGAATCATAAGAATCTGAATCTACGAGATCAAACACGTGAATTTCACGCAGAAACACAAACAATTCACAATCAATCAAAAATCAAATGCATACAAATTCGGGGGAAATACGAAATGTACGAAGAATTGAAAAAGATCGAGCGAAGAAAAACGAGCGAGATTAGAAACTTCTTGGAGAAGCTAAAAGACGCACCTGCGAACAGCAGAGAGGGAGAAAGAGAGAGATTGGGAATTTTGAGGGGAGAGAGAGAGAGAGAGAGGAGTAGCGTAGAATATCGGGGTGAGTTGAATGGAATAGAAATAGGGGGGGAGAGAGAGGTGAGGTGGGGGTACCGGAATGTCATGGGTTATTCTGGTATAATTACGGAATGTGCCACTCAGCACTGCACGTCGGTAACATTTGAACGTGGACCGACTGACGTATATTGCACAATGTTTGTTGGTTTGGTACAATGTTGTGATCCTTTGGCCAGTTATATGATGCCACGTAGGATATCGAGTCTTGTGTAAGACGGTTTGTTTATATTTATGGATTGTGATGTGTTTTTTTTTTTTTTTTTTTATTATTGTTGGTATTACATTAAAATTACTAAATGAGACGATGTAGATGTATATTCATCGTGACATATTGGACAAAGATATGAATTTTGTAAACCAAACATTTAAGATGTTTAGTATCTTTTAATATGCACCGAGTAACCGACTATTAGTGCAGTATGTAACACATATAGGGATTTGACTCGGTCTTTGTTTTATATATAACATGTTAAAGAATGGTTGATTAAAAACTTATTTGAATACTTCTGGTTTGGTAATCATTGATCATTTGATCATCTATAAAGCATTAGAAATTTTTAAGATGAGATCTATGTATGACTAATTATCATGTATGTTGGCATTATAGATCAATCACGTTGAAGGAGTTTAAGTTGCACGATGGACCGACACCAATCAAACCATAGTAAAAGGAAATACTCGTACTAGTCTCTGCAACGAAAGATGGTGTTCATTTGGTCAATGTGACTGCATGTGTTCTAGATGGTGCTCCATTTGGTCAACGTGACCTCCATGTGTATTGGAAGGATGTTTCTCTTAGAATATTCTATCGTAGCTTTAGATGGTTCGTCTTTTTCGTATTTAAACGCTCTAAAGAAATTAAGGGAGTATCTCGAGCTACAATGGAAATGGTAACGTTCTCTTTTCTTTTTTTTCTTCTCAAGTTTGAACATGAACTATACCTGGAGAATACCACCTCAACTAGGTTTTCGACGGAAATTTGAAAGTTTACATAAAATTCTACCCATTTTCCGATTTCGAAAAGAAACCCATGTCCCATAATGTGGATGTTGAGCTCTTCCGTATACGAAAATTTGGCATACTGCACAAACACAAACACTCTGAACAACAGTTGCAAGTCATTAGACTCATTAGTCATTACCAGTTGTTTGCTGCAACACGATCGAACTACTAAACCATCCCCATTGAAAGGATACCATAGAGTGCTTCCGTAGTAATGCATACACCAGAATTCTTAATAAGGTTATCAACAAATAGCAATCACGTATAAGATACACCAATTGTTTTTCTTTTTCAGTTTAGCAAGCCAAGTTACTAGAATCTCTGCTGTACAGATGACAAAAGCAACAAGCCCCTTATAAACAACTATCTACGACTTGCTTGCTTAACTTCACAACGATCAACCAAGTCAGTAAACCCTTGAACGACACTGAACACCTGAGCCGACAATTGCTTAGAAAATACAACAAACACCTTGAGATCCAATCTGCATCGAAGCAGGTACTGTTACTAAGGTTATTTGATGGCTAAAGCAACCGAGGATTAACTAATCAAGTATAAGAGGAATTACCTGAGAGTGCTTAAAAACGACTTCTTTGGCAGAACATAACTTCAATAACTACGGAGTATAGACAATGTATCCTAAGACATGACAAAAAAAAACATTTAGTGAGCTTCTCAATCTGAAAGTTCAAGGCTCGGACATATTACAGCTACTGAGAGATAGGAATAGCAAGCATACACGAGGTCTGTGGCCAAAGGCATCTTACCTAATATTAATAAAAATGTCAATTTAGTATCCCACGAAGAAATATAGATCAACGCCAATATTGGGCCCATCTATGTATTGTCTCAACCATTTGTGGAAACAAAGCACTAACACTCTCGTTAATGAGATCTTGGAAGAAATGTATGCTGGCTTCATCGTCCAGGTCTAACCGGAACTTCTCTTGTAGCTAGACAACAAAACATGAAATTGTCATCATAGTCTATTTTGGGAATCATGTTGTTAAGATGACGCCAGAGATGAGTAATGGTTAATTAGAACAAACAATCAGGTGAGGATGTCACCTTCAAAATACCCTTTTCAGGATCACAAGCAATGTCAGGAATGCTAGAGGCCGCCATTAAATGGAACAAATTCAAGATTAGGTTACTGGATTTGCGAAGAATATTGTATGCTTCACAGCAATAAGACTTGAATCTCGTATAGTATAAGCTGCAGGAGGATGAGGGTGGGGGTTAATTGTATAGCTCTGATCCAAACACAAGTGTAGACAACTTCAATATAACACCAAAATATTCACTGTGTTTATCATTTCACCAGAAGTTTTAAGATGATAAACTGAAACCAATACAGAGAAAAGATACATCACCTTTCAGCTCCACCCATAGCCTCAACCATTTCTTTGCAAAGTTTCATTGGTGGGGGAAAAGGTTTAGGATCTCGGCCCAATATGAAGCCAAAATCAACATGAAAGAGTCGGCCATCATCCCTGAGGAGAAGATTGTCTAGATGCCTGCGAAACACAATGATCAGCGGACTTACGGCCATATCCGAGGATCCAGTAGGCCAAAAGATCTACTTAAGTAGCAACTGTCAAAGAGTAATGAACTAGAAATGGGATAAGTAATTACTATATGTAAAGAACCCCCACCAACCACTCCAAACCCCGTAGAAACCTAAACTACTATAATGCTAAACAGCTAGCCTCATATTCAAATTAAGTACGATGAGCAAAGCTTCCAGGTCCAGATTAGTCGTATTGCATATTCTGCACCAGTGCAAAGATACACAGTTTTTTTTTTCCGAGGGAGGGTGGGGGGGTCATACACAAAAGACTAATAAAAAACTAATAAAAAAGTAAAAATATGTATAATAAGCCGAAAAGAAAAACAGCAACAGACAATAGCATAAGATATCAACACCAAGGATTACTAGGCTTGCTAGCGTTACTACTACGAAGGTGGGCAGTTGTCACTAATATTCTTTCCACATGACTATAAAAGTCATTTTGCGAATGAATTAGACCCCGCCGAAAAGCTGTGACTACAAGGTTTATGACTTCAAATTATTGGTGATAATAAAAACTTGGGCTTAAATTTTAGTGATCTGGAATTCAAACATTACCTATCTCCAACACCCAGAATATATGTGATAACTGAATAACCAGCACAGCTCTTGATGAAAGTTTCAAGACAAGTAGCAGTTATTCCAAATGGTCCATCCTCATCAGGATGAAACTTCTCTAGAAAGCCAGTGATAGTGCGATATTCTGAGAGGACCTGGAGATCAACAAGAATGATGATTCAGCTGCGCTGTCAGATACATTATAACTTAACAACAGGAAACCTCAGAACCCTATAAAGCAAATCATGCCACGCTAGATAAAAAAGGACAAAAACAACCAACCGGCAACAAACTGGAACAGCGATCATGCAGTAATTCAATGGTTATTGGTCACATATTTTTTTAATTCTTTTCTTTTTTTTGGATAAATGATATTGTAAGTCACAAATCACTGGATATCAACAAGTTTTGGCATTGCTTACATGATCAAACGGTAGCCAAATAAACATTCGTACTACTATGGGGAAACTATCAGGTGAATACTTGTATTACCTGAGCTAAAGAACGGGATGGTATAAATTCCATCATGCCTTCATTCTGGCCAGTTGCTAAAACTCTATATGGGGTCAGGTGAAGGTCAAGATTCTCCAGTTTAAGTAGACGATCCATCAAGGAAACCATTTGAATTACCTACAAAAAACATAAGTAAATATTAAAGGAAAAATAAGTATAACAATGTTAGAGAGGCATAGAGCTAAATAGTGGTTCCTACACAAGCAGATGCATACAAAATCGACAGTAAGCTAAAGATTTATTGAAGACGAAGAGAAAAGCAGTATACCAGTTGGTCTTGCCGCATGTCGTCTCCTTTCTTGAATATAATCTTGCAACCTTCTCCATTAGCAGTTTGGAATGTGAGGCGTAGAGGGTGCAATGCACTTTTAAACAGTCCACACTCATTTGGCACAATCCCAGTAATAAGTACTTTTGGTGCCAGAGGCGCTCGTATTGGCTGAAGATTACAAATATACAGTACAATAGCAGTGTCAATAGGTGCCCTGACAGGACCTGAGGCATCCAACAGACCCCTAAAGGAAGGGAAGCCATACCTCCTCAAAATAGGTAAGTTCGCTAAGAAGGCCAGAAAGAAGCTGTCTAAGCTTCTGCATTTTCTTTTGTGTTCCACCACCAACATTGTTAACATCCCTCGTTATTGAACACAGCTGAGCTGTTAATTCAGTTTCACGCACCAGGCTTTGCCATAACTTGAATCCATCATCTCCTCCTGTCTCAGAAGCTGACAGCTGACAGCAGGTAGATGACGATGAGACTTGAGGGAGGAAAAATAAAAGTAACTATGTTCAGCACAAAGCATGGAGGACCTCAAGAATTATATCTTGAGATTAAAACTTGCTAATAAAATTCAATATTACGCCCATCTATGGCTGAGCACATCAGCACAGTTGGCGAGGAAATTTAATAGGAAAAGTTTCCCAAAACACTTGAAGTACCCACATTACCAGTACCCCAATGAGGGAGTCAGATGTACACAGCCATAAAGTCCTACATGAGACATGCAATGAACTACTTGGCTTTATTGGAAACGGAGGTAGACTTCTAAAGTACCCATTTTATAATAAATAAAAAAGGAGTTCCAGAAAAATCCAAGCCCCATGGAAGGGATAGTAATATTTCAAACAAACTATTTGTGACCAAACATGTTAAGTCATTAACCCTATGTTAGTTACTAAGATGGTTACACAGGTTTCTTAAACTTGCAACGGATTATCTAGTAGTCGCTTAATATTGGCGTTTTCACAAAACAAACATCCTGGTAACTCTAGGGATTTCAGATATGCTAACGAAGGACACTTTTTCAAAATCTATCTAAAACAAATGATCTTACAAATTCAGCATGCCTTCATATGTGCTAAACCAATAAAAACGAGTACTTTTCTTTTTGATAAAAGAGGATGTCTACCAAAAAGGAGCAATTTGCCACATTAGTGCAACAGCACACTTGTCAAGTACTCAAATCAGAAGTGTACATAACAACCAAAGTCTACATTTTGAACAGTTGTTAGGTTGTAACCTAATAACCCCCGATCACATGCACAAATTAGGCTCTACATCCCCTAAATTAGGGAGCCAAAAGGGAAATCAAACAACCTGATGAAAAGATCCTCTTACCTTCAACATATTCTCTTCCAACATTTCGTAAGTGCAGTAAAAGCGCTTTGCATATGCAGGATCATGGAGTTCGACAGCAACATACCATCGGAGAAAACTGGCCAACTCGATGTTTCTTAAAGCTGCAAACATTTACAAATGGTTTCAATAAGTTGTCAGCCACTCCACAAAAAGTATAAATGAAAGTCGAAAGATCAGGATATTACAGCGTTGGACGAGAAAATGAGAAAGCTGTGATCTGTCTGAGTGCTCAAATCGAAGAGCTTGGACTAGCTGAAGAAGATAGCATTGTAGCTCATCATCGTCCGCTCTGTCAAGCACACGCACAGCATAGGCTCGAACCTGTTATATAAACAAGAATGAGTTACACCTCAGACATACAAAAATTATGCATAGAGATTTTCTTTTCACATAAGTGTCGCCCTCTTGCCTAATCTGAAAAGTAAACAGAATGCTAGGGGCAAATGGAGATTCTCCTATCCAAAATAGGAAGCATGGAAATAGATTGCTACATTGATCGACCAAGTACAGAATAGTTATGGTATAGTTTTCATAACTTCAAAACTAAAAACAGATGATCTACTACCATATACTAACCTCTTCACTTTCGAATACAGG
Source organism: Spergularia marina (assembly GCA_963680865.1). Classification (NCBI taxonomy): domain Eukaryota; kingdom Viridiplantae; phylum Streptophyta; class Magnoliopsida; order Caryophyllales; family Caryophyllaceae; genus Spergularia; species Spergularia marina. The sequence goes on along the minus strand of OY804545.1, from coordinate 2,477,340 downwards.
AGACAGCAGTTCCAGTGCATCACAGACATCAATCATCTCCCACTTACCCATCAGTTCAATTGCCTGCTTAGCTTCCTGAAGATGCATCACCATGGAGACGAACAAATAAAGCCATCATTTAACAGAAACTAATCAGTCTAGTACAGCAATGACAGAAAAAAAAAAAAAAAGGCACCAGAAGACAAGATACCCCTGAATCCTCACCTGCACATCACTCCATTCAACACATCGAAGAAACTTGGTTAGACCTTTTTTCTCTGACATCAATGAGAATCTGAATTTCCACAAAAGTTGTTTTTCATCTCCGGTCAAGGTCCTTGTTGGTGGGTATTTCAGAATTCTCTGTATTGCTCTACATATGGAGATATAGCTTACAGTTAAGCATCTTCAAAGTGATATGCAAACACACTTAATTACACAGATCTCAAACTTACTTCCTTTCATTAATACTTGGCTTCAAGTCCCGGTCAATAATACCACGACTAAAGCTCCTATTTAGCTTCATTTGCTTGTGCTCTGAAGGATTTATCTTTCCCACCTCTGGATCCCATACTGTAACAAGTTCATTTGCACCTATCGGGGATAGTAAGAAAACATTTGGGCCAGATTCCTACAAAATAAGAAGAGGAAACACCTTTTAAAAGCAAAACAAACACAGCTAGGAGATAATTTGGATAGTATTATAAAGGACTAGAATCATTAAGGGGTAACTAAATAAAAGGCTAATTTATTAAGTACCTGGAAGACTACTTGATGATCGAAACTGCAGAAATCAACGACAAGATACAATTGGGAACTCCTACTCCCACAACTTTCACGTTCCTTAATCTTCTCCATCGCTTTAAATGTTAGCCGATCAAGCCAATCTACGCGTGGAATTTGTACTCTCTCGTATTTATTCATAAGCTTCTCCAGGCGTTCCAATTCCCCTCGCTCATGCCTAGGGACCTAAAATTTTGGTCAGATGTTTCACTACACAGTCAGAATTTGAAGCTTGGAATCATTTGATAAAAGGCTCAATAAAACTTTTTATTTGTACGAAGGGGAAAAACTGATCACCTTTCCAGGAGTAGAAGAAGGAAATGCCCCGTCAGCTTCTTTCCCTAGCCACAGTCTAAGTTTCTGCTTTCCAGTTCTAAGTTGTTTTTTGCTGTTAAATAGAAGAATGGTTGCACCACCAATCAGCCCCGCCTCTTTCCCACAAGAAACATCCCACACCTATTTTTGAGAATAGGCAATCAACACAAATAACTCAAAAGGAGCATAAGTAATGAACACCCTTGCACCTTGCATGCAAAACCTAAATTGATGTATTTGTTTTATATATTTTCTTAGGTTAATATTTTCATAAAACGGGCATATGGCTGAGAAAGAGGTAAGTGGAGTGTAACATTTGAACTCCAAAATCAAAATTACAATTCACAACGAAGTAAGACAACAATGATAGCAACTTATTTACAATGTCAGTAGGGCAAAGTATTTCAAGAATGTAAGAGATTTCAATATATTATTGCACTGGCAAAAAGCGACAACAAGTCTACATCTTTATAGTTATCAGCACGCAGTCTATAACTTTATATAAAAATACAAGGCAAAATAAGAAATATGCACCCAGAAATACATATAGAAGAAGGTACAATACATCTTTAAGAACTATGTACGACCATACTTCCATAGCACATGAATTGAGGAGTACAGATGCACAAAAATGAAAGCTGGGTTACCGTAAAAGCAAGTTGTGAGTGAGCTGTCAGGTCACGATATTTGGTGCTCAATTCAATCAAGTCATTCCAGCAAAATGACTGCCCAGATTCCAGCCTACAAGAGTATGTACAATCTCAGCCATGGAGAGTTGTGATCTAGCTCGGAGTAGCTAAACAACACAACAGAAAAAGCACTAGCCAGAGCAAATGCATCAAAGTAAAATATACCGTAAAATATGTTTGACAATGAAAAAGCTAAGCAGACGTCCATCATACCAAAATTGTCATGCAACGACACAAGACATGGGGTCAAGCACATATATCCAACTCTTAACTCCTATGCTCTACATCATGTAAACAGGATTGGTCAACAACATTCACCATTTTCAGCATTTGGAAGAGTTAATGTTACAGCATTCAAGACTTATGTCACTGATTCTGGAATCAATTAACCCTGTCGGTAAAAGTCATCTAGGTCATACCAAAAGAGTCTCGCTGGCTCAAAGTCCATCATAACTCATTACTCATCCAAAAGATATTAGATGGCCATTGTTATCGACTGTCTTTAAAATACACCATGCCTTTGCATATAATCAAACTTCCGTATTTTATACGAATCTCAAGTAACAACAGAAAAAGACAATGCAGAGACGAAACACACAACGAAAAACAAACAAAAGAAAAAAAAGGAAGAAGTGTCGATGCCACAGAAACTAAAGCAACTTATATTATTCTGCTGACAAAAGATATCCTCTTAAGACTAACAATCATACCTGGTTCTCATTGGAAGTCCAAAAGGTGCACCGTCAATGAACAATGCACATTCAACATATAACTCTCCTTGCCTCTCCTCTGTCGCATATCCAACATCTGCAGGAGCTTCAACCAAACAAAACCACTTTCATTAGCAGCATATAATACACCACCCCCTCGACAATACTGACCACCATACTATCATCACCAAAAACCATGAACCATCCAATTAAATAATATCCCATAACCACCATCATGATTGAATCTTTTAGTTTACAATTGTTTGGTTTTTTAAAACACGTACGAGTGGAACGAAAATGGAAGGATATGATTCTTCATTAAATTGCCAATTTCTTTCCTTTCAAAATTAAAACACACACTATTCTTCCAATCCCAATTCCTGATCAAACAACGGAAACTATTGTTCCTTCCCTTTCACGTCTTTTCTCTTCTTTTCGGGTTTTTTCTCGCCACGGTAAATTACCAAACAAGATGATTTGATCATAGCTAGAAGATTAACATAGGTCAAATGTCATTATAATTTCATAATTCTGCAAAATTCAAGTTCAAATACAGCAAAACTAGGAATTTCTAGTACTACTGCTATGAAATTTATTTACCTACAAAGTAAAAATTTACCTCAAGAAAACCCCAACAAAATTAACATGATAAAATTGAGCAGTAAAAATTCAAAGGGGAAATTACCAGAATCGGGAGAAGTAAGAGGGGGTAAAGTACCCTCTAAACGATCAACGCGAAAAGTAACGGAAACATTGATGTCGCACGACAAGAAGAATCTGAACTCGGGCCCACTCATTGTTTATTGTGGTGGTGCTCAACTCAGTGGCATAGGATGATGATGATGATGATGATGGTGGTGATGGTTGCGGCGGAGTTGACGGCGGTGAGCCGACGGTGGCGTGTGGATATAACGGTGGTAGATGTGAATGATGGTGGTGTTTTACGGCTGAGCGGCACCGAGATCGGTGGTGGCGATGACGGTGTAGGGTTGTGTTCTGGATTGTTTGGTATTTTTTGTCCCGTTCACTTCGTTGTGGTCTTGTGCTCGTTGAGTGTGGATTATGGTTTGGTTATATACCGTTGGTTATCAAAGTCGTTTTCAGTTTTTGGTTTTTTTTCGTAAAAAATTTAGTTAAATATAACTAACAACTTTAATTTGTTTTTGAGTTTTTTTACAAAATTAACTTTAAATTATTTGGGTCTATAATACGGAGTTGTCATATATAAAATGAAAACTGACAACTGAAAACTACTTTTTGTGGTTTTCAAAAACGGGACTTTTGTTTTCAGAAAAACAGGTAACTGAAAACAGAATACGATATCAAACAGACCCTTTGTTTAGCGGAGTATGGTTTTTGCTTGTTGGACTTTGGCACTATTTGGAATCATACTTTGACGGTTGGCAGTCTTAAACGAGTCTCAAAGAGAATAAAAGGGGGAGTCTTTAAAGTCTAAAGAACAATTATGTGCGGTCTACTAGTATTAACAATTCATTTAGATACTACTAGTTTATTGTCCGAATTACGCCCGAATTAACTTATAGCAACTCCCTCCGTTTGAAATTTGAAAGCAAATGGCCTCACTATTGGAAACATAAAATAAAACCTGCACAACATCACATTTTAACAATCAGAGTAAATTTTGCTTTTAACTAGCTCGACTTACTTGTACGACATGGCTACTCCCTCAATTGGAGTTGCTCCTAGTTGTCTACACATAATACGTTAGTGTTTAGGTTCTAACACGAAAGTGACACACTTGAGGTAGTGTAAAATCAAAATCTAATCCAAATGGATTTAATTTAGATGTTTGGCCAAAAAATTACTTGCTATGACTATGGACATGAGCCGGGCACTAGATTATCATGTTAGTGTTGTAATACCGAGCACATTTAATTATAAGAAATAGGTGAAATTAGCATCAAATTTTTGTAACATGAATACAATATGAATACAATACTCTTAGCATCTCTAACCGACATCAATCTTATCTTATACTATATATTAAAAGCTGTGTTAGAGGCAACGACCACGTTCACCGGCTTCAGTTAGCCCATCTGCCACGCCACATGGTATGTCTCTTTAATTTTCACTTAAAAAATTCATTTAATTTTCATCTATGATAATATGTCAGTGACTTTTTCCATATTTTTAACTGCAAATCCATAATTTAAAAAAAAACGAAAAAAACTACTGCTATAAATTGATCTACACTTTACCTTAAAATAACAAACAAGTCTTCTCAGTTTTATTTTTCATCGTAAGTAACGTTTTCAAAATCTAAAATTGACAAATTTCCCAAAAAAAAAAAAAAAAATATAATAGAAAAAAATATTTACTATTAATTGATTTCATATTTACCTTATTATGTACTTTCCTTATTATAGTTGTTAGACTGGAATCACGTCATCCATATTGTAAGGTGAAAGATTTATAAATGAAATTTATTCTTGATAAAAATTATTTGTTTATAAATAAATAAAATGATAAAATATAGCCCGGGCACTAAACTAGTACTATATATTAAAATCTGTGTTAGAGGCAATGACCACGTTCACCGGCTTCAGTTAGGCCATCTGTCATGCCACGTGGCAGGTTGCTTTAATTTTCAATTAAAAAAATCATTTAAAATGCCTTTTATGGTAAAGAGTGCAGATGGATATTCCATCAATGCTGATATGTAAGTTACGTTTTCCATAACAAAAAAAATTACAAAAAAATCAATATTAACTATCAATTGATTTCATCTCTCCCTTATATTTTTGTACCTTCCTTATTGCTTACTTGAACTGGAATCACATCATTTATATAGAAAGTGAAAGTCTTATAAATGATAAAATTTATTGATAAAATATTTGCTTACAAAAAAAGTAAAATGATAAAGTTTATTTCGGGCGTGGCCCGAGTAGTAAACTAGTTTGCCTAGAAATCGATGTCTTTTGATCTCCAAACAAAAACAAAAATCGGTCCCTTTTGATAGTAATGGAACCGATGTGATCGTAATCACATCTAACCCAACCAATATAAAAAACGACTTCCAAGGTTCGAGCCCTAAATTACATCACTGAAATACCGATAAAGCTCATGAAAAAGAAGAATAACATTTGATTTTATCCGACTCGAATCCACCTCAGCCCAAAACAAAAGTAGGAATTCAAAATGCCAAAGGTGTGTGCGAGACGGAACTTCAAACTGACAGAGGAGGGGGAAAAGCTCATCCGCCATGAAAATGTGAAGAGAGAGAACTCATCAACAAAAATCAGCTTCATCCACAAGTTTCCGAGTTTCCCCCGACATTAATGGCCTAATTACCGGAAACAGGAAGCTTACAACCGCTCCGCCTTCATCTCCCGGTAAAATTTCCCTCGCAATTTCGAAAATTTCTAAAAAAATTACTCGTCATTCGTAACCTTTACACTTTCTTCGTATTTCTAGCACGATCAATTTATCTCTCGTGTTTTTCTGATTCATAATTTAATTTTCTGTTATTATGAATGAATTTTTATGTTGTGGAATTTGCGATTGCTGAGTTTTATTTTTCCGATAGCTTTAATTGTATGATCTTGTCATATACGCAACGAAATGTGAAAATGTGGATAATCTGGTGCTTGCAATTTGATGCAAAAATTGTCCGTCGTGTGTCTATTCGAGTTGCGAGTTTCGAGTAAGACGGTGGTGAGATTTTAAGGCTTCGGAGTGAGGTTTTCAACCTCGAATCTTTACTCCGTCCTATTGGTAGGATTGTGTTGCCAAAATGTATTGTCTGCAGTTTGTTCTAAGTTGTTGATGTGATACGGATTTAAAGGAGACAATGTTCATGTTGGGGGTAAGGTTGTGTATATCTGACCCTATCTCGTGCCATCTCGACCCTAGACGAGAGTTTCTTTAGTGGTATTGAGTTGATGTTTATGTGATATGAGATTTGAATGTGTAAGATTTCACTTTGGAGTCGTGCTTGGGGAGATCAAGTAGGCAATGTTGGTATAGTCAATGGAATTTTTCGATTATCAACATTTTAGGATTCGGAAATCATTGGAGTTTAGAACTTATCATTTTCCTTCATTTTGATGAACAATTTTTGGTATTAGTCACTTACATTACGAATTCATAGTGGCAGCCTGGGAGATACACTATTCTCACTCGGTGTAGGAACCTTTTTGGAGGCATTGACATAATGATGATGGAATAATGGGGGACTTAATGAGACTGTTGTTATCGTAGGCTTCATACTTTTTTTTGGTGCTTGTGAGATGAATTTTGTAAAGCATTGTAGTCCAATCTAGCTAGCCATTCTATGGTTTTATCACGAAGACTTAGCAAGCATGTTAAAGACCATTTTGATGAGTAATCACTTGTGCTAAAATGAGATAATACACTACCCGCAGGAAAGTTTTCATTTTAAGTAGGGTTCACAACTTCACACAAAAATTTGAGGTGGATTTTATACTTTGGTTCTGGTTAATTTTGACCAACTTTTTTTCTAAAATAGCCAAATGTTCTCTGAACTTTAAGAAGCACAACCTAAGTACCCTTGTTTTATAAGAGAAGTTCTATAGAGCCCTTCGGAACATGCCACCCGCTCCCGTTGAGGCTAGTCTTGTAGTTTTTTAGGCCCTTTCGGCACACGCTACCCATGGAGGTTACTCATAATATGACCCCTAGGGGATTCCACGAAAACTTGAGAAGTTTTTGCTCCGCGGTCATTTTGGGCTAGAAACCGTGGATTATATACTTCTATTTTCGCCAATTTGACCAATTTTCGAAAATAACCAAACATTCTCAAAACTTTACTATGGACAACCTTAGAGTATCCCTTGTTGGATATGAGAGCTCTTTGCTTTGGTTTGAAGTTCTTTAAGCCCTGTCTAGAGATGTCAACCGTTTAGCCCCACGTGCTGTTTTTTTTTGCTAGTTTGCGGAATCTATCATAGGTGTTTGACACTAACATTTTGCTCAAATCCATGATATGACTCCTAGAAGCTTCCGCAAAAATATGAGTAGCTTTTGTCCCGGGGCCATTTTTCGCCCAAAAACTATGGATTATATACTTCGGTTTTCGCTAATTTTGACCGCATTTTAGAAATAGCCAAATATCCTCAAAACATTACTATGGACAGTTTTGGAGTACCCTTATTTGATATGGGAGCCGGTTCCCATGTTAGGGAACTTTTTAAACCCTTTAGGCACACGTCACTTGTTGAGGATAGCTTGCGTTATTTTTATACCGATTGTGGTATTTACCCTAGGTCTTTGGCTCTAATACTTTGCTACTACGCATAATATGACCCTTAGGGCCTTCCACAAATCTTAAGCCACTTTTGCGGGGCTATTTTGGACAAAACATCGTGGATTGTACTTTTGGCCAATTTTGGCTACATTTCGAAAGTAGACAAATGTTTTTCGAATTTTACCATGGACAACAGTGGAGCGCTTTTGGTGGATATGAGTGACTCGTGTGAAGTCCTTTAATCCCATTCGGTACACGTCACGTCACCTCGTTGAAGCAAATGTGTGTATTTCGCGGATTTTGTGACCTACATAGGTTTTTGGCTCTAATATTTTGCTAAAACCCATAATACTCTCACTTGGTGCTTCCACAAAATTTTGAGCCGTTTTTGGTTTGGGGCCATTTTGGGCCAAAAACCGTGGATTATATACTTGGGTTTTAGCCAATTTTGACTATTTTTGTGATAACATCAAATTGTTCTCAAAAATTTACCATGGACAGCTTTGGGGTAATCTTACTGGATATGGGGGCTGGTTCCTCCGTTAGGAAAGTTTCTAAAGCCCTTCTGGCACATGCCACTTGTTGAGAATAGCGTGCGCTATTTGCCGATTTTGCGATTTATGATAGGTTTTAGCTTTAATATGTTGCTACCACGCATAATATGACTTGTAGGGGCTTCCACAAAAAATTGAGCTGTTTTTGTTCCGCGGCCATTTTGGGCTGAATTTTGTGGATTTGTATACTTCACTTGTGGCCAATTTTGACTACATTTTTTAAAGTAGCGGAATGTATTAAATTTTTTACTTTGGACAGCCTTCGAGCGCCCTTGTTGGATATGACGGCCGTTCTCTCTGTTAAGGACGGTATTTAAACCCTTCAACACATGTCACACATTGAGTCTAGTGTTCCGGTTTTCTCTGATTTTGGGATCTACCATAGGTTTTGGCTCTAATATTTTGCTAAATTCCATAACATTACATTTAGGTACAATAGTGGATATGGCGCCAAATCATTGTCTTGAAGATTTTGGGTTGTAAGATTCATTATCTTTGTAAAGAAAAAGCGAAATGTTGAAACCTGATCTTTAAAATTAATTTGAGCGGACATACTATATTTTCTTAGGGGGCTGATTGAAACATCTAAAAAGGTGAATTATGCTAATCCAACGCCGTATATTCTTGTGGGAGTGGTTGTCGCTTAACATATTGATCTGTAGACAATAGGCTCTGAATTTTATGTTAGCAGCTTGAAGTTATGAAATCTGTATTCCTGGGACATTGGGGACTAGAAAAGGATATAGCTGGTATAAAAATGGTTGGATTATGAAGATTTGTCATTATATTTTGAGTTGCAGGTCTTCTGATTTTTGTGTCATCAGAAGTATTCTTCTACCGTCTCTTTTGTGTCTTTCATGTTTTCCTAATGCAAAGGATGGATGGCATCTGTAATCTGTGAAATAATATTCAAACTCATTGAGACTGAGTTTTAGTGCTCCACTGTTTTAAATATGCACTGAGCATTATTTATCAAAAATCTATATTACACTTTATATATCTTACATGGACAGTGGCCGGATCAAGCAATAATCACACTGGATAGTAATTAATGTGACCCTGCTAAAAAGGGTTCTTCAACCTACTAGCCTTAATCTATATACTCTTAAGCTAACTAGCCAATGGTATGGAAGGGGTCAGTACACACAATATCTGACTGACCACAATAAGATGGATTTTATAAAATTGAAGCAATGATGCCTTCAACATATATCAACATCTGTCTGGACCTTGTTCTTCAATGGTTTCCCTAACTGTAAGCAATCGATAGGAGGTGCTATTGGAGCTGTAAGTCCCCCGAATGACTGCCAGCAGTAGGGATCAGCTAATCGATATAGTCCTTGCAGTGGCTTTAGTTGTATCGTATTTAAGGTTATGCCTGTGCATGGTAGGTCATTGCTGCATGCCAAATGTACTGGCTTTACTGTGTATGTTCCTTTTATATTTTGATATGTAACACCTGATACGGCCACAGCTGTCGTTTCATTCTTGCATTTGCTTTTGTCACAGTAGAATTGGTTGATTACAATTGGAAGCTGAACCTCACTCATCTGGATGTTCGAAAACATTATCCCTTGCACAGATCCCGAACCACCCTGGAGAATGAAATAGTTGGAGGCATGTAAGTAAATAATATCACTGGGAAACATGATTTGCTAATTTTCTGTTACTGGCTTCTAACATGGAGCAAGTGACTGTAAAATACCAAATTGCTGCATTTTCCTTGGTTTGTAAATTTTGTTATGGCAGCTCTGAACAAATGATAATTTCATGTGATATGTGTACCTGCCATGTCTTTATGCGGACTCCTGTCATCGTGCCTTGCATATTAACGTCTCTGACGGTGACATTGGAAACGCAGGCTTTAGTGTTGAACCTCCCCAGACTGCCAATACTGATGCCATGTCCCGGTCCGCAGTTCACGTTGTGGACATATACATTTGAACATCCTGTTTGTATGGAAATACAGTCATCACCTGCACATAACGAATGATGTTAAGATTGATGAACCTGTTTTGTGTTCAATATTTTTTTTTAAATTTTTTTTATGCAAGTGGAATCGTTAAATTGTTTGCGTCTATCTGGAACTAATGCTGCTGCCATTACATCCTTTTGAAGCATAGATTAACTTTTGTTTGGATGCTATTTGGCAGGAGGAACGCTAGTCGATTCCGTGGTAGTTTATCCATCTGGTTTTAGAGGGGTTCAGAAGGTGTGGTCCTGTATCAGATGACATCCTGAAGGTTTTTGTGGTGACGCTTGTCTACTGATATCTGGTTGATGTCAACCGTCGTACATAATTTAGCTGAAGCACCACTTGCAGGAATCCAGGTCACACTATTTGTTGGTTCCATTGCCAGGGTGGTCAATTGGAGGTAATTCTCAGAACTAATCCTCATGTATCAATACTCTGTTGCAGTCTTGGTGTATTTTCTATCATTCAATTACTTTGAGGACCACAATTGTCTACACTATATGCCACAAATCTCCTGGTCAGTTTCGGATAATAGAAAAGGGGTTGTGAATTATTAAGTAGGATCAGTGTATTTACCACAGGCAAGATTGGAAGAGTGAATGAGCACGTCTTTAGAATTCTGTAGATGGATTCCATCAGTATTAGGACTGTCACCAGGTGATGAGACGGTCATTGAATAAACTGTGACTCCAATACAGTTGTCGAATTTGAGATGGCACTGAGGACTGTTTTGAATTGTTATGCCTGTGACTGTCACATTGATGCTGCCATAGAACCTCACTGCCTGCATAACATGAAAGCTCATTTGTTAGGATAATTTAATTATTTGAAAACAAGAAGTGTAAACTAATTTATATCTAATTTTTACCGTTGGTTTGTTACTCGGCATCCCACTGAGCTGACTTCCAACCTGTAACAACAGTTGATGTTAGACTATAAGTCACTTTATCAGTCCGAATTCTGAAACTTATTGGACTGATATCTTATCAGAAATTGAAGAGCGAAGATAATTACAGGCATTGGCGGCCTCTTTAAAATTGTGTTATTTAATGGGATGATCATTTCCATTTCATCATCCCGCGGTTCCTCATATGGAGCGTCATTCCACCAAATCGAACCACTTCCATCTATGGTCCCCTTCCCTTGTATGGTGAGTCCCACTAGTTTTGTGAAATCCATCCACCACATCAGATTAGATCTCCAAGCATCAGGACTTGTTGGAGCGATGATTGTCCCGTCAACCTGCAGCATTTGTAACAATTCAGGTTAGACTAGTCTCCCAAGTTTTCTTGATTAGCTGCTTAAATCCTATGTAAATATTTGGTAATAAGCAGAAAACAGTTGAGCTGTTCTGAAATTACCTGAAAAATTATGTCTTTTTGGCAGTAAGGACCTGAGAATGAAATGGGTCCCACAAGAAATTGAAATCCTGATGGAATTAACATTGTTGATGACTGCACTTTACAAGCTGCTTCCCATGCATCTACAAATGCCTGCATGACACAATAGCATGAATATCTTTATGTTATCAGTCAGAACATCTTTTCACCACAACTTTTACGGTTGCTTTTCATTTGGTAGTTTGTGCATATGTGAATATTATTGTCGTTGGAGTCTGGACCCAAACTGCCGTAACTAGAAAGTTGTTGATGGTCCCAAACTTGATTGATATTGTCCTTTTTTTTTAATTTTAAATCAGCCCTCTTGCTCCCACCTAATTATACCCTAATAAACTATAGTAGTATAGGGTAAAACATTGATAGCAATTGTATTCATGCTGATTTACCTTTTTTTTTTCCTTACAGTTTTTTGACATGTGAAATTACTGCTTTTAAACATTGGGATTTTCTGCAAGCCTGTGTCTTTTGGAATGCTTGTGAATTGTGATAAATTAAAGATGTAGGACTTCTGTGTGGTCAGCAGACTCAATGAATGTTCCTGACTGTAAGTCAGAACTGTAAACAGTCCTCTGAAGACTGCCAAGCAATCTGACTGAAATCCTAGCGTATAATATATTAATTTGGTTTCGTGGCTCGTATTTTGAGTCATTTCTTACAGTCGCATTTAAAACTTTTAGTGCTCATCTTACAAAGTGGACTGGAGTGTAAGATCAGCTCTAAAAGCTGCATCTTTGGTTAGTATATAGTTCACGAAGTGAATATTTTCTCGTGTCAACTAGTTATCGGTTTTGTGTATCGAATACTCTACAACTAATCGCACAAGACAACTACGGTGTGTTAATAATCCTTGTATAAAGGACTTTCAAGGTGATTTAGGCTTGTATAATTTATAAGCTGAGAATAACTGCATTGCTATAGCTTACCTTAGTATCATCTGAAGTACCGTCACCCATTGCTCCAAAATCTAGTACACTGAAAATGTTGTCACCTTTCGGAAGTTCGGGTGTAGGAGTGTCTACTATTGGGGTAGAATATGGTGGTGTCTTAGCTTTTGGAGGTGACCCTTTGTAAGAAGGAGCTTTCTTAGCTGGTGGGGCCGCGACTACTGGTGTAGGACTCGATTTAGGCGACGAAGGAGCTTTATGGTACGTCGGAGATTTCGTCTTTGGTTTACTAGTGTGGTGTTTCCCATGACTTTTACCTTTCTTGTTAAGCAATGAGGCTGATAAAGGTCTGTTATGTCTCCAATGCCTGCTTCTTCTAGCATTACTTATATCTACATTTGATGCCCAAAGTAGTACAACTAAGAGTAACATTAATGTAGGACTTCTTAAGTTAAAACTCCTCATTTTTTTTTTTTTTTTTGGTGAATTTAGTTTGGAGAGCAGGGGAAAAAATAGTGCTCTAGGAGAGGTTTGGGAAAGAAGAGAAGACAAGGAGAAGCAGAGCAGGTGCTTTTTTTGATAAGTTGAAGCAGAGTTTGTTGAGGTTTAAATAAGTGGGGAATTTGCCACTGTCACAAGACTGTAGCATACATGAGCCAATCTTCTATAATGCAAAGCATATTTGTTTTATTCTGCCCCTCACAATTTCTCATTACTTTATCACACACTTACATTATTCTTTCATAAATTTTCTGTAAAGTTTTGATGGTGGATAATAGTTTTAGTCCTTCCAATTGCTGACATGTGTCATTTTTGTAATTACATGTGATGTGAGTCATCTAGTTGTTCATGCAAATTATATTGTTGCTTGTTTATTTAAATTTCATCTTAAACAAGCAATTTGCATCACTAAATCTCGTGACTTTCTCCCTAAGCTTAATTATATGCATATTGTGCGGAATAGGACATTGTGTACCTTTCAAGAGAATTTACGTTCTTTTACTTTATTCGCAACAATGTATTCTGTAAGATGAGACGGTCTGGAATACACAATCTAGTGATCTACTATCAGATAGTAGTATGTAATCATGGCCGTTTTGCCTCATAATTACCCAATGCTTTTCTTTGGGGAAAAGACGCAGATTATACATTGGACTACTATTTACGTACATATCAATCTTCATGTAGAAGTAATTAGTTTTAGGGAATTACTTTCAGTCTTTCCTCATCATGAATGTCATTTTGCTATAATTTTCAGGTCATGGAGGATTATATGATTTTTTGCTCAAAGGCAATGGAAGTGCCGAAGAGAGTGCACGTGACTGGGTCTATAACTCTTATGGTTATAAGTTTTCCTCAAGAAGCTGTGATTGTAACAGCTCTCCATGGATCACATGCAACATTCACGGGCAAGAGTTTTTTGTACTTTGTCTTCTCAACAAACAGCAAACGAGGGCCAGAATATCACTGTAAGTCAAGTTGTTACTACTCTTTTTAATCATTTCTAATCTCCTTTTTAACTTGTTAGCTGAACCATTAGGATCCTTGATTGCGATCGCGATACGCTTTACCCTCTGATGTTTTTTATTTTAAGAACGGCTACTTTCTCTCTAAATTGAGCTTCTTGTACACTTGTGAGAATTGCGGTTTTAAGATAAACTGTCTTAGATTTAAGATGAACACCCCTAACTTGTAGTTGGTAGCGCTAAATTTTTTTTAGTGCAAATAGTGCTTCTTTTCGCTACCACGTACAGTACAATAGCATTAGGAGTTTTCTTTTTTTGGCCAAATTGTAGCACTAGGAGTTTATTACATCATTCTTACTGAAATTAAATCTTGGGTTTGGTACGTTAATGCAAAAACGTACCTGTTGACAGTTGAGGGATCACTGCTGTAGAAATTAACCGCATTAATTGTCTTATTCTTGTGCTGACATCAGGTACAGTTTTTTACCAAGGTTAGAAAATTGTATACTCTCTAGTCTGTACAGTAAAACCAGTTATGGTACGCAGAATCCATGTACCAAAAGCAGATGAGAACTTTTAGCTTAGCCCATTGTTTTGAACTTTTGTTTATTTATGTTGTACTATAGAAAATGCAATGCCCAAGTACATTTGTTTTCAGCATGTCAATTTCTTGATTGGGGGATTTAGGAAATATGGACGATCTCGAAAATGAAATCGCGGTATTTGATCATACTTAAATTAGATATCACTGTGTCGCATGTTATGGAGTAACTCGCAAATGTTTTGTGAAATTATTCTCAGTGACAGTTAGTAAACAGTTGGCGTTGTGGCTCGGTCACTAATTAGACCCATTATTGCTGGAAACCCAAGTTTCACCAACTAGGCTAACCACCTTCAACTTGTCCTTTGTTTAAAATGCAACAGAGGTACGGACCAAAACTTGAAACCTACCCTGGGATTTGATAAAATTGTTTCTATCCATTCAATTATGCCTAAAATTAGCGACTGCCTGAGTGTGCATGACGATTGTTCTGTTAGCTTTATAATTTAAGGGCGTGGTTATTACCATTTCTCATGAGACTATACGACCACTGTTTTCTTAGCTTTCTATATTACGGATGAGGTTATTCTCATACCTTGTGAGACCGTATGACCGTTTTGCGTTGGCTTTATATTTCAAGATGATTTATGCTTTTGTTGTGCCTATAACAGCTATATAAGTAGCAATGTAAAAATTATGTGATGAGTGTCAATGCAGGCTATGCAGCAATCGCCACCAAGAACCGAGATTTAATACCACAAATTAGCCTGCGGCCAAGTATTGAGGGTTTTCCGTACATGGTATGTACCATGAAGAAATGCCATATATACCACACATTCACATGCAACTAGTTTATCAATATAGGGAGTATTATTTAGCCAAACATCCTGTGTCCTTTGGTGCAAAATCTCAGGGATTATATTCTCAATTAGCATCTGTACTAATGGCAGCTGTATATTTATATAGTTTCACAGAGAATGACAACACATATACATTATTTTAAGTAAAACTTAGGGCATACGAAGAGATTAGCATACAAGATCACTGCTGTGTGTAATCTGTATGTTTGTATGAGGTGCAGACTACAGAGTCTGCAGACTTTAGATGCAATTGATTTATATCTTAATTTGAAGGAAGCCTGTTAATACTAAGAATTGCCTGCCAATTGCAGGAAAATCTATTAGAAGTCAAAGATGCGACAGCTTGATCAAGATATCGATTTTTTCATCTATCCTACTTAACTTCTATCGTAATTGGAGAAAATGACAGAGGTAAGCTTGTTTTGTTCTTTTTAGTACTTTTTCCTATGGATGTTAAGGTGTGTGTGGAGTATATGCAAAATTACAAAATCGGTTCTGATTACGAGTTTTGAAGGTATATTTTCATGATTTGACTATTTGTATGCGTGTTGCCGCAGTCCACATTTTGATCTCCACATTTAATTTTGTGACATACAGCTTAATAGCTAATTAAGCAAGTAAACTAGTCTCTCTCACTCAAACACCCCATGCTTGCACTTATACAGAAAACTCAGAAGCTTTCCGATATCCGTTTTAACTATCATCCTAAACCTTAGTCCAATGTAAACAATTAGCAACTCGGAAGAATCTTGCGCAGCCCCTAAGGCTCCTAACTCCCTAGGCCCCTCTAGAATAATACCATTACCAAGTTGACATTATACAAATCTATTCCCTCCCAAGAAAACAATATATGTAACATTTGGCGACAATATGTTGGTAGTTTGGTACGTACGTATGATGCTTTGAGCCAAAGGTTGGTTCCTTGGAGTTTTTCACAAGTTTGAACTTTGAAGTATAGACAAAACATGCACTACAATAATCTCTTACTGCCTGTCTGTTTTGGTATGTACTCCGCATACATCAAGTTTGCCGGATTGGTTACTTGTTTGAACCCATAGATCACAAGGAGTAATTAATTAGACATATTGCTCTTTAGCCGGGGTTTGTGTATGGAAGCATTTGATGTAAATTTGTCAAACGAATTGGCCGTTTGGGTTACGGTTTTGCTAACATTAGATTTAAGCAGAGCACTAGCAGAGTGAAAGATTGCTCTAACTTTAACCTACATGTTGAAGAGAAGTTTATTTAATCTGATTGTCAATTTGTAAGTATAGCTTACTCTTTTGTGTAGGTTACTAACCCACTTGTATAGTTGTGTGTAAAGGTCAAAGAGGACCATTGAGCCAGATATAAGAGTATCCAATTTTTACTTTTACCAAGTGGATCATTTTTTAATGACACATCAGAAATCATCATAAGAGAATAATGTTGTTAGGAAAGAAATGTATATTTGGTAAGGACATGATGATGGATTTATTTGATTGTGACCCTTATGAGCCGTCTTTTTGTGGGATCACATGCTCGTGAACATTTGGGACCCCCCCGTGAACTTAAGGGTGTGTTCCAAATTTGATTGGGGGAGAAGGTCTCCCTTTTGCCCTTCTCCTCTCTCTCTCTCTCAACCTCCATTAATTGTAAGAACTACTCCATGAAAACATAAATGCAATTAATTTCCTTTTAGCTTTAGGGTATTGGGTTGATGGATCAACAAAAGTGCTTTTATGGGGTCATGTCTTTATTATGAAGGGCATGCATGCGTTTGACACACAATGACATTATTTCGTTTTGCAGGGCCAATATAAAACCATATGGTAAGTGTGAGGTGCTAAACTATTTTGGTTCAATATCTTCTTGTTGTGGAGGGAGATTAAAAAACCATGGGTTAGCTCATCCTGAACTCTAGGCCACCATATAACCCCAATATGAGGTTGACATGTGACAACGAGGGTTTTTTTTTTTTGGTGGATTTAGCTTAGGTATCAAGAGATCAGAGGAATTGTTATCCTAAGCAAGAACAGTGCATAGGGAAAAATAAGCGTTTTGGATTTAGGGCCGTGTTCGGGAGTGAACACGTAGGTTCTACTCCAAGTCGCCATTGACAGAGATGTGGATATAGTAGAAGTTTTTTGATTTAGAGGAACACACTAGATCACATCCGTGCTCAACACGATTCCACCCCGGCTCAAGCACGGGTTCAACTTATTCTAATTCGTTACCAAAAACTTTCATGTGAGTTATAGTTATTTGTTTAGAAAGAGGGATCCAACCAGTCGTTTATTAGGACGTCAGGCTAGTTTCCGTGTTCCAGAGCCAGACCCGTTTTATAAAATGACATGAACACGAGTACACAATTTACCTAATTGGAGGTCGCCAAGGAGGCAATAACATTAGTCATCAGTAAACTGGTATAATCCAAGTGCATACATTTATCAAAACTTCTAGTATTTGAGATATTAGAGGGAGTTAACGTAAGTGAGATTCTATGCTTCCATGAGCCTGACCCCAACATCAAGAAAATTAAGAAATAAAAATAAGAAATTGGGTGCTCACGGATCATTGTTGAAAATGGAGCTTAATAAGATAACTTGTGTGTTTGATAAGAAAACACGAAAAACAATATAGAAGCATGCATGCCTTCCTAAAGCTTCCAAAATGCCAAATCTTAGCTCATTAACATGTCTATTTATTTGATTGTTTCGTTTGCATGTGAATATTTCAGTTGCAATATAATTTTTGTTTCTATCATCTTAAATTCTTAATACTAATTTTCCTACTCAGTTTTTTTGTGTGTGTATGATTTCTATTGACGCACGTAACTGAAAAATACATATAAAGAGACAATTTTGTTTGGACTTTATTAGAACATAAGATGAAGAACAGAAGACAACATTGTGCTGTTGCGTAAGGCTTACAAGAAAAGGCTTTTTCAGCCTTAGAAGATGAGATCACGGATCCAATTTTTCGGTCCTGTGGGCCGGTCAGTTTTTGGCATAGTCTTGTGCTTTGAGAACATACAGACGTAATCTCTGTGACACTGTTGCATTTTGACCTCATTTTAACTGTTTTTGTTTGTCTCCTCACATAACATATTCACAATTTCATTTCACATGCACAGAGTGTATCTATGAGAATCCCTCTTTTTCGTTGGATTGTTAACGTCTCATTTGACCTTAAAATCTAAAAAAATGGAGGGTGCATATTGATATATAATAAGCATGTGAAATCAAGTTTAGGTTTTATGAGATGGTAATGAGATATATGGAAGAGTGCTAGAATAAAAAGATAAAAACCTATGAAAATGATTTGTATAGTGAATGTGGTTGCATGGAATTCTCTTTCTGATAGTTCGTGTAAGATGACCTCAAATCATTTTTGTAATAAGAGTTCTGGTGAATGAGATTTTTCACTGCTTTTGTCAAGTGTTTCAGATACAAGGCTCTGCGGTTTAATAGACAGAAAAAGAGAGGGAAACACTGATTGGTTATTAAAAAGGAAGATTATAAAAATAATTAAGTGATTATATTCTTCCAGGACACTATCTCGAAGATTCTTTAATCTAACTGTCATATGTTGCACTCCAAAATGTCATCAGAATTGCCTGTACTTACGTTGCTTAAACTGCACAAAGAATGAAATGTCACATATTCAATAATTCTTTCTTAAACTGCACAAAGAATGAAATGTCACAGATTCGTAGCTCTGTTTGAGTAAGGTGGTCTTCATATGAATTTTCTAGCTGAATGATCTTTATTTTGTACTACAAAACACTAAAATAACCCTGTTTGCAGGAGGCAGTAAGCTGGGGGAACAATAGTGCCAAACTCAGAGATCATGGCTGAATTACAGTATGTGCTAGCTGTGGCATTTTTGTTGAGTAAGGCTATGTTGGTCAGTTCAATGTTCTTGCAAGGAACGGTATCACTGCAAGCAAACTTCATGGCTACTTCGCTCTTGGTAAATCCAATTATATTTCGGTACTTGATGTGACTTATTTCTACAGCTGATGTCTGACAAATTTAGGACAAATAAATAGAACCTTTGTCAGAAAGAGTGAGCACAATTTTTAATACTGACTGTGGAAGCGAGTAAATGGATAGCTAGAAGTCACCTGGTTTGCGCAGGGAGTGGTAGAATCACAGTAAAACTGATCAATGATTATAGGATTCGCAACATCTTCCATGATCACATTTTCAAACTTTATTCCCTTGGCGTAGCCAGATCCTCCCTGCGGTTTAAATGAATAAAATGTGTAAGTGTGTAACCTTTTAATGGTTTAAAAAATTTGATACATAGGAAAACTATTACATACCTGCCAACTCTTTATCCTCAAGCCATTGGTTGTATTCTTAAAGAATGCGCCATTTAGGTGAATTTTCTGTACAAAGTCTGTGGCGTTATCCTTACCAAGACTTCCAATGCTGCAACACCATTAACCATACCAAGATTCTCAGACTGTGATTCTTATAATATGGTACTTTTAAACAAGAACCTTTTTGTCTGAAGAGCGTACCTGATTCCATGTCCAGGACCGCAATTAATTGATTTCATCTTGATATTGGAACTGCCACTGATGATGGAAATACAATCATCGCCTGCAGGTAGTATTGTCGGATCCAGGCAGTCAGAGACTCAAAACTGTGATAGCGTATAATACTGTAAGAGTGTACTGCTGTTACACTTACACAGGTGCGCACTGTGATTAATGTTCTGATAAGGCATCGAATTTGTACGTTTTCATGTGATGTAATTTTATTGTTATTTAAACTAAATCAGGTGACACTCAACCGGAGCAAAAGCAGTGAACAACATAAAGGAAATCATGCTCTCAAGGTAATTGATCTACCTGTTGCTATTGTACACTTATGAATGACAACTTTAGTTGAGTTGAAGATATGTATCCCATCAGTATTAGGACTGTCTGCTGGGGCAGTAACCAGTGCATTGGAAACCCGAACAGAATGAGAGCGTGAAATAGTGAAATGGAACTGCTGGCTGTTTTGGATGGTTAGATCTCTGACAAATATAGAAGAGCTGTTATCGATGGTTAGTGCCTGCAGAATTGACATCATGTATTAAACTTTCAATCCATTAGTAAGTAACAGCAGGAAAAGATAAGCTCAGAAGAAGATAGACTTACTGTAGGTGCCTTTGTACATGGCTGTAGGATCAAGGTAATTCAGGAAAAACAGAAACATTCATTAGTCGCATCTCAGTGATAAAATGCAAACCAATACACAAAATATACAGAGGGGTAAAAAAAACTAAAAAAAAAATAATTACATTGGTCTTGTTTCTTTTGCAAGATGCTGCCCACCATTTACTCCCTGAGCCATCAATAACCCCTTTGCCTTTGAATAGAACACCAGTCAAGTTGTTAAAACCCAACCAGAGTCGTGACAAGTTAGGATCCCAGCTCTTGGGCTCTGCTGGTGCAACTATCGTGCCTTCAATCTATAGCACAAACACGTAAAAATTGAGGACTCGATAGTTTAGATAGGGACTGTAATACCACGATTCAACAGCAACAACAAAGCCTTATTCGGTTACTTACCTTGACAACTAGTCTATCTACACAAGGTCCATTGAACACTGTCGCATTAACCAGATACTGACGCCCTTTCGGAACCCGAAAGACTGATTTTGGAGTAGAACAGGCTTGATCCCATGCTTTTCTGAAGGCCTAACCATTTAAATTATTTTTTTAGGTGAAGCATCATAAATTTATAATTCATGTTCATATGCACAAGTATAATAGACGTTACAACAAGACGAAGTGAGCTTCTAAGATTTTGAATTCTCCTGAAACTTTGAAATCTTGTAGCGTCTTGCTGTAGTACCGTAATCATGAAGCTAAGAATACGATTTAATGAACCAAGAAAGTACATTTAACATCCAAAATTACCTGAGTATCATCTGAGATTCCATCTCCAAAAGCACCAAAGCTATCAACATTCACTATATCTCTCTTACCATGTCTGCTGCTCCATGATGCCATTTCAAAAGCTTCGATTTCGTCGTCTTCGTAAGTGTCGAAGCTACCCAGCCCTTTAAGTGTAGCAAATTCATCATGTCGCTTTGTTGCAGTACACCCATGAACTGTGATCATCAACAAGCTAACAAGGAGAAAAATATTGAAGGTTCCCATGACCTATAGACTACAGTATAATACTTGAATTTTATGTAATTTTATGCTATTATTAATTCTATGTATATATAGCTTTGTGCTCAAAAATAATGGAATTAAGTACCAAATGTTTGATTTTCTTTCCTCTAATATCAAGTACACAACATAACCAGTCAATTATTTCATGCCATTTTGGAATAGTCAGTCCAACATGTTCAATAATGGGAAAATAATTTGTGAGGAAATAAAGAACCACAAATTATTTAAGACATGAATAGTCGGGATAGTCCTTGATAAAAAAAAAAAAAAAAAAAAAAAGACATGGATAGTCAAACACGTTGGAATAAGTCTCTTTCAAACTGATATAGAGTCTTGACCTACCCCGAATCCCCGATCAATACTTTCTCCACATTGAGAAATGAGAACCTTTACTAAGTCAATTCAATGACTATTTGAGATCGTTAATCATTGTCTTGCTTGACTTTGCACAATTAGTATTCTGTGTAACCTTTCATTCGTAAAATTCTAATTCGAATAGTCTCGTGGACTAATATAATGTTAGGTAATGAATCTTAATTATTTATGCAAATAAAGTAACCTCCAGGGGCTGAGGAAGTATGAACCTTTTCCCTTGACAAAATTTAAGAACTATCACAAGCAAATGCACAAATAAACTATTACACTAAGAGGCACTAATTGGCATAAGCTAGAAATGCCATTATCGGAACTTAAACCTCCCAAACATAAAAGCCGATATTATGGTTAAGATTGAGGCACTGGAGTTGCTAGCTAAGACTAGGAGTACGATGACAATTGTGATGGACTGATGGGTACTAATTGCTGAAAGACTTGGGTTGAGGTAGTGAAAGTTCAAAGAGCACAAACTGTAACGAGTTGGTTTCGAAATCAGTATCATGCATCTTATGGCACCCTAGTCCCTAGCTGAATTGTTATCATTTCTCAGATATTAACATCTCTAGAAGTTTCATTTCGACTTTACGGGGCTGAATTCGAGCATGGAGGGGCATAGCCCTTTGCAAGTTAAAGCTATCAAATTTGGTCATATCAACCAACTTACTCTCATCAATTCTCTCCCACTCAAAACACTGGATTAGAGTCCCAATTGTAAGGCCAATGACCCGAATTGCCAAACCTTCTCCTGGACAACTTCTTCGACCCGCCCCAAATGGGAACATTTTGAACCCGATTCTATGACCTTCCACCCCTACAAACCTTTCTGGCCTAAAACTCGTAGGATCCTCCCAAAGTTTAGGGTCATTTTGTATTGTGTGGACGTTTATCTGTAATAATGTACGACGTGGGATGTGATAACCTGCGACGACACAGTCCTCCGAGGACTCGTGAGGGAGAAGAAACGGCGCGGCCGGGTACATTCGGAGTGTCTCGTTGATGATGCAGCGGAGATACGGAAGGCGGCTTAGATCGGATTCATTGAGTAATCTTTTATGTCCAACATGGTCATCTATCTCTGCTTGAGCTTTCTTAAGAACTTCTGCATGGTTCAGTAGGAGTGATAATCCCCAGTCTAAGGTGCTCGTTGTTGTCTCCGAACCTCCTGCCATAAGATCCTGTGTAAGGTGCATGTAACCACAATGTTAACCACAACCAGAAAATTTATCCAATTCCCGTCTCATAACTGCGATAGGAGCAAGGTTGACTCAATAGTTAAAAAAAATGTGTTTAGGAGTTATCCAAGTACGAGTCTTTATATTCTCTTTTGAGTCTCGTCTCTCTTTAACATTAACTGTTCGTCTATGTAAAAAAAAAAAAAAAAAAAAAAAAAATATAGTGCGTACCAGAATGATGCTACGGATGAGCTCATCTGTGTAATAAATTGGGTCAGATTCCTGCAGCTCCAAGAGAACTTGGATCATGGGCTTGGGCTTAGAGTCTGGCCCATCTTCAGTGGTATGGACCTGCTGCCACCTTCTTTTGTGACCCTCAATCAGCTTATTCAAAAGCACTTCTCTTCTTGCCGAGTACTCCTTGAATTCCCTCTTCACGTCAAAGTCTAGCCACCTAAGATACGGCACGAAATCACCTAGCGTTTCCGTATTCAAGAGTCTAATAGTTTCGACAACGAGCTGCTTTAGAAGTAGCTCGTTGTCGTCGTCATCTTGGCAGCCTCCTCCTTCAAAGTACCTGTTCCCGAATATCATCATTGTCATGATATTCAAGGTTGTATCATAAAGCAGCGATTTTATATCAGTCCCAATATCCCAAGGGCCCACTATACATGACTTGTAAATTCGCTTTACAAGTGACCCCACCTCACTGGCCCGAATAAAGGCCAGTGAGTGGAGACGTTGGGAAGAGAGAATCTCATAAGCCGAGATTCTCCTTAGATTCTTCCAGTGAGCCCCGTAAGGTGCAAAGTTCATACTAGTGTAGTTGTACCCCATATACTTCCCGGCCAAAAACCCCGAGGGCCGGTTACAAAATACGACGTCGTTTTTCGTAAGGCATTCCTCGGCCGCTGACGCAGACGAGATGGTCAAGGCCCTTCGCCAACCGAACCGGAGTAGGAGGACCGGCCCGTACCGGTTCGCCAACTTTGTATAGGCATCCGTTACCGGATATGTTACGACGTAGAGGTGACCGATAACTGGTAAACACAAGAATGGGCTAGGGGGGCATTTCCGTAATTTCCCCCATACTAAGCTTCTGAGGAAGCACAATGCTACACCGATGACAATAATGTACGACATTTACTGTATGTACGTAGTAGATTATTGCATCTATATGCGATGATGCTATTACATATTACATACTCGTATTTACATATCCGTTGTTTATCATAATGAATAAGGTGGTACTAAAATTGAATATCGAGTTTGAATTGCAATATTGCATCTAATAGAATAATTTATGGATCTTATGTTGATACTTTATTTGTACTCCGCATATGCTATATGTGGATGCAGATGCAGTACTTTGTGAATTCATCATTACGTAACGTATAGTTTGTGAATTTTTTAGACAGGGCGGCCAAGTGAAGTCCATGCATCCTGCATGCTACTGTCTCCAATTACACTTGGCGCCGATTAATATAAAATTATTAGACAAAAATGAAAATTTCGAGTGGGTAAAAGTGTGAAACATTTTTAAATTACTTTGTTAGGCTAGAAGTGTAAAAATGTAGAAAGAGTTCTGAAATTTTGTTCTATGTTCAATTTTTGGTCTTATTTTGGAAACACATTTTTAGATTTGAAAAGATAAATTTATAAAGGTTGCGTAAGACGATCCTAAGACAAGATGAAATGAATTTTCGAGGAACGGGGGTGAGTATTCAACTCAAAACCTGAAAGCATAGTTATAAAAATGACACGTAGGGAGTAAAATTCTGCAAAAGGCTAATAACTAGAATGCAAATGATTCATTAAGCAAATAATACAATCTTTTCTGTGTAAAAAAAAAAAAAAAAAAAAAAAAAAAACATACCCAAAAATATTGCATCATTACAATCCATATAGTTAGTGAAAGGTAAAAATTAGTAATTTCCTTCCTATGTATAATAATCTTGGGTTTAATATACCTCTGACAATATGGTAATATTCAAATTCATAGCTGAGTATTACTATTACAACTCTGTATGAACAAGGTGATCATCTTCTGATTCTCCAACCTCAGTAATAATATCTGTTTGATCAGGACTGGTGTAATCCTTGTCATTGGAGGTCAGGCAATCTGCTGAAGGGTTGATTGTTCCGAATCCGAAACCGGTTGCAGAGTTACAGTAGACATCAGCTGTGCCATCTTTTCTGTGCAGGTCAATGTTGGTCAGGACAATGTTTTTGCAAGGAACATCGTCGCTGCAGGCGAATTTCATGGCCTCCTTGCTCTTGATTGTTCCGGTTATATTCCGGTACATTACCTGACTTATCTGTACTGCTGATGTCTGACAGCATTGATTACAAAGAATCAGCAACTTTAGTAGTGAAACAGAACAAATCAGACAGGATTTCAGGTGTTTTTAACGGTTGGTTATATTACTTTTATTACCCTACTTAGAAAGTTACTTAAGATCAGGCATCAAATATACGAAAACAGACTCTTTATGTTTCCAACACGGACCTAAGACAAGACTGCGTATATCTTGGCCCCCTCTCCTTGCCATAAGCGGCATCATTTGAGACACCAGGGTAATGTTGTTGTTCTAATCCAATGTAATAGCTAAGTCGGGGAAAGGTGTATGGCGTGATGGCGTACCTGGTTTACGCAGGGATCAGGAGAATCGCAATAGAACTGATCAATAATAATAGGGTTTGCAACATCTTCCATCACCACATTTTCGAAGCGTACTGCTTTCACATAACCAGCTCCTCCCTGCATTCAGCAACTCTTTAGGCGTTGCTTATCAAACAGTGGACTTCCGAACTTGTTTTCTCAGACTATCTTTAATTTACCTGCCAAGTCTTAATTCTGAGGCCATTGGTCGTATTCCTTAAGTATGCGTTACTCAGGACTATTCTCTGCACAACGGCTGTCGAGTTATCCTTACCGAGACTTCCTATACTTTAACATCAGACCCAGTTGTGTAAACAGGTTAATCCATATTCATCATCAGGAACACGGAAAAATCGAAAAAGCTGTGTAAACTAGATATAATTTATGCATCAATTGATACCTTACTCCATGTCCAGGACCGCAGTAGATAGTCTTCATCTTTATATTTGAACTCGCATTGACGATTGAAATACAGTCATCACCTGTCAGACATGATGATTTGTAGATTGTTCAGACGAGCAATACAGTATGCCTTCTCTAGCTTATACATATTTCATCTAATGTACAAGTCTGAGACGCGAAAATTCTTGATGTTATAGCACTAGTGAACTAATTCACACACCAACATGTCGAAAAGTTCACCTGATAAGAAATAAACAGCATGTAGGATGACTCATGACTGAGCAGTTTAAGGACACACTAACCTGTCGAAATTTTGCTGTTCAGGAGAACAACATTGGTTGATTCAGTGATATGTATGCCATCAGTGTTAGGACTGTCTCCTGGTGAAGATACTAGCACATTGGACACTCGCACTGAGTCACAACGCGAAATGACAAAATTCATCTGCTGACTGTTTTGGAACGTTAGGCCTTTTACCCTTATTGCAGAGCTTGTAACTATTGTAAAAGCCTGCAGCAGCAGCATTTTTAAATTGTACTATTACTTAGCTAGCTACATTACAACGATCCATAAATTTCGTAGTATCGTTGTTACATTCCGAAAAACCAGAAGAGGCAGGAAAGAAAGGAAACTTACTGATGGCGCTCCTTTACATGGCTGCAGAATCAGGAATGAAAAGAAAATAGAAACGTGAATTAGAACAGGCATAGAGATAAGCGCGATTATGTAAATTACTGAAGAGGTAAAAATATGAAGAAGATGAGATCAGAAATTACATTGGTCTTGTTCTTTTTGCAGGATGCTGCCCACCATTTACTGCCAGAGCCATCTATAACTCCTCTGCCTTGAAAAGAAACACCTGTTAAGTTGGAAAATTCCAACCAGACCCGGGAAAGTTTCGGATCCCAGTTGCTAGGCTCTGCTGGTGCAACAATTTTCCCATCAATCTACCAGCAAATGTTGCCATGAGTTAGTATATACTACTGGGCCATTATGTAACTTCTAAGAGAAGACAACTTTTGATAACAGAACGAGCATGATCAAGTAATGCTGTTTCTAAGATAACATACCTGAACTATCAATCTCTGAGAACACGGTCCTTTAAATCTGGTTGCATTAACCAGGTAAGTACGCCCTTTAGGAACCAAAAGGACTGATTTCGGAGTAGAGCATGCTTGATTCCACGCTGTTACAAAGGCCTGACAGTTTTCTTACAGTGTGTCAAACCCGAAAACAATGCATTTTTAACAATGCAGAAAAACAGCAGGGTGGCTTTATCATAAGTATACCTGAGTATCATCAGAATTCCCATTTCCGACTGCACCAAAGCTATCGACATTCACAAGAACATTCCCTCCATGTCCACGGGTCCATGATGGCATCTCGGAATCTTCTACATCAATGTCTTCATTAACATCAAAGCTACCAAGTTCCCCAAGCAAAGAAAGTTTGTCCTGAAGCCCATTTTCCGCGAATCCATGAACTGTGATCAACAAGCTAAGGAGGAAAACAAAGAAGGTAGCCATGATTTAAGTACACTACTACTTCTGATTTGGAAAATTAATATACAGGAAGTTGGATAATATACAATGTTATGCTAGAGTTAAAGATTTTATACATATAGATTAATGTTCAAAATCAGTGAATTTGTCGGAAAGTTATGGCTTGACTTGAAAGTACATGAAGAGTAGTGCAACACTTTCTCCATGCCTACACTTGAAGTATAAGTGAAAACTCAAATTTCTTTTACTGATCTTTGCTTTACTCTTAAACCTGTGCATTCCATAATATTACTCACTGTAGTCAAAAAAGTTACATGACTTTTCCATTTCAGTTGTGCGCCACTGACACCTTAAAAGAGTATACGGGAATACTCTTTCATTATTAGCACTATTATGGGTCGTTTAACCCCTAGTATGACATTTTGCCAGCTTGTATACTAATTTCACAGACCAACACACGTATCAAAAAACGCATTATTTATTAAGTCAGTCTTTCTTAGCATGTAATCAAATAAAACCTCTTAGTTCTTTTATTGATCTCGTCCATAATCTACGACAAATTGTTATGGGGCAGACGGCCAACGGCCAAAAATGGCATTATGATGAGTAAAGTTGAAGGATGGAACATTCTAAACAACCAGAAATAGATAAAACTTATGAAGTCAAATTTATTTATTTTACTCAATGTAGAACATCCCGGAAATAACCCTTTTTCTTCCTAGCATGAGGCTAATTATAGTAATCATCAGCTGTTAGAACATCAAGTTTTCTGTACTTTTATGAAATTGATGTTCATCGTCACGCAATTGGTTGTATGGCTGATGATGTCTCTGACAAAATGTCATCTTGTAAAATTCTGACAGAAAATTATACTGTACTCATTCTGTCAGTTCCTATCATTTTCACAGTACAACGTAAGATCTTCTGATCCAAAGTAAAAGATTGAAGCTACGCATTGTTATCTAGATACCGCGTACATTCCGTGTGTTGCAGTACGTCAACATGTGAAATAATCATCTCGACCAAAAGTTTACAAGATAATCAGATTTCGACAAGCCATATCCATGAATATAATTGGTTGGTTAGCTCATTTCCATTAATGGCAATGGCACATCAGTTTGATCAACCATCACATCCTCAGATATTTGATCAGATTTAGCCTTACTGTTAAATTAATCTGGTGTCAAGCTAAAGCCTTTTACCTTAAGTCACTCGTGTGTATTCGTCCTATTTATTCTCTAGGGCATCTTTACATGGTCGACATAGTGTGATCAATTGCTATTAACAGTAAATTAGACGATATTAACAGTAAATTAGACGACATTACACCCAAAGCGCGGTTCTTACCCGTACTAGTTTTTGACGGACCATATAATATTATTTTCCTCTCCAAATATGTAAAAAAAATAAAGGTAGTGCAATTTTTTGATTGCAGCAAATATGCTTTGCCTCCTCTCTAAGCAAAGTTGCAAGCTGCAAAGGTGAGTCACTTCCCTTCATAGCTCATACGCCTTTCGGCCTCTTACAGTCTTTTACTCCCTTTCAATTATACTATACATGAAGAATAGGAGAAAGATTGTAACACAAACTTTCTATAGGCTCAGCTCTTACACAAGATTGTTAACAATTCATGGGCCGGGGGGTCGTCATATTATTGGTCTTACCCAGCTCGAATCCAAACTAATTGAATAGATCGCACCAATAAAACTCAGATAACCATGGTAAGTTAAGGATATAAACAAGTTTCCCAAGCAGGAGTTCAGTAACTTATTATGTTTACTGTTACTACATCCTTGATTATTTGATTTCTGTATATAAACCCATCATTACCAAAGTTTTGCCTATATGTATAAACGACTAGGTTGCCTATTAAGTTGCCAACATAACCTTATCTCCGAGGAAAGACTGGAATAATCCTTGTCGCTGGAGGTCAGGAATCAGCTGCAGGGTTGATGGGGTTGATGACTGCAGAGTGGAATGCGGTCTCTGCTGTTCCATCCTTCTTATGCAAGTCAATGTTGGTCAGGACAATGTAACAGTAAGGAACCTTGTCGCTCCAAGTAAACTTGCTTACTTGCTTTTTGTAGTTTCTGTCATATTCCGGCACATTATTTGCACCGCGGTTGTCTGATAAACCAACAGTAGAGAAAACTATTAGACTGCTGATCATGTGATAATAATGACCATATGGCAAAAGCTAAATAAAGGTTATAGCAAAAAGAAAGGCACACCATGGACTACTTTTGACATGCATATATGATATAATGACTGCATTTTCACATCTTTGGGGCTCCATTTAAACTGTATAAAATCAAGTAAACCCACTTTGCTGTTCTCAGAAAAGCTGAAAAGGCGCCTACTCTCAATTTTCCTTGTGTTCTTAAGAGAGCTAATGTCCCTGAAGAGTCTGTACTCACATGTTTATGCACCAGAGACTTTCAGATTCTTTGCTTAAGTTATCCCATTGATGGGTATAACTTCCTTGCTTGTGATCAGAGTTACATATTTCTTTAGCATTGCCGATTCCCCCATAGCTTCTTTCAGGAGCAACATCAGAAAGTTAAAAGGAGCCATGAAACTGGAGATGGGCACCACCACATACACTCACAATCTTATACTGAAAGAAGAGGAAGTATCAACTTCTCGAATTCTCTTGCACCATAACATCCATTACCAGAGAGGCCCAAAGAAATACCTCACAAAACTCCTTTCACTTATTTGCCACAAATTACTCTTCCCTGTTGGTGGTACTGAATTCGTAAAGTCGGGATTTGTAATGGGCGCAAAACCTTAGCATTCTAAACTTCCAAAAAAAAACAGGCATCAAATATTCCCACTGGAAGCCTATTCCTCGACAAATTGCCTCCATCACCACGACACACACCAATTCCCCATTTCATATTGCTCAACTGAAAAACACCATTGCAGACAACCATAAAGACCAGCACCTACTGCTGCAAACCAAAGGCCTAACCCAGCAAAAAAAATTTAAGTCTAGTAGTCTTGCCACTGAGCCAGAGAAGGTGGAGTAAAATTGAAGCTGACAACAAAAAGCAATCACTATGAACATAAAACCAAGAGCCAGAACTACCATACCCCACAGCCCTCAACGAGTCCCACCCAACCACGAAGATGACTACAAGCTAAAGGACACCAATCCTCAACTGGGGGAGCGGTGGCCTAATGGAGGCAGCTATGGTGGAAAAGGATGGATGAATGGAGGAGAAAAACTTAGCAGCACCTATGATCTTGTAGAACAGACCCACTACCTCTATGTTCGAGTGGTTAAAGCCAGAGATCTTCCTCCTAGTGGTGCTTCGGGAAGTTGTGATCCTTATGTGGAAATCAAGCTGGGGAACTACAAAGGAAGAACCAAGCACTTTGAGAACAAAAGGAATCCGGAGTGGAACCAGGTTTTCGCATTCTCAAAAGATCGCATCCAAGCATCCACCTTGGAAGTCTTTATGAAGGAAAGAGAAATGATGGGCAGGGATGATTGCATAGGGAGGGTGGTGTACGATCTAA
Source organism: Spergularia marina (assembly GCA_963680865.1). Classification (NCBI taxonomy): domain Eukaryota; kingdom Viridiplantae; phylum Streptophyta; class Magnoliopsida; order Caryophyllales; family Caryophyllaceae; genus Spergularia; species Spergularia marina. Next base: position 2,446,156 of record OY804545.1, on the reverse strand, counting down.
ACGATGTACCAACCAGAGTCCCACCCGATAGCCCACTGGCACCACAATGGTACAGGCTGGACGACCGAAGAGGGCATGGGAAGGTCATGGGGGAAATCATGCTGGCCGTTTGGATGGGAACACAAGCTGATGAAGCCTTCCCTGAGGCATGGCACACGGACACGGCCTTTGTCCAAGGCGAGGGGTTATTTAGCATCCGATCCAAGGTTTACATGACCCCTAAATTATGGTATTTGAGAGTGAATGTGATTGAGGCACAGGATGTGATCCCAAATGACGTTAGCAGAGCTCCAGAAATTTTCGCAAAAGTGCAAGTTGGGAATCAAGTGTTGAGAACTAAGGTAAGTCCACCTAACACTTTGAACCCACTTTGGAATGAGGATCTGGTATTTGTAGTTGCTGAGCCATTTGAGGAGCAGTTAGTCTTCACCATTGAGGATCATGTCCACCCAGCAAAAGACGATGTACTGGGCAAGACAATATTACCAGTCAATATTTTTGAGAAGCGGCTAGATCACCGTCCAGTTCATTCCCGCTGGTTCAACCTAGAAAAATTTGGATTTGGAATCATGGAGTCTGATAGGAGAAAGGAGCTCAAATTCTCCAGCAAGGTGCACCTTAAAATCTGCCTTGAAGGTGGATACCATGTACTCGATGAATCAACAATGTATGTCAGTGATACACGCCCAACAGCTCGTCAACTTTGGAAGCCTCCTGTTGGAATTTTGGAAGTAGGAATTTTAGGTGCACAAGGCCTACTTCCCCGCAAAACAAAAAACGGGAGAGGCACCACAGATGCATATTGTGTAGCGAAGTATGGTCAGAAATGGATTCGCACCAGAACTATTCTAGATTCTTTTGCTCCCAAATGGAATGAACAATATACATGGGAAGTGTATGACCCATGTACAGTAATAACACTGGGAGTGTTTGATAATTGCCATTTGGGTGGAGCTGAAAAGGAAGGTGCAGGTGTTAGTTCGGCCAGAGATTCACGAATTGGAAAGGTAAGAATTAGACTATCCACCCTAGAGTCTCACCGGGTCTATGCCAATTCTTACCCACTCCTCGTTCTGCACCCAAGTGGAGTGAAGAAGATGGGTGAACTACAACTAGCAGTTAGATTCACTAGTCTCTCCCTGGCCAACATGATCTATTTATATGGGCATCCCTTGCTCCCCAAAATGCATTATCTCCACCCTTTCACAGTGAACCAAATAGACAGCCTCCGATTCCAGGCCATGAACATAGTGGCAACAAGACTAGGCCGAGCTGAACCACCTCTAAGAAAGGAGGTTGTGGAGTACATGTTGGATGTAGATTCCCACCTATGGAGTATGAGAAGAAGCAAAGCAAATTTCTTCAGGATCATGTCAATTCTGTCAGGAACTATATCAGTGAGCCGATGGTTTGGTAATGTTTGTCATTGGAAGAATCCTATTACTTCAGTGCTGGTTCACATTCTCTTCTTGATATTACTATGGTACCCAGAATTAATACTACCAACTATGTGCCTATACATGTTCTTTATTGGATTGTGGAACTACAGATTCCGTCCACGGTACCCACCCCATATGGATATCAAACTCTCATGGGCAGAGGCAGTACATCCAGATGAGCTTGATGAAGAATTCGACACATTTCCTACGTCAAGGCCACATGAAATCGTGAGGATGAGATATGACCGGCTTAGAAGTGTGGCAGGAAGGATTCAGACTGTAGTAGGAGACCTAGCAACTCAAGGGGAGAGATTCCAGTCCCTGCTAAGCTGGCGGGATCCTAGGGCAACAAGCCTATTTATAATGTTCTGCTTAGCTGCAGCAGTGGTACTGTATATGACCCCATTCAGAGTGGTTGCTTTAGTAGCAGGGTTATACACTCTCCGCCATCCAAAGTTCAGAAGCAAAATGCCTTTTGTTCCCAGCAACTTTTTCAAAAGATTATCTTCGCGAGCTGATAGCTTGCTTTAAGTTAAGTCTCTGTAGTTGATCACTGCTAGAGTGCTAGCTGATACTACATGCCGATGATGCATTTTCAAATGAACATGATTATGTTCACTCTAAACAGGCATAATTTCGTATATTTTCTAAATGTAAGTATAGTTCATGTAAGATATTTTGTTGAAAGAGAGGTGGATCCTAGTCGGATGTCATAAGTCTAAGTGTTAGATCTACTTCTGGATCCTTATGTTATATATCAGAGAGTGAGGTTACAGAAATTCTAAACTCTAAATGAAAGATAAGACAAGAAGACACCACATAACATTTTCAATCTGATTGTAAAGGGAAGAAAAGAGATCTTATAATCACCTGAAGTATTTGGAGAACCGCCACATTTGCAGTTATCACTGCTTTCGCATAACCAAATCATCCCTACATTCGAACAAGAAGATAGTTTGCTCTTTGCAAGTCTATAGTTGATGCCTGCAAATAATAAAGAAAACAAAAAAAAATCAAAAACGTATTATGTAATAATTTGGTGCATCCTATGACTAAAATGACATCACATAATTATCTTAAATCATCGCGACAACATTCCCTCGCCCAGGAGCCAATAAATAAATAAATAAAAGTGCACAAGAAGGTGCACTTACCATATGTGCTTGGTGCTCCTACAAATGGCTGCAGAATCAAGGAGATAGAAGAAACAGAAACATTAGCTCTTGTATAGTAATGATTCAGTCAATCAGATTAACGAGATCATGACAGGAAATTACACAGAAATCCTCATTTTGCAAGATGTGGCCCACCATCAAGTCATAAATACCTGAAAACCATCAAACAACCTGTTAAAAAGTATAAATCATGAACACAGAATAGGATACACTGTAGAGGCTTTGAGGATACTTCTCGAAGGCAACAACCGTTTTCAGGATGGTTCCCATAATGATGCTTTTGAATAACAGCATAACTGAACTATTGATCCACCAGCACAAGTTTAAATCTTCTTGCCATATATAAAGCCCTTCAGGATATAGGAAGGCTGACTTTGGAGTCGAACAGGCCTGGTTCCATGCACTAACTGGAGGACTTGCAGGCTATGCAGAAAAGTAATTGAGTATATCAGTGTTAAAAAGCTTAAACCTAAACATATCATACTCATCAATTACTGAATAGCCTTGACATCAGAAGTTCCATCTTAACAAGCCTTTCTATCAACTTTCTCACAGACTTTCAAATTATTTACACACGCTAATGAAGGCATTTCAAAAGCCTCTACTTGGTCCTTTTTCAAAAACATCAAAGCTATCAAGTTCTCGAAGCTAAGGAATCGGTGTTCATCATCTCTGAGGTTTGTTTAATTCAGGAAGTAGTCTTATCATAATTAAGATTTAAGACAGCATATGAGCGCCCTCAAAAAAAAAAAAAAAAAAAAGCTACTCTGACACCTAGTAATTTTTCACAGTACAAGGAGCTGAGGATCATCTCTGAGATCTGTTTAATTCCGGAAGTAGTCATACTTAAGTCAGCATATGAGGACCCTCCAAAAAAAATAGACAGCACATGAGCAATCACTCGAGTTTTTCTTATTTATACTTTTAGGTTTTAGCAGTAAGGTTTAATATTTGGATGTGTAGACTAAACATTAGAGATGAAGGGATCCTGGGTTGACATGGAATTATATTAAGAAGGAACACTTTCTCTATGCCTACTCTACAACTGTCGTAGATGCAATTTTTCTGTACACTTAAACAGTTAAACCAATAAACTCAATATTACCAGTTGGAAGTTTACCACTTTAGGGTCATATGTGCTCTACCTAATCTGACATTATCTGCATTATGGTGACAGTTATTCAATGACCAAAACACATCATCTCAATGTGGCATGAAAGCATCAGAAGCACTAATAAAATCAAGTAATGGATAAATCACGGACGAATAAGACACATTACGTCATTCATGTAATTCTCTCTCACAAACTAGAATAGCGTTTAGAGTGCTACTTCAAAGAAAGCCTAAGTCTAGAAGCACACAAACCTTTCTTTTCTTAGGAGGCTAGTTACTCCAGGCTCATCAGCAGGTGAACTCCATGCTTACACAAAACTCAGCACGTTCTGCTGTAGTTTCCAGATTGTATGACTTCCTGTATTTTGATGGTCTGCGTGCTATGGCCTATGGGTATGCTGTGCCAATCAACTAATCAAGCAATACGACTATGACCAATCTCCCTAATCACTTTTCTTGCTGTGGCCATCTCTCTATAATGCATAGACAACTCAGGATCTCCTACTTCAAAATAAAAACCTGACACTTGCAGACAGGCTGCAGGATCTCCTGGTTCAAGCTCCATCAAACATTTTGCCACTCTATATCCAACTACTTTATTTTTGTGCATCCTACAACTACTCAGTAGTGAGCTCCACATAATGGTATCATCATTAACTGAAGACTGCATCAGCAACTCTTCAGCTTCAAATACCAACCCTGCACGGCTTAAGAGATCTACCATGCATGAATAATGTCTTCGATCTGGGTCAATGTTGTGATGCATTCTCATGGAATTGAAAACTGATCTTCCTTCCTCAACCAACCCAGAATGGTTACATCCTGTCAATACGCACAAAAATGTCACACTATCAGGTTTCAGACCCTGTTGAATCATAACCTCGAGCAATTTCAGGCATTCTCTTCCTAATCCATTCCAAGCATACCCATTTATGACAGACGTAAAGCAGACAATATTTGGTGATTCAAGGCCCTTGAAAACCTGTCGCGCGTAGTCAACTTGGCCCAACTTAGAGTAGGAATCAATTAATGAACATGAGACCACAATATGAGCTAAAAGTCCAGATTTAAGAGCAAAAGAATGAAGCTGAGAGCAGCTGGATAAGCTCGCAAAAGAAGACCCTGTCAAAGCTTTCAGCGTGGCAGACAAAGAAACTTCATCGACTTCACCGTCCTCATCAGCCAAGAATTTGAACAATTCAACTACCTCATCAGCTAAGCCAGACTGTAACATAGATGTCATTAAAGCATTGCAGCACTCCCTAGTCCTATAAGAACACTCATACACATCAAATGCGCTCCCAATCTCGTTACACTTCCCATACATATCAATCAAAGCAGACTGAACATGAACGCTTCCACAATCAAACCCCAATTTCACAGATAAACAATGCATCTGCCTTCCCACAAAAGGGTTCTCATTTTGGCTACACGAGTTCAAGGTCGCCACAACTGACCTCACAGACGGCCTCATATACCACCACTGCATCCTACCAAAGCATTCAAGGGCATCAGACAAGAACCCATTGTCAGCATATGCAGAAATTATCGAGTTCCACGAAATCACATTCTCATGAGGGATTACATCTAATGATCTCACAGCATCACCCAAGCTCCCACAGGTAGAATAAAAATCGACCAACGCACTAGCTACAAAATGATTTGATTCAACAAACCCAGCCTTTAACCCATGGCAGTGCAACTGCTCTCCTTGACTAACAAAGTTCCCATTACAGCAACCCTGAAGCAAATAACACAACATCAGATCATTCAGCAAAACCCCATCAGAATTTACTCCCCTAATCACTCCTACAACCTTGTCCCACATTCGCAACTCGCAAAATCCTCTCAAAACCAAATTCCAAACAGCAACATTTCTCACAGGCATTTGATTCAACACTTCTAACCCAGCATCAACAAACCCCATTTTCATATAAAGGTCCACAATTGAGCTACCAATGTACAAATTCTCATCAAATCCTAATAAAATTACCCTACAATGTACTTGAACCCCCTCAAAATAAAACCCATTGTTACTACAAATGCTCAAAACAGAAGAAAATGTTGATGGGCTTTCTCTAACACTCTGACCCACCATTTGAGAATATAAGTTGAGAGCTTTGGTGGGCATTCCATGGCGTTTATAACCAGAAATCAACAAGTTCCAAGAGATAGAATCTCTAATAGACATTTCATCAAACACTTGGTGTGCAAGGCCCAAAGAACCAGACTTTACATGCCTGTCAATTGCTCGATTGTAGGAGAAGATTGTATCACAAGGGTCTGTCTTATAGTAAGAATCAAAGTGCAAGAAACGGGGAAATGCATTGAAATTTGATCTCCTAAAGTTTGGGGAAATTAAAGAAATTAGGGTTGTCCTAATGTTTTGGGCGCATAAAGGTGGCAACTTTATACGTTGCATTTAAACCAACTTCAAAATTACACCATAGTCTGTGTCTTGTGCTCGATTTTAGTGAAATTTGGTTGTATTGTCACATTACATCAAACACAAACACGACCCAAAATATAAAAAATTCGTATTTTAAAGACTTTATTTTACTGAACTACAATTAACTAATCTAATATATATATATATATATATATATATATATATATATATATAAGGGGTTACATCCGGTAAGAAGTTAATTTAAAGTCATAAATAAGAAACAATTTGAGTCACACATTCACCCAAAATTAATGGATGAGATTAAACCAAATTAACAAAAAAACAAAATAAAAAATACCCCATCCCCTTCCATTTTCTCTCTCCTCCGGCGACCCTACCTCCGCCACTCCTACACGCCGTTGCCCCTTCCTCCTCCCCCATATCCTCCCTCAATTACGAAAACCACCCATGACGGTGACAATAGTGAGGAGACGCAACGTCCCTGATGTCCGCGGCCATGTACAAGGGGCGGGGGACGATTTCTGGGCGGCGAAAACAGGCCACAGGAGCGGGGGAAGGTTATAAGAGAGGAGAGAGAAACGAGGACAAAAGTGGTCGAATTTGTTGGCTAGGGGAATTAACGAGGACAAAATTCGGTAATTCCCCTAGTGTCGGGAGGTCAAGAAATGCAGAGAGAGTCCAAAATTGCTAAACTCTCACCTAAAGTATTAAAGTAATCCACATAAAACATTAAAAAATGCACACACAGTGTAACAACCCTAAATTTTCGAAATGATAAATAAGGAAATATTATAGAATTGTTACGCCGCAGTTGACTACCGAGTCAACTGCTAGGCTTGAAATTCATTTACAACTTAATAAATTCGAACAAACGAAAAGACGACAGCGGAAGACTTAGAATGTCGAACTACAGTTCTTAAAACAGAAATTTAAATTACAAAACCAAATGTAATCCATGTCTAAATAATGTTTATGAAAAGTCCTCGGCATGCAAATGAATCCCTCTAACAAGCATCCACATCATCAAGACCTGTCAACTATGCCATTGAGGAATGACATAGGCCCCAGAACATGGTAGGGAACAAACCAGAGAACAGAACGTCAGCACAGACTGAGTAAGAAACATAAAGCAGAGAAACGAAGATACGCGCCTTGAGGCGCGTAGCTAACAAATAATAAGCATTGGATATAACAATGATTACAGAGTACCATCGGGACACGGCAGTGCGATAGTCACGTATCGCTGACGAGACAAACGGTCTTGTCAAACATACACGGCTGGGCTCCTACCCCGCAGCCACCACAATCTCAAACCGGCGCGAGCTAGAGTACATATAAACGATTCCTAAAGACTTAAAATGTGCACACCCCTCGCTAGAGATCCAGTAGGATGCGTACCTCTAGGAGGAAAGCCTAATAGGCAGTCGGTAGCTACTCCGACCGAAACAGTACCTTGATCAGAGGTATAAACAGTGATCGGTCCGTGCCGCATCACATTCACTCTAGGTGGTAGTCATATCGTCATTTTCTTTCATCCGTTTTATGTTCATTATTTGATGGTACGTTATTCGATAATACAATTTATATACGGCCACAGCCGGATTCAATAATTCAACACAATCGAAAACACAAGCCAAGATCAACAAAAGCATACCACTCGGCCGAGAAGCCGACTAGCCGTATGGCCGAGAGGCTCGGATCACAAAAGACAGAGGCCGAGTAAGGAAGCCGAGAGGCCGAGGTCGAGCAAACTCAAACGGGTTATGAACGAATATATATACATTGAAACAAGCGTAGGCAAATTGAATTAAGTGTATGGTTATGAATCAAACGTAGGAACAATGAGCAACTGAACATGTGAATCAAGTGATGAGAGGATAGAATAGTCCAAAGATGAATGATCAAACGTTCTTACCTCACCCTCTGAGTTCCCCTTCATCATATTTTCACGGTCAACCAATCGAACCACCTCCAATTCACGAGCTATAAAATACTTAAGTGATACTTAAATTAGTTACTCGATCGAACTAGACATTAGGCCAAAATATTACTAGATCAACCTATGATAGCTAATTATCAAACTAGCTAATTATACTAGCTACCCTTACTGTATAGTACATACACCTCGATAACATACAAATCGAAAATCGTGAAATACATTAATTAAGACATCTAACAATCTCCACGTACTTAACGAAACGACAATATAAAGGCCAATTGACAACAACCCAAGCCACAACAACGACGACACTGTACTAGTGCCATTGCAAAGCCAGTAGGATGTCATTGAAACACCAACGACAACACGAAGCAACCGCATCAACAACAACACCAACAACCATGGCACCAAGCCACCAACAGGGCCCCAACCTCAACAGTTAACAACCAGCAACCACCAAAACAACCACCAAAATACACCTACGATGACACCCAACAATTTACCCAATTTGAAAACCGACCAAACGAGTCATAAACTTCTAAAATAAGCGTAATTCAGTACCACCATGATCAAAACAACTATACACTTAGAATTCAAGGTTAATAACGTAAAGGTATGGAATAACGATAACGGTAGGACCTAATTGAAATGGGAAGAAACTTATACCTTTATGTAGAGGAGAAAGAGGGGAGACTAGTGGTGTGAATTTCGTCAAAAACGGGTTAGAGAATCGAGCATGGCGAGAGAATAATGAAGGTGGCAGCTATGGTGAGGCATCGCGGCGTCGAAGACTGATAATGATGATGTACGTGATTTGTATGAGTAAAGGGAAAGGGTTTATGTTATGGTTTAAGTATTAATTAGGTTTATGAAAGCTTAGGGGTAAAATGGTAATTTACGCAAACTAATAATAAAGTCTATCAATTATCGCAAAATTGTTCATTGTAAACCCAAAGTAAGTTGTCAAAACCCAATTTAATTTACGAAAACCTACTTTAAAGAGTAACACCCTTATAAAATAATCCATCAAATTTACGGGGTGTTACAGACTTCCCTCCTTAAAACAAAGATTCGTCCCGAAGCTTTAAGGTCATCCTCTCAAAGTTCCTCAGTAACCTTCCTTTCATACATACAATTCTCCCAAACATTTTCACGGTCTCCATACTCCCATTTACTTCTACTTGAGCATTTGATCAAAAGAGTGGGAGATGGAAGTGAGTAAGGCATAGTTGTGTATAGTGATATACATGGCATTAGGATACCATATATGATGAGAATAAGTAGTCAATTCATGAAATATTTGCATGTACGAGAAAGATAGAAGAGAGATATGCATTATCAATGCACTTCAACAAAAGAGAATCGAGTCGAAAGAAATGTATCTTAAATGCATTTCAAAATAATAAGGAGTTCAAGTAGAAAGAAATGCATCATCTATACGTGTGCAACATCAGTGCACAAAACGAGTACGTGTGCATCATTATAGCACAAAATAGGTATACATGTATCGTCAGTGCACGAGGTAAGTATCTCGGTTCATTAGATCAATTTGACAAGGTGCAACACAGTTCATATAGTAGCAAAAGAAAACATGTAGTTCACATAATTGGGGGCGGAGGAGGAGCATGTGGCGTTCTCATCCCCCTTAAAGAAAAAGGTTCGTCCTCGAACCAAAAGTACTGTGGTAAACACATTGTTTTTTTTTTTTTTTTTCTTGGCGTTGGTATCGCATCCCCATGTTTTGTCATACAAGCTTTCCTTGTTTCTTCCTCATCCCCCGATCGGCTATGTTTGGTGATCGTTTCCTCATAAATTGTAGTCCTAGTGATAACAAGCTTTTCAACTTCCAATATGATTGTCGTTTGTAGACATGGGACACATTACCAAAATATTACCTTTCCGGAAGCAGGCCGGCAACTCAAACTTGTAATCATATACCAACAAAGTTTTTACTGAATTTTCCTGTCCTTTCTCGTTTCAAACCCTTCGTTAGGGTGTTCTCATCTACTTAAGGTATAGTCACTTATACTCAACATCCTAATTAATATTAAGGCCGCCCTAGAACTTGCATCCGAATTCCCAACTCACGAATAATTGGGATTTTGCATAGTCTTACTACTCCATGCATCATACAATGGACCAACTCATAGTTTCTTATTTCATGTATGTATCCTTCATGCCATGATCCTGTGTTTCATTGGTCCTTGCTTCCACAAATTGAACTGCCTTTGCTCACATACCAGTGAACCACCCAATTCGTCATCTTGTTAATGTCATAGCAAGCTCACAACATATCTCATAAACTTTTGGCCTCCATATTCATAATAGTTTTTTTGTAACTCATGGAGGTTCACGACATCCAATGTCACTGCAAATCCCAACCGAAGTCGATGCTAACCACTTACGATTTTCACATCTTTATACATTAATAACTTGACATTTCATAATTCAGAATTTCCACAGCTGGTCCGTGATGACTTCCGATCAATCTAATTGCGGAGTTATTTCCTCTAACTAATTCAATAATCACTAAATATGAGGTATGCTTTTCTTCGCGTACCTGTAAGACGTCCCGAGAAGTTACATTGTACCTTTTTATTACCACCCATTTACCACTTATATAGCGCTTCTCTGCTTGTCGGAGTTCAGTTCACTTTGTGATGAGAGTACATAGCATCGATCTCTACCCAAGGGCTTTCTTTCCATCTGCCAAACTTATTCGACCCTTAAAATATATACTAGCGAAATAGGAGTCGCTTCCTCTCATCTTGCGTACTAAAGTCTCCGGGTATCCATGTATTACTGATGCAGACCTTAGGACAATATCACAAGCTTTATATAACCGTAAGGAAATTATTGGGAACTCCGCTAAAGCACATATAGTCGTACTCAGAAATCTTAGGTTTTGACCGCACTCTTTGGCCTTGGCCATTAGGTGACGCCTTCACACCCTATTTGATCCAAAGAAACTTTATTCTTGCCAATACATACCTTCATATCTCAACCTCATCGACCAAAAGTGATCTTATCTTTTTGTTAAGGTAGGTATTCTCGGTGGTCTTTAAGGTCACCTTGGATTTCCTTTGGGGTCTTTGTTTTATCTTAAAATGCTAAGGGTGTAGCCTCCAATATTATGGAAGTCCTTCCACACAAATTTCGACCTACCAATCTTCTTCTTCGAATTTTTTTTCATCCACTTCATATACGTGTCAGTCAAAGTATTCAAATAGCCAGTTCCCAAATCGATAGTAAAATCAAAGTCTCCAACAACTACAACCTCAGGATAAAGCGATTAAAGTGCCACGATCTTTAAGGGAGGCAACATAATTACCGTCATGATTCGCCCACAATCAACCACTCGTTCCCCAACGCATACATTAACAGGCGAAATTGTTGAGAGTATCATTGTCCTTTAATTAATTCCCCCTTTTCTTTTTTTTTTTCTTTTTTTTTTTTGGTCTACAACCACAATAGACACATACCAATGCTAAATCCATAGTCCAATTTACTACCATCCTAAAGTTGAGATCCAAAAACACATAAAGCACTTCGTGTTCACGAGCTTTCCTATACCTTAACCTTATAGTTGATAAGTGACTCCACCCGAAATTGAGTTTTATCCTTATAAATCGAATAGCACTCATGCGTTTAAATCCAATTAATTCGTCCATAATATACGTATAGCCTTATCGTAAATCGACGCCTCAATTTATATCGTACTCTATAACCTTCCTTTGTTCGAACTTATACCCAATCAATTTAAAGTACACCGGTGACAAAACGAGTGTATAGCTACTTCGTTCAATAGCTTTTCCATAAACAGTACTGTAGTCTTTCAACCCTAAAATTCAAACATTGAGCCTTTTACTTTTACACTTATTGTTGGGAATCCCAAAACAGCTTATAACTCGACTTCCCATATCCAAGTTAAAAAAAAAAAAAAAAAAAAAAAAAAAAAAAAAATCATCGTGTATATACTGATCTTGGGTGGGAGCACCCGAAATAAAAGCTTAACTCCATGATTGATACCTAAATTTTAATCATTTATCATACCTCAAGTTCTAGTCGTGAGTAGGTCGATTTTCGAATAGTTCTTGATCCCATAATCTTCTCTTTTTCTTTCACCTTATGCTTTTACACCATGTCTGTACCCAGGTGCAGCTGGTCTTTTATGATCGGGTCTTCATTCACTCATCTTTACCTTCTTGTTTATGTCCCCAATACATAGCGACTAGTTAACCTCGAAATGCACTTGACCACGTACCATTCTCAATTATATATCGAGCATATAAAACATTCAATCATGGGATCGCCCAGAAGGTATTTCATGCATGAAATACCATTCGAGAACACTTGTAAACATCCCATAGTTTCACCAAGTCCCATGTTGGTATAGTAGTGACAGTCTGTATCCATCATATTACAAAACCACACATATAAAGTAATTACAACCGTTGATCGCCGTCATAGTTCTCACCACATAGGCTCAAATCAATTATGATCATTCACTTAGAACCATAGACGTGAGTTTCTGCAAGTACCATTTCCATATGAACCATTCTAATAGGCTTCTTGAAACAAATGAGTATACCTTCGAAACCTGATGTTCAAACAAACCCCGTCTGCAATCTCACGCAATTCTTTCAGTAAACCAATTATAGGAATGTCCCATTTGATTTCGAACAGTCCCCGTATTCAGGGTAGTTCCTTACTGTTCGATTCGTGGCCGTACAACAAATTTTTTTTTTTTTTTCCAAGTAGTGATCCGATTCAAATTATGCGGGGAGAGAGACGAAAGGTAGTGCGGCTCGCGCCTTGGCCGGGCCGGCGGGCACACTCTCTGGTGCTAGCGTGAGCCCTCGGCCATGCTGAATCCGACCGTTTCGAGAGCATATAGAAAGACATTAAAATACACACACACAAGCTTGCTTTCAAATAACATGTAATGCCAATCAAATGACTTTAATTCAAAATAGATTCATAGGGGCATTGTCCCCTTTCTAAAATGTTAACAAGACGGACAAGTCCAATTACCAGGAATGAAGCAATTAAAGACATTGAAATCCTCAAATTCTAGCACTCGAATCCACGCTCTAGGTCATGTTAACTTGTCATTGATCAACCCTCATGACTCTCGAGAAATTACGTCGACTCTTACGCCATTAGTTCAGTTTGGTTCTTTCTAAACATTCCCAGAATTACGAGTATCTCAAATAAAGAAACTGCAAAAGAATCCTCACAGCTAACCCCAAGATACAACTAGATTAGTAGACATGATCTTCTCAATAAATTTCGATTAGTCTACCCTCCAAAATCTCAATTCTTCGAGTCAGATCACTTAAAATTTACATCATTTTTCTTTATGAAAGTAACTCAAAGACCAAAAAGGAATAACCACTCACATGGTCACTGCTCATACGCTCCCTTAAGGACTCACCTTTGCTAGTCCCTTCTTCAACAGTTCACCCTATCTTTAAGATAATTAAAGACTCTTACCCATTTGGTGTGACAAGGTCAAACGGAGTAGTAGGGCTAAGCATATGTTTGTCAATAGTTTCTCCGAATCTTCTCTTTTGGCTCAATATCCTGAATATGGTACTATGGTTAGGAAAAGAAATGAGGATTGCCTTGAAACTTTGAAGATTATAATCAACTCATTCACATATTTGTCAGCAATAATCATCCACAATTACTAGTAATATATTCACAAATATCTCTAACTCAAGGATTCAACGCTGGCAACCCAAAGTATATAATATAATTTTCACCCTTCTGTACTCTCTTAAAGGGCCTCAAGATTCTCGGGTGCTCACGGTTAGCTTACATAGGTATCAAACTTCTCCGAATTATCTACCAAATTACTTTAAACACCGAGAACACCCTTCAAATGATATGTTCTTTCTCATGTAACATTGATTAAACTACTTTCTTCATCAGGTTTTAGGTTTTCAAGAGTTGGGTGCTAATTTTAGGTGCAGGTGCTAACTTCAAGTGCACCCAAGGGAATGTCGAACAAACCCCATAGTGAGAACATTAGATACCAATAATCTTTCCACGTAGTAACACAATGCATATCATTAACTCTATAGTAAGACTCTAAAAGGTCTAGTAGTATAGTATCACTAGCACATAACATTTAACATGTAGCATGCGAACGAATGCACCCGACTCGCCCCATTTTAGAAACCTTTCGAAATTCGTTTTGAAAACTTTTTGTAGACACGACGAATCAGAACCTAAAGCTCTGATACCAACTGTAACAACCCTAAATTTTCGCAATGATAAATAAGGAAATATTATAGAATTGTTACGCCGCAGTTGACTACCGAGTCAACTGCTAGGCTTGAAATTCATTTACAACTTAATAAATTCGAACAAACGAAAAGACGACAGCGGAAGACTTAGAATGTCGAACTACAGTTCTTAAAACAGAAATTTAAATTACAAAACCAAATGTAATCCATGTCTAAATAATGTTTATGAAAAGTCCTCGGCATGCAAATGAATCCCTCTATCAAGCATCCACATCATCAAGACCTGTCAACTATGCCATTGAGGAATGACATAGGCCCCAGAACATGGTAGGGAACAAACCAGAGAACAGAACGTCAGCACAGGCTGAGTAAGAAACATAAAGCAGAGAAACGAAGATACGCGCCTTGAGGCGCGTAGCTAACAAATAATAAGCATTGGATATAACAATGATTACAGAGTACCATCGGGACACGGCAGTGCGATAGTCACGTATCGCTGACGAGACAAACGGTCTTGTCAAACATACACGGCTGGGCTCCTACCCCGCAGCCACCACAATCTCGAACCGGCGCGAGCTAGAGTACATATAAACGATTCCTAAAGACTTAAAATGTGCACACCCCTCGCTAGAGATCCAGTAGGATGCGTACCTCTAGGAGGAAAGCCTAATAGGCAGTCGGTAGCTACTCCGACCGAAACAGTACCTTGATCAGAGGTATAAACAGTGATCGGTCCGTGCCGCATCACATTCACTCTAGGTGGTAGTCATATCGTCATTTTCTTTCATCCGTTTTATGTTCATTATTTGATGGTACGTTATTCGATAATACAATTTATATACGGCCACAGCCGGATTCAATAATTCAACACAATCGAAAACACAAGCCAAGATCAACAAAAGCATACCACTCGGCCGAGAAGCCGACTAGCCGTATGGCCGAGAGGCTCGGATCACAAAAGACAGAGGCCGAGTAAGGAAGCCGAGAGGCCGAGGTCGAGCAAACTCAAACGGGTTATGAACGAATATATATACATTGAAACAAGCGTAGGCAAATTGAATTAAGTGTATGGTTATGAATCAAACGTAGGAACAATGAGCAACTGAACATGTGAATCAAGTGATGAGAGGATAGAATAGTCCAAAGATGAATGATCAAACGTTCTTACCTCACCCTCTGAGTTCCCCTTCATCATATTTTCACGGTCAACCAATCGAACCACCTCCAATTCACGAGCTATAAAATACTTAAGTGATACTTAAATTAGTTACTCGATCGAACTAGACATTAGGCCAAAATATTACTAGATCAACCTATGATAGCTAATTATCAAACTAGCTAATTATACTAGCTACCCTTACTGTATAGTACATACACCTCGATAACATACAAATCGAAAATCGTGAAATACATTAATTAAGACATCTAACAATCTCCACGTACTTAACGAAACGACAATATAAAGGCCAATTGACAACAACCCAAGCCACAACAACGACGACACTGTACTAGTGCCATTGCAAAGCCAGTAGGATGTCATTGAAACACCAACGACAACACGAAGCAACCGCATCAACAACAACACCAACAACCATGGCACCAAGCCACCAACAGGGCCCCAACCTCAACAGTTAACAACCAGCAACCACCAAAACAACCACCAAAATACACCTACGATGACACCCAACAATTTACCCAATTTGAAAACCGACCAAACGAGTCATAAACTTCTAAAATAAGCGTAATTCAGTACCACCATGATCAAAACAACTATACACTTAGAATTCAAGGTTAATAACGTAAAGGTATGGAATAACGATAACGGTAGGACCTAATTGAAATGGGAAGAAACTTATACCTTTATGTAGAGGAGAAAGAGGGGAGACTAGTGGTGTGAATTTCGTCAAAAACGGGTTAGAGAATCGAGCATGGCGAGAGAATAATGAAGGTGGCAGCTATGGTGAGGCATCGCGGCGTCGAAGACTGATAATGATGATGTACGTGATTTGTATGAGTAAAGGGAAAGGGTTTATGTTATGGTTTAAGTATTAATTAGGTTTATGAAAGCTTAGGGGTAAAATGGTAATTTACGCAAACTAATAATAAAGTCTATCAATTATCGCAAAATTGTTCATTGTAAACCCAAAGTAAGTTATCAAAACCCAATTTAATTTACGAAAACCTACTTTAAAGAGTAACACCCTTATAAAATAATCCATCAAATTTACGGGGTGTTACACACAGAGTCTAATATTTGTAAAACCCTTATGTAATAAATTTATCAACATGAAACATGATATAAAGAGATATAACTCGGGCTAGGCATATCAGAATATTACGATACATGTATCGTTAAGTTCGTGTCGAAATGTATGTCAATATAAGATCCATTTACACATACTTTTGAAAAGTTAAAAAGCTAATAATTTAGAGCGCATTGAGAGCATCGGGAGGTCAAAAAATGCACAAAGAGAGTCCAAAATATGTTAAACTCTCACATAAAATATTGAATTGGAAGCTCAAACGATATAATTTCATGATAATAAGTGTCATTACACAGTTTTGGAGGTATACAAGAAAGTCATGCAAGAGAATCCAAAGTGGGCAATTTCAAAGTCACAATTCGACAATCAAACATATCAAGAGAGTAATAACAGCTTCTAAAAGGTCTAGAATTGACGAAAGTGGTGAGTTTTCAATACCATCAAATCCTGAAACTGCGAATAGTAATACTCCTACCAGTGGTACACCTTCCAGCGTTAATGTCAGACCTATAGGT
The DNA here is from genome assembly GCA_963680865.1 of Spergularia marina. NCBI lineage: Eukaryota > Viridiplantae > Streptophyta > Magnoliopsida > Caryophyllales > Caryophyllaceae > Spergularia > Spergularia marina. The sequence continues at coordinate 2,429,047 of OY804545.1, read as the reverse complement.
CGGGAAGAAGCTAAAAGAAAAGGTAAATCTAAGGTAAGTCAATCTTCCGTTTCAATATTTATAAAACTCTTACGTAGTAAAGTTATCAACATGAAACATAATATAAACTGTTATAACTCGGGTTACGTATATCAAAATATTACGATACATGTATCATCGAGTTCGTGTCAAAATATATTTCAATATAAGATCCATTTACGCATACTTTTGAAAAGTTAAGTATGATTTTGGAAGAGATACGTTGACAAGTCTAAGATTCTTGTGAAAAATGATTTAAAAATAAACAAAAAAAAAAGAATATTATTTAAAGATCAAGTAATACTCTATACAAACGTACAATGACGACGATTGAGTGTGATTAGGAGACATTTTAACTAATAAACATTTAATTAATTATCATGGTTTACTTATTTAATAAAAATTTTGTTCCTAATAACATGGTTTTTAATAATTTTTTTCCTATTAATTTGCTGCAAGTTCTAACAACTCTAAGTTAATAATGAAAAAGCAGCTAATAGCTAGGGCCTTCTATTAACAAAAAAAAAAAAAAAAAAAAAAAAAAAAAAAAACAACTTTAATATGTTTCCAATAATTTTTTACGCTAAATTTATGAGACCATTTCAACCAAATATATATACGGAGTATATCCCAAAATTTTGCTCTTCTTTATCTACTTTACAATCAAATTTTGTCCTCTTACTTACTGATGTAGTAATTACCCATTTCAATGGCTAAAGACTCGCTCAAATAGAGGTAACTAAAGGTCACTATTCTTTTCTTTTTGTGTTCTTATTTATTTGTGTAATCTTCTAATGCAAATTTCATCTCTATTTCTAAGTCATGAGATTGTAAAGTCACTGAAATTTTGAGTTGGTAAATAAATTTGCCATAATATAAATGTTCCCTTATTAATATTCATACTTAGAGATACATTCACGCACACACACTTTGATGAGATTGCATTTTATCAAGTGCAAATTAAAGTCGTACGTATACATGATAGCTAAGCTATTCAGTTTTTTTTTTTTTTAAAAGAAGTCCTTGATATCTTGAGTCGGGAAATAGATTCGGGTATATAACTATGTTTCGAACGCCAACAATATAAATCGGTTTTACCAAGACAAAGTTAAGCTAGACGTGTTGCCGTACGTTACGATATTAAAACTTTTGGCTACACATTTCCGTGCATAGCACGGGTATTATACTAGTTAACTTAATAAGATCATGTAAACATAATTCCACGTCGGTGTCTTTTCGGCTATATGTCTTTCAGTTTCGCAACTCTGCTCATACTGCTTCTATAGTTCTTATCGACAAAAAGGCTTTTAGTCGACTGAATCTGTATCATCTCTCAAAATTGGTTGTGGTTTCTATGAGCACGTGTTCAGATTTTAAGTTGTACTTATTATCAGGTCATTGTGAGAGTTTGGGGCTCAAACTTCAGATTGCTAGTAGTAAGAACGACCGACGATGAACGAGGGATTTCGGTTTGCTATATTGTTGCGTGAATACTGGCTAGCTTGTGATTCATGTGTGTTACTGAAGCTTGGACAAACCAATGGGCATTTCTCAAAAAGTATTTCATTTCATTGAGACCGAGCGAGGCAGTAGGATTTTTTTGTTAATAGAAAAAAAGGAAAGAAAATTACAGCCGTAGGATTTTTTTTTTGTTTTCTTGAGAGCAAATTAAATTACAGCCGTAGGATTGAAAAGCACGATAGTATAAATTCAGGTTGGGGGGGGGGGGGGGGGATTGAAATTTCCTCAAATCGATTTGGGGTTTTAGGTTTAGGGTTTCAAAACAATAGTTTCGACGGAGACGATGAAATTACTTGGTTACTTTGGGATGCTTGGAAACCGTTCGCGCAGAGACATAAAAACCGCAGGAGAGATGAGGTAAGGCGGCTAAGGCTAAGAAGGATCTGAACTGGGTAACCCCTCATTCAAGGGATACCCTTCCTTCCTTGAGGAAGAAGTTTAAGGAAGCTAAAATGTCGATGATGAAGAAGAGTCAAGAATAAGATGCAAGAAATTTGAAGAAGACAAGAAACTTGAGTAAGAAGATTAGAATAGAGAGAAACTGAGAGAGAATTGTACAGGATTTGTGTTGTAATTTTCGTAAAATGAGAATTGAGTACAACTTTATTTATACATATTTGAGTTAGTTAGCTGTCATTGTCATGCCACTAACTGCCTCTAACAAAATTGTAACTGAATCCTAACAACCTTATTCTTCTAATGTTCTAAGCTATTTGGTAATTAGTCTCTGCTAATTAGTCATGTAACAATCCTCCTTCCTTGAAATAAGAGTGCCGTAACTCTCTAATGGTAAAAAAAATCCTGCAAAACCAAGAAACTGATTCTCATTAATACGAGAAAATAATATTTACTAGGTGCGAAAAATAAAAGTTCATTTAAATTGTCAACGTCAGAAAGAGTAAAATCTCTTTGAATCGGAGGAAATATACCATTTTATCTTACCAATGGGAGTTGAATCGGAGGAAATATACCCTCCTGGTGTTCTTGAAGGAGTTTGCCGATGAAGAAGGAAGGAATGATGTTAGCGATCGAGAAGGACCACCAGGACATTGCCGATGCGTCGTTTAACACCTTCCAGCGCAATGGTTACATTAATGTGCTCTCTATCATTGTAACTCATATGATCGGACTCAAGTTGCATGTATTTCCGTGTCGCGTCTTATTCCCGATTGCTGTTGTAATCTACTCATCTTTGCATTGCTGACCTTCTGGCAAAGTTTGAGGAAGTTAAGCCGTGTACGTGACCGGCATGTTGTTTGTTTGGATTCACTCAAGTTTTTGTTGCGCAAAGTTAGGGGATTCAAGATAAAGGTCGAAGGGAATGGTGTTGTGAGCGTTGGATTGACTCCCAGGATCTGCTCCTGTTGTTGAAGATGTTGATGGTAGTAGTTCTTCTGGTGTTGTTTCTATGGGTAAAATGTAATACCCCGGATTTCAGAGGAGATCCCTAAGAGATTAACGGCTCATATGAGTTGCTTAAAGGGATTGATAGTGCTAGTCATACCAACAATGTCGACTTTCCTTTTAGGAATCCCATGTGATAAGAACTCAACAGTTAAGCGTGTTTGACTGGGAGCAATTTCAGGATGGGTGACCTCCTGGGAAGTTTCCCAGGGTGCGTATGAGTGAGGTTAAAATGCGCCGAAATGACCAGTGTTTGTCTGTGGGGTCAGTACACAACCTGGCGAGTTGCCATAGGTGACTACTTCCGACTCAGGCAATGAGTCGGGGTGTTATATAATTGTCTTCCTCCTGACATAGAATGGCGTGAACGTATGTGTAGTTTTCTTCCTCCCAACATAGAATGGCGTGAACGTGGTCTGAGTTATCATGCTGATTTGCTTAAGAAGTCTTGGTGTCCTCACTGGACTCGTTGTGGGCTGTAGGCTATGGCATTGAATTGGAGTGTCTTTGCATTGTGATTTGAATGATGGTAGCTAACATTTTGTTGTGGCGTTTTGAATGTGGATTGATAATAGACGGCGTTATTTAGAATTTGTTGTTTAGGAGGTTTTGGTTATTGCATTGGACTGAGTGTGGCATTCAAGTTGAGTGTCCGTTATATCCTCATTTTCGAGTCTGTCATGACTAATTTATTGGTTAGTGAGGATGATAGTGTCAATTGCTCGATTATAGGAGAAAATTGTATTCAAGAGTCTGTCTTATAGCAACCAAAAACGGGAAAATGTATTGAAAGTTTGAAACTTAAATCTCCTGAAGTTTGGGGAAGTTAAAGAAATCAGGGTCGTCCTAATGTTTTTGGCCCATAAAGCTAGCATTGCATTTAATTGCACCCTCAAAATTACACAAGACTAGGATGAAGGCCCGTGCATTGCACGGGTCACATAACAATGTTACTATTAAACAGAATAAAATTAAAATTGTAATAATATTGCCCAAAAGAAATGTATGGTTAAATATCCAAAAAAGAGCTGTAATATAATCGCATAAGTTAGGATTAAAGTTACGTTTAGAGTTAAACTATATAAGACATGTTTGTGTCAAAGTTGTTAATTTGACATATTTTATGACCATGTTATTTCTAAATATGCTTCTTTTGCTTGTGAGGTACCAATGATGTGCCTCATTCTAGTGTTCGAGTGTTACTAACAAACCAATGCCAAATTAAACCTTAGTCTCCACTTGTTAACTGAAATTATCAATACAAAACCATAACTTCAAAATGCATCACACGCAATAGCAAAAGGTATACAACAAAGCAAATTAAAAGAAATTTGTATCATCCATATAGTTATGTTGACTAATATCTTATACAGTCAATGAATGTATGAATCCTAAGATCTACGGTTAATCCATAGCAAAAAAATTTATATCATTCAACCTTAGAATTATACCGTGGTGGAACTGGTAGTTGGTGGACCATTGTTGCATGACTTACGATAACGTATGAGTTTTGCGTCTGATAGGATTTGATTGTCTACCTAAAAGTGTGGTAAGAGATCGAGATAAAACATATTATGTAATTATAAGTAGAATACTACCTAAATTCTTATTAGATATATTAATATAATATTACCAAGAGTATCTAAGAGAGTTCGATCATTGTGAGAGTTCAAAAAAAGCCTCATTTAATAATATAGGAGGATTTGTTTGTGCTCAGTTTTAGACAATGGTGTGAAATTTGGTCGCATTTTTACGGATTTGGTGTTAAAGTTAGTCGCGTTTCCACTGATTATCTTACCAAATAGTCTCGCTATACAATTGATTTTAAAGAACGCGGTCAGTAAAAAAAAGTCTCAAGGACATTGAACTTTTCATACAAAATCACGGTACAAATATATAGAGAAACTTTTCTACCACAGGCAACATGCGGTAGCCAGACATCAATCGTTTTTTTCCGAACAGATGTTCTTTGCACATTCATGGTATAACATCAGTACACTAGTATACACTAGTATACAGCACGGATGCAAACCCCTCACAATGATCTGATCTAGATTTGGAGTCACGATGACGGTCAGCAAGTAGCAGCAATAGCTTCGAGAAGGGTGACAACAAACCTCATTTGTGTTTCTTCATCGATCTTGGAGAAGAGAGGAACGTGCACAAAAAGAGATTTGTTACCTTTCTCTTCAGCAAACCGGAGAGAATGATAGTAGACGTAGTTACATACAAAACGGCCAGCGTCATCAGAGATCATCAAACTGAACCCTCTCTTCCTCAGGAAACCATATATTGCCTCCACTGTGCATCCCGTCTTCAGACAAGATTATCCACGAAAACAATCAGGCACATTAACAATGAACATGAAAGATTTCACATAAAGCAAAAAATTTTAGTCCAGGATTATCGTTCTGTTTATGTCTGGTTTACGAGCTTGTCTTACACTTAGAAGAGGGGGTACCAAAGCTTACAAATTTTTAGCTACGAGGCATATATTTTGATTGTCTGATTATAGAAACATGCTGATAGATACCTGTCTTGTTTTAGAGATCTCCCCGTCATTTGCGACTACGACTTCTTGCTGAAAAGAAAACACAAGAAAGATTAATACTAAGGAGTATCCCACACTGACCCACAGTATGATACTAGCCAACAGCTGAGAGACAAAACCAAGCTTTTGGAAGAGGGGGGGGGGGGACAGCATAAGGTAAAATATTACTCACCTGTGGTTGCCATCCAAGCTCATCTGAACAGCGAAAGGTTGCTTCATTATATGCTCGTCTTTCGATGGCAAACTTTTCGGCCCCACTATTCACTCCCAAATGAAGCTGGACCAACAGTCAAGGGGTAGGTTAGGACACAAGCAACAAGCTTAGTCTAAGCAATAAGTTACATCTCCAGCAAGAGGGAGGGACAACAGACATGATTTATCAGAATATACAGCATAAGCGCAACAGAATTGACCCGAAATACGCTTTGTATTACAATCACAATCAATGATGGCAAAGGTGTGGAAGATCAAAGAAATATATCGCGTATTCCTATAGCAGTTTGCTTACTCCAACAAACTGAAGAAGATAAACACCGACACTGACAAGAAGAGCCAATGAAATCTGAGTATCTAGGGATCAGGGGACTCTGTAGGACAAAGACTTAACCATTTCAACTAGAAACAGAGTTCAAGTTCAGAATCCAATACTCAATCACTTTTACTTTCGTTTTTCTTTAAAACTTATTAACTGGGTTTTTCTTATCTAATCTACAAAATATTACTTAGTTTGCTCTATTTCTTAAAAAGAAGAAGGCAAGCAAATTCAAGAAGCACCACAGAATTGCTATGTGCCATTATTGGAACAACTTCATCGACAGTAATTCAACCAAGAAGCGATTAAACGGTTAATGAATAATGAATGACTAGCCAAAATACGGAGTGGTACATGCATCATCTCAGGCTCATAGTCACAGTAAACCATCAAACACCAAATTTTGCCAAGTGTTGTAAAGCATTATCATTATGAAAATCTTTTCCAGATCCAAGAACAGATTGAGAATTTATCAGCAGAACACATTGAATTATAGCTCAATGAAATTCAGAACCACTCAAGAGTCAAAGTTTCAAACTCACCCACACAACGGATTCACCATTAGCATTTGCAGCAGCTGCCTCGAGCTTCTCATAAAGCACATGCCTTGCCCCTTCGCCTGCTGTCTCAAGGATCGTGCAACTACCAAGTTTGACACCAGCAGGAAGACCAATTTTAGCGACATAATTGCTTAAGTTGCTAACTATGGTTTCTGTGGGGTTCTCCGATACACCTTGGAACTTTTTAAAGCCAGTAACATGAAATGTCACAGTCTTAGGTCCTTCTGATCCCATGTCTAAGTTGCGTACAGGTATGCAGTTCCCTATTCTTGATATCTTGACTGAATCTTATATATACGGAAGGCCTACAGATAATTCTGAAATGTAAACTACTGTGAGACAAAATGGAAAGAACCTCGAAAGAAATAAAGGAAGTTAATATCCATAAAACGCAATCAACAAAAGAAGTAACATACTGCGTTAACCTTGTTTTATGCAACACAATTATTAGCTAGAGATTGGTCAAAACTATTAATACAACTTTACACATTAATACAGAATTGCACTGGATAATCCATACGTGCATTTGTAAACGTCACCAGATGGATGAACATCATGCAAAAAAGGAAGTCCAACAGGAAACATGTTCACGCCACGACATCACAGTCACACACTACCAATATTGAGAAGCAAACACTAAAGGGATTTCTTTGCTGCTCAATTTGTGATACTATCAAGTATCAACTAGCAAGCTACCACTTTAATGGCACCCCGGTCTCAGTATCTATCACTTATGTATCCGCAGCACTTCCTCAATGCCAGTTTATTAATTCAGATTCAAGCACGAGACAACTATTTCTCTTTCAAACTCATTCAACCATCCAACTCAAACAGAAATCCGGGAATTTGTTTTAGTTCAACAACCTCTACCAACAACTAAAATCTCTACCTCAGAAGATTATACCTCTACCAACAAATAGCTTTGATAACAAACTGAAACTCTATCAGGCAAAGCCAAAAGTGGTTGTACGCTGCCTTAAGGGTAGGCGCAGCGCAGGTGAGGAAGGGAGAGGCAGAGGTTTGTCAAGATTCCCAGTGAACACTATTACTGAATTGGGCAAGGCACTAATCTTATACTGATACAGAATTGCGAAAAACAAGAAGCAGCAGGAACATATCTTCCTCAAATACACCATCGGCCCATTGCCAATTCACGACCACAACGACCCACTAGGCACTATACATCCAGCCAAAGACTCTAGCTTGACGCAACACACTCATTACTAAAACAATTCGTACACATGACAATGGTCTAATTAACATTATTAAGAGATCATCTCAAACCTTCTGGCAATGTAAGGCAGAGAACACCAAAATCACTAAACAACACCGACAACAAAGAGCTTCAAGTTCAATCAACAACTTCAACACAGCACATAGAACAACAAAACAAACCCTACCCACAAACAAATTCAGATTCTACCATATCAATATGTCATAGTAAACATTACTCTGCCACCTGATTCCTGTGAGAGAAAACAATCCCAAAAAAAGGGCAAACTTAACAGCAAAGAAACAAATTTTGCCCAGAAAACATATTCAAATCCTAGATTATCCTACCATATACTATACACCTTTACTAATAAAAAGTCAGCCCAGAAAAGTGAATTATCAGTATATCAAATCCAACGAAATACAGATTAACTTTTACACAGAAAAAAGTAAATATGGTTGAGGATAGCAATATAGCATAGCATTATAACAGCATAATAATCTTAATGATTTGATACCGTAACTCTTACGATAACCATAAAATTGAAGGGTTATGATGCTTACAAAAAGATGATGAACAATAATAATTGGAACTTCTGAGCTTTATATGTTGTTTAATAATTGCCCAACCTTCAAACCCTCTCTTTCTCAGATTTTTTTTAACAATCAAAGAAGAAAGATAGAGGTGTTTGTAGGTGGGGATCACTGGGTTAGGAATTAGGATATACTCCGTATTAAATTTGTCTTTTTTTATACTATTATTTTGGGATGGAGGATAGAAAGCTGACTCAAGTAACTGTTTGCTATTCTTGCAATGTGAAGTAGCAATTAATCGGTTTCATTTTCGACAAAATTGTCGTTATAATCTAAGTACGTTTTTATATGTTTTCGACTTACAAGTGACTCATAAGTTATAACTTTACAAGACAATGGTGACGTTTAGTACATACATAATCCCGTCAATCCGTCATTTACATCGGCAAGTTTGATCAAAGTTTCGATTTTTTGAGTGTAACCGTTACATGCAAAAAATAATCACGACCCTTTCCTTGTGACAGTGACACAACTTGAACTAAAAGGCGACACGGCGGATACGTCCGACCCCGTCACTGCTCCCCCGCTACCGCCGCCTCAATCGCCACCTTCCAACCACCCGATTACGCCGATCACCGGCCACTTATACAGGTCAGCTTTCTAATTTACTTTCTCCTTTTCTCTTAAATTTGATCATACAAATTTTACCCATCACTAAAATCAAATTACTTCACCAAAATCAGCTCCCAATTCTCCCAATTTTACGGCTTTGAAATTACTGAGTTTTCCTGTAATTTTTACTGTATGTTTTACGCAGAAAAAAGGAGAAGAAAAGGTAAAAAATAATGCCCAGATACAGAGATGAACCTCCTGCAGTTCGTGTATATACAGTTTGTGATGAATCAAAGTTTGTGTCTTTTCCTCTTTTTTTTACCTTTTTACTGAATTTTTATTTTCTGGGTCTGATTTTCCAGCTTCAGTAATTTTTATATGCCTGATTTTAATGGTGGTATCTTATGTGGGAAGCTGTTATTTTTATATAGGTATTTGATTGTGAGAAATGTACCAGCTTTGGGATGTGGTGAACAACTCAGAAAATTATTTGCAACATATGGAGAAGTTGAAGAGTATTACTCCTTTCTTTCTCTTGCAAATAGTGGGAATTTGTTTTGGTTGGTTGATGATATGTTGCTTTGTCGCAATGTCTGAATGTTCGTGTTATCTGACCCTAAATCATTTCGGGATTAGGCTTTGTTGGTGCTGTTATTGTTGTAGATGATGATGATTATGATGATATGCTGTTTTCGTAATTGCATTTTCGAGGATTTGTTTGTCTTGGGATTAGTATGAATGTCCTTGATGGTATGCTTTGCTTAGAAGTAGTCATAGTATAGTGATTTCAAGCTGTGTTCGATACTTGGTAGTTCTGCCTTTGAATTCCACTCCGTATATTACCCTCGGGTAGTTCAGCCCATCAAGGATGAGACCCTGAATGTATGTTCTGAAACTTAGTTGGAGCGCTTCTCTTTTTGGTGTTGATTTTAGAAGCTGTTTGAGATCCTCTATATAGTCGCTAAATGTTTCTTCGTTGTTTCTAATTCTGCCTCAATTAATCTAGGTGTAAACCAATGGATGCAGAAGAATGTGAGGAATACACTGATGTCTTTTGGATCAAATTTTGGCAGATCACCAACGCCAGGTAATTAAAAACTTGATGTTTCGTGTACTCGTGTTAACATTTCATTGTATTATTTCTTATCGTGATAAGTAAGGATTAAGTACTTCAAGATGCAAATTTAGAGTGATTTGTCATACTTGCTTGCTATAGGTTTGCAAAGAGAAAACTAGATGAGTCTGTTTTCCTTGGGAATCGGCTGCAGGTGTCATATGCTCCTGAGTACGAGAGTTTATCTGATACAAAGGAGAAATTGGAAGGGAGAAGAAAGGAAGTTCTTGCTAAATTGAAAAGTAAGCATATCTTCGGAAATTGCATAAAGATGCTCCCCATTCATGTATTTGAGCTTTCCAACTTCCTTTAGGAGTACATATCATCTTACATGTATGCTATTCCGTGTTTTTCTCAGCCGGAAAATCCAAAGGTTACAACACGCGGTATGAAGCTGCTAGTGCTTTTACTTCAACAGATGGAGCTTTGTCACAGGTTCCTCAGCAACTTGGTCTAAAGCAAGAATGGTATGCTCTTTGCATTTGCTTGGTTTACTTCCCTTATCCATGTCGTAGCAATCTGAGAGAATATCACTAGAACGTCTTTCATGATTGTTTGTGGCAGGTCTGGTAAACAAATGGAGCATCCATCCCAAGTATATGTTCCACCGATGCCCAGAGTATCCTCTGACCAGGTAGTGTATCGTACTTACGACTAATTAGGTTATCCTTGTCAACTTAGCTTAGTCCATGGGATTGAAATCATATTGCTTTCTTTTAGTTGCTGACCTTAGCAATCTGTAAGTTCAGCTGTTTTAAGTTTTCAATTTACCGTCATCGTATTCTCATGCCACCTACCCTTCCAAGTCGCTGCCTTTCTGTGAAATATCTGGTTTTTCCCATGTTCCTTGTTCAGAAGTCGTGACTCGTGTTACAATTTTCGTGTGTTTTGTCTTTGTTGGTTTCGGCTGTTTAGGATTTTTTCAGGATGGGGGCATCTTCTCTATCTGTTGAGTGTTGACATTTAGTGCATGTGTTACATGGTCTCAGGAATACTTCCCATCCCAGACGATGAATACAACAGTTAAACTGGTGAGAGAAAAGCTGGAGAAGGTGAGTTCCCTCTATTCCTAATTTCGGCATGCTCGCTTTATCTGGAGACCTACTTTGGTACTCACACACTATTCCTTCCTTCAGATAGAATCAAGTTCTTCAAACATACAATCTGGTCCTGCTTCCAAAAAAATGCGAGTCGACAACAGAAGAAGAATATGACATTGTTACTCTTCTCACTCAATTCTTGCCATATGCGTTACTGTGCTTCGACAAATTCATTTCATATGGTTGGTTCAAGGTGCCTTGTAGTTATACCATGAACCACAGATTAATCTGTTATAGTGTGATACACACTAGGAAACTTGTATGTAACTGGTGAATGCTTTAGTGAGCAACGTCTTTTTGTTTATTGCAACTTGTAAATATTCTCGGTTGTCAATTGCTTAATAATGACGTTTTTACTTCCTGGCGTAGCATTTGCTTGGCAATTGAAGTAATCATGTTTTGACATATGGGAGCATTTGTCACATCTCAATGAAATTATTCCATAAGTTTATGCCTGATGGTTAACGTGATAGAGGATACATCCCGAATTCAAAACCACTAGCCTCATTTTACGACTTGAGGTGCATCTGTAAAATTTAAGTGTAACCATTCTCGACACCTGAAGAGGTTCAGAAAGACCAGCATACAATGGTTTTCTAGGCTACTGGCACCATCAACCTACAACAGGGGCGGGACACGTCTTTCCCGACCCCATGCAAGGATTTGCACATATAGAGAAAAGTCTAGCAACTGGCTTAAACATCAGAATCAAACAGTTTTTATGTGCACATTGGGGTTTGAATTTCATTCATTAACAACCTCCATAACAAATGCAGGTCACAGAGTGTCAAAGCTGTTCATTTCTACTAACATTTGATATTTCAGCTAGTATACATCTCAGTTACTCGTACAAATCTTTACATGACAACAACAGAGGAGTCACATAGTCGATGTCAGGACAAATATACCTCAACGCTAGCGCTTTTAGGTACGTTGCAGACTGGGCAGATGTTGATGAACCCATCGCATTCCTTGCACACACACAGGTGCCTACACGGCATCAGCAGAGTACAAACCTCCCGTGACCGGCATGCTTTGCAGATAAGATGATCATAACCAGAAACTGCAATGGATTTTCCCCGTCCACCAGCAACTGGAAGATAATTTGCAGGATCAATGTATGAAGTTGCGTCATCAACCTCACTGTCTCCAAACCCTTCCTTTCCTTGATCAACACCCTGCGAAATCGCGTTCTGAAGATTGTTCTTAAGCATGTTCACCATGGACTCATTGTACTTTGCTCTGTAATGCCAATTTTGGGCATCAGTTGCAACCTGCTTTATCCTCTCCATGAGCTCCCTGTTCTTGCGATTCATACTCTCCAACTCTGTCTCTTTCTCTCGAAGCTTCTTGCTTACACCTTCTTCTATTGTATTGAGGAAAGAAGCCATATGTCTTTGCTTCAGATCCCTAACACCCTTTGCTAGCTGCTCTTCCTGCAAGTGCCAGATTTGGGTAGCTTAGCATTCTGTAATTGGAGAGCTGCTAAGGAAAGTGGTTGTGGTTGGGTTTTTTTTTTTTTTTAAACGGAAAAATGACAAGTTACATGTCGAAAGATCAACAGGGTTCGAATGGATTTACCCAGATCTAATGTCCAAAAAAGTTCATGATGATGACAAACAGGAGCAGCGAAAAAAGGACTTCCGACATTTTATGAAACACATGAAAAGTTTTAGGACAACCTGCCTTCAGCAAAATATGATAACAAGATATGCTGCCCTATATGGTGCCGTGAGTTGTACACCAAAAAGAATGGAAAGTGTTTTCTTTTTTCCTTTGTATGTTCAGGAAAACATACCTGAATTTTGATGTATTGGTCAAATTCCTCCCTCTGTCTCTCAAGCTCACTTCTGATATTATCGCCAAGTGACAGGAGAATAGATGGTGTTGCCGTCATGCTTCCGCTAGCAGATGTAACTGATGAATTGTGCTCATCATCATCATATGAAAGCCTAAGCCCAGTTGACACTGGATTATGGTTCGGTATGCTAGCTGACCGGTCAACTTCATCGTGGCAGGCGTTATAATTCAGAGAGATCTGGAGCTTCTGCTGCCTTGAAATATCGTCTCCGTCTCTACTTACTTTGTTTGGCCGGAGAATGGATGAATTATGCTCATTTCCAAAATAATTTACTGGATCAACAGTACAACCGGCAGGTACTGTAACAAAATACAAGAGAGCAAATGCGTCATTGGTAAGTCAGTATGGAACATCAATACAACTCAAAACTCCAGTGACATAAAGCATCTTCAAAACTGCCAGCAAAAGCAAAAAGAGGTGAAACGATATAGTATTGAGACTGGTTTTCTCATTTCCTAAGCATATGAGTGACAGAGAACTAGAGAAGCATTTCTGTAATGACTGTCTTTCCACTTATTTCATCTGGCTCAAATTACTTAGTTCAGCATATATGACACAAAAGCCCCATCAGCTAACATCCTGTTTTCAAATAACTTAACTGAAAGACAAAAGTACATGTGTTGAGGTATGCAACATCAGAACCTCATATAATACCTAACAATGCTATAGCCCATATAGACTATTGTGAAGTAACTCCTTCAACAGTAAAAAGTTCCGAGTTTATCTGCTACTGAACTATTCAAATTACTTGGAAAAGAGCCTAAGCAGATCACTGAGTCACGCATTACAATTTATGCTCGCGGTTGCTTTGAAGGGTCAATAACAGGATGTGGAAGTCATTTGTACAACCGTGTACACTGTACAAGTGTACAGATATATCAAAAATGGAAGTAGGGTTAAACTGAGGAGAATATATATGAATATACTCGACACCAAAACCCATCCGAAGTATCAAACTCTTATCAGCACTTATAAGTTATAACAGCACTTTCAAATATGCTGGCAAGCATCCCTTCCAGATTGAAACATCCGTCCCTGACCCTGCTAATCCTCTCCATTCCCAACTTGCTTGCATACCTGCAAAACATAATTTTCTAATTTCTACCCTCCAAAAACTTTTCTACCCCACCATAACTGATTCTGAAAAGGCATCCTGAAATCCAAAACCCTTGTGAATGTGATGAGGTAAGGGAAGCTAGCCAAGTTTAAGGAGACCTTACGCAACAATGCATATCTGGGGGTTATACCAAAGAAAGTAGAAGGTAAACTGACGATGGATGTGGCTAGGGACACCAGATAGGTGGAAGACATTACAGGATTTCATCCAAGTCAATCCCCTTAGACAAGTAAAATTCAGTTCAAGAAAAAAAAAAAAAAATCATTGAATCCTAGATTCATGCTGACCACCTCAAGCAGTATGATTATGCAAGTAGATGGAGAATTCAAAGTTGTAACTAAATGTTCTCGTCTATCTTACAGCATGTTAGAATGACAAGTGGCGAAAAGTTCAATGACATAGTAAGCCCAAATGACCATATAGTCTTGTCAGAAATCAATCAACAACATTTATAAACTAATCGCTTAGTAGAAATTAGAAAATAATGCTTATTATAAGTGAACGTTGAGAAAAAACAATTAACTTCCCCTCAAACCCTAAAAACGGAGTAGTCAAGCTCCTAACCTGCATAAGGAACTATGTGACCGCACAAACAGAAAGCCCATCAAGCTGCACTGCTAAAGATGAAATGGGACTATAAATTGATGAAAATCGTTCTTCAACTAGACTCATATCAGAATGTAAAGAAATGACCCTTTCAGAGAGGCAACATACAGCATGTTGAATTCCGAAAGATCCTTCTTTTTAATCATTGCACCGCAAATAACTTAATCCACTTCTTTCTTTGCAGGGATCTCTCCCAAGGCGAAGACCATGTATACTAGTCGCAGTAGATATACTATCGATTACCCCAATCCTCTAAGAAGACTTTATACAGTAAGGATGGGGGTTGACATGTAAGCGATCTAAAATATCAAATTCAACAGAGTGGCTCACAGATTATAGTTCGTGTCCAAACGAAGGACCAAGGATGAGAACCACAGCTAAGCATGAAGATTTTGAAACAGACAGAAGGTCAAGCATATACTGCTGCAAAAGCTTTGAAAATTATCGACCTAATCACTCTTGCAAGGGGCCTAATACAAAAGGACAGACCACATAATTTGCCAAAAGATAACACTTCCAGGATGTATGATTCTATCTTGTCCAACTTCCACCTATCAATAACTATTCTTCTCCCAGCATCAAACACTATTAAAATCCCCTCTTCCTATAGTGTCTTTTAAGCAGTTGATAAATTATTCAACAAGTGTCAGACATCAACTCACAAAAAATGGCAATGGAAAGCTAAAGGAACTCAGAGAAAAAGTGTCTGAAGAGAGTAAAGAGTACAACATATGCTTTAATAAAGTTATGCGACTTACAATTCCCAAAGAGCTGAAGTTGAGGATTTGGTGCTTGAGCATTGAGTTGAAAACGGTTCTCATCCAGAAATACAGGAAGTACAGGATTGTTGTTATTGCCTCCAAACATATTCAACTTGAATTAATAGATTCCTCACCGTAAGTACAGATAATTAGTCCCTGCAAAATAAAATAACAAAAGCAATTATCAGTAAATTATACAAGCGAAACAGCTACTAGTAAAACCAATGTCCATATAACAGACTTGAGAAGAAAGTGATTGTGAGATTCATAAATAACAATAGCTGAAAGTTCAAGCAAAAGTTTCTCAATTGTTTTTATTCAACAGTTCTTGAGCTTTTTAAAAGCATCACATGCGTTACCGGGCATGGGTGGGTAGTGGGTTCATTGCGGAATCAACTTAAGAATCAAAAAAGGTTTGATCTGTTTTACAGCTAGTATCTGGTAATTAAACAAAACGAGATCTTGTGAACAAAAGCAAGAAATAACCCCTCACGTTTGACAGCGAGGGTAATGATGGAATGAAAATAATAGCATGGAGATTTGTAATCCCCCTCAAATTAATAATTGAATCTTTACCTTTAAAGCAATACAATGAGCATGCATGTAACGGGTTTCATGAGGTATGTACAGTTAAAAACATATATAACAGGGGAAGATCAGATACTATTTTTTTTTTAGAACACCAACCAGGCAACCACCAGATCACAGAGAGTCAGCAACTTACACTTCTCCATTTCCATTCGATAACATATCTCCTACAACGTTCCCAATTCCATACAGTAATGCTAAGCCATTTTCCCCTCTAATATACTAGTAAATTTAAAAGAATAACTATATGCTAAATAACACAGCCAAACTTCTCCAACCTAAAGGTAGCATTTATTTATCATCATATGTACATACTCCATCAATAATACATGCACCCGTTGCAAACTAAAGTAAGTAGATAGTCTTCGGAAATCTCCTCAACAAGGGAGTTTAGGCTGCACACCCCACAAATAGAGGGCACGGGACAATGAACCCAACATCACTTGCAGACATGTTAATGCGGTACACTTGTCCTATTTTACAGTAGGCCAATAACCTTTCCAGGAGTCGACATGAGGAGGGTTCAGACAATCAGATTCCATATCGCTACACAAAATGAAACCAAAAATCCTGGAATGCAGGGAAAAATATCATTCTACAAGGTAAAGAGGAATATATAGCCCAAACTAATCGATGCAACAATTGTTACAATCCCTTCAAAAAATGGAACGAATTGACACAAATTTGCACTTGTTTTCATGAAAAGCTCAAGCACCGTGCAAGATAACAACGCAAATTTCTAAAAAGGTATAATTTAGTAGCAGCTTTTTTACCACCACACCAAGAAATTTCTTTGCGAATTAGGAAACTCTATAGGCAGACTAAACCTTTGGAGGTTTGTGACTAAAAGCTAACTACAAAGACTGACAACACAGCACCAAATAACCAGCCTATCAGACTGAAGTCTCCAGAGCACACATTGCATATAGGACCAGATGATATATAAAAAATGATGCTTAAAAGTAATGGTGGATGACGCAAACTAGTCAGCGACTAATATGGTAGGTAACTTTCAAAGTTGGTCGGTGATGATAGCCCTAGAATAGATTACTTGAACCCTCGGCCGCTAAAGGTAAGGCTTCCGAACAAAGTCAACTAGCCTTACTAACATACCATGGAAATATCTGGAAAGCAATGTTTAGATTTAGCATCTAGCGAGACACGCAAAATTTGGGTATAACTAGAACACGTCAGCAAACAACGGCAAAAAGCCAAAAAGAAGCACAGTATCAATAAGGACCAGTAGGTTTCTTTTAGAAAAGGAATTATTATATACACGACAAACCAAGAGGATACATAATAAAGTGAAACCACAAAACCCAAGGTATCAGGAATACAATGGTATATTATCATTCTAAGACAAGTGAAACTTAAGTTAACGTCCCCCGATTTCAGGCACACCCTTCCTTTGTCCCTATGTGGCAAGCGATTACGGCAAAAAGATACATGGTCTTGCATATAGATCTAAGGGAGATATAAATTTACATGCGATAGGGTAGAGCAGATGCATAGATTCTCCACACAACCGAGAAGGGCGTATGAAAATTACACCGTGGAGCATCTCCCCAGTCCCTTATATGAAAGAATAGAACCAACTCCATACATATAAAGGTCGACATTTTTTCGCTAGTAGAATCCATTAAAATGTCTGCTATACATAATACACACCGCCTCACCCACTAATCCTGATCGAATATTTCTCTTAACAAAATGGCGATATCTCGTTGTCACCTAGGTAATCTCTTACGCATGAAACTCAACAAAAAAGTTCCAATCTTTCTTAAGCACCTTAATCCTCTAAAAGCCCCCGTTATAAACCATAGAACCAAAAAAGTTCCAATCTTTCTTAAGCAACAGAACTAATGGAGTTACCAAACAGCAAACAATTCGATATCAGCCACTAGGCGTTTCAGCGATACGATAAAGGAATCAACTTTAGCATCTTAGCACAGCCACAAGCCCATTAACTTCAATTGGACAATCACACAACAAATCCAGGCACTTATAAGACATAAGTGGATGAGAAGAATCACTCAAATCTTATTAAGCAAGTCTCACTAAAGTTTATATGGAAAGGCACAAACTTTATCAACTTACAGCAGGTAAAAAATCAAAATGAACAATCATAGATCAAATTCAAGCATTTACAGGTTGCCATTAAAAGTTACTAGAACTAGAACCACATTATTTTCATCATCAACCCACCAAATCTTTCCATATGTATAAAACCTGAAATAAAAACTATAATCTAAAAACTAAAATTTGACCAGACACATAAAATAGCACAAACACATGAAAAAATTCAATTCTAGAACAAACAAGAAAATCCGAAAATTCCATTTCTCAAATAAAATAGCACAAAATTACACAGATTCCTTCAAGCTTGTAACACAAGCAGAAATCAGAACTTCAAACATATAATAAAAAAAATACTGATTACCTCTCAAAGATTGCTCCTTTATTATTACAAAATACAACAGATCCTCCTGCAATTAGAATTTACAACAAATTAAAGAACAAACCCATCAAGATAACAGGATAAAACCCATAAAAAAATCATCCCAAAAAAAAAAAAAGTAAAAATACCCAGAAAACTAAAATTAACAAACCTTGAATAACAAAAAAAAAAAAAAAAAAAAAAAAAAAGGATGGAGGAATACAGATGATTATGTACAAGGAAATGGAGAGACCCAGAAACTGATCAAAGGGATCCGTGAAATGTAATAAATACGCCGTTGAAAGAGAACATTAATTAAGCACCCAAGAAAGAAATGAAAGAGGTGGGACAAAATAATTAAGAATTACTAAAGAGAAAGAGAGGGGGGGGAATTTGGGGAATTAGTGGGAACTTCAAGGGAGATATAATAAATGGCGTGAAGAAGAAGCCTGATGGGGTGTGTGCCTGCCTACTGTCAACTGTTCCTGGTTGTGGTGTGGTGTGGTGTACTGGTGTGTGTCAGCTGTGTATTGTTTGTTGTTGTTATTGTCACGCGATGTACAACGCTCAACCATACTTTTCGTAAATCACTAGCTCTTCAATATATTTTCTCTGTGTTGGGATCCTCTAGAGTTGAAAATCAACTTTACTTAGTAGAGTTTGCCTAAAAAAGTAAGAATAGATTTTTTAACAATTTATTTGTGACTTTCAAAATTCTTTTTAAACTCTACCAAAAATCAACTCTAGAGGATCCTTACCCATTTTCTCTAAAGAGTCAATACCTTATTTCGCCATTACAATGCTATCATTTTCCATTTTAACTCTTCACCTCACTTTCAGTGGGACCAGTGTATTTATTTAACACTTTTTGTCACTTTTCACTCATTTTTTACAATTTTTTTTTGAAAATAATCAATATAAATTTAAAATTTTTGCTATCACATAAAATAAGTCGATCTCAAAATTATATCAATATATAACATTATTTTTAAAAAAAATTTAAAAATGATTTTTTTTTTTCTCGAAAAAAAATTATTTTTGAAAATTAATTATTCTCGAACTTAATTTAATTTATAAAATAGTTAAATTGTGATTTATTACCGTAATTTATAGCATGTTATATGGGAGTTGGTGGGGTATTTGAGATGAGTGAAAGTTGTAGCTAGCTACTTGTGTGCTGCAAATGGAGAGTTAGTTACATCAAATGTTGATGGAGAATTAACTCTCCATTCTCTTGAAGCACATCATTGTAAGGTTATAGTTAATTTTTTCTCTCTCCTCTCTTCTCAAAAGTAAACTCTCCATTTTTTAGAATCATACTAGTGTACGTGCTCTTATAGGGTTTTCTCTTACTTTGCTTATGCTGCTTTGTTTACGCAAACCATAATGAAATGAATCTTGATTCTTTGTGGAAATTTTGGGAATTGGTAATCTTGTGTTTGATTGATTTAGATTACAAGTTATACCAATTTGGAAAGTTGAGTGTTGATTAATCAATTGTGAGTTGATCGGTGTTTATGATGTGGTGTTGTGTTTCGGTTTTTAGTAACGTGTTTGGATTTTGTTGATTATTGGTGGTGAATGGTTTTTATGGCTATCTTTGTTGTAATCAACCAACATAGGCGAACGTTTTAGGGCAAATTTATGGTTGTTAAGTTGAATATGAGGGTGAAAATATGCAACTGTGATAGCTAACTCTTAAAAGATGTTGATAAGTGGTCGGAAAATATGTTATAATGTGTGAGATGAAGGTTGTAACATGGGGGTTGCACGCACCATATTGTGTATATGTATTGATGTATAGGGATTGGGTCTGGGATCCTCACTAGTTGTATTACTTGTATATGTATGTTGTTCCTTGTCTTGTGTAATGTGTTGGATGGATTTTGCTGATAGATGGTGTCTCACGGTGGTGATGATGCTATGGTTATCAAACTTATCACTGTTGTAACATGTTGTATGGTAAGATATACTATGGCTTTTGATGTTATTGTTCTATTGATGCAGATATAGAAACAAGGCGTCGTTGTATTAATTAAGCTACTTTATCAATGGAAACTAATAAGTCCAAATACAATGTATGTTCCGATAAGAATTGAGCCAAATTGGTGTTTGAGGTATGCACTACATGAATGCAATGGAATCTCGAACCATCCAATCAATGTGTTCCAACTTCTCATCGGTGGAGTGTACTCTTCCACCTTCTAACTTATAAGCGATATGATTATATATTTGTTGACATTTAATATACCTTGATACTCCGAATAGAAACTACTCCACAATACAATTAATTGTCTCTGTGATCACAAGTCCCTTTGAAAGTAGAAGAGCAATCCTTAAGCATGAGTTTTTCTAATTTGATGATTAGGAGCAACACTATAATTATTGATTAAGGTTTGTTGGGCCAGCTGCAATATACCTTATCATCTTGGACTCTTAGCCCATAGGCGTGACGAAACTTGAATAATTAGGAGCGATTTGGTGCCATGCATACTCCAATTAATCATCAATTTTATAATATAAAATAAAAAGTGTATATTGGTATGATTTTTGTGGAATGATGAGTTGGTTCGAAATATGTATATCTGTTTATTAAGTAGTAGTAGGTTGGTCTAATCAGAGGAGCCATTTATACTCTACTCTAAATGGTTGGAAGTTTGGAACAACTACTACAAGTCTACAACATTGCTTTCAACCTAAAATGTATACCTGTCGTTCATATACTTTGACGTGCAACTTCTTGGACCGAAAGGTGGCGGAGGACATATTCTTGTTGACGTTGGCTTCTAGACTACATTTACTTTCCGCTTTCCGCTTACGGGGGATGATATTGGTGTACATGAGTTTTGAATTCAGGTTATACTGGCATCACCTTAACGATTGTCGGATTGTATCACATGGCGGTTAAGTTTAATTTCGATTATTTGCAACAAATTATATGTTTATGCGTGCCATTATACTCCAACAGTGCGACTTTAACAGTGGTTAATCTTAAAGAAATTATGCAGAAGCAAAAAAAGGATTAATTATGGGGTATGGTGGGAGAATTTATCAGGTTGGTCGAAGCAATCAATATCAAGAAGATGATTATCGAACAAATGGGTTATAAGTGGCTGAAAAATGGGCCGCTTAACTGTTTTTATTGGGCCATACCATCAAACAGCCCAAGCTAAGCCTGTGCAAGTTATCGAATAGATCATGTTTAAGTAATTTTACACCTTATGCCTGAGGCCCTGAGGGTGATAACTGATAAGACCTGATACTGATAAGGAGCTCATATAGTGAGACGGTCTCATTTCTAGCTTGAGCTCTTCGAGTTGAGCACTCGAGCCTGTCTGATTATGGCTCGGTCTGGAATATGGATGGTCTGGAATATGGATGCATGAGCTTGAGCTCACCTCATGGCTTAAAATATGGGTCAGGTCAAATACGGGTCGTCTATACACGGGTTTGGGTCGGGTTACGGGTTGACAAACGGGTCAAAAATACATGCTCGCGCCTTTTTTTTCTCGCTAATTATTATCATGAAATTGTTATTTTATTATTATTTTAGAAGCATTTTGTGTATTATATTATAATATAATAATATTTTAGTTAGTGTTGTGTCCTTATATGTCTTAAATTTATTAATTATTAATATTTATCTATTTATTTTTTATTATTATAATATGTATTTCGCATAATTAATTTGACCCAACGGGTCTACCGGGTCGGGTTATGACCCAAGCATTCGGATTATTTTAGGGTTCGGGTCGAGAAAAACGGGGTTTTTATCGGGTCGGGTCCCGGGCGGTTTTTCGGGTCGGGTCGGGTCAGTTTTGGACCGCTCTACAAGCAACGATAGGCTATTCCGCCTTCTATGAGTTCTATCCTTGCTTACAGTTTTTGTTGTACTCTTAACAGCCAACAATACGCATCCCAATTCTCTTATTATGCAACTAATGCAGTTTAAATGTTTAACAGAGGTGTTACTGTTTCATTGTCAAGCAGTAAAATCTGGGGTAAAATCTAGCATATTCACGTCCAATCAACTCATCCAAAACTATGCAAAACATGGCTGTCTACGACATGCCCGGAAACTGTTCGACGAAATGCCTGAACGAAACGTGTTCACCTGGAACACTATCATTGCTGCTTACTTAAAGAACAGGGACATATCGACAGCTGAAACCCTTTTTTTAACACTTGGACGCATAAGGATTTGGTGACTTATAATTCAATGTTATCTGGGTTCATGCTCATGAGGAAGTTCATGCTCATGTTGTGACAGGGGGATTGATTGAAAATCCGTATATCAGCTGTGGAATCGTTGATCTCTATTGCAAGTGTGGCGATATTGATTATGCTAAGTCGTCTTACACGGCTTTCAGTAAGGGAAATGCCTTCGCAACCACTTCAATGATTGTTGCATATTCATCTTTGGGTGACATGGTTGAAGCCAGAAGACTTTTCGACACATTGTCTGAGAAGAGTTCTGTAGTTTGGACAGCATTGTGTACTGGTTATGTCAAATCTCAACAGTGTGACAGAGCATTTGATCTTCTGAGAGAATTATTTGATAAAGAAGCGAACAAATTAGATGCTCTGATCCTACTGACTCTGCTTGGCGCGTGTGCAGTACAGGCCTCCTTGCATCCTGGCAAAGAGGTTCATGCTTACATTTTGAGAACTGGGGTGAATATGGATGATAAAGTACTGAGCGCAGTCATTGACATGTACTCGAAATGTGGGCATTTAACGACGTATGCAGAGAGAGTCTTCTCAGGAGTCACAGAAAGGGATCCGGTCCTCTATAATGTGATGATAGCCGGTTATGCTCACCATGGATGTGGGACCCAAGCAATCAAGTCGTTTGAGGAGATGTGCGAAAGAGGGTTAAGGCCAAATGCAGCAACTTTTGTCGCTCTACTGTCAAACTGTCGTCATGTTGGGTTAGTTGAACTGGGCGAAAGATACCTCTACGCAATGGGGAAAGAGTACAGTGTACAGCCTGAAGTTGATCACTATGCGTGCATGATTGACCTTTACGGACTAGCTGGCCAGCTAGAAAAAGCCGCGGCCATCATTGATAAGATCCCCATTGAACCAGATGCTGTACTACTGGGGGCATTTCTGAATGCTTGCAGGATAAATGGCAATGTCATGCTGGCTAGGCAAGCAGAGGAGAAGCTGTTGAGGATTGAGGGCGAGGGTGGGTCGCGCTATGTACAGCTGGCTAACGTGTATGCTGCAGAAGGGAAGTGGGATGAAGTAGGTAGGATTCGGAGGAAGATGAAAGGGAAAGAAGCGAAAAAGGTTGCAGGGTGCAGTTGGATACATCTAGAGAATGAAGTTACCATATTTACTTGTGGTGACAAGTTTCAGTTGAGTTCAGATGCAATATACTCTTTGCTTGATTGCTTATATGCAGAAATTAATCGACTTACAGCCGATCAAATAATAAGGGATATTGATCCAGATTATCACAGGTTGATGACTTGAATGATAAGCTTAATTTGTTCATACTTCCTCAGATCTTTGATCTCCAGAATCTGTGAATATTAGGGCTTAGGACAAAATGGTCCATTCACAAATAGGTCAGTAGCAATTTACAGTAACCTGTGATCTAGATTACTATCAGTTGGAATTTGGAAAGGGTAAGAGAAAGAAAAACCTCGAACATCAAGCTGGAAATTACGAGTCAAAAATACAGTTCGGATTTTCTCACCATAATTTCCATAAATGACATGAAATAGCAATAAAATGGGCAAGTATACAAATAGATGAAAGTTTAACTAGTATACCAATCTTCTTGTGTCGCAATTGATCATATTCAGTCTACTCCCCAACAGACTACAAAATCAAAACCAGTACTATAGCATAACCATTAAAATCAACCCCAATTACCTTGTAATAGGGATGGGTTTAGAATTTAGATCCTCTTGGATAGGGTCTTTAGGGAATAGGGATGGCAAGCGTTAAAAAACAAATTATTTAAAATACTCCCTTCAGTTCTGAATAATATTCCTGTTTCTTTTTTGAATCAGTTCTAGTCCTAATGGTTTGTGACCCACCCACTTTCATTTTCCATCACATCTTACTTCCTACAAAAAAAATTCGTGGTATTTCATTGTCGAAGATCATATAAAACATGATGGAGTAACAATTTAATAAATTAATAATTATAAGGAATTATATTTACCAAATCACCCCTCACCTTAAAAAAAAAAAAAAAAAAAAACCATCTTCAAGATCAAAGTCCTTATCTTCAAACATCACAAGAACAAGAAAGAAAAACAGTACGAGAAATCCCCAAAATATCCCTCATCTTCATTTTCATCTTTATCTTCATCTCTCACAAATCAAAGTTAAAATAATTCTGGGTTTTATATAAAAGAAAAAAGAAGATGGAAGGATTAACAGGTACTGCATATTGTATGCCGCCGTGTCACCTTAAAAAAAGGCTGATAATGGTCACCAAAGCCTCCATTGCTGTCCAACACAAAAACCCTGAACCCAAACTTGCTGTTATTCGTATTGCTACTCGTGTAAGGTAATTTTACATCTTCATCTTTACGTTTTTTTGTTTGATTGATTAGAAATTGCATAAAAAGTCGGTGTTGTAGGTGTAATAGATAGTTGTGTTATGTGGATCAGATTTAGAGATTAGGTACTCTGATCAATGGTGATTGTTGAGTGAATTGGAAGTCTGCTTAACAACCTCAGAGATGTTTTTCTTTAGCATTTTTAGGAATTAGGACTCCAGTTCCTCAACCTACTCACTATCTTGCCTCCCTTCAACATCTTTAACCCCAGTGCCTTGAAGGGTTAGGGGGGGTGCATCCCTATTGAAACATAGAGAGGCTGCGCACGGATGACCCAAAATGAAAATTGCTTTGAGAAATCGCACCGATTGACCGGTGCGATTTCACAAAATAAGAAGCACAGACAGTTTTATGAGTCATTTTGCTTTATTCCATTATATCCCAAAAACCAAAGAATAAGTAGTCTTTGGCTCCATTGGAAATGGAAATAAATATGTTGCCTCCCTTGTTTTGTTAAATTCATCTAAAGCAATTTTCATTGTGTTTTTAGATAGGATGAGCTTCTTTATCATTGGACAGCAGGTTTTGAATTTCCTCGTAAAAAAGTATCTAATGCATCCACATGTTCTCCCACCTTATTACTTATGAAGGAAGCTTGATGATCTTAAGAAGTCATCTGAAGGGATGTCATCCATAGCAGGTTTGATTTGGCCTCTTGTCCTTATGTATTCTGATTAATGCAGTTTGTTATTGACACCGCAAAATGCCTCCTTTTACTTTGTCTTTATTGGAGTGTGGCATAATTGCATAAGCTATTCCTCTGAATTCTCGTAGAATTATTTTGCAATGTGTGACTTCTGTGTCTAATAGAGTTATGCTTGCTTCCGTAAAAAAAAAAAAAAAAAAAAAAAAAAAAAAAAAAAAAAAAAAAACAG
The DNA here is from genome assembly GCA_963680865.1 of Spergularia marina. Taxonomy (NCBI): domain Eukaryota; kingdom Viridiplantae; phylum Streptophyta; class Magnoliopsida; order Caryophyllales; family Caryophyllaceae; genus Spergularia; species Spergularia marina. The sequence continues at coordinate 2,403,060 of OY804545.1, read as the reverse complement.
AGTTATGCTTGCACAATTGCACCTGTAATTCAGTTTATTGGGCGTAATTTGTTAGGTGTAAGAGGTAGACACTTAGCTTGTGATACCCTTACTAGATTAGTAAAAAAATGACTACCTTTAAATGACACTCTGGTTAATTTGAAATACTTTTCTACATAGATCTTGGTCGCTAGCTTATGAAATGTTAGTATTGCTATTAAGTTCTGCAGTTGATGCAGAGCATGTGTTTTCCTCAGGTGGTATAGTTGCTTTGGGAAAGTTTGATGCGCTCCATGTTGGTCATCGAGAACTTGCCATTCAAGCATCCAAAGTTGGAACTCCTTCCCTCCTATCATTTGTTGGGATTGCTGAAGTGCTCGGCTGGGCACCTAGGTAATACTTCGTATTTATTCTTTCTTTTTCTATCTTATATATTCTTCAGTAAAATATATAAGATTTCCTCCATCCCAATTTTAGATTACTATGCTCGGGCAATTCCTTTCCATTTGCCACGAATGTTGTTAGATACCATGTAAACAGTTAAATCTTGACGGTATTTGGTATAAATTTGCAAAACAGTGGGTACCACGTGCAAATCGGCAAAACACGAGGGTACCACAGTGAAGTTTTAAGTATACATACTCATGTGTCTGAAACGAGTTTGGGAAGTAATATATTTGCCTCTGTAAACCCGAAACCGCTTACCTCTCCAAAAACCCTTCTTTTTCAGTCTGCAGACTACGATGGCTGCTTGCTGTCTGGCTGTTGGCCACTGGTCCTCTACCGTAGCAATTCTTCTCCATTTCTACAGGCCCATTAGTCTTCATTCCTCAAACTAATTCTCACCTCTCCCTATCATTGCAGTATTCCTTCCTCATAGTTTTTGATCTTATTTCTAGTCTGGATTCATGTTACTTCTTGATCCTGCTTTATATATGTGTATAATCATTTTTATATTTTCTTGCTTATGCTAGGCTGAGTGCCTTTTCTTGTTTCGTTAGAATACTCTTGTTTTTATTTTTAGTTTGCCGTTACTTGGTTGGAGATTTTTATATCGTTTTCCTTCATTGAACCCTCCTAATGAGAGTTACAATTTAGGAAAGGTTTATGAATAGTTCTCGTTCAAGAGCTTTATAGAAGTAGGCAGAGATAGACCAAGTTCCAACTGGTAGTATTGATTAGTTTGTGGAATTGTAGAAGTTCCAATTTGGCTGAGTTTCTGCGTTCCAGGAAATTTGATCTTTCGAGGTGGATTGAATCTCGGTTCAATAATCGGTGTCAATTTTATAGTTGGAGTTTAGTAATATAGGGTGCTTTTTATTCAGTCTGGTCTTATACTCCTATCATCCCTTCCCTGAATCCCTGGATGCTTTTCTTATGAAACTTTCATCAGTTACTATATTATATGTTGGGTGTTACTGTAACTCGAAGGATACTAGTGAGGTAATGAGGAAACGAGTTGACAACATCTTAGGGACTTTTAAAGAGGAGGTAAATGTGTAAACGGCATAGAAATCAGCTGGAGTAAAAAAGTTTTGAAACTTGAAAGGTTTAAATCGCCATGTCTGAGGAAAAGTGCTTATGAGTATGACGTTCAGTGAATCTTTGAAGGTTTGTTTTGTATGGATTTGGTTTTAATTGTACTACGGTTATACATGGGTGTCATGGTCTATTCGGGATAATCAATGTTCAAATATCGTCAAAAGGGTTATCTAAAATCGTGAGATAATATTCTCCATATATAGGTGATAATTGTGACTTGTGAGTTAGAGGTTTCATCACAATATAAGGGAAACCTGATGCCCATTGGCATGATGGCATCCCCGCAAGGCGAGAGTCTAAGGGTCTCACCACAAGGGTGTATACGGGGGCAACGGAGCAAGCCTTCCCTTGCCATTTTCGGACAAGAGGCTGCTCCCTGGACTTGAAAATGAAAACATCATATAACAACTAATACTTGAATTTCTTCTTCTTCGTCTTTCTTTTTTTTTTTTTTTTTTTTTTTTTACATACATGAACTAATCTCTTATCAGGATATCTTTTTTTTTGTGTTTATGGACCAAAATCCCCATCAAATTACAATTAAGTTCTAAGAAATCTGGTGGATGTATTAGGTTCTAACTTAATTGTTCTTCATCCAACATTTATCTGCTGAGCTAATCTACTCACTTCTTGCTTGGTTGCTTTTGTCGTTCTGAAAAACAAGAAGTTCCTCTGCTCATGTTTCAGAAGAGTATACTAATAGTATGCTCAATTGACAGGGCTCCTGTTGTTGCTAAATGTGATCGCGAAAGAGTCCTTTCTTCCTGGGCTCCACTTTGTGGTAATGTTGCTCCCAAAGAGTTCATGATTGAGTTCTCGCATGTTAGGCATCTCAACCCTAGGCAATTCGTGGAGAAGTTGTCAAAGGAGCTCGGCGTTCATGGAGTTGTGGCAGGTTTCTCAAATAAGTATTCTATTTACTGGTTAGTTTAGTTTCGGTTCATCTTCTAGTCATACTATATTGCTCGTTGTGGCAGGTGAAAATTACAGGTTTGGGTATAAGGCTGCCGGTGATGCATCTGAATTGGTAAGGTTATGTGATGAGTATGGAATGAAGGCGTATATAATAAAATCTGTCATGGACAAATGTCAAGACATTGATACTTCATACCCACAAGATAATAAAGATATAGGGCAAGTCTCATCTACACGTGTTAGATATGCTTTAAGCAAAGGGGACGTGAACTATGTGTCCAAGCTGTTGGGTCGTAAGCATCGTCTCTTTGTGTCAGCTAAGAGCAAGGAAGATTTCGTTGGCTCTAAGAATCAGTTTTCTGCTTCAAAAGCTTGTTTGTTAAACCTACCGCCTAAAGATGGCCTATATGAGAATTGTTCTCTAATAGTAGGGGACGAGATTAAGCTACCATGTAGGGTTCTCATTGATTCTTCTCATATCCACCTAGAATTAGACGAGAAGGATAGTGATGTTCATGATGCTATCACAGATCTACAACTTTTAGGCATTGAATTTTGAGGGTGAAGAATTACTGCATGCTTGCTAGCTTTTGTTCCAAGCATCGGCTGTGTTGGTAGACAGCAGATAAGAGTGCCTCCTGTGATCTATATGCCGATGAAGATGAGGGTAGTGTGTTTGTCCCCACATGTACATAGTCGATGTTTAACAGTTGAAATAACTGTCCAAGGTAAAGGAAGCCGAGTCTGCATTAGAATTAGCTCTTCTGTTCAAGTTTGGGGTTAGTGATCACGCTGCTATTGTTGATTCTGGTGTTATTGAATACTTGCGTACCAATAAGGTCTATGATGATGGTCCTCTGTGCTATATCTGTGCTCAATATGGTTATCGATGGTGGTCAGCAAAAGGTAAGGTTGCCTTTTGTTTCAGAATTATTCGTACTAAAACTGTTGATAGTAATACCAACTTAATTGTACTTGCTATACCAAGTCAACCATTCTTTTTGTAGAATTGGAAATTTGTAAACAAGTTCAAAACTCTGCAGTTGGATTTTTACAAGTCTATAGCAGACATGAAAAACATTGTCTTTTTTTTTTTTTCTTTTTTTTTTTTTTTTTTCTCTTTGGGTCATATATAGGTACAATGTAAGTCTTAGTCATATGACATGTGAGCTTATCATAAGAGCCCTCATTCTCGGGACATTTATACTCTACTCTAAATGGTTGGAAGTTTGGAACAACTACTACAAGTCTACAACATTGCTTTCAACCTAAAATTTATACCTGTCGTTCATATACTTTGGCGTGCAACTTCTTGGACCGAAAGGTGGCGGAGGACAAATTCTTATCGACGTTGGCTTCTAGATTACATTTTACGGGGGATGATATTGGTGTACATGAGTTTTGAATTTAGGTTACACCGGCATCACCTTAACGATTGTCGGATTGTATCACATGGCGGTTAAGTTTAATTTCCGTTATTTGCAACAAATAATATGTTTATGCGTGCCATTATACTCCAACAGTGTGACTTTAACAGTGGTTAATCTTAAAGAAATTATGCAGAAGCAAAAAAAGGATTAATTATGGGGTATGGTGGGAGAATTTATCAGGTTGGTCGAAAGCAATCAATATCAAGAAGATGATTATCGAACAAATGGGTTATAAGTGGCTGAAAAATGGGCCGCTTAACTGTTTTTATTGGGCCATACCATCAAACAGCCCAAGCTAAGCCTGTACAAGTTATCGAATGGATCATGTTTAAGTAATTTTACACCTTATGCCTGAGGCCCTGAGGGTGATAACCGATAAGACTGATGTTGGAAAATAGACTACTGTGAGCAAAATAGAATGGAAATGAAAACAATTGGAAATGTTGTGGCGTGATCGAAATCACAGAATGAGAAGCAATTTCGCCCCGACTACGGTATAACCTGATTATGGCGTTGCCCCCCAAGGTAACATTGCGCTTCTCCAAGGTGTGTACTCACCCAAGAGAAGTGGCTCGAAATCAATAGGAGAGTAGTATAAAAAGGAAGAGGATGGATTTCTGTGTGTAAAACAAGACATCGACGACGTCCTTTTAAGGACCAAAAAAACAGAATCGGACCACCCCGCACACGTAGCACGAGCCAAGTTGGACGGACGGCGGCGGCGCGTGGGGAGTCTATAGTCTACCCTGCATAATTTCTTCAAACACTACTCAAGGACCCTCATATATAAACTCATAAAACATTTGCTAATATTTCAATGTGGGACAAACATAAAAGTGTTTACAAAGTTCCCCAAAAAGCTTGAAGCCTTTGCATTACCAACAACTGATACTGATAAGGAGCTCATATAGTGAGACGGTTTCACTTCTAGTTTGAGCTCCTCGAGTTAAGCACTCGAGCCTGTCTGATTATGGCTCGGTCTGGAATATGGATGCATGAGCTTGAGCTCACCTCATGGCTTAAAATAGTTCAGTTCATCTGATTTTTATTTTTATCGTAGAACTTGATCTAAAATTATCCAACCCATCACTCACCTGTGTAGTTCTTTCTACAACTTTAAGAAACTATTTGGATAAAGTTACAACAATATGACGAGTCTCTCAATCAGTTTAGCTATAAAATACTCATTACTTATGCAAAAACGATTTATTCCATCATCCCACCCCTAGATCAATACCTCTATTACAAGGTTAAATCTAGTCTCATAATGCCGATATATATATAATCTCTTTTACTACTACTTTTAAGTGTTTTTTTCTATCATTTTTAAAAACTGTTTAATCGAAATTTACATGTTTAGTAATTAGTATTATGATTCGACCCTTGGCTTAGCTTGCATATATAGGGGACTAATTAGAGAGAAATGATAAACCAATCAAAATACATGCTCTTAATATAGAGTTAAGTAAGTGGGTCCAAAAGTAGTAAGCCAAAACCGGTGCACCATATGATTGGTCCATGGCTGAATGGTAAGCCACGAAAGACTTGTCTTCATCTCCAATAATCTATGAATTGAAAAAACCAAGTGAAATGAAATGAAGCATCAATCAACATTATATTATTATTATACACACACATGTTTTTTTTTTTTTTTCCTCTTATCTCCAAAAAGATGAGGTGAATCTCTTGTTTGGATTTCTAGTGCTTTTTTGGCCCTTCGCTTAGATATCTCTGGATAAAACAATCACTCACTTCACATTTTTTTTGGACATGTTTCTTCTATACGTAACCCTAGCATCTACTACTCATATATAAACCCTACAAATATCCTCTTAATATTATAAATTATTATTCTCTTGTTAGTTTCTTTATTTGTCTCTCCATTATAATAGTTGGAACTTTTTTAGCCTCTATTTTGTTGTTTTTTGAACTTAAATTGCAAAATTCTACAAAACTATTTACTTAGAATTTGTCCATTTATACAGTAATATTCTAATTAAGGAAGGTAGTTGATCGAAATGTATGATTTTAACAGCCATGAACACCATGATCTTCAACCTTGTCTCCATTGCCATCCGCATAGCTACATTAGGATGGTGAGTGTCTCTATGAATTCGTATTTCCCTCTCATATATATGTTGACTATTCGATTTACATATTAGCTGAGGATCATATATAATGGTCCATATATACTAGGCGGAAATTTGAGTTAGACAATCCAAAAAACATCTCAGTATGTATGTATGTGTATCTATAAATTCAATGCAAGTTTGAGTAGACTGTTGTGTTGTAGACTTGTAGTTTAAATAATATTCATCGAGAATATCTTAAAAATTTCTTCTCGTTATATGTATGGTCGTTTAAAACATTAGCATTTTAGTTGTAAGCCAAAACCGGCTTATTTCTAGGTTTTATGTTGTTCTCCGTTTTTCCGTTTTAGGCTTATATTTTGTAATCTCTCAAACTCTGTTTCATTTGCTATCCCACGTCCGATTTCCAAAAAACAAAAAAAAACATTAGCATTTTGCATGATTGAAAGGTCAAGAAAAGCATATGATTAATGAGTGTACGTTATGCAATATGTAATTAAACAGGTTCAACATCTTATAGAAAGGTGTTTGCTTCTTCGAATGGACCGTGATCAATGCATCAAGGCTTTAGAAGATCATGCAAAAATAAGACCCCTAATTACCCTTACAGGTAATTATTTCTCCCTTAAGCATATTATTAATATGAAGTATAATATATACTCCTATAAGGCTATAATTTATAGCTCACAGTTAATTTGTTTGATTTCTGGTTTATTTCTGCATGGCATGCACGTACTTAATTAACAATTATTGAATTGAATTATAATGGTGTGTCTTGCATGCATCATTTTTTTTTGCAGTTTGGAGGGAGCTATTGAGAGAGAATAGGGATTTCTTTCAAGCATATTTTCATGGTGTATCTCCGAGACCGTTGTTAAGTAAGCGCTAGCTAATTATTAGTTTAAGGCCGGTTTAATTTCAAAGAGACATGCACACATAATATTCGGAATGAGATAAATTTATATATATCGAACATATATATTAGAATAACGGTACGCTTGTTTTTCAATTCCTTCTTTTTTAGGTAGATCACATGTCATCGAACAACGTCTGATATGAGGTTGATGACATGCACGAAGACGATATTAGGAGGTGATGATCATGAAAAACATAGATGATGCACACGGATCGGAGTATATATTATCTAGGTAGCTTGCTAATTAAGCATATATATACGTATAAAGTTAGTAATTATTATAATTGAATTAGAATTGTATACGAGTTATATGTACGTATTTGGATTATTGAGTGAAACTAGCCGCAAGTTGTGGATCAGTAGTTAATCAGAATGATTACTTGACTCCAACGCTACATGTGTTATTATCAGTTGATGTAAAACTTAGAATTTTTCTTTGCAAGTGAAAGTGGCGCTACGCAGTTTCAAAAATTCAATACACTACTCGTGTGCTTTACTTAATTGGCATTGTACGTTAATTGGTCATATAATTATTAATCATCTGTAAAATCAGTATGTTCTCGTGGAAATGATCGATCGAACACTTATATATTTCCATTGTCACTATTTCATTCCCCTTTCCTTTCCTTCCAAGGATTCCGATCGACATGACAACGTTAATATGGGTAACCATAAATAGCCAAATTCCGTAGAATGAATTGAGATGAATATTGAGAAGATAATATATGCTAATAAATTCACCCCGGAGATCGAGAAATTGTTGAATTGTGTCATATACGTACAAAAGCTTATTACTCGTATTAATCATCCATGCATATTTAACAACTTACATCTACATACAACACACAATAACCATTTATTCAAATTGAAGGCATATAATAATGATTGTGACTCTTAATTAAATTAACTTTCCTACATTTCATTGATTGGAAGAATTCAATTCTTCCTTCTTCTGCAATCTTAGCTAGTAGTAATTAATAAATATTTTTTTATATAAATTTTGTAAATTATTTGGTGACGATCGATCAAATCGATCAGTGGATGATGTCTCCATCAAATTTGAGGTTGTCTCTGGCTAAAGATAATGAATGCATTATATTGAGGGCATTCTTTCACTGATTCCTTTGCCTTAGCTTGTAAATGTACCTGAACACCTTCGCAACAGAAAACCCATTTACATGTGTCAGTTTACTCGCGATTCCGATTTTTTTTTTTTTTTTTTTTTTTCAACTTTATGTCAAAAATATTACTCATCATATATAGTAGTAAAGTGTCATTAATTTTGACACATGATGTTTATAAACCTACGAATAAGACTGATGTGAGCATGCATCGAAGCATATATATACATGTACAGTACTGATGTACAATATAATAATTGTAATTCCATTATTAGTTACCATTATTATACTAGTATATAGTAATTAATAAGCTACTACAGATTTTGAATGAACAATATCTAGTCATTTACGTAGTATAAGTATTGCTATCCTATGCACAGTGTCGAGTAATGTCGAGACCATTGATCATTGACGTGTATTTTGTTTAATCATTTCTCCTAGAGATTGATCAGAATATTAATTATTGGAGGTCGTTTAGTTTAATAAATGAAATTAATTAAAAGCTAGGCCTATACTTCTACATACACATGTTTGCGTTCATATCTAAAAAATTATCGCATTCGGGTAATTAAATGTATGTTAGTCATCGTCCTTTAATTTCATGTTTGCACGAGAAGCTATATGATGGTTTTATCCTTAATCATATGGATAATTCTTCAGATCAGCTTACTAAATACCATTAATTTTTAGAAGTGATGAAGCTCAATAAGGCATATTGATAGTTGGGCAAGAACAATTGATAGAACACCATAAAAGTAGAAATAGACAGTCAGACTACAGCCATGCATATGAAATTAAAAAAACCAAGAAGTTGTATTTTGTCATACATCTCTGATAAGTGATAATAATCGATTAAATAAATCTCACTATTACTTCACACAAAAAGAACAAAAAATGACTACTCCATATAGTAAGTAAATTATAGGAAATTGAAAATTGAAAACTTACTTAATTACCTTATTTATTCAGAATTTTGTGTTGCACTGCCATTATTCTCATCACTGCTAGTCTCTTCATCATCAACATCAAGTTGGACCGACGGAAAATGAGCCCACTGTAAATTTATACAAATACGCTAGTATATATCAAAACGACTTGTATACTTTTGGAAAATGTAGGTGTACCACACCCGCTAGTGAGTAATACTCCGTATAAATTATTATAATAATCATAATGGACGGTGTGTTAATATTATTTCGATTTTTTCTAGAAGTTTGTATATATAAGAAGAAAGAAATTAAAAAGAAGAGTTAAGTTTATTTACATTTTTAGCAGCAGTGCTAAAGGCTTCTTTGTGACTCATTGTGGGATTCCTGGACTTAAGCCTTTTGATTTCCTCTCTGTTCAATTCACATAACATCATCTAATAAGTTAAACATGTAGGATTATATATTGTAGGCACATAGCACAAATACGCATGCAGATATACGCAACATCATCAATCACAAGGGTCGAGTTTTAACACGAGTCATTATTGTATGAATATATATGCAACATAATAAGAATGTAATTAATAAGTATATATGATGAAACAAAATGTAAGGATGTAGAGTTTACTTGATGAATCTGTTATAAGCTGATGGAGCCCTTCTCTTCTTCTCTGGAGCTGCCATTTCAAAAACAACGAAAAACGACCCAACATTTTGTTTTTTATCATAAAATTGATGCATGTATCAGTATATATACTATGTATGATAATAATCATTATTACGGAGTTTGCATGTTGGGACAATGCTAGAGGTCTACAATGTAGACACCCAAAAGTGTCTACAATCAGCAATAATTTTACTAGACTATCAAAATTTTACTACTTATACGATTAATTTTACTACCTGAATTTTTCATTACAATTAATTTTACTACTCCAATCTCAATTTTACTACTACTAATTTAATTTTACATTGTAGACAAATTAAATGTGTCTACACTGTAGACCTCTAGCAATTTGCATGTTATAATTAAAGACGTACGTTTATTCACAATTTGCTCCAAACTGATGTCGTCTTCATCACCATCCTCATCATTCTCCTCTTCGGAAGAAGCCACCATGCATAATGTAGTGCTGTGCCTGTCCACCACTAGTTTTGATGCATCCACTTCCTCTTGACGCTTCATCACCTATATATAGAATTTAGAAATTTCTTTTACAATGTAACTCAATGCAACATTATTTTTGTCTAACTTTCATAAGAATAATATGTAGTTAATTAAGGTGTAATTAGGTTAAGTACCTGATGATCTTGGTTGTTAAGAGCAGAAAATAGATGAAAGGGAACAAAGGAGGCTTTCAACATATTGACAGAGAGAAGACCAGTGCAGTGACCACACCTCACTGTCACCACCATTGTCATGCTGCTGAATGGTACACTTACCTACACAAACAAATAACGACGACAACAACAAAGTCTTAGTTCGGAAATGATTTTTGTGCAAACATACATTATTAACTTAGAAGAGATAGATGTTATTTACCAGTAACATGGTGGTGCAGAAGCTGCATTGGACATAGCATATTTGTTCCTGAACATCCAAAAGATGGTTCAGTGTTGCCATTATTATCTTAGCTTCTTCTTCGCTCTTCAGTAGTCTTATATATATTTAATGTTATTGCAGGTGAAAGATTTAGATAGAGAAAAGTGAATGAAATGTTGGGAGGAGATTTAGGGTTCTGATCATATATATAGCACAGCAGAGCTGATTTAAATGAGGCTCATGTGTGTGTATATTGGTATATATGTTGTGCTAAGCCAATAATTCTAGGACATTTATTCCTCAAATGAAGTGCTTCAAACTTGAAACATCACAGAAACAATAAAGATGGTGAATTTTGGAGCTCTTATTAGTTATGGACCCAGATCAGATTTGGTGCAAATTTATGGTTTGAGTGACTTAAAGCACATAGATGATCGAGTGTTTTATTTTTAACTCGGGTTCAAATATATTGTTTCAAAGTAAATGTGTTTTCGACCCTAATCTGATCTTGTCGTGAATATTACTCATTAACTCCTAACGGCCTTGCTAGCTAACATGAGTACGGAGTAGGTTCAGAACTTTTATGAACCACATTTGGTGTAAATTATTCGTGGTTGGAGAGGCGTTTTCAACCCTAGTCGTGAGATACCACTATAGACGACATTATCAGTTGAGTTAGTTGACATCGGTATCAATATATAGTTTGAATATAATAATGCATGTCTAGCATTCATAACTAGTTGATGAGAATTCTATAGATTAGTCGATTGACTGTGATGATGATTTGTAGTTTTTCACAAGGGAGTAAACTAAAGAGGTAAAATTGGTAGAGTCATCATGAAGAGAAATTGACCCTATATGTGGTAGTTTGAGTTCTGAAACATGCATTGAATTCAAGTAACACTAACTTTGGAATGTAGATACACAGTTAGTAGGCTTCACACAAAAAAGAGAGTTTTCCAAAATGTTGTTGTTTTGAAGGGTGGAAAAATAGAGAGAAAGGGGACCAATACCCGATTTTGTTTAAGTGTTGTTTTCTGCCCCCTATCTTAATGTCCTCACTTCTTAAAAAAGGGGTAAATTTTGGGTATTTCTTTGACCAAATTGGGATAGGAGCAAGTTTTCAGAAATTTGTGTAAAAAGGAAATGAGGTATCTTAGTATTTGTCTTGCATGATAGAAAGAATTTTTGTTTTTTATTGGTAAATTTTTTAGTCCTCCACATATTGCTAAAAGAGCTATAAAGTTAAAATGTTGTTTTTTTTCACCTACCTAATTGACCTTCTATTATGTCTTGTTCTTTGTGTGTAGTGTTGCTTTCTATTTCATGTTGTAAAACTTTACCCACAAATTAATTGCTCAACTACCTATATACATCTTTGCAGACAATGCAATTTCATGGTTGACATACATGAAGCTTGTACATTTTCATTCAATTAGTACCATCACTGTGAGTTATTATTTGAAATTCAAAATCTCTTATCTCAGCTTAAGGGGGAATCTTTGAGTAATTAGAATAATGTTCTAAATATAATCACAATAAGTATTCTAAGTATAATCACGATAATAATAAGTAGGCAGTTTACATATACTATATTATGCGTTAGTTAAGCATAATTTCATTTTTCGCCACTTGACAAGTTGGCATTGAAAAATGTTGTAGCTAGAATTGGGTGTAACAATAGTCACTTGGTGTTGGAAAACGTGACCCTTATAGTGCAACGAAGTGAGGAGAAAACTAGTTGGTTGATAATGACATCTTGAATGCAAGACGTTTTAAACCAAGTCCTGACTTTCCAAGACTAGCCTTATTCTTACGGTTCAAAAAAAGACTAGCCTTATTCTTACGGTTCAAAAAAAGACTAGCCTCATTCTTGTTACTCCATATTATGGTTTAGGAAATTCAAGCATAAAAAACAATCTAATAAATCAATCGTAATAGGATCAGCTTCACTCGTCCGTAAGTCCGTAACTCATCCCTATCCTCCCAAACCAAAAACCACAATGACTCTTCCATAAGGCCACACAACTCAAAGTTCATGCTTGATAAGGGATTAAGCATCAATTCCTATAAGACTCCCAGTATTTGTGAATCGAGTACCAAATCGAAAGTCAATAAATCTAAACAATATGATTTGACCATTTCGGTTCAATCCATTTTTCAGTCCACACCAAACTTGCTCGTACAAGTACCGCAAAACACCATAATGTATTTCATCTCAACCGTACATAGTGTTAGAAATCAATCTACACTATCAATTATATTTAATTAGGTATATATAATAAATTAGAAAAAAAAAATGATTAATTACACTTATTTAATTTTTTATGCTTACGTATACATGGTATAAACTAAATCTAATATAATTTGATGATTACTTTTCCAAAAATTAATTAAGTTATTAAAAAATAATTTATTAGGATATTTTACATTACTTGTAGAACATTTTAGAACTCCCCGAACATGATCGACTCTCTCCTAAACTAAAAAGGGCGCTAAAATCACCACAACAAACAAACCACTCAAGATAAACCCCCCTTCCAAAACACACATCTCAAATTTCAATGGCAATCTTAGCTTCTCTTCCAAGCCACAACCTCTTCTCCTCCCTTCCAACCAACCCACCTTCTTCTTCTTCTTCTTCTTCTTCTTCTTCTTCTTCTTCATTCTCCCCTCCAATCCCAATCCCCAAATACCCACCTAAACAAAGACCCTCTAAAACCCCTCCAAAACCCCAACAACAACAACAACAAAATCATAAACTTCAAAATCACGCTTCTTTCACCAAAATTCCCCACAACAAGACCAAATACTACAAACCCATTTCCCCAAATCCCCAAAAAATCAACCCCTCTTCCACAAACCCTAACTCACAACCCGATGAACCCGGCGCCGAGCGCGCCGTTGTCATCGGGGAATCAGGGGTGTCATACCTGCTCCCCGGCGCGCCGTTTGAGTTCAAATTCAGTTACTCGGAGACGCCAAAGGCGAAAGCGTTAGCGATACGCGAACCGGCTTTTCTGCCATTTGCTCCTCCCACAATGCCGAGGCCCTGGACTGGGAAAGCACCGTTGTTGAGTAAGAGAGAGAAGTTGCTGAAGAAGAAGAAAATTCCATTGTTTGAGTCTTTGAATCCGGTGCCACGTGGAGTTGAGGGTGTTATGAGGGTTGATTTGGGTAAAAGTTATAAACTTGGGGAGTTTTTGAGGGAGGAGAGGAGTAGAGAGGAGATTCTTGGTGAACCTTTGTCTCGTGCTGAGGTTAAAGCCTTTGTTACGCCTCTTTTGGCTGATAATCGTCAGGTTAATCTTGGTATGTTTATTGTTTTTTAATTGGAAATGTTGATTGCCCTCTTTTTGTTTGATGCTATATTTTGTTGGGTTTGATTTGAATGGTTGGAAATGTATCCGGGTTTGTGAATTTTGGTTGTGGTAATTGGTTGATTGTAATTTGTAACTTGTAAGTTACTCTGCTTGTTCTTCATTAATTGATTAGTTGCTCTCTTTCTTAATTCGTAGCTTAGTGAGATTATAATGAAAGGTATCAAATTTAGTAATTATATTGGGTTTCCAACATAGGGGGGCTTGCGTACATCCGACCCCCCTTGCCTTGCCATACACGGGAGCCTTTGAGGTACTGGGGTGAAGTTAGGTATGCTCGATTGTGTGCTCTTGTTTGAGATAATGACTCAATCTTTTGGTTACGAGTGAAAGTTAAGTGTATAATAAGTAGTACCTTTGATAGTTGTTAGGATGTTTGAAGGATTTTAGGTTCTGAAACTTGAATGATGGACTTGTTTATGGAGTGATCTATAACCTTTGGTAATGGGAATCGGCGAGAAATTGGGTTTTGGAACTTCGATACCTTGACTTTCGGCTTGAGAATTCTTATAAGCTGGGTGTTTGTACATGTACGAGGAAAATGCTTGTGGGATGGAAATACTTCTATACATAGTGAAAAGGCAGTTGGTATATGTCTTACGACTTCCTTATATCGTGACGCTTTTATCGCATTTATAGAGGTTTGCAAATTTTGTGGATGGTGTTTCTGTTGAACTGGTTTTGGCAGATGGTAGTGGATGATTCCAGTGAGTTGAGTGATTTATAGTGGATCAAGTCTTTCTTGGTAAACTTGAGTGTTCACCATATGTTAAAAGGCCTTCTACTGAGTTAGCTTGAGTTAATGAGAAGTAGGCAATCCAATAAGCTCCTTTCTTTGTATTGAAATCTTCAATTTTCTGGCAAAACGTACCTATCGTAAGATTTTATATGCTGATACTCTTATTTGATGTTATGGTACTTGGACATAAAGTTTGGTTTAATTTCATGTCCTTGTCATATTGCTACTCTTGTTAAGTTTGATTTTACTGCAGTTTTTCTGATGACATGGAAGTTGTATTTAGCTTTCCTTGAGGAATAGAGTGGAAGTCAATGATTGGATTTCTGTGGACAGTTGATGTGGATAGCTTCTACTATCTGGATGCTTGACTTAAAATCAGATAACTCTATTGTATTCAATTATCTTTGCTCCTTAAGCTACCATTGATGATTCCATGTACCCTACCTCCTCTAGGAAGGGACGGGTTGACGCACAATATGCTGGAGTTGGTACATAGTCATTGGAAGAGGCGGGAGGTCTGTAAGGTCAAATGCAAGGGTGTTCCGACCGTTGACATGGATAACGTGTGCAGGTGCATTGAGGTGAGCTCATTGAACTGGAATATCATGTTCTCATTTTATTTCCTTGGGTTCTTCAGGGATTTTGAGTTGAGTTGCATCCATCCATATTGTATGTGAATTGTATGTGAATATGTGATATCTATGCGTATGAAATTTTCTTGGGACCCAGCTCTTTTGATCTGTGTAATCAACTTGTACTTGACACTTGAAATCAGAAATAGGAAATACCTTAGCAATGTGACGTGTGAATCAATTGTGGCCAGTAGGTGGGAGATCATGTACTCACAATCAATTTTTGACGGAAATCATTTTACTGAGTGGCATAGGAGTGACAGTCTTCTGATCTTAGTCGAGTAGATAAATCTTAACAAGGGTCTGTTAGGAATTTTAGCTTTTGATGGAAGGCATTAATTACAAGTATATAAAAGTTCTAATCTTTGTTAACTTCTGAATTGGTTCATGGACAAAATGTAAAGGTTTTATGCTGAACTTGCAAATCTTTTTTTTTTTTTTTTTTTGCTTTGTTTTGGGGGCCTTTGGGGGGGGGGGGGAGAAAGAATAATCTGCCAGTTTATATGAGCTGATCTTTCGGATGCTCAAACTCTTCTTAACAATGCTAGGATAAAACAGGGGGTAAGATTATTCATCGTGCTGGTGGCGTAGTTTACCTCTACCGTGGTCGGAATTACAATTACCGAACCCGTCCACAATATCCTATTATGCTCTGGAAACCAGCAACTCCGGTTTATCCAAAACTTATCCAGGATGCTCCTGAAGGGCTGACGAAAGTGGAGGCTGATGTGTTGAGACGGAAAGGAAAAACCCTTCTGGCTATTTGTAAACTAGGTAAAGGTTCTGTTTATATGTGTCGACATATCCGTCACCTCCGGTTTTTGTTGTCTATTTGGATTCAGGAGACAGATGTCTTCTGCTCCACCTTTTGGTCGTCCTTGAACTTTTGTACTGATTTCACTGAATGAAGTCACAACTTGTTATTAACCAAGCAGCTGCCTTCTGTTTAGTTGATCTCTTGTTTCCTGAGATTCTTGCGTTGCGCTCACGATATTGCAATCGCTTATAAGTTGTTCCTTGCTGCATCCATTTATTCGTCCAGTACAGATGTGATAAACTTGTTATTGTGAAATTCCGGAGATAGTGTATGGATAGGGGGGGAGGGGACATATACTTCGGTCCGGCGTTTCACCTGTTTATTATTCATATCTGATATCTTTCAATAATTGTCAAATTTGATCATGCTCTAATTCTCTATTCTGTGTGTGATGACATGTCTATATCCTTTGTCCATGGTGCAGCGAAAAATGGAGTCTATGTTACCTTAGTCAAAGATGTGAGACATGCTTTTGAAGGAAGTGAACTAGTTAAGATTGATTGCCAAGGACTTGATCCCAGTGACTACAAGAGGATTGGAGCAAAATTAATGGTCTGTATGCATATTACACATTCTGAGCATGGCCTAGTTTTGTCACTTTTTTTTTTTTTTTTTTTTTTTTTTTTGTCATTGTACTTGCTCTTGATTTATATTCTTTTTACTGATCCTATATTCCTGTTGTGAGTTAGAAGCATGTTGATACTTTAGCATCCTGCTTCGTTATATTTGTCCCCTTTATGTATGCAGGATTAAAAAACAATCCGAGGGAGGGGGGGGGGTCTTAGAGGGTCTTTCATCTTAAAATGGCAGGAGGTGGTGTGGATAATCTTCACTATGATGTAATGAGATCCCGCTTTAGTAGAGATAAGGTAGAGAAAGTTAGGGTGAGAGATCATAGGTGGAGGTGTGCGTAATTGATTACTCCACATCGCTTGGTGTAATAACAATTGTTTAAATTCAACCCATCTAAACACCATTAGATGATTAGAGGTATCCAATTATACTCCCCAAAGTAATTGCAGTAGTGATCTCAAGGGCAGTCCATCTCTCCTTTGTGTTCCTCTATATGATAACATTGTCAGTGTCTGCAGCTTGATAGTACAAAGTTAAGAGGACTTGAACTTAGTTTTGATTCTTCTTGTGACAGGAATTAGTTCCGTGTGTGCTCCTGTCTTTTGAAGAGGAACAGATATTGATGTGGAGGGGACGCGACTGGAAGTCCATGTACCCAGACACACCATTACTGTTGTCATCACTAAAAGGTTCCAACAATTCAGGTATGAATGACAGTGTCATCGTGAAAACCCTTTCTCATGTATTCATAGGAAGTCTGGTGCTTCGTTTTATGCATCATACCAGGCAACATAGAAGTATTGTACACCAAATGCTAAATTTTGCTGGTTTTAGTCAAGCACTCACTTTGATTTGAATTGCCTCTATAATTCTCTGGGTAGATTTTGGAAAGCAGCAGTTTTTTTCTTTTTCAAATTGAATCTCTTTTAAACTTAAGAAGTCTTATTCTCTGTCTTACTCGTACTTCACGTCTCAGAGTTTTTCGTATTTTGTTCATAAACAGATAATTCAGATGATACTAGGAAGTCTAGCCCCAATGAAGTATACTCAAGCCCAAGAATGATGACACTGTGGAAACGTGCTCTAGAGTCGAACAAGGCACTCTTTCTGGATCAAACCAATCTTGGTCCAGACGCTCTCCTCGAAAAGGTGGAGGAATTTGAGGCTGTGACGCAGGCAGCTGAGCATTCATATCCTGCTCGAGTCTTTACAAGAGAGGATACAAAATCAAATTCAGAAGCAAGAGGTCAGGAATCCGAAAATGATGAAGATTTCGATAACTGGTCTACTGACGAAGAAGAGAGTGAGCTTGAAGATTATAGCAATGAACCCTTTACGGAGGTGGAGTCTCCAAGTCAACTAGGCTCATTACCAGTTGATCTCATTGCAAGACGACTGTACAACGAATGAATACCTAACCCTTTAGAGGTTCACTCATAATCGATCATTTGTACACTACGTTCTGGTCTCTGTACACCTACCTGTCATCTCAGCAGCTGTAAACGTCGATTATATTGGTGAGGGGAGTATTGGACCATGGATAGTTGGATATATCACAGATGTGAAGCTAGGTATTCTATCTGCCATGACTTGATCATCTATTGCTACATGGCTTCCAGTCGAAAGAGGGAACTTGGCGATAGATCGCTATGTAAACTAATTTACATACTAAACATGTGATAATGATAAGCTTCTTATTCTTCATGTTTTTGTTGGATTCTTCGTGAAGCAACTAATCTTAGATCTGTGTTGTTTATCTTGGATAGTGATATCTTGTCTGATTGAGGATGTAGGAAACTTGTGGTCTTGGAAGTTTAAGAACATTTGCGAAATGCTGAGATTGGTTGCAATTATTTATAGATTGATGTCACATTGTATACCCAGTGGCCTTAATGAGACTAGATAGTATTGTGATGTGTCAAAACTTACATCATTATGTTAGTCACACCTGAGACGGTTATTGTCCATGGAGATACCAGACGGATGCTAAAAGACGTTTCTTTCTTTACCATTGTTACGACGATTTATGAATTGTTTCGAGAATAAGTATGAGAAACACAACAATTGAATTATATAACGCTAAAAGCAAAATCAATATAAAAACACACAATTTCCCAAAATGACAATCATTAAACTTTAACGACTACTCCCTCCATTTCAAAATATATGTCTTTCTCACATATCGAGGTGAAAAGTTTAAACTTAAATATGGATTAAACGATAGGGCCAAAAATTATAAAATCATAATATTATGAAAGTTTATTTCGATACAAATCTAACGAATTTAACTTTGCCTATATAAATCGTAATAGTTTTTTTTGTTAAATCACAAGTCAGTGACTTACCTCGATAACCGAAAACGTCATATATTTTAAAATAGAAAAGTAGTATTATTTTTAGAGTTATTATCACACATACTTTTACGTAAAGATCCGTTGCACTTGTACTATCTAAACTCTAAAATAAATCTTCAGATAAAATAATAACATTCCTAAAATTCTTGATTTTAAATGTGTACTAGATGATCACCACAATCATTTTCTTATTAATACCTTGATATAAAAGCCTCCGTTGACTGATGCAGCTACCCTGGGCCTTGTGTTCTTTTATTTATATATTTTAATTTTATTTTGGATTGTAGATTCATTTACCAGGAAAAAATTAAAGAGCCAAAAAAGTGGGTATCTTCTCATTCAAGTGTTGGGTTAAAACACCAAACTTGAAGCAAAGGTCTGTTCTTGCCCTCTGATTTCCTGCGATTTTCTCTCTCCTCCAAATTTTTAGATCGCAGGTACTGTTTTTTATGCCTGCTTTCTGGGTTTTTATTGTTTTGCTGCATTATAACTGTAACTTACAAGTTACAACTAAAAAGTTTTAATCTTTCTCGTTGCCCACATGTTAATTTTAATTACCCAACAAAGTTTGTTGCTCCAAAATGGGCAATTCTACAACTTTAGTGAGAATTACGCATGCTGTAATTACTTGTTATTTTGGTAATTAAAATCTGTAGTATGCTTTTTTTTTTTCTTTGATATTGCACTTTCATATTTGTTGCATGTTGTATCAATAATTTTTATCTGTGTGAATGTTTGTTGGGGATTTATATCATATGGATTTTGTTGATGTTTTAGTTTTAAGAGTTGAAGATATTTTTACTGAGTTAAAAAAGTAAAAAGATTGATAGAAGGATGAATTAGTGTGGGATTGTTTTTACTGTTGATGATCAAGAAGATAACTTGGAGAGGGAATGAAGAAAAGTTTGAAGAAGTAAGCTGTAAGTAAGAAGGAGAAGTTGATCATAGTACTTGAAATTTGATAATTTGAGTAAAATAAAGGAGCATCTGTAGTTTTGGATTGTGTGAACTTGAGGGTTGGAAGTGCTTGAGCGTCTTTTCTTTGGGAAACTTGTAGAGTGAGTGAGTGACTTCTTGGTACTTCACATCCAACAACACGCCGTCCATTTTACTCAGTTGTTCTCGTCTTTGAGGTTGATGCTAATTATTGGTCTTTGGAGAATTTTCCTCAGGCATTTGTTACAGCCTAATGTTGCTGCTGTGTCAATAATATATGTATAATATAGGATTAGGGTCTGAATGACTGAGGTGAAATTTTCCGCCCTCGCTATTTACTGTGTTTGTTTTGCATCTCCTGGTGTGTATTTGCTCTTTGCTCCATTTGTTAGGCAGACTTCTGCAAATTGATCAGTCGTGGTGGTTACACTAGTAGTAACTAGTATTAAGGTAATATCGATGGTGTTGTTATATAAAATAGGTACTTTCAAGGTCAAAATGAATACAAATTTCTTGGTTGTCATTGCTGGCTTGTTAAAGTGTAGGTGAGAGAGCCTTTCATGGGTGCTGACACAACAGACCCAAGTTATTGGTTGAACTGGAGGTTTCTGGTTAGTGCATTTTATGTCTTGGGAACCTTGATTTTTGCTTTATATTTAATATGGAAGCATGAAGGGAAAAAGAGATCGGATGACGAGCGGGCAGATTGGCCACAAGCACCAGTCGGGGTGCTGTACATGGATGAGCTTTGGAAAACATGTCTCAAAGGCATTCATCCTTTTTGGCTCCTTCTATTTAGAATAATTGCTTTTGGTGTGCTCTTGGGATTGATCATCGGCAACACAGTTGTTGATGGACTTGGTATCTTTTACTTCTATACTCAGTAAGTATTCAAATCTTTGGACTAATCTTTTTCGTACTGAAAATTACTTTTACATGATTCGGCTAATCTCTCAGGATAAAAATAATTCAGAAAAGGGGCTCTCAGTCTTTGTCTAGACTATAGTGCTGTCGACATAGTCGATGCTTTAACTATCAACTTAATCTTGAACACAATTTGGAAAAGTGAGTAGATATGAAAAAAACAGTTTCTTTTTCATTTACTCTATTTGATTGATTGTCGTTGTGGTGGACAGGTGGACTTTCACGCTAACCACTATATACTTTGGGGTATGCTCTTACACTCTAGCATACAAAAGCCTACACGAAACATATTGTTGGACATGAACAAAGTAGATTGAAACTCTATATGTGAACTGTAATACTACAACAACAACCAAGCCTTATTCCTAAAATGATTTGAGGTAGGCTAACATGAATCGTCATCCAGTAACCATCTTGTGTACGCCATAAAATTTCAAAAACGTTGTGAACCATTATAATATCACCTGTTATCTGCTGCGTAAGGGTTCATTAGAAAGTTAACCTGGATCCTGGATTCCAGTGTCAGTTGTCAACTAGAAACTATGAATTTATATGTTTAGTCATCATCTCATCGAGATAAAATGACAGATTTTTGTCATTTCTGATATTTTTAGTTTGATGCCTGAATCATCGTACTTGGTACTTTGATTTGTTTACCCTCGTTTCCTGATTCACGGACCATCTGACCATGTAGCTTGCAAGTGCATTCTCTCTTTATGGATTTTGTCAAGATTGTGGTGGAGCTTCTCTCTTTAAGACCTCTTCTCCAAACATTGATGCAGAGCAAGGATCTAACGTTGTTCCAAAGATTGGAGGTAGTCAGGGTACACCCTTTTTAAAACACTTGAGTTATCATGGAGAAGTTCATGTTCACCAAATTGCAGGTTTCATGGCCTACCTTCTCCAAATTGTGTACCAGGTTAGTTCGATTCAGATATCCTGTTATAGGTTCGTATGAAGTATCATACTGTATATGCAACATTTAAGTCTTTGACATGTTCACTTTCACACCTCTTTCAGCAGTGCCTTCTTCTGATCTTAACCACCGTGTCATTGAGTTATGCTGCTTAATTTTTCCGCATACCTGATGGCCTGGGGCAACTGCGTCCAACTGGCTTAAGTTAGATTCTTAGAATAATTTTTGTACCTGAGATCTCTTCTCTGAACAAAAGGTGTAGGAAATAATCAAAATCAAAGGGTGACCTCTCATTAGTTAAGAGTGGTTTCTGTGTGCGAATCAGTATTTAAGGGAATACTAACTTCATCCCTTGTTGGACCATGCTAACAGGTAGCTGCAGGGGCTGTGCTGCTGACTGATGTTGTATTTTGGCTCGTTCTTTACCCAATTAAAACTGGCATACATCCACACCTAGCATTTGTAAGTGTTCGCTACTTCATATGTCCCGCACTAACTTAAATCATCTGTTTTTGTTTGAAGAGTGCAGACTTGAGAATGTGTATTTCTGTGCAAAGCATCACACCGTGGAAATGAGTTTTCTTGCTTCTTGTTGAAAGACTGGTTACCAGCATGATACATTGGAAAGTGTCATCACTAAGTTTGAGTATGTACAGGAATCATATTACCACTGTAAAACCATGAAATTGAAGTAATTCCCAAGAGCTTAGTATAAGGATCTGCAGGAATTGTAAGATTGTGGACAGAGACTATTTTTTTTTTTTTTTTAAATCAGTGATACCTGTGGCTGTGCTGCTCTATGCTGCTTAGTTTGATAACAAAATAATCACTTATTTAACAACAACCACATCACCATTATGCCTCCAAAGCTCCTACATATGGAGATAGGAGGGGTCACATGCACACACCCTTGCCCTTCTAGTTATATGGGAAACTTAAAATAGGTATTTTCCCAAATATCCTTCACCCCCCCCCCCCCACAAAAAAAGGAAAATAAGTGTAAAAATTTTCGGAACTTGGGTACCAGCCTGCCAGGTGGTGACATGGTGTATTGTTAGTCATTTGAGGAGATGTTATCTGGTAAATAGGTTGTGATAATTGATACTTAGATGCTTTGCTACCCATCAATGGGCACATGAATACGATGAAGTTCTTATTTACCATTTTGGTTTTGATCATTTGTTTTTCATTTTCTATTGGCAGTTTGACGTGTGCATGCATTCTGTCAATGTTCTCATTCTTGGTGACGCAGTTCTAAATTGCATGGTAAGTTTTACCTTATTGCTGGTCATGCTGTCGAATAGATCACATACTTGGGATTGAGCTAGTGATTCAATGATTTATTATCTCTTTTTATCAGAGGTTTCCGATGTTCCGAATTGGCTATTTTATCATTTGGACATCAGCATTTGTCATTTGCCAATGGATAATCCATGCCTTTGTTTCCATGAGGTAATTCATATACCTTTATGTTTATGTCTTCAAGAGCTTTCATATGTGTTATTCTTTTAAAGTGCATACTTATTTCGTCTTTTCCTGCAGTTGGCCATACCCATTCATGGACTTGTCACCACCGTATTCCCCTTTATGGTAATTGCTTCCTCCCTGTAGTGTTCTTGGTTTATTTCTGCTTGACGAGAGTTATCGTTAGTTAGTTATGTGGAAGTGCTTGAACTGCCCCTATCCACATATGTCTGAAATTATCCAACTATTGATATTTAGGAGGAAAAAAGCACTTCAGATATTGGAAAACTAGTATACAAGAATTCTAACAGTTCTAGTTGCTCACTCATCTAAAACTCTAGCTTTCCTATATGCGATTATTGATTTGCGTTGGAATGGTTTGTTTTGGAAATGTATGCCTGCATATATGCTTCCTAGAGTCGCATGCATGTCGTATCTTGGTCCTTTTGGCAATGTGCAGTTGAAAGGGTTGAAGAGGGGGGGAGGGAGATTGTTTAGTATATATGTCGAGCTTCAGGGAAGACTAATGATCTAGTTTCTCGCCATTTTTATAGGTATGCGGCAGTAGGCTTGTTGCATGTTCCATGTTATGGCTTCTTTGCGCTGATAGTTAAAATGAAGAACCTATGGCTTTCAAGATCATTTCCGGACTCCTACCAGGGTACGAGATGACCAAGATCAGTATCGGTTCAACCATTCGAGAAATAGGTCACCATACTAGACTAGTGTATTACTTTTGAGTACAGTATAAATTTTCCTCATCAGCCTCTGAGCTGATGAGATGCATAGTCTGGTAGACATAATTTTTTCATCCTGCACAGACCACAGGGCATTGAATCATTCAATTCTTCTCCATGTAAAGCTATTCATATGGAATTAGTATTAATATATCAGCATAGTAAAGTCGGAAAATCGAGTCATAACGTTTCTTTGTTAGATCATTTCGTATTCATTGCCTTTGAAGCACGTAAATCTTCAGAATTGCAGCAGGAGCATCTGTTTTGAGTTACAGACTAGCCCTGAATCCCCTGATGGACATTATATTTCAGGAGACTGCTCTTTGTTTACGCATTTTTAACTCCTTCGTTCAGGCCAATTCAATATCTTAGTTCGTTCGACCTGCATTCATTTGAAGTGACAAATCGAAGAAAAAAAATACGATATTATTATAGTTAATGGAATAAAATTGTGAAAATTTAATTTAATTTAGATTGTTTTGATTAATCAATTTAATTTACTTCCAAAAAAAAATAAAAAATAACAAAATCTAGGTGAGGTGAAGTGAAGTGAAGTCACTCTCTCACGTGTATCGCGAGGGTGTAAAGCAGAACCTTGTGCACCACGAGTGAGACTCCATGCTCTCTGTTCCACATTATAGCATCACAAATTCACAAGCTATTAACAATTTAACATGCCAAGATTGTTCATTTTCAATATAAAATGTATTTCGAGAATTCAAACTATACATGATTTTACAAGCTAAATATGATTTAGAAAAACGAATGGAACACATTTTGGTGTTTGTGATTGAGCAAGATGATTGTACAAAGTGCTCATATAATTATTGTCCGATTTTCGGAGAGAGAGACAATCTGCATAATTCTAGGAAACATATCATGAATTATGAATATACAAAGCCGTTCATGTTATATTTTGAAATCAACTTGTAACATTGTCGTATACTAACTCTGGAAACTCCATACCGACTATTATTCAGTTTTCAATTTCCACATCCTTATTTATTCAAAATTCTCATCTTAATTCTCAACTGCTTCGTACATGAGAATACGACATCTAAATTGAGGAGTAAAACTTTGACTACTAGTTAGTGAATACAAAGAAAAATACTTGATTAAGAGCATCGACTTTCAGTAGAAATAAATTAAATCGTTGAGAAAGTGTTTTCATTTGATGAACACTATATCGCCACAAAAATTTGACATCTGAGCCCTTCATGACGAATATGACCTTGTAATCACGATTTTCATATAACAATGTAAGAAAACAACCAAACTATTTATCATGCATAACAAATTTTGTCGTAGATTTTCCCTTATGTATATCTTATTATTGTCACCAAAAATTACGCTAGCTAATAGCCAAAAAAATCCTCCAACATCACAGTAAAATTGTCAAATTGACATACTCCTACTTCATAATTCAAGCACATATGGCGTATTTCAGACGTAAAATCATAGTTAAAGTTGTTGAACTATCAATTTATCAAACAATTAACAATATTCATTTCCACCAACATCAGCCGTCAAGATTCCCTGATCGACCAAATCTACGGCTGAAATTACTTCCGATCTAATTAAAAATATAAAAACTAAATTTTAGTTAGTTGATGTGATGATGTGTGTGTGTGGTAGGTGGGGCATGTGATCTTGAAACACTCAGATCTTCCCGCTATTTTTAATTTATTTTAGTTTATTTTCTACTAGCAAAAATTCTAGTGAAAAATAATAAAAACTAATTAACGCTTGGTGCCATTGGACCGCATTTGTCTGCTCTGGTTTGATATGAATAAATTTGATTTGATTTGATCTGAACGGAATTAATTGGATGCAATTAGATGAATTAATAACCAAAAATAGACTAGATTTATTAATTATTATTTGGATACTTCTGATTTAATTTGATTTAAATAAATTTGATTTGATTTTAAAACACTATTGAATAAGTGGAATGAAACAACGAAAATTCTATGGTCTCGGAAACCTTTCCCACCCCGAAAAAATAAGTAAATTTTGGGAAACTATAAATAAGCTTCAGCATTACGTTTCTACTCAGATTCACATTTTTCTCTCTCCTCTTGTCTATCTCTCTCGCTCTCTCCAACGGTACGCATGTTCATATCCCTTTTCTTAAATTAATTTAATTTAATTTAGATGGGTTTCTCTTGATCACATTATAATTCAATTTAGATGGTTTTTCTTTTTTGGTGATTATATTGTAATTTACACTGAATTAAGTAGTGGGTAAGTTGTTGTTTTTATATTGATTGATTAAATTTGTTGGGTAATTTTAATTTGGGGGTCAATTTTATAATGCTTGATTTGATATGATGTGGAACAGATCTAGGGTGTTTCTCCATAATTTAATTGTTTGATTGATCTTTATTTTTGTGATTTAGGTGTAGCAAAAACTTCAAAGAGAAGTTAAAAAAAATGGCAAGGAAGAAGATTAGAGAGTATGATTCAAAGAGGTTGTTGAAGGAGCATTACAAGAGGATTTCTGGGTCTGAACTTCCTATTAGATCTGCTCAAGTAACCCTCTAATTTTTCATTGTTTTTTGCATTTTGTATATGATGATTAATTTTGCTGAATATGAACAAATTTTGGACCTTGATGTGTTTAGATTGAGATAGGTTTCGGGCCCGGGTTTTCGAGATCTAGTTAGTGAGTTTGTGATCTGTGGTTGCTGGATATCTAAGTTAGATGTTTGTTGGGTTTACCGACAATGTACCTTAGAACTAAACCTTAACAAATCCCATCATGCCATATACTAAGTTATTCAAAGTTAGGTGAGAGATTCATGCCTGATGAGGAATGTAGATTTTTGATATCGAGCTCGTATACTGAATGAATTTGATGTGGGGATGATCGTATTGATCGTTTTCGTATGGTTTTAGACTTTTAGTACTCCCTCCATTTTATCAGGAAGTTGACATTTGGTTTGTATTTCTCTCACATATGACTTACCAAATCAAATGTTAACATGCTGGAGAATCGGAGGAAGTAGTATGTAGTCGAGGTGTTGATTAAGGTTTATAGAAGACATGATATCCTGAGAAAGAAAGATCCTTTTTCTGCTTCATGTGGACATATACTTCATTTGGGTACAGAAAATGGTGTCTAGTGAATAGATTGTCAGCTGGTTACAGATATTACGCAAGGCATGTTCCCCTACGGAGTCTTGCTGGTAAAGCCTCATTTACATTGCCAAACTCTTACTATTTCGTAGAATGTCTTGTAGCCTTATCCTAGCTACTACAAGAAGGCTGTATCTGTCGGGCAAAAGGGTGACCAGTACGGTTGTAACATACTAATTCCGAAAAGATTTAGAGTAAAGGACTTTCTGATGAGAATAATGATCTTGTCAATTGTAATTCAAAGGCAGAAGATTGCCCCCTGTTAGCACTTTCAAGTTTGTTGATATTAACAAAAGATAAGGATGCTACACTCATTCGTTGTCTGTTTTCATGAGATAATATGTGATTCCTGATTCCAAGTCTTGTTTTCTGGATGCAAAGGTTGCAATTTTCATGTCGGATAAGTAATATGTCTTTTTCTTTTGCTAATTAGATTACGGAGTCAACTGACTTGAATGAGCTCGTTGAGCAACAACCATGGCTCTCATCTGAAAAGTTGGTTGTGAAACCTGACATGTTGTTTGGCAAACGTGGCAAGAGTGGTCTAGTTGCGCTGAATCTGGACTTTGCCCAGGTTGCTACTTTTGTGAAAGAGCGTCTTGGCACAGAAGTAAGATGTATTGCTTTTAAAGAATACTCTTATACACTTTAGACCAGAACATAACTCTAAGGATATATTGTAAGCAGTACTGATTGTTAAATGGTAATTTCTTGTTTTTTTGCAACAGGTAGAGATGGGTGGATGTAAAGGACCTATTACAACTTTCATAGTTGAGCCCTTTATCCCACACAATGAAGAGTTCTACCTAAATATTGTTTCAGAAAGACTGGGGAACAGCATTAGCTTTTCCGAATGTGGTGGAATTGACATTGAAGAGAACTGGGATAAGGTACTCCTCACACTGTGTGTTTTTTGGTCAATTTTGTTTATCCAAGTGCCGAACTGAATACATCAAGGTAGCTTGATGCCTCTCATTGAAGTAGTGACTGACCATATCATTTATTCTCTTCCCAGGTTAAGACAGCTTTCATTCCTACAGGTGTCTCTTTTACCTCGGAGGTTTGCGCTCCTCTGGTCGCCACTTTACCTTTGGAGGTAATACAGCTTCTTGAGTTGTTTCTGGCTAACACAGGCACAAATACTTTGTGTCATATAAAATCCTTGTTTTATTGATGATTGAATGATTGGTTCCCCTTTGATGAACCTACCTATCTAGGCTGTTATGTTCAGATTCGCTTAGACAAAGTCTTAGTATTTTGTAGCATACCACTGACCATTGTTTCCACATCTTAGGTCAAAAGTGTGATTGAGGAGTTCATCAAAGTTATTTTTGCCGTATTTTTAGGTAATCGGATATTCTCTTTTGTTGTAGCTTATATCACTTTAAATTTACAGCTTCGCGTATTGTGCGAGTTCATAGTAACATCTTAAACTCGTATTTGCAGATTTGGACTTCAGCTTCCTAGAAATGAATCCTTTTGCATTAGTCAATGGGAAGCCTTATCCTTTGGACATGAGAGGAGAACTAGATGATACCGCTGCCTTCAAGAACTTCAAAAAGTATCTATCCATGTTTGCCAATTTTGTCAACCTTTTTACCTGCGAGTCCTACTGTTATAGTTTCAATAGCACTGATATGATACAATTCTTGTAGGTGGGGCAGTATCGAGTTCCCATTGCCATTTGGACGAGTGATGAGCCCAACAGAGACCTTTATCCACGGTTTGGATGAGAAGGTATGGAGATATATGCACATCATGTATGCACTTCTTTGGTTAGAATTTTGTTTATAACTTATCATTGTCTTTGGTCAAGAGTCAAGACTTGAATCAAGTAATTATGAAGCTATAAAACCTGTTTTCTCTAAATCCCCTTCCGATACGGAGTATAATCATTGTGTCATACTTTGGGTTACCTGATGTGCAGACCAGTGCATCCTTGAAGTTCACTGTTCTGAACCCAAAGGGTAGGATTTGGACCATGGTAGCTGGAGGGGGAGCAAGTGTCATCTACGCAGATACGGTTTGTTCTACTCATCTACTCATGCAGCCGCTTTTTCCGTTTCATTTACAGATGTTGTTTACCCGACACCTTTTTGTTTATGAACTCAATCATGTGCATGCTTTAGGTTGGGGATCTCGGCTATGCGTCTGAGCTTGGTAACTATGCCGAATATAGCGGTGCACCCAATGAAGAAGAGGTGTTGCAGTATGCACGAGTTGTGATTGATGTAAGCCACTGGTTTTTGTTGGAGTTCTTTCTGTGTGTTTGAAGTTTAAAAGCCTTCAATAAAACTACAAGGGAAAAATATTTTTTCATGCCTGATGAATGTTCATGATATGAGTGTATAACAATCCATGACATGTTAATCTTCTGTGGACGTTATACAGTGTGCAACTGCTAACCCCGATGGACGTACGAGAGCCCTTGTAGTTGGTGGAGGTATTGCTAACTTCACTGATGTTGCTGCTACTTTCAATGGAATTATCAGAGCTCTGAAGGAGAAGGTGCAGTCACTTGCAGCTTTGTTTTAAGTGTTTGCTTTCAGAAGCTCTTTTTCTAAAACATATTATAACTGGACGCGGTTTTTGCTAAAATAGGAAGCCAAGCTTAAAGCCGCAAGGATGCATATTTATGTTAGGAGAGGAGGTCCAAATTACCAGAAGGGTTTAGCTAAAATGCGTTTGCTTGGAGAGGAAATTGGAATTCCAATTGAGGTAAGCATTGTGGTCACAATGGTTCTTTTAGATCTCATTTTTCAGCAGCATTCATCCTTTTTTTTTTTGGTGTGATGTTAAGGGTTTAAGAGTTGCAAACAATCAGCTCGGTTGAAAGATCTTCTATCATTGTTCTTTGGAACTTCAGTTTGTGCATGGGTAGCCAACCACAGCTTGGCGACTTTAACTCCCCCCCCCCCCCTCCCCCTCTCTCAACGGCCCCCTTCTTTTGTGAAAGGGAAGTGTGGATGCCCGTAGCATGTTAAACAGGAAAGTTTATGTGCAGACCGTTAGTAAAGAACTAGATAACCATGAAAAGAACAGGATCGCTTAAACATTGTAGATTACACCATACTTTTACAAAAGTAATTGCCCACTTTGCTCTCTTTGTCTGCAGGTATATGGGCCTGAGGCAACCATGACCGGAATATGCAAACAGGCCATAGAATGTATCAGCGCAGCTGCTTAAACCAGATGACTAAAAGCGTTGCCTCAAGATTTTCTATTTAGTGACGAAGATTGATTGATTTCAGTCCTCAACTTCAACAGATGTACGATTTTTTAGCTTTTTGAAGCATTTGTAGATTTCTCTATCTTTTATCGTTAGAAAGAATCCTGCTGAGAATCCAAACAGATATCTGTTCAGCTCTGATTCTTTCTCGAGATGCAGTTTGAAGAGCCTCATTGGTAGTTATAAGCTCATAATACTTGTTGTAACTTGTAATAGATATACAAAACCTTGGGAAATTTCGTGTTGAATACTTGGACAGATTATGTGCTGCAGGAGGTGCTTTCTGCTCTGAAAATACCTATCTATTTGTACCAACTTTCCCACTTACGTCAACAATGTTGTAGGAGGTGCAAGAAGTCTGTTTTGAAGCGATGATTTGAGTTGTTTTTCCTCTTTCGAAAATCTGTTTCCCTTGCTGCTCTTAACATACAGATAATCATGAACAAGGGTCGAAACTTGACATCTGCTGTTATCGAGCTAGTGTTCAGGTGAATGTCAGTTGTCGATTGGGACCAATACCTACATCGTAACCCCTGCCCCTGGGCATGGGCTTCCTCGAGAATGTGATGCGACCAATCTTGACATCATAACCCCTCCCCCACCACCCCGGGGCAAGCGTTCCCGTGAACGTGATGGTTCATTACCTCCTAAGGTTCGGTCTTACATGTTGGGAGTCTTGGTCCGAGTCCTCTTCCATAGCCCTATGGTTAGTTAAGATAGTGGGTCCATTTTGCAACATACCGGCCTACTTCCCAACGGTACACCAATTTAGATATCGGATTCTTGATTACAGTGGGTCAACATTGTGTGTTGGATAAGTCCGATCGAACATGTGATTGTAATGGACTAACTGTAAAGGAATTACAGGTCAAGATTGGGACTTTAGGAGTATGACCTGATCAATAATGAGACATATTGCACGTAGAAATTAGGTTATATTTTCTCCATTCTTTTCATTTATTAATATTTGTTTTGAAGACGTAACAATAACATTAACGAAATGAATGAGCTGCATTATTTAAGAAGAGGGTTGGGAAACTTCTAGATGACATGTTCACCTTGCCTAACTCGGCGTTCTAAATGTTAATTTGGGCATAAGAGAAGTTTGCACGCCATAATTGACATCCGTACGTAATTTACTCATACAAGTTTTTTTCTTGACAAAATCAACCTTGAAAAATTCCAAAGTATTACTATGGGTGACTCAGTCAACTCAAAAAATCTTGTAGCATTGCATGATTTCTGCATCAACTTGGAAGTTGGAAGTTGAAGCACAGCTCATAGATTCTTTATTTTTTTGTTTGAACTACTACAACAGTAGTGATCTAAACAAAATGTAACATCTTATCTTAGCGAGAGAAGAAAAAATAATTATAAGTAACATCAGATTTGATCGTATTTTTTATTCACACAAAACGTCAAAAGTTCAAAATGCGGAAATGAGTAGTGGTTTTGAAAAAACGCAGGTTCCAAGTAATTTGGTAATCAACTATTCTTGCGTAAAACAATGGTTGAATGAGTTGGTGATAGTCTGATAGATGATAGCGAGTTGGAAGAATCATCCAAATTCAAAGTCCTAACCAAGAAGGGGGTCCCTTACACGTTGATCAACTTGCCAATATATATCACAAATTTGGGATAAGATTGGCCGATCAATATGATTTGGCATCTAAAATATCATTGGTCGCAACTTTCGACCACTAAAATTTTTTATATATAGTCACGTACAACTTTTGTGAGTGACCATCATTTGCATGAGCTCATTCATATTCGAGTATCACATTGTAACAAAGCTTGTGCTACAAAACAAAGCTTGGAGAAATGGAGGTCCATGAAGAAGGGTGTCCAATCCATGGTGACCTCTTGGAGGTTGTCTTCTCTAGTGTGCCTCTAGTCGATCTAGCGAGTGCGTGTCGTGTTTCCAGATCATGGAATTATGCGGTTTCTTCGTCTGTTTCGCACTTGAACAAGTTGAAACCGTGGATTATAATCCATGCTCAGAGTACAAGTTCATTAGCCAAAAAAACTACCCATGCTTACGATCCACGAACCAACACGTGGATCGAGATTACCCGATCATTAGAGCCTAGTGAAGAGATTTCAACCCTTCGCTCCTCGTGCTCTTCACGCCTCGTTTATGACCTCTCTAAAAATAATCTAGCCTTCTCCTTGGACCCACTACACCAATCCTGGCATCACATTCCGCCACCAAAGGTTTGGAGGGTGGACCCCATTGTCGCCATCGTAGGGCGCCATGTCATTGTTGCTGGTGGGGCCTCTTACTTTGAGGACGACCCCTTATCGGTCGAAATGTATGACATGGGAGCATCTCATTGGTCCACGTGTCAACCCATCCCGGATATTCTCAAGGAATCGACGGCCTCCACGTGGCTTTCCGTCGCATCCAATCAAAAAAATCTCTACGTGACCCAAAAAGCATCCGGCATCACTTACTCGTTCAGCCCAAACACCAAAACATGGTCCGGACCCTATGATCTACGTCCGGATCCACGTGTCTTCTTCTCAGCCATCGGTTTTTGCGGCGAGGATCTAATCCTCGCCGGATTAATTGGGCACACGGAGAACGTAAAATCACTAAAATTATGGAAAATTAAGCCTGAACTAGTGGAATTTAATGAAATTGCAGAGATCCCTTCTGAATTACTAGATGAATTAAAAGGGGAAAATGGAATTTTATCCTCAATTTCATTATTAACAACTAATGAATTTGTTTACATATACAAAAGTTCAGATCCAGCAGTGATCATATTCAGCGAATATGTTGAAGGGCAATGGAAATGGGGAAGCGTGAAGAACAAGATTTACAATGAGACCAGAATTAATCATAGATTGGTCATGAGCTGCACAAATGTTGGCATTTCTGATTTGCAAATGGCGGTGAACTCTAAGAATTGCAAATTTCTGATCCAGAGTTCAAACTAGGAACCGTCGCTATCCCCAATTTCGGACGCATTTCTCTCTTACGAAAATGGAATTAAGTACAATACGAGTATTCATTTATTTTTATTTCATGAAATTCTTTTTTATTATCGATTACCTAGCTTGTCTATGGCGAAATGCATCGATATAGGTACTAGAAAACTCACATTGTACTTGATTTGTAACTTTGTTCGGTACACAAGTACTAAGTAGCTTTTATTAATCTATGAGAGTACTTCGTAATAATATACTCCCTCCGTTCGGCTTTAAACTTCGTAGGGCCAACGGACGCGCTTCTTAAGGTGGGTGTACACGTTAATCGGCTAATCGAAGTTCTAAAAAAATTGCATGACGAGTTAGATAAAATATTGATCTAACCCGCTATGCAATTTTTTTGGAACTTAGATTAGCCAAAAAGCGTGTACACCCACCTTAAAATGCGTGTCCATTTGCCCTATGAAGTTTAAAGCCGAACGGAGGGAATAGTGTTTAAGGAGTATACAAAGTATATAACAATCTTGCGGTTGTATAGTGTAATAGGTATTTTACCTATACACTTGTTTATTGACAACCCTAACTAAAAAGGACTTGCGCTATGCTATGAAGTCAAGTATGACGTTCTCATTTCGTTCTTTCCATTTCTATTTTTTGGGTCAAATTCATTGGTGGTGGTTGTTGTTGTGGTGGTGGTGGTTGTTGTTTATGGTGCTTGTAGGATGAATGCACAATCGAAATTCAACGCATTTGCAATCTTGATGGAGACGCATGTCAACAAATGGCTACTGACTAGGTATGGGAAGGAAGGGGGAGAGAATCTGGTGCGTAACAGAGGCAGGGGAAACACTCAATCGATGGGAGGAACTCTGGTGCGTAAGAGAAACGGGAGGAAGAGTAGGACCATGTTCTTGTTGAGGAATGCCTTCAAAGAAACGTGTTTGGGATTGATGCTGTGCTGCTTAATTGTTACTCCATTGGCCATATATCTGAAGAGAAAGAAAGATACTCCAAGAATTTCATCTCACCTTCCGAAGAATAGACCTTGGTACGACACCCATCTGCTGGTAAAGAATTTAGCACCCACAATTTATTTCGACAAATCATTCGGGTCTACAAAAACACATTGATAAGGTCAGACACACTAAATCATTGACAGTTTATTTCTAAAGTTTTGAACTTTATTGACAGTGGCAGCTAAAACTGCTAAGCAGAGACAGAAAGAAGATTCCGGCACCAAGTTTCAAACTTTATTGGTCCCTCGAGGGTAAGGAGAATCCGAATCAGACTATAACAAACACAACTTATGGAAAGCTTACACAAACAATTGTTACACTAGTGCTTCATACCAAAATCATCAAAGCAGCATCAATGCAACTATGAGAAAGAAAAAAGCAGGTATGTATAGCCTATAAGCCTCTAACCATTCATCTCCAATTCACAATTTAACAGCAAAACTTCAGATTTACTCAATAAAACATAACCAAACAAGAACAACAACATTACCCCAATGCCTCAAAGGTTCCCACCTATGGCGAGGTGGGGGTCTGATGTACGCAAAGCCTTACCCCTACGTTGAAAACATAATTAAAGCGGTTTCAAAAGCATCAATGCGACAATTGTGAAAGAAGAGCAACAAGAAGAATTCAGCTCCAAGTTACAATTTTTTTTAAGTTAAAAATAGTAATCACAACATAAATTTGTCTCAACACACAAAAAAACAGGCACCTGAGCTCCAAAATCAATCAGAAACCCAAATATTGAGAAACAAAAGTAGCAATTAACATCCGTCCCCAATTTTATAATCTAACAGTAGAACTCAAAATATCAATATACAAATGAGAAGAACAAAAAGCAGCAACCCAATTTTAACACAAATTTTGGGATGATTTATGCTAATTTCATTGCGTAAGGTACAAGCTTTTGATCAGTAAAAGTTCCCAATCAAGTTCATGACAAAAAAAATCCAAACTATATGAGGATTTTAAGCAATCACTAGTAAGAAATTGGTAAATTGACAAGAAAATTAAAAACACAAAATAATGGTCTATGAACATAAAGTGAAATCTCAAACATATACGGAGTATTGCATGGAAAAGTAGAAGCTTTACATTGAAGATTTCATGGACGCTGAAGCTTCAGATCTCAGAACTTGCCACGCTTTCACTAATTCGTATTTTCAAATCAGGGGTTTGGGGGCGCACATCCCATTGTCTAGACGCCAAGCGCAAATTATACCATGCTCCCGGGAGCATAAAGAACATGGTGGTTCTTTACCTTATCGCAATTGAAGAGTAGGGACCACACTTAAATAGATTTTATATTATTTAAGATGTGGTCCCTACTTCTCAATTGTGAGAAAGATCACCATGGTCCTTGTGCTCCCGACAGCATGATATAAACATTGGACACCAAGTATTCCAAATTCGAGTCGGATAAGCCCACATACACGATTATTTCCTTTCCTTAATTTACGAAAGGCGTAAGAAGTAGTTGGGCTTTAGGTCACAACTTCACGCGATTGCCCACAAGTCTATACACAGATAAATGAAGCCCATGGGCCATCCACCAAGAATAGTGGGCTTGTTGTCTTCCATCATAGGGCTATCTGGACATATAAATATTAACTGCAGCCCATAGGACATCAAGGTTTGTGGGATACTCATCAAGCGATACTCGGGTCTCTATTTGTCGTGCCGTCTACTTTTAAGTTATGAGATGAACTTATCAATCGATCCTCAATTGGATTACACATATTTACAAGATCAGTTATATTCCAATAACTAAAAGCCGTATTTTCGAGATGAATCTATCCATTTACAAATGCGACCAACATGACATAAACAAAGCCAAATTTTAGGTTTAAAAGTTTATAGTAGTGACTTAGTGAGAATTTTCTTTTTTTAGTTGTTTGGTGAAATTCCCACTGTAAAAATTAGTACACCAGGTAAATAATTAATTAGTGGTGTAGGGAAGGCATGGCGCACATAGCAGCTGGGCACAGGGAATAATCAGCTTTCCCAACGCGACAAATATACCCTTATTGGGGTTTGGAGTTCCACATTCTCAGCACTTTTAGGTCGCTTTATTTTTTTACCTTTTAATCTTTACCACTTTCTCTCTATTAGTATAACTCACTATTTCATTGTATTGATTCCAAAAAAATAAGAAAAATCCCAATTGCTTAGTTCTTGATGTGGTATTGGTTTAGCTAAATTGAATATCGATCTTTGACAGGCTGGTATTTTGACCTAATAATCGGCTAATTGTTAGTATAGTACTTAGTTTATCAAAATTCAGGTGATTTTTTAATAAGTTTGAAAAAAATACACGAATTAATTTCAGTGGTCACCGAAAAGAGATGCCCACTTAAAACTCAAAAGCGGAATATGATCATAGGGGGACTAGGGGCGTATAATTCTAGGTTGGTTATGCAATGACAATTTGCCAAGGTTCTTGTGAAAGACTGAAAGGAGTGTTTTCATTTAAAATTTTAAATACCTATAATGGTTCATTCTTTAAGTAAAGATATGAGTTAAAGCTAAACCTATGGCTCATAATCACGATTAAATGTCAACGTTCATGCGGCTAATTGTGAGTCCTCGACTTTTTTTGCCATAGTATGATGGATCTTTGTAAAAAAAAGATATGAAACTTGATACTTGATCTTGATAATATATTGTGAACAAAAATAAAATAAATCAACTAGTCAAGGCCAAAGCCCTAGTATATTGTGTATATGGGAAGAAGATTTATAACATTTTAGTCCGACTTTACAAATTAACGTATTTTCTCTTATTTCACCGATACTATAATATTGTAACACTATATACCATACTTCAGCTGACTCGTGGCATGGCTTGATTCGAGACCAACTCCTTTCTTATAATATCATCCAAACTGTTGAATCAAACCTGAGATAATTAATTTAAGTGTGGTCATTTTACGTTATATATACTGTACATAATATCAAATATCATTATTACTATGGAGTAGATAGTTTTCTTAAATATTTCTTTGTTATAATTATTTTTCTCAGTATATACTAGTATAATCTAATCTTCATGGAATGATAGGGGCCCGGAAAGCTGCAAAAATCTTTTTGGCAAGAAATTGTGGCAAAGATTTTCGAACAAATGATTTTGGGCAACAAAAGCCAACAAATGCGATAGACAACTCAAGCACGTGACCTGCAGAATTTTACATTTTCCCCCCTAAATTAACTTTTTTCTTTATTTGAAATGTTGTACTATACTCCCTCTTACCCACTATGATTTTCCCTTTTCGAAAACTGTTTTTGAGTAGCCATCTTTAGAGCTACTTCTACAGCAAATAAAATACTCGTTTACCTTAAACTCAAATAGGTTTGGTAGAATGCACTGCAGAATAAAATATGTACTAATTTTTTCAACAAGTGAACGATTCATTTAGTTTAAAAGTAGCTCCGAACATGACTACTCAAAAATAGTTTTTGAAAGAGGAAAATCATTTTGGATAGGAGGGAGTATATTATTAAAATCCATTTATTTATTTGCCCAACATTCATTTGTTCTCTCTGAATTTTTCTGATTAATTGGCCCATACATCTCTTCAATCTAATCACCCCTTTTGCTCCTTTATTTTCTTTTTTTACCTTTGAAATGTTTGTTGTTAATTCTCTTCATTCATAACTCCGTATATTAGTTGTTTACGCAAACGTTTTATTGATCATCTTTTCGGAATACGACGATATCGAATAGTAACATGAATTAAGACACAAGACTTTAGTTGTTACCTAATTCCACTAAACCTAACACTTTTCAAAGCGACGGATGGCGACGCCTGTAGAGTAATATATACTCCTTAAGTCCTGATAGCAAGATGCAGACGAGCGATACTTATAATCCGAGTTTGAAACTAGCTCATGACACATAATTAATGAAGTAAAAGTTAAAAGACAATGCATAGAAAATTAATTAATTAATGATTAGCAAAAACCCCACAAGAAAAGCTTTATATAAGTATATGTCCCCCTCATTTTGGCAGTATGTTTTGGGACTCTGTTGTGTTTGGTTGTTTCTGTGAAATCAGTGGAAGGCCACCATCACACCAAACCCACATCAAATTCATTGATTTTGATCCTTTTTTTTTTTTTTTTTTTTGTTTTGCTACTTCTTTAGAGTAAATCTTCTTCATTACTCCACTTCTCTTCCATTTTGGTCTCATAATTAAACACAGTAATAAAAAGGGGTTAATAAAATAATGAGAGTGGTAAGAAATGGAATCATAAGGAATTGAAAGAAGGCAGAGAGCAAAACCCCAAAACAACAAATATCCCCCACATGGAATTTGTGTGGGGATCAGTTGGTACTAAAATGTTTTTGGATAGCAAAACACTCAAACAACAAAAATTCTTACCTCTTTATTAGCATTTTTAATATTTTTATTAATTTTTGTTATTAGTGTGTTTTTTTTAATTAAAAATTTGAGGTGTGCCCAGATCTCTAGGATCTCAGAAATTCAGAGTTTTTTTTTTTATTATTATTATTTTTTTTTTTTCTAGTTATAACACAAAGAAAATTATATGCCCATCCTGTTTGTTGTGTTTTGTTTCATCATTTCTGAAATGGGGTTTTGATTTGAACAACTTTTGACTCAGAAAGGTAGCTTCTTTTACAAGAATTTTGCTTCAAATAGTGAGTTTTATGTACACTGAAGAGTAAAAATCCTGTCTTTTTTTTTTTTACTTTACCTCAAAAGGGTGTGGAATATTTACTGAGATAGTGAAGCACTCAAGCAGAAAAAGAGTTGTAATTTCTTCTTCAGGAGAAAAGTGGGTTTTGGATAAGGCAATATATTGTGAATTGTGATGAAATATTGAAATGTCTGAAAATTGGGGGTTTCTTGTATATTTTGAGTGAGTTTTTCTAAGTGGGTCTGAAATCTTTTGGTCAAAAATTGACTGAAAAAAGAAGGATTGAAAAGTTGTGGGGAAAATGGGTTTCTTGCAATTCACCATTGGATTGGGTTTGCTGATATTGGTGGTGGTGGTGGTGGGGACTGCTTCTGCTACACTCTCACCAACAGGGGTAAATTATGAAGGTAAATTTTTCTTCAAACTGCTGTAATTTTTTTTTCATGTATGTACCAATTTTTTGTGCCAATTTGTTCAGAAAACAGTTAGAATTTGCAGGAAATGTGGAGTTGCATATACTATATAGTTTTAATTTGACAGTGTAGATGTTGCAAAAACCAACCAAACATTTCCATTTGGGATGGAGAAATAAATTCTGTTTAGATTGTTGGCCACCTAATTTAATTTATGGGCCACAATAAGATTAAATGCTGATTTGCTACTTGATGTTGTTTATTTATTAATGTGAATGTTTTTTGTACCAATTGATTGGAGAATTTAGATTTTGGAGCATTTATTTATGTACAAACTTGGTTTTTTTTTTTTTTTTTTTTTTTTTTTTTTTTTTTTTGCAGTTGTTGCTTTAATGGCTATAAAAAATGAACTGAAGGATCCTTATAATGTGCTTGAGAATTGGGATATCAACTCTGTAGATCCTTGTAGCTGGAGAATGATTACTTGCTCTCAAGATGGCTATGTTTCTGCTCTGTGAGTACTCTCAAAGTTGTCAACTTTTTTCATTTCAAATTGTAGCTTCTCAACGACGGTTTCAATTCGTTCTTGCTAGGTCGTCTTTATTTTCACTGTTTTCAGCTTCTCGTCCGAATTGATATGTTCTGAATGTGGCTTTATACCTTGTTGGTTAGGGGGCTGCCAAGTCAAAGTGTGTCTGGGATGTTATCTCCTGCTATTCAGAACCTTTCTAAGTTGGAGTCAGTGTAAGTGTTTTTGCTGAGTGTTTCTTACTGGTTGTTGGAATTGAACCTGGTTATGTATCATTTGGCATTGTCATTTGTCAGTTTGAAGGTTTTAGCTTGATTATAGGGTGTGGCAATTGTTTCACATGATTATAGGTTATTGCAAAACAACGCGATATCTGGTGCAATTCCTGCTGAGATTGGGAAGTTAGAAATGCTTCAGACACTCGATCTTTCAAATAATAAGTTCACTGGAGCAATACCAAGTTCACTGGGTGATTTGAAGAATCTAAATTACCTGTAAGTTCCATTTTGTTCAGTGACTGCCTGTTAGTAGGCTTCTGATTTGGACGTGGTACCGACTACTGAGTTTGTATTGCCTGAGTTGTATGATCTATTAGTGCCAATGTTAATCCCTATTTCGTTAGAATTTGTTAGTCTAGATTCCCTTTCGTGTTTCAGGTTTTTATGGTATTTGATTATGTTATTTTGCGTTTTCTGAATAAGTCAGGCGACTGAACAACAATAGCCTTACCGGACCTTGCCCTGAATCTCTATCTGGACTGGAAGGTTTAACTTTGGTGTAAGTTTACGACCTGTTACATGATTCATTTCTGTTAGCAAACCAACTGATACTCCAGCTTGAATCCTCTAGTCTGGGAACTCACAATATTGTGTATTCGTTGTATGCATTGGATTTCTTATAGGGACCTCTCGTTCAACAACTTAAGTGGTTCTGTGCCCAAGATTTCTGCGAGAACCTTCAAGTAAGGGTTCTCTTTATTTAGCTGTAGGACATTATGACCTTTTACGTTGTGCGATTAGGTGACTAAAATATTCACTTGGTTTATCAAATCTTTCAGGATAATTGGCAACTCCTTAATCTGTGGAACTACTTCTGTTGCCAACTGCTCTGTGGTATCTCCTGAACCACTTTCCTTTCCTCCAGATGCTCTTAAAGGTACCTGAGATAAGAAATTTAGGTCTGTTACTTACTAGAAAGTGCTATAGTGATAATGGCTATTGTTTCCCTCGACTTCTGAAGGATTTGTGTATATTTTGACCTTTGGGGTTCTGTTGGGGTTTACATGATTGTGTTTATTCACATTATGATTGTTTCATCACTCAGGTGAATCGAGTTCTGGAGGAAAACGTCACCACTTTGCTGTAGTATTTGGTGCAAGTTTTGGTGCTGTTATTTTGGCTATTAGTATTATCGGATTGGGAATCTGGTGGTGTTATGGACGGAAGCGACAGATATTTTTTGATGTCAATGGTCAGTTACTCATCACCTCCTCTTTAAGTACTCTACCACTGTTCTTGGATTATACAAAATGAACTCTGTGTTTTGTGGTCGAATGAGATGCTTATCTATATTCTGAAGCTTTATTTTATACTTACCACTAAACACAGGTTAAAGTAGGGTGAGAAACTTTCTATAAGCTGGTTTCTTTTAGTTACTTCATTTTCGAGTTTAATGTGAAACTTACAGTGTCCCTTATTGTCTTGGCTGCCAGAACCGTATGACCCCGAAATTTGCCTTGGTCATTTGAAGAGGTACAGCTTCAAAGAGCTACGATCTGCAACCAACCATTTCAACACAAAGAATATTCTTGGAAGAGGTGGTTTTGGTATAGTTTTCAAGGGCAGCCTAAGTGACGGGACACTGGTTGCAGTTAAAAGGCTGAAGGACTATAACATCACTGCAGGGGAAATTCAATTTCAGACAGAAGTTGAAACTATCAGTTTAGCTGTCCATCGGAATCTTCTCCGGCTATGCGGTTTCTGTTCAACCGAGAATGAGAGGCTTCTTGTCTATCCTTATATGGCTAATGGCAGTGTGGCATCTCGCCTCAAAGGTCAGCACCTTTCTAGGCTTTGGTTCTTAACGCTTTCTGTTATCGCCTTTTAAACATACTAGTATCAATTGACCTAAGACCATCCTGTGTATTGAGTTTTCATTTGCACCAGTGTGTTTTGATATTCGGTAACAGACTAAGACCGATAGTTCTGTCTTGAAAATGATCATATGTGCATTGTAGCAGATCACATTCAAGGGAGACCTGTGTTGGACTGGTCAAGGCGTAGGAATATAGCATTAGGCACCGCGAGGGGTTTGTTGTATTTGCACGAGCAATGTGACCCTAAAATTATTCACCGAGATGTCAAGGCAGCTAATATTCTACTGGATGAAGATTTTGAGGCAGTAGTTGGTGACTTTGGACTGGCGAAGCTGTTGGATCATCGGGATTCCCATGTAACCACAGCAGTTCGTGGCACTGTTGGACACATCGCTCCTGAGTATCTATCAACGGGTCAGTCATCAGAGAAAACTGATGTCTTTGGGTATGGAATACTGCTCCTTGAACTCATCACCGGGCAAAAAGCAATAGATTTCGGGCGAGGTTCTAACCAGAAAGGTGTCATGCTTGATTGGGTATGCTCTATCTCAATCCCTCAGCCTTAAGCTGCTATTAACATGCACCATTACAACATTTACTAGAAGTGGTCTTTCTGTGGTTTTCTTGACGGCTAACGAGAAACAATTGCTTGAATTTACTTGGTTTGGTCGATTTGTTTTACTGGCGTTCTATCATGCTTATATACTGCGGATCTTTTCAGGTAAAAAAGTTGCACAGCGAAGGAAAGCTTAATCAATTGGTAGATAAAGACTTGAAGAACAACTATGACAGGGTGGAATTGAGTGATATAGCACAGGTAGCTCTTTTATGTACACAATTCAATCCCTCTCATCGTCCGAAAATGTCTGAAGTTCTAAGGATGTTAGAAGGTGATGGGTTAGTCGATAAATGGGAAGACCCACAGAGAATCGAGACACCAAGGTCACGCTCTGGTGAACCACAACGATATTCCGATTACATAGAAGAATCTTCTCTGGTGGTTGAAGCAATGGAGCTTTCCGGCCCAAGATGACCACGCCCGTGTCTCACTAAGTAGGTAGATCTTACTCCCTCTCCCCGCTTTCGCTTGTAATCTTCTTCAACTCAATGTTGAAAGCTTACAAACGAAAGCCAGATAAAAAAAAAAAAA
Source organism: Spergularia marina (assembly GCA_963680865.1). Taxonomy (NCBI): domain Eukaryota; kingdom Viridiplantae; phylum Streptophyta; class Magnoliopsida; order Caryophyllales; family Caryophyllaceae; genus Spergularia; species Spergularia marina. The sequence goes on along the minus strand of OY804545.1, from coordinate 2,359,961 downwards.
AAAAAAATGGTGTCAATATAATGTACTCAAATCTGTAAAAAGTAATATATGAAGGGAATGTGTAACCTTTAGATATTAGGTTCTTTGAGCAAAAATCTGTCCAAATTGAAATGAAATTTTGGCGCTACATGATTACTCATTACTCATTAGTCATTAGTAAGCATTTGGAAAATGTGATTTTCATCTACAGGTGCTCTTTTTTCTTGTTACACCGTCCGGTTTATTCCCGTGTTAATTCAATCAAGTGCTTATCTAGTCATCGGTTTCATCTAGAGATTGCCTACATCTAATATCAGTTGAGAATGGATGACCAGGGAAACTGGCAATGGGCCTAGTGTATAAGTATAGGTCTGAAGGCCCATGTCTCATGCTGGACCCAACCTAAGTCCAAAATCCATGAGCTCGTGTCATATGTTGGACCCAACCCAAGTCTTACTAATAGTGTAATATATACTCCGTAGTAAACACACATAACATAGCCACATGAGCCTCTCTGATGCTGGGCCTTAGCATAGTGCCGGGGTTAGCATAACTCGAGTGAACCCGCGATACGATATACGACGGCAAGATAGCCACTTAGCTGAAAGTTTGAAACAAGACTGAATTGTACAATGTCTTAAGCATGGCAACTCCGGAGTAATAAGGTAACTTTGAGCAGGAGCATGAAAAATGAGTTAGTATAGGAAAAGGTCACGTGAGGGTGTTTGAAAAAGTTGAGGTCATCTTGATGACATGGGAAGACCCTAGTCGTCCTGATGAATCGTAATCTTCACGCCCACCCGGACGCATGCACTGTGGAGTCCAGGACTGCACCACTCCGAAGCTCTCTCCTTTCTCTTTCATACATTTGCTCAACTGGTTTTGACACGTACGCTCCCTCTGCATGTCTGCATCTTTCCTAGTACGGAGTACTATGTTACAAACTTACAATTGTACATTTTTTCTTTTCTTTAGGGAGTTGCTTGAGTTGTACCATTGTGTACGTTCGACTGTTTGAGTGACAAATTAAGGGTAATGTTATTTCCACGCATAAATTCGACAGAACTTTACAATTATGGAATATACAGGTTTAGAATTTGGCATGGAACAGTCGAAAATGCCTCTATTTTCAAAATCAAACTGAAAACGATGAGGAAGATTGACATAATAGTCGGGAGATCAATTTGTTTAAGCGAGTAACCTCTGAAATACTGCGTAACTGCTCGTTTATATACGTACAAATAGACAAAAGTTTGATAAAAGACTAGATATTAAATTATTGATTAAAGTAAACGCAAGACGATCAAATATTCTTTGACATTGTAAAACACAAACCTACCTCAAACAACCCTATACTTAGTACAAGTCATAAATCAAAACCCTAAAAATAGCCAAAGCACAATTAAATAACCATCACTTCAATTCTCCCAAAATGCCATGAATTTTAATTGCACACTCAAGTCTCAACAACATTTTCTCAGACTACTACTACTAGCACTTTAAAAGAGTTCAGATTCTCCATAACTGCCAATTTTAGAACCCCGTGAATGTACAAAATTACCCCTTCCCATACTGAACAACATCATCTTTATAACAAGGGCATTTTAGTCAAATCCAACTGAACTCCATGCTTTCACAGTTTTCCCTCCTCTGAATATGCAACTTTGAAGTGTGAAACTTCAGAACTTCAACAAACTCTCCCTTTTTTTTTTTTTTTACATTTTTAATTACCCTAATTTCCGCAACAAAAAAAAACAAAAAAAAAAAAGATTTTGAAAAAAATCAGATTGAAAAAAACCCACCAAAATATTTTAGCCCATTTAATTTAGAGGGGGGGGGGGATTCAGGAAATCTGTGGAATTTGTGAAAGTTGTGCATGCAATGAGATGAGCAGTTAAAAAAATTGATGGGGTCAGTAAAAGTTGGGTTACTAGATAATTTACAGCAAAAAATTTACCCAACAACTAGAAATTTCATGCTTTCTAGGTTTGGATTAGGAGTTGGAGCAGCATCATTCATCCTTGTTACTGTGATAATTTTGTTTACAAACAAAACTAGTACATATTTAGCAACACCCTCATTTTTTTACCCTTCTTCCACAGTAAATTCTTGGTCTTTTTCACTCCCAAACACTTCTTCAGCTTCTTCTTCAAGTCCTCCTAGTGTCATAAATAAGACAGCAACCCATTTGACCAATTTTACTATTGGTGCACAAAGTTATGGGATTGGTAATTTTACAAGGGAGGGTAAAAATACCCTTATGGTAAATGTTGAGATAGGGGTGAAAAATGTGAGCTTTTATGGTCAAGAATCAAGAAATAATAATGTTAGTGTGAATTTTGATTTGAATAAGAAGAATGTTAGTAATGTGTGTGAATGTGATATATTTGATGGGAAGTGGGTAAAAGATTATAGTTTGCCACATTATCCACCTGGTTCTTGCACTTTGATTGATCCTGATTTTAATTGTCATCTTAATGGAAGACCTGATCAAGGGTTTTATAGATGGAGATGGCAGCCACAAATGTGCAACATTCCTAGGTAACTTATATATAAAGTTACAATTTTTATGGTATTTTACTGTCAATTTGTCATTTTCAATTATATGTACTAGTATATGTTCATGTCTTGTGGTATTTTTTTTTATCTTTTCATGTTCTTACTAAATTATTATGGAGTGGTGAAATTAGAAGTAATTCTTAATTGCAAGTTGTATTATTTTGAACATAGGGGTAATATAGGGGTAAGGCTTGAGTACATCCGACCCCCCTACCTTGTTATGGTCGGGAATTTTCGCTCCTGATTGTAGTTGATGTTATACTGGATGCTAGTACTAAGTATTAGATTAGTTAGTTTACTGGAGAAGTAAATGCGGACATTTGGTTGGTGTTTAAGCTTTGTTGATCTTGTGAAAGTTGTTGGCTTGTTGCTGGTGGAGGATTTTTGATCATGGCCTTGTTTAGAAAGTTTCATGTAGTGCCTTTTAAAAGATACTACATTGAGTAGAGACGGTTACAGTTGACAATTCATGTTAGCAGACCCCAAATCTTTTAAAAAAAAGGCTTAGTTGTAGCTGTTGTACATTGAGTAGAAACCAGGGAGTGACTTATCTGGAAATTTAACATTATGTGGGAAGTGGGTGGTGGACTGGTGGTGCGGAGATAAAAAGATACGAAATGAAAAATATGTTGTGATTCGTCAATTTCATGAATAACATATACAGTATGTTCTCGCAAATGTAGTGTTTTGGCTGAGTTTTGATTTAGCCTATCGATTTGGTAGGCTGCTGGTTTCTGCATTCACAGTCATCTAGAGCAATTTGCTAACTTTGTACAGTCGGATGTGTACTCAGACTCAATGCCACTGACTTCCTGGAAAGAATGAGAGGACGGAAGCTAGTTTTTGTGGGTGATTCACTAAACAGGAACATGTGGGAGTCTCTTGTTTGCGTTCTAAGGCATAGTGTTAAAGACAAGATGAGAGTGCATGAGGTTTCCGGGAAGAGGGAGTTCAAGAAGGAAGGCTTCTATGCCTTCAGGTTTGAGGCAAGTTTTATTGCCCTAGTCCGTAAATGAACAACCTACTGCTTTGTCCTCCTGTACTTATTCTTTGCTATGGCTTCTGTCTTCCAGGACTATAACTGTACAATAGACTATGTCAGGGCTCCTTTCTTGGTCAGGGAATCAACATTTCAGGGGCAGAACGGATCATTTCCAACACTGAGACTCGATCTGATGGACGAAACCACTAAAATGTATCATGATGCTGATATACTGATCTTTAACACAGGGCACTGGTGGACTCATGAGAAAACTTCCAGAGGGTGAGTGTGTTTCAACTTTCAATGTAGTTTGATCATGGACAGTGCAACTCCGTAGATTGTTTGAAGTTGCCATATATATGTCTTTCGACGAGAATATGATTGAAATCAGGTGTGTTTATCTATATACAGGGAGGATTATTATCAAGAAGGAAATCATGTGCATCCTCAGCTGAAAGCTCTTCGAGCTTATGGGAAGGCTCTTAGAACTTGGGGCAGATGGGTTGATAGGCATGTTAACCCCAACAAAACTCTTGTTTTCTTTCGAGGATATTCTGGTACCCATTTTAGGTATATTTTGATTCCCTTAATCTTTCATTCTACCACCCACTAAGGAACAATGTGAAATGAACTAATGAATTTTGATGTTTAGATCCTTATAGCTGACTGAACTCGAGAATTTTCACTCGCAGTAAATCGTTTTAATTTAAGTCCTTCTCTGATTATATGTGTTGTGTGATTGTTGATGAGCTTCCGTGTTCTAACCTAATAGATTTTGGTGCTGGAGTTGTTACTAAAGGCTAATAGAAAGCCTGGTGTATTTCTCGGGTACTGCTAAAAACATAGAAAGCCTCGAGTATTTCTTAAGTATGATTTTTCGTTTGTTCTATGGGTGAACATGTTCAGTATCAATAAACAGCTATGAAGTTTAAACTAATTTTGCTGTTGAATGACTTAGGGGAGGCCAGTGGAACTCTGGAGGACAATGCCATAAAGAAACAGAACCTATCTTCAACGAGACGTACTTAGGGAGATACCCGTCAAAGATGAGAGCTCTCGAGCAAACTCTGCGGAAAATGAAGACCCCTGTGATGTACCTAAACATAAGCAGGCTCACAGATTACAGAAAAGATGCTCACCCCTCAATATACAGAAAATCATACACGACTGTGAAGGAAGTAATCGAGGCGGAGCACTCTCAAGACTGCAGTCACTGGTGCTTACCTGGTGTCCCAGACATTTGGAATGAATTACTCTATGCCAGTCTTCTGAAAACTGGATGGTAAGTTCCAATTCCAGGGATGTTATCAGTCAGTTTTATAACGGTTTCGAGTTTAAGCCTTTGCACAAAAATTGGTTAGTACTGTAGGACTGATGAAGAAATATGCTTGTAAAGTTGTAAAATCAGTACGTTGTACTGTTGTAGTTGAATTTGTACCAAAATGCAGCAAGTTATAATCTGGTGAATACAACAGAACGTTAACAATACATGATTTCCTTGATAACTTTTTTAATATTTGGAGCTAAGCCCTTAGATTGTTATCGTTTGATTCGAGTTTCTTTTACATATTCTAAGAAACATCTACAATCCAAAAGACGGGGGAAAGTTTACAACGCGATTACACCAACACACGATGAGTTCCTGAGTACATATACCCAAAGACATACTACAAACATAACAAAACTTTATTGTATAGCCCAAATAATGCCATTTTAGTGACTTGCCGGCTTGCTTGCCATTGTCTCCCATTGTTTTTAGCGCAACAACTATAATCGCACTTCTTTACGTAATCTGCCCTCTTTGCTACTCTTCGTTCATTATATTACGCCACAATATAATGTTGGGAGAATAGTGGGGGTAACCGAAACAAATTGTGATTTGAACTGAACTCGTCGTTATACAATCACACCTCGAGAAGTAGAGGTTCCTCTCTTGTTACGATAAGAACCAAAACCTATGAATTTGATTTGGTATAAGATTTACATTGTTCGTGCGACTTTTCTTGTTATTGGTCATAGGATAAAATGTTTTTTTTTTTTAAGACATTCTCGTACAACAACCTCCTTATCTCGCCATAGACGAGGTTTTTAGAGGCATTAAGTGTTGTAGGTTTTTTCTTTTGGATAGTGAGGTTTAAGGGATTTTGTAGGGAGCATGTGAGGAAGTTTAAGCATGCTTGTCAAGGTTTATATAGAGAGTAGATAATGAATTACACATACTAGTACTGTACAAGCTAAGGTTGAGAATCATAATAACTAACAAAAATTGATGATTATATTAATTACTTTCATGCTCCTTTGAGACTTCATTATCAAAAGGTGTCAATTTACTTTTTGCTTTTGACGTGTCCCTTTTCAATGACAAATTGGCCCTTCATGCAACTTTGTTAAGGTTACTTAATTAGAGAACGTTAATTAGGCTTGTCGGTTAGTTTTGCACAGAAAAACTGATATCGGGTTAAGATGGAGTTTGGTTAAGTCGTGTTGATTATTAAAGGTTGTACAGTGTTAGATTTCAAATAGGAAACGACAAATAAATACTGATCAACCGAGATTTGATCAGCCCGAGAGTCGCTAAACATGATACCATCATATTACCGATTGGTAATTAAGTGACATACTCCATAGTTGATAACCTCTTTGAAGGGCACAATCGGCACTAGAGACAAAATATAGTAGTTGAAAAAATGAAGAGCAAGGATTGTTTTCTGGCCTCGATGGACCAACTTTAATTTTGATTAAGTGCCAATTTTATCATTTTATGTGGTGGACTAGTAGATCCACCAACTTATGCCTCCTCTACTAGGAGTAGTGTACATTATTGTCCTAAGTCTTTTCTACCCACTCTAAGAGTCTAAGTCGAGCCAAATTCACAATGGCCAATAATTCATGGTACTACTTCTTTTCTCCTTTTTTTCCCTAGTCTAGTAGACTAGTACCCTACGTGGCAAGGAAAAATATGCAAAACCTTTTATGATGTAACACATTATCGAAAATGTACGAATTCAAAAACCACTATGATATAAACAAGAAAATGGGAAAATCTTTATCTATAACCGACGTAATAACAAAAGAAACAATCATGTAAAAACAAAGGAAATATAATTTTTCGAGAGATCAAATCTGTATCTATGTGAAAATGTTTTGTCATAATTTTGCCAAATGATTGTGTAAAGGGAGGGTGGTATACTCACCGAATATGTCTTGACATCTCGTAAATTATGATCTAACCTTCTTACACGATAAATGGTCATAAATTTGTTTTTATAACAACTTTGGATAAGAAATTGAGGAGGATTTTTGCCATTATAGGAGTCTAGGAGAACCTTATTTTGATGAGAGAGCGCTATTTCTTTGGGACGAAACTTATTTCCTACGTTTCAATCTTTGTGCACTACTTTAGAGTTGGGCCACAATACCAAACCAATGGTGCTTGTACGACAGAAATACGAGATGATGGGCTAGCCCGCATAACACCCAACCGCAGGCCCATTATTAAGGCCTAACCCACAAACTTGGGTTTAGTATCAGCTATTGGGGAGAATTTAGAGTTTGTTAACCTCATCTACAATCTATGAACCTCTTTTTTACCTAAAAGTTTAACCCGAACTATGGGGTTCGATCACAACTTTAGATCCCTAATCACGATTCACGACCATATATAAACGCTTTAGAATTCACCGTAACTAATAGTGTACAAGCACCTTGAAGTATTGAGAATTTGACAATGACTTTACATGACTGAAAACGACTTATAGAGGTAACAACTCGTGTTACAAAAGTTATGAAAGTCGTAATGCTTGCACAATGGAGGATTGAATACATCCGGGAAATCGTTGGGCTAGTTTAACATACATTATCTAACACATTGAAGATAAAATTCTAAAAGTAGTCAAAGATCTCAAGGAAATCATTATGAGATTGAGTTATTTACTTTTTAGAGTGTTTTTATTGGAAAGGTGGGATCAAGAAATGCTTATTATGGTGTGAGATTAGATGGAATTACATTATCGCATCGTATGAAAGTCCACTTCCACCATCAACGACACTCCGTTGTAAACGTCATTTTCACGAAATGTGTTTCCAATCATTGCACTACATGTTTCCCTCTCGAGTATCACTATCTTTTATCACAAAGTTTATTGTAAATTTAGCTAATTAATTACAATTTGTTTGAGAAAAACAATCCAAAGTAGTATACGAGTATCCTATATCGATAAAATAGATAAGTGTAGATTAGGTTGCTCCTTGTTGTTAACTTGAGTTTAAACGTGTAATGAACTCTAAACACCATTTTCATTTACACCAATTTATCACGATTGCTCGTCAAACTATTTCGTTAATCGGTCAAATATAGAGACTTGAGAGTTGAGACCCGTAAGAAGCGTGAATCTTGATCAACCCATGATTGCCCTTTTCAGGTAATCTCAACACTTAGTGTTGTTATTAGAGAACGTTTTTGCCAAGATAAAATATGTCGCACTACATGTAAGAGACCGTCTCACAATAATAACAACTTAACAAGGAAACTTTCAGGCTCAGGGTAATAATTAATCAGAGTAGACCTTACTTTTGTCTCATTTCATATTTTATATTTCCAGTAATTCGTTAATTCTTTACCAACTCACGAATAACTTTAAAGTTTGAACAAACTTATGAGACGAGTCGTTAAGATGTTAACGTGTACGAGACTAGTAAAAAGCATAGAAACACCTGAATCATGTCTATTAGCCAATCACTCCTCAGAGTCTTCACTCGAGATAAAAATTAATCAAACAACCACTAAAATGAGTGAATAGTGCAATAAAGATAACAAGACTAATTTTATAGGGTTATAAAGTCATCATCAGACGAATCCACATGAGATTATCCTTTTGGCTATTAAATTAGTGACATTTGAAAATTGTAATACTATATGCCTTGTTTTGGCATATTAGCGATCTAATCTCAGTGTGAATTTATATGGGGTCTCAAATTAGGGAAAGTGTCGAATGTTCTCTCACCTAAAATTTCCAGATTAAGAAATTCTATGGTCTTATATGCGTTGGTGAGTGATTAATGAATAAGCTTAATTACCCTCAGGAACAGTAATAAGCTTAAATAATTCCTTTGTTTGGTGATCGCAACTGTTGTGGGTTGTCGGCCACCAAAGCTCGGTATGCTTGCTCCGATTTCAAAATGTGTTCAGCAGTTCATAATTTAAAAGATTTTTTTTGGTTGAGTGAATAAACTTATATTCGGATGATATTGACTTTGGTGTCACGCTTGTTATGAAAAGTTTTTGATATGCCATATTATAATTTTCGCGGAAAAGATGACAATTCCATTCGGAGCTCGAGAGATGGAATATGTAGGGCCCAAATGTTTTGAAATCAACCTGCTATCATAATGCTATTAGCTTGAAACTGTACACTATTTTGTGTTCTATATTATGGAGTAGACCGATTTGTGTTTAACAATTAGTACAAACCTAAAAACGTCATATAGTGGGTTAGAGTGTGTTTTAACTCAACAAACGGGTACACCGGGTTTTGTTGAATTAATTTTGGTAGAGATGGAGTTTTATGATTTTTAGTACTGTGACAAGTCTAAATTTAGTTATATTTCAGTGAACCAATTCATACCAAAAACAATTTAGAAAACGGAGAAAATACATTTCATTTTAGTTTGGCTACTTTCACGAATAAAACTAATCAAAGTATACATTAATACATCATACATTGATGTAAAGTCGTAAAGATATTACTCCAGGCCATCTGATCTTCATGCATATAGAAGCATTCTATTGCTAATAATAATCCACAGGAAAAAAAAAAAGTTAGGTTTTCGTGGGAATGACGAAGTTGTGCAGACAAATTTGATCGAAAATTCTTGAATTTGACCTTACATGAACAAATTTCTTTTAACAGCTCATCACATGCAAATGAATAATATGAACTTTGCAGAGTAATTCTCCAAGCTCGCCAAACAAAATGTGCGCTACTTTCTTGTAACTTTGTAAGGATGGTGTTTACTTAATCTAGTAGGAGTAGTTTATTTATTAATGTAATAGTTTGATGATCACTGCCTAATTACTAAAGTAGTCTCTCGGCATTACGTTCTATATCACGATTTACTGCTATATATTTTGAGGGCGATATCTAAATCTATTGTTTTTCAATGTCAAATGCTAAAGACCTGTAACATTATTCTTACATTTTGGTACCAATTAAATCCCCCGCCTCCCTTTGTCTAGTTGAATGAGTTCACTATGTATATACATGCATCACTCAATATTTAGTAGTTGAAGCACATTAACACACGAGGCCATGACCATGAGCTAGATATAGCTTAAATAATATTGTGATAAATCACTAAACGATTTGGTTTGTACGGATATATTTCTATTTATTTAGGTTGTTTGTATAAGATGAATGGAGTAAATGACTTCGTCTATAAATCTACTCATCATCCAAAGAGCATAAAGATCTAAAGGATGAGTATAAAAAGGTATGATATAGTGAAAATGATTAAATAATGGTTCATAACTCGTTAATTTTTTTTTTTTTTTTTATCAAACTTTAACTAAGAAATCTTAGCAATATCTCAAAATGAAGATTATAAGGAACTCGAACCTATATAATTCCTCGAACATTTGCACCCTTAAACTCAAAAGTACCTTTAAACTTTGGGATAAAAAAGTTCAAGTGATCAACTTACTTAAAAAAGTATAAGGTACAAAGTGAAGAATAATCAAATCAACGAACAAATTGAATTGAATACAAATGACAACATAGTATTATTTCGCAATTACAACATAGTGTTATTTCGTTATTTGTCAAGTCAAGATAAAGATCTAATCCAAACTTTACTCAACAATTAGATGAATTATGAATATGAATTATATCATTAATAAATCATCACACGACATCATCGGCCCCCGAATCTTGAACAACAAACAACTTCATCACAAAACCTTACCCTCATCTTCATCAATTCAACACCTTCTATTTTAATTTCTTTTCTCCTTTTTTTTTTTTTTTTTTTTTTCCTTTTTTCTTTCTTTCTTTCTTCTTCTACTACTGAAAAAAAGGGCAGTGGATGAATATTCATCAGATATTATCACTGCCATACTTCCCCACTTCTACTTCTTCTTCTTTAACTTCAATTTCACACTTCCCAACATCTCTCTCTTTCTTTCTCTCTCTGCCACTCCATTTCCATCATAAAAAACAAAATTCTCCCCCCCAAAAAAAAAAAAAAAACAAAAAATTAACCTAATTTCTCAAATTTTACTAATTTATATTGCTCAATTTAAACTATAAATACCTAGTAGTATTATTTTCATCATCATTATCATCATTATCATCATCCATATTATTTTGATGCTTCTTGTCGGTTGTAAGTAGCATTTTTTTCTTCAGCCAGTAGTAATCATTTTAATTTAATTTTATAAATTATAAATAATAATCATAATAAATAATAATTGTGATGGATGAGATGTACGGTCTACATCATCCAACGGCGGCGGAATACTCAGATAAGGCGTTGATGTCGCCGGAAAACCTAATCCTACCGTCGGATTACCACTCCTTGATGATGAACTCCGCCGTCCGATTCGGCTCCGACGAGTTGATCTCCGCCACCATGTCTGAGTCCGCCGCCTCCGTCACTCCTGATGATCATAATTCCGCCGCCGTCAAGGCCAAGATCGCCTCCCACCCTCACTACCCCCGCCTCCTAAACGCCTACATAGATTGTCACAAGGTTGTTATCGTAATTTGCTCGAGTTTTTACTACTGGCTACTTGTTAGTTACTACTTTGTAGTCGGAAATGTGTGGTTATAAAACTTTGTTGTCAGTATATATATATATATGGTTACAGTAGTTGTTTTTTTTTTATAAGTGTTCTCGTATTTGGACTTGGTCATCACGATTGCGTGTTTGTGAAGCGATGATACTATTATCGCAACAACAACAACAACTCCTGTAACCATGCTAGTATCATCGCAACAACAACAACTCCTCCTGTAACCATGCTGTCCAAATACGAGAACAGTTTGTTTGTTTATCGTGTTTGTGCGATGATACTGGCGTAGTATGATCGCACAAACACGGGTTTTAGTTAGATTAGAGTAGAAGAGTTTGATGATGGTAATGGTAAAATTAAAAAGGTGGGAGCGCCGCGGGAGATAGCGAGGATACTAGAGGAAATCGGGAGGGATAGCGACATGTGTAGTAGAAGGCAAGAAACTGGAGTGAGGACGACGTGTATAGGAGCAGATCCTGAGCTTGATGAATTCATGGTAATATATATTTTTTGGTCCCCTACTACTAGAAAAACCTTATACTAAAAAAGTTGATTATTGTTATTGTTACTATATTATTATAATTCTGGGTTATGATTATGATTATGATTATGATGGTTAGTTGTTGTTGTTGTTGTTGACTCATGTAGGAGACTTATTGTGAAATATTAGACAAATATAAGTCAGATCTTTCGAAACCATTTGACGAAGCAACACATTTCTTGAGTAACATTGAGACGCAGCTCCGGAATCTTTGTAAGGGAGCTTTTGTTAGAAGCAACTCTACTACTGGTTAGTTTTTTATTTTTATTTTTTATTTTTTTTTATCTTAAATCATTATCATTTTTACCATCACTTAGCTTGATCCATCTCTCTCCTCCGTAGACTCATTTCCGGTTTTTTTTTGGATTGTTAACGTTTGGTTTGAATGGGCGTATCTACTTATATAATTTCATGGGTTGGTATTATTTTATAGTGGGGTGTGTTAATTAATGCCTAATTATATAGGATTTTATCTTCATTGAGCATTGTGCCCTTCAAATCTGGTGAACAAATCAACAAATATGCCTTCTAATCATTGTTTTAACAGATTGTTTGTCTATCAATTATAGTAGTGTATAAACAATTCAACCCAAAGAAAATAATCTTTAAAACCCTAGAAGCATGTAGTCATGATCAATGACTCTTTTATCTTACATCAAGCTTTCGATTCATGTTAGCCGACCCCATATCCTTTTTAGACTAGACTATGCTTTGTCGTCGAACTTGGGAATCATCCTCCAACACTATTCTCGCATGCTAGATTAAATGAATGGTTGGGGTTGAAACTTTGAGATGTTTGTTGGAGTTCATTAGGAGATAGACGGGTCTGAAAAATGCTGGTGATATAGTATAGGCAGCTAAATCAGTGACTACACATGTATTTTTGCTGTGTTTGGAGAGTGTCTTTTTGGGACTGTTTTAGTCTCTTTTCTCCATTTAATTTCTCATTTTCCATGAGTTTGTGTCAGATAGAATAAGGGCACCTGGAAAGATTGAAACTTGCACGGTAGTGAGATTCTGAATTTGACAATTCAGTTGAGTTCAGTGATTAAAAACAGTCAATTTTAAGCAGCTGAAAAAATTTAATTTGAATTTTCTTTTTTAATTAGTTAGGTGTCATTCCCCAAAAAAACTGTAGTTGTAACTTGTTAATAAAGCCTGTAAAATCCTGAAATTGTAGGACCAATATTTTGCCAATTTTCAACCGTGTTAATAATACTACTGAATGTTGTTATATTCAGCTCTTTCATGGTCTACTTTCTTCTATCCTTTTTCTCCCGGATCTTTGTCTTAAGTTTTTGAGGTAATTATATTTCCTGGCAGTCTGTCTCTTATTTAAGATGGATAAGTTATGGGGCTCGGATATCGATGCGTATGTAGTTCTTGTTCTAGTTTATTTGGATTATATATATCATTATTTAGTAGCTTTGGAAATTTGGTTGTAGAGCACCATCAAGTAAATTCTTAACATTGTATTGGATATGTTTGAACCTCTCAATCTAGATAGTGTATGTATACGCGTGCTCTATTATCTTGATCTTGTTGACATAAATTGAGTGTAGTTTAGTGCAGTGATTGTTATGGGGAAATAAGGGATGAACATTTCATCTAGTAGATCGAGGTTGGTGGCCATCTTTATTTGGTGATGTACCTTCCCACAGCTGAAATAATTGGTGCTTGATATTATTCCCTATTTCCCTAGCTTAAAAACGATACTATAGCGTAAGTCTCGGTGATTAAGGTGTTTACCAGCTACCAAAGTGCAGACCTTTGAGCAATTTGTCTCTCCTGATGATTTATATGCAAATATCTTTGCAGGATTATCAATGACTTTATCACACACTGTTTGTCTAACTAGTAGTATCGATTTATTTATTTCGTTATGGCAAATTCATATGCTGATTGACTTGAGAAGTAATACACAATCTATCACTAGAAGCAAAATATCCTTTGGCATTTTGATTGTCAAAAACTTCACAAAATAAGAGTTGTAAGACGAAAATTAACTGTGATCTTTAGCTTTAGGTTTGTGCTTAATAACACAAAACATAGGAGAAACTGTTTAGGGATTTAGGAGTTGGCAATTATGAGATACGTCACTGTTGCAATGTTTGACTGAATCTTTGTTTTTTTGTCTTTCCACCTTCTTTTAATGGAATCTTGTTACTGCACTTAACTTTGATAATGCTATGTGTTTAAGCTACAAAAGGGGCACCAAGTTCCAATGGCGCATCACAGTTTTAGTCTATATTGTATCTAATTGGATATGGGAAATGGCACTGAGAATATTTGTCTGCAATTGCTTTCCTCATAATTCAGAGGAATGTTGTATAGGAAATGGCTTTGATTTTTGCACTATATTCTAGTTTATGATTATGGTTTAAGTAGCATAACAACCAGTCTCTCAAGTTAAGTAAATATATTGCTGCAAGCCTGCAACCACATAACTGGTCAAAATTTACGAAAACATTTCGGTCACGTGCTTGCATGAGCCGTGAGCGTTTTAGAGAAGATCTTGCGGTATGGGTTGATGAAGGGTTGTTGCTCTTTGCTTACTTAATTATACACTTTGACTTACAAATTCTTCTTCCTGATTGAAATCTTTTTACATTATCTTCCATGCTTTGTGTCTGTCTTGCTCTTTAAATTATATAAAGCGAATGTGATCATCAGTCAGACCAAATAGCGGTGGCATTTGTTGTTAAGCTCACTTTGTGGGTGATTAGTTCACTTTTTTCCTTGATTCTATGATTAATGAAGTACAAAGGGGCATTATCTTCCAAATCCTCGTCAGAAAGAAGGGTGCTACCATTTGTATTTGCTAGTTCTCGTGGTCTCCCAACTTAGAGAGCTTAACAACTTTAGATGCTGTGTTAGATGATCATGTACTCGAAAGCTGCTTTCGTTACTTAAACAAATCAAGGTGAACTAAAGGTTGTTCATCATGGTTTTATGGAGTTTTAGTTGGCAATTATATTATTCTTTTCATTTGGAAGTACAAAATAACTTTTCGCAATGGCAATCTAATCTCCTTTGGTAGTTCGCCTCGTGCGGTCTGTTTTATCTTACTTACTGTACTTCTGCCAATACTTAAGTGTTCTATGTCTTAAACAAGATTCCGTAAAACACATGATCCGACCCACTAGGATAATCTTCGGCATATGCCACATCCCACATGTTTGCCTTATTTGTCCAATTTTTGACAATTTTGTTATGCTCAGGCTCTCTTTTCAGCCTTACATTTGAGTTGTGTTTACTTTAAGGCCAACCTTAAAGTATGCAAAATTTGTTGATGACGCGATTATTCCTGTGGAAGTGATATTTTTTTTGCCATGGGAGTTCTCTTTAGCCAGTTAATGTTTTTGCTATCATTGCTTAGCATAAAATAAGATGATGAACTTGTCAGGCCAAAATCTTCATGCATTTTTATTTCTAACTAATCAAGTGATTTTCTCAATCCCCAGTAAAATGGGAAATGAGCTCTAGTATATTTCTGCCTCTTCATGCTGCAAAGCTTTTTTTTGGTCTTCATTCACAAGCTGAACTAGAACTTTTGTTGTGTATTTCTCACTGGAGAATGAATTTGTTTCCAATCAGCCTGTATGGACTTCCTTGTCCTTTGAACGCTACCCGGGTACGGAGTATCCGTTTTGCTTTGACAAGGAATCTGTAGTAGACCTGATTTGATGAGTCATTCGTGTATCAGGTTGTGTGTTAAGTATTCTTGTTCAAATATAGACTATTGGGATAGCTCCAAGATTGAAAAAAAAAGCGTCTTTTAACTGATCCTCCATTTCGATACCACAGGTGATTCAGACACAATAAGGGAGTCCTCGCAGGATCAAGGCTCACTTGAAGGTATTAGAATTATGTTACGGAATAGGGCTTGAGAGTAGTAATGCTATAGTGGCCTCTCTAGGTTTGCTGATATATTGATCTATTGGAGTTTCTGAAGCTAAGATAGTAATAGTAGCCGAGTAGGAGGTTGCGCTTTTGAAAACCACTTTATGCGCAAATTTGCTGTGACGCTCGGCCGTTCGGGGAAGAAGAAATGGTTTACTATACCCTTTTACTAGTTTAAAGTCCTCTCAAATTTTGATTGTACGTGTTAATAGGAGCCAGATGGGTAATATTGACGTAGGCAAGTCTCGATCTTTAGTCATAAGCAGCACACTAGAATCCGTGTCTGCTTTTACCGACTAAGATGCTCAGGCATTAAGGACGGGGTAAATTTTTTTTTGTTGGAGGGTAAGGACGGAGTATGTTTGCATGTGTCAGCTGGTATTTCTGTTGTGAGACATTATTAGGTCCATGTTGATTCAAACCCTAGGTTTTCTACTAAGGAAGGTAGAGCATTATGGTTTTATATCATCTGTCACTATCTATGGATTTTCATAGAAGGTAAGCATTACTTATGGTCTGCTTAATGATTAAGAGGAGTGTGATTAGTTCTTTTTCCAAGTGGGTGATTGAGGACTTGGGGTATGTTTATGCAAGAACCAAGTGGACCAACATGTATCGACCCCGAGTTGAATTTCGCAATCGGGGAACATTAGCGGGGGGTTCGATGTACGCAGCCAACAAAGACGGGTGCATTATTGATTATTGGATAGACAAGGGTTAATATGAGGATGGTGGGGGTGTGTGGGGGCTGAGGTTCACATGGAAACCCCCGGAGTTCACGCTGAGAAGCCAAAGCAGCTTTTGAATGCAAAGTCTCACACATCATCGTTGTTTGAGTGCATTTCCCTGCCTTTAGAATTTAGGGATTGGTTGGCGAGTCTCTCTCTCTCTCAGGGAGTCTCCAAGTTTGATTTGTGGTAGGTCAATAAGGTGACTAAGGTCTCCTTTATTATTTTCATTCATGTTTTTGCAGAGTTTCTGCTTGTTAATAGTTAGGATGAGTTAAAGACACTTCTTAAATGTGGGGGTAGTTTGGGGTAATGGGGCCCTGGCATGTCCCTACTTGTTTTTCCTTGGTTCATCTTTTCCCTAATAATGACATTATTGTCTTGGTTTTGGGCAATATTGATGCAAACGAGATTCCGGTGAGTGTTACGGCATTCTTTAGTGACGAACTCACTTCTATAGCAACCTCAAGGTACCATACACCACATATGTACATTTGCGTACCTATGCACCTGGTATCATGCATGCCCGTTGTACTACAATACTAGTATCACGGGGGCTGGTGGGTAGTGGCTCAATTTGGTTTTGCCCCGGCATTTTTGGGTGAAATGGTAACCGAGACCAGGCCCGATGGTGAAGTGGCCTAGTATCGGCTCGTTCCGCCTGTGGCCACTTGTTAATGTCATATTTTTGTTACTATTGGAGACACATATGGACAATCGGACATGGAGAACTGTATTCCTCGTATTCTAAATTTCTAAGGCTTGTGAACTTTTTGGGTCAGAGTGGGTTTATATGGAAATGTGGTGGGACATATAAATGTGAATTAAATGTGAGTCATTTTCATGCATACCATGCAACGGCCCAGTTTAGCGGAGAGTACAGCAGCGTGCATTACGGGGATTTGACTGCCCCAGTTCTCTTTTTCTGCACACACCTGCCTCTGTGCCGTCTTGTCCACTCTGAGTTAGGAAACGACTGGACTCTCCTCTCTTTCTTTTCTTTTTAACTTTACTCAAACTTCTTTAATAAGTTTTTGGAAATGTCACTAATGTTATTCTTTTGGGCCTACTTTGCCTTGCTAGTTATATGGGCTATACTATAGTCCTTGGATTGTTCCTCTTTTATTAATTTGGTAGTGAGTGGTAGACATTAATCCATCGTCGAAAGACGATTCATGTTAGCCGATCCAAAGACATTTTGAGACTAAGACTTTGGTTGTTGATGGATATGGTATCTGATGATGTGAAATGTGTGGGCGGAATGTAAGGTCTTAGGAGGCCTAGTCATCGATTTAGCCTTTTGGTTGAGGTGATTCCGGTTCAACCCTCTTAAACCCCATTGGTTGTGGTATTTATATCGTAATGCGGTGCGTGGTTTGATGACCAACCAATTTTATTTTTTGGACATTCAATGTGTTAGGATATATAAAGTACACTCTCTTTGGTATTAGGTAGGTGATCCTAGGCTCCCAGCCCATAAGTAATCCTAGATTTTCATTGTAGGAAACTAGAAACATCTTGGCAATGCATCTAACCGTGAAGTCGAGATTTAGGTGTGTGAATAGAATGCATAGCCTAGGCAAGGGCAGACCAATGTTAAACACGCCGGGTTGGTTGCGTGCTTGTGACCTAGCAAAGTTTAAGTAATTTGATAAACGTTCCAATAGCCTTAGCTTGGTGAATCTGAAAGTGGATTGCTGACTTGCAGTGAAACTACTCTCGCCATTTCCCTGGTGATCATGTTCAAGTTTTATTTAGCTCCCTTTGAACGAATGATCTGACAATAAGTCACATATTCATATCTTTTTGTAGTTTTCTTATTTTGCCACTCGTGCTTTCTAATTGGTGATTATGAACATCCAAAATCTAGTTTAGGCTCAGAGTAGTGCTGTTACTTCTGTACGTGCTAAAAGGCCGTGAAGGCGAAACCTACAGAGTGCGAATTCCTGATACGTTTAAACTAGGTCCCTATTCCTTAATTATGTTTGTTATAGAGCTATGATTTCATAAACTCCTAATATACTATAATTTACATTGTGGCGTCTTCATAGGTTAATTATGTATTTATATTGTTGGTCTTAAAAACATAATTCTCGAGTGTTAAGCCCACATGATCACATTGATGTTTCTAGAGGAAGGTGCAGTGTCTTCGGAAGAGGAATGTAGTGGAGGAGAGGTAGATGTACATGATACACAACCTAGGGATGAAGAGCGGGATCTCAAGGATCGGCTGCTTCGAAGATTTGGGAGTCATATAAGCAGCCTCAAGCTCGAATTTTCAAAGAAAAAGAAGAAAGGCAAGCTACCAAGGGAAGCAAGGCAAATGCTTTTCGAGTGGTGGAATGCTCACTATAAGTGGCCGTATCCCACGGTAAGTACACCATTACGTCATTGCTTCAGTTGTTGCCGATTCTTGCTGATTTTAGGCTTATAATTTGATATATACATGTTCGATTTTGTGATTCTGTTAAATATTAATCACCAGATGACGGTATTGTGTGTACCGTGTCTTTGAACATGGATGTTGGTATTATACTTATAATTGGTGCCTGTACCGTAGGAAGCCGATAAAATTGCACTAGCGGAGATGACAGGTCTTGATCAAAGGCAAATCAACAACTGGTTTATAAACCAACGGAAGCGTCATTGGAAACCGTCGGAAAACATGCAGTTTGCTCTCATGGACAATATCTCCGGACAATACTTCACAGATGACTAAGTACCACCTCTTCATACTAAATTTGGCTGATGATATATATTTTGTGTCAGTGACAATTTACCCAAAATGGAACACACATTTCTGTGAAAGGAGGGTTAAAAAATGAAGCAAAGTTTCCCCTCCCTAATATGTATTCCCATTCCCATTCCCATTCCCATATGTAAAACCGACCGATGTGCTAATGTTATACGTACTATTTCTGCATAAATGAAATGGCTAATATCATTGAACCCTGTTCATTCCTTCTTTTATACGCTATCCTTTCTTTAATCCGAATGCAATTGAAAAGGTTGTTATTCGTTAATCGTTATCGAGTACAACGGGAACTTGTCTTAGTGATTGTTAAAAACGTCGTCTATTGTTTCTTAGTTTCATCGTCTTGAATTAATCTATCTATCCCTCAATAAAGCCGAAAATGGCATCCATAAGAACGGAAACTTGTATAGCAATATCTAACAATAAACTAAATTGATCGCTAAAAACAATACGGAATACGAGATTAGATCGTTAGTCGTTACGTTAATGCACCGAATCCCATCGGAACTGCGCGACTTATTAAAGTTAGAGGGCCATGGCCCATATACCAATCTTCTCTCCTCAGTCCAAATTCGCAAAACAAGCCCAATAAATGAAACATCCAATTAAAAATATAAAATCACCAAAAATAAAGTAAAAGATAAGCCGTAAAAATGACGTCACTGCCACTGCAAGGAGTGGCGGCGTTCACAAATCGCCGCTCATTTTATACCGTCGCACCGCCGCCGTCGAAGCCGTTATTACGGCGGCGGCGTAATACTCCGGTGAGATGTTCCGCCAATCGGCAGGCTCTTTTCAACCGCATTTCTCCCGTTTATGATTACGTAAGCTCGCCGTTATCTGAATTTACCCGCGTTTTTTTTTAATTTCCTTTTTATTTTTATTTTTATATAAACTTGAATTTTAACAGAAATTACAAAATTACAGCTGAATGATTTGCTTAGTTTGGGACAACACCGTGTTTGGAAGCGCATGGCCGTCTCATGGAGCGGGTAATTATTGCATATGTGGAGTTTATTGTAGCGTGAAGTATACATGATTGTAGAATTATGTTACCTAATCAATTTTCAAATCATTTGTTTGTTAATTTTGATGAGTAGATTGACGATACAGAGAAAATTAGCATAGCGTGTTGTGCAATTATTTGTTTAATTGTTTTCTTAGGAGTGCTCATATATGTGATCATTGGGGTTTGTGGATGTCGACTAGCTTAGTTGGTTATCCGTAAAAGTTAAATAAAAGAAACGAGAACTTATTGCTCGGTGTCAGTGGATGTCGACTAGCTCAGTTGGTATATCTAATAAAGTTGATGTCTTGGTGCTTTAAGAGTGTAATCTAGGTTAGGTGGTATTAGGAAACTTTGCAGAATAGATAGACTGTGGATTGCCAGATTAGGAAATGAAACTGTGCGCATTGGCCATATATTTGTATGATAATTAGGCTAAGCTATAGTTTGATTTTTGTAAGCCTTTAAATAGAAGTGTTGCCTGTTCTAATTTACGTCTTTTGGACTTGGGAAGGGAATGTGAAAGGGTTAGAAGGGCAATCCAGGGATATTAGATCAGAGCTCGGAATCTCTAGACTTTATTCTCAGTCTGTATGGAAAATTCTTTTACATATGCTATTTCAAATGTTTTAGAAGTTTCTGTTAGATTTTATGCTTATTTTCCTGAAAAAAGACGCATTTAAAGGAAACGGAGACAATGAGCGTGAAATTCTTATGTTTTCAGACCTTCAGTTGCCAGATCTTGTTGGAAATGCATTAAAATGGAATACCGTTTTCTATGAAAACGGACCCAGTTCTGGCATGCTTGATGAATTACTGCAATTTTGAAATGTTATTTAATGTCAACCTGCTACCATACTTTTCTTAATGAAAAGAAGCTTACTTCTCATGAGTTTTTAGGTCATCGAAACTCACTGGTTAATTCTCTATTTCTTATTCTGAATCTGCGAGCAGAGCAAAGAAAGGGGATAGTGTACTTGACATATGCTGTGGGAGCGGTGATCTAACATTCCTCTTGTCTGAAAAAGTTGGCGCTGATGGACAGGTCCACTCTCTGTATTCATTTGGTTAGATTTAAGAATGGCGCTATTATGAGTTGAATATGGTCATAATACGGGCCTTCTAACAAGTTACAGGTGACTGGTCTGGACTTCTCGAGTGAGCTGTTGTCAATAGCTGCTTCCCGTCAGCAACATAAATCAAACCCTTGTCACAAAAAAATTGAGTGAGCACTGGTCATTCCGTAGCTTGGTATTTGTCTTAGGAACATTCTTGATATAACCATATGAGAGATTATTAACATCATACCAAATGCGTCACAGGTGGCTTGAAGGCAATGCTCTTGATTTACCGTTTCCTGATGCTTCTTTTGATGCCATCACTGTGGGTTATGGCTTGCGGAATGTGCTAGATAGAGAAAAAGCTTTACAAGAGATGTTTCGGGTTCTGAAACCAGGTTTTTTTTTGTCTCTTCTACTGTCAAACAGATATTTGAATGAAGTGTCTGTCTTAGATTGCTTATTGGTGAAATGCTTTTCAGGATGCAGGGCATCCATCCTTGATTTCAACAAAAGCACTCAACCTATAACTGGTTTTATTCAGGTAAGAAGCGTAAGATTGTAAAGACTACATGTATAAGTGTCATTGTGATTGGCTTTTGTGGTACTTTTCAGCTTAGTCATTTTCTGGTTAGATTATGTTTTTGTTGCTGTTGAGAAAAATATGGTTGTTTCACGCTCACAGATGGCAGGCATTGCTTTGTCCTAATGTACCTTAGTAAAATAAAGAGTGGCAATTAGCCACTATCTTAAGTTTCTTCAGTCTTTCTCTTTCCTTCAAATCTTTTTTTTTTTTTTTTTTTTGTGTGTGTGTGTGTGTGTGTGTGTGTGTGTGTGTGTGTGTGTGTGTGTGTGTGGAAGGTGATATGTTGTTAATGAAAAAATCGGAAATAACCTAGGCTTATTACAATTTAGGTGAGCGTTTGTCACTTGTCAAGTTGTCAGTGATTAGTTTATTACGCCAAAGAAGTGCTCTCACATGGATAAACACATAGTGAAGAAGCGGTTGAGTTTCCATTTTTAATCTTTTCCTCATTTGGTTTGCCAGGAGTGGTCTTTAGACAATGTTGTTGTTCCAATTGCTACTGGATATGGTCTGGCTGATGACTACAAATATCTTAAAAGCTCAATTCAGGGGTTTCTAACAGGTGAGTTGATGAATAGGATATCACCCTTTTCTCATTGTTACTTGCATCGACCCGAACTATATTTATAGTCCCCTGCACTCTGAAATCTTGACTGTAGTCTGTAGCTGCTGTATGAGTCTGTCTTTGTTTATTAAGTTCTTGGAGTAAAATTTTGACTCTTTAACTGGGAGCAGAAAAATACATGTAGATCATGTCACTAATATAGTAATATGTAGAAAGAGTTCATTAGGGCTCAGTTGGTGCATTGAATATGAAAATGCTCTCTCGCTGCCTTGGCAGGAAAGGAGCAGGAGCAGCTAGCTCTTTTGGCTGGGTTTTCTGATGCCAAATTCTATGAGATTGCCTTTGGACAAATGGGGATCTTAGTGATGACTCACTGATAGCTTCTGTGCGCAATGCTTCACTTGTTCCCTTTTTTCTTGTGTGTTGTTAGGCAAGGTCCTATACCACTGATGTGCATAGATTGTGTGTGTGTATAAACTCTAACTGTTATTGGTGTTTGAAATAGTTGTTGCATAACTGTAGCCTCAAGAAATTTGTTTCTCAGATTCTTTGAAGTTGTATGGACGTAAATGCATTGATGCTGCCATGGACTCACATATTGTCTTCCCTAATTGTTATTTGCTGTTAGAAATCAGATTGGTGTTTAGAATGGATACAACATAATAGCCTCTCTCTTTTGACAATGCATATAGTTTGACCTTCATACTGTAGTTATCCTTCAGCTACCCAACAGCCTTTCTTCAGAGAGACTGTGGGCTTTAGATACAGTATCTTCTAATGTTACAAGTTTTTTTTTTTTTTTTTTTTTTTTTTTTTTTTTTTTTTTTTTTGAAATAGCTAATGTTGCAAGTTTTACCTGCAATACAATGAGTTATATGCGGCAATAGAAGATATTGAATCTGACTTCAGAGGGTGTGTTGGATTTTCACAGATATTGTTATGTTCCATGGTTCTCTGATCTATCTATAAATGGCAGGCTGGTAGGGAACGGGAGGCGTCCCTCATTTCTCTTCGGCATTTCCACTACCCTTGACATCGAGGGCCTTAATGTTGGTACCCCCCTTGTTACACAGAAGCACTGTATGCACAACTCATTTTACCCCTTCTTTGGCCCTGTTATCATCTAAATCTGCTGTCAAATTTGAGTCCAACATCTCTTCAAGAGTTCTTTGGCTTAAACTACCTTTTTTTCTACCTCTGGATTAAACTATCTTGTATACTGTCCCGTAGCCTATTACTCAAGCTTACTATTCTCTGCAAATAAGTTGGTGGCTTTCTCAAGTGTTGAGTACTTTACGTCCAAGCTACTGTCATGAACAAAATGTATTAATTTATTCGAGTTACCTGATCATGCTCGCAAAAGATGTAAGCAAGGAGAAAATGATATGTATAGAACGAATTCTATATCTTGGATGCTATATTTTTCCTGTCTATTGTTATGCCTCGCTCTTCCTTCTGAATTGGTCTTAGCTTCCAGAGATAAGCCGAAAAAAGAGAGAGAATTGTTAAGGCGTAAGCTCTCTTTTCCAAAGTTGGTAATTCTGTTATTCTGTATCTCTTTGTAAGTAAAGTTTTGTTGCTCTAACAATTCAGTGACAGGGTAATTGATCATCTTTGAAATTCCACTTTCTGATCCTTTGTTCAGGAAATTGATGTCGGGATACCTTATGACCCACCCTGTGTTCAGTGCCCACGCCTCAGACCATGGTAAGAAGCTTAGTACTAAATTTGAAGATGCACTTTTTAAGCATGCTTGACACGAGTTGGAATTTAATCTCACTTGAAGTTCTTGCATTTAAGGTCAGGAAACAAAACCCATCAGAAAAAGGAAGGATCGCAGAAGCTTATGAAGGTCTTTTCTGATTTTCCAGTCCCTTTAGGCACGTCAAGGCCCAACTCAATTCTTCAAGTAGGAATAGGGGTTGCCCCCTCATGCATGAGCCCGATCAGACTATATGAGGTATGATCTGAGTAAGAGTAACTTTTACATTTAGTACAATTGAGGTTCCACGACAGATTTAAACGAGATGAAAGTCCGTAATCAAGATCTGCCCTCCATATTGAAGGAATGTGAGAGCAATGCCATTTTATGAGCATGATGAGCTACTGCAGCAATTCTTGGATTAGAGTGGAGCTAGACTCGTTCAGACTCATGAGTAAAAAGTGGACGATGTACTTGTAAACTTCAGGTTCGATTCTCATTACTCTCATTGTACTGGTCTTTACACCTCATTATTAAACAAAAAATTTAATAAAAAATACAGTAAACCATTTTAACAAATTCTGCACATACATATTAGTAGTGTAACTCTCCTAATCAGCAGCACCGTCCCATATTGCGTAGGGTCCTCGGCGTGCAATAATAATGAGAGACCTAATTTCTCAGAGTGCCCTTATTTATCAGGTATGTACATCATCATCATCATTCATTTCTCCACAAGGCTCCATTCTTTTTCTCCTAGCAAACCCTTTTTAGGTTTTTACTACTAAATCTCCTGCCTACGTCCTTAACATGCAAGCCACCTTCTATTTTAAGGGTTCTGTCTTCATGCCCTGAAATTAAAGTAAAGTGATGTTTTGCGCAACACTCTTTTCGTTTAACAAATCAATGAGTTCTGTTCTGATTCATTTTATTGAATCATTTAACTGCATTCGAGAAAAAAAGGACTTAGTACTACAAGTCTAGAACAACATTACCTCCTCTACAAATTAAATGCTAGCTACCGCCTACGACGAGATAATGGGGGGATCGAGATTCAGATGTACGCAACGTTGTCCCTTAAGAAACACATAAAGGCAAGTGTTAAAGAATATTTAGTGAAAGTAAGCTTCTAATTTGTCTTTTAGCTCTAGTTAAACCTAATTTTAATAGCCTTCTTCATCTAAAGAAGTTTGCCTACTAAATTTCCTCGTATGTTCTGTGACAACAAGTGACTAGTGATCCATTTGTTTTGTTTGTTCGTTTTCTTGTCCTGGTTATGATAAAGGATTTAGCTAATTTAAAAGTTGGCCGCCAACAAGCTAGTCATATCTAAATAATATACACCTTTTTCCTACTGCGCCAACAAGGACACATGATTCATTAAGAAATACACCTACAATTGAGATTACATATATACCATTGTCCGAGAGAGTATTCATATATACCTCAATGGTTGTGATATCAACTTGTTAGGGGCTCTCCCAAAATAAACGAACTATTCATATCCCCTTCATGTGGATGCGAAGCAGTAGCTGCTTGTCTATGTACCATAAATTTTTCCGATCATATGTGAAGAACTACTCCCTTATTCATTCGAATGAACTATCACACACAATCCAAAAATGGAGATGATCGGTTAATCATACTAAGTTTTTAATATATATTCCTATAAAGTCTAGTTGTATGGTTTTTAAGTGTGTTTTCTACTCGGATCGAAGAACTAGCCTCGAAACTTAAATTCCCTCCCTTGAAACTCACTCGACTATAATACTGCTTTACATATATTTTCGCAGTTGGGAGTAATAATATTAATTTTTTTGTGGCTGCTCGTTGTGCTTACACTTTATCCAAATATAAGGTTGGTGATTAGTGAACATTTCAAAATGCTAGAACCATAATCAATCATATACACACCAATTAAGTCTTGTCTTAGTTAGGCTTCATATAGATTAATAAAATTGTAATTATATGAAAAAGGTCACGATTGTAATAATGATCACATACAATTAGCTAAAAGAAAGGTAGCCTTTAAGCCAAACTGGTTTGTCCTAGCTTAGAAATTATAGATTCAAATTGTAGTTCATAAAGCTCCACTTTCTAGCATTAAGCTTCCACTATTGAGCATTTGAGCTTTATTTTATTATATGCCTTAGTACCTGGATTCCTGGGACCAATTTTAAAGGGTAGTGATGCATTTTGTTCCTTATAATTTGTTACAACATCTTTAAATCCAGTGCCTTAAAGGCTCCCGCCATAAGGCGGGGTAAGGAGGGGGTCGGATGCACGCAAGCTATACCCCTATTGAAACATAGAGAGGCTGCACACGGATGACCCCAAATGAAAATTGCTTCGAGAATCGCACCGACTGATTGCTACTTCACAAAATAAGAAGCACATACAGTTTTAAGAATCATTTTGTTTTATTCCATTATATCCCAAAAACCAAAGTATAATTACTCTTTGGCTTATAATTTGTTAAAAAAAAAAAAATGAAAGTACATCAGTTAAAAACAGTCAATTTACCCATTGCCTCACAAACGATGTGATTTTCGTGTAATTTCATTATGGGTCACTCGAAAGCATACTTTGTGTCTTTTAACACATATATGTGTAAAGTTGCGTACGTTCGACCCCTTCTTACCTCGTAGTACCCCTTGAGGCTCAAGTAGTGTTGTAACTGTCAGTAACAACTATATATGCATCCACTCTCCTGCTGTCTCAAACTATAAAAAGAAACAGACTTTGTCACCATAAACTTAGGAGAAATAGTGAAACCTCAATAGTATAGGAATTACCAGAAATGAAGAGTAGCAAGGTTTTCTCCATTCTCTCTCTTGTGTTAGTCTTAGCAACTCTTAATGTCACATATTCTGTTATTTCCACAGGAGCTAGGAAGAACATTGCTATAGTAAGCCATCATAATAAACATCACCAAAAACATAAACATGGCAAAGGAAAAGCTGGACATTCTCCCTCTGGTAGTTCTTCTCCTCCGACCATCTCAAGTACGACCTTTAATGTCCTTTCTTTCGGCGCCAAAGCCGATGGAGCCACCGATGATTCCATGGTAATTGTTCTCGATTTCCTATCTTAGCTTTTGTTATGTTAGCCAACTTTAATCTGTAGAAATGCGACTTAATTAGTTTGGCTAATATACTGAATGTATGTTTTATGAACAATGCAATGATTTTTTTTTTTTCTTGGGACTTGATTTATAGGCATTGTTACTAGCATGGAAAGCTGCATGCAAAGTGAGAGGTGCAACTGTGGAAGTTCCTTCAGGATACAGTTTCTTTGTTAAACCTTTAAGTCTCCAAGGGCCCTGTATGCCTCAACTTGTTCTGCAGGTTGCAAGATTTTTCAATAATTTTGTATCGATCAATCGATAGACAAGTGACTTACATCAGTTAGCATAAGATTGTCTCACAACCTGTATTGAATGATGCTAACAGATAGATGGGACAATACTAGCTCCACCAGAAGTAAGTTCTTGGCCAAAATCTGGTCTTTTTCAGTGGATCAACTTCAAATGGGTCCAAAACTTCACCATACAAGGCGACGGAGTTGTTGACGGCCAGGGGTCTAAATGGTGGATATCCTCGCAGCCTCCTTCAAATAAGGTCAGTTAACTAGCATATGTGTATTGCACTTACCATGCACTAATATTCTTTAGCTAATAGCTAGCTGGGATAGTAATTTGTAGTATGTCTCGGACGACATCACGAAATTTGGAACTTTGATAGGGCAACGTGTTGTGCGTATCACTTGGTGGCACAATCTCATTTTCATTAAACAACAACAATCTTAAATATATGGCGCTTTATAATTATTCCAAGACAGTTCAAATTGTGGATTGGATTTTACCTTGGGTATAGATCATGCATATATGTTGTGTTTTAAGCATTTATGCAAGAAATGCACATAAAATATAACTTGACGAGTATTTTCTTCTCACATGCCTCATTTACAGAGGAATTGTCCATCTACGCATGTCCCAAGCATGAAACCAACGGTAAGAGACTCCTTAATATCTACTTTTCCCTTAAAAAATAATAACATTGCATTGCATGAGTTCTCTTGAATGGGGATTCATACTTATATTGTGCACACAGGCGTTGAGATTCTACGCTGGCAACAATGTAACAGTTCGTGATATCACAATAAAAAATAGTCCACTTTGCCATCTCAAATTCGATAATTCTGTTGGAGTTACGGTCCACAATGTTACCATTTCGTCCCCAGAAGATAGCCCTAATACCGACGGTATTCATCTTCAAAACACCAAAGATGTCGAAATACATCATTCTAATATCGGATGTGGTAAGGGCATGATTCCCATTCTCCATTTTAGCATTTATATAAGGAATAATGATAATGCAAAAGTTCGTATGCATGTTTATAATTGTATGTTTCTATACAAGGTTGCTGAATCTGAATTTTTTATGAAGGTCATATGACTCATATCTCACTATTAAGTTTATCGTTATTAGTTTGGTCAAGAACAAAAAGAATTCACCTTTTTTTTATTAATTAATAGGTTGTATAAAGAGAGTCGATTAAATTTCTCAAATCTCAATGTAAAATTTATTGTTTTCATTAGGCTATTTGTTCTATTTCAAACCTCACAAAGTCATATTCGGTTACATTTGTTTATGGCTTAGCTTTTGTACTAGAGACCAACTCGAAAATTACACTACAACAACAAAAAAAAAAAAAAAAAAAAAAAAAAAATTGGAAATTTGTTAATGGGTACGACTGGAATGTAGTTGGAAAAGTAGTTAGGTTCCACCATACCGGCCATTTCAATTTTTTGTCAGCTTTCTTGGAAACGGTTAACGGAAACTTATGACGGTTAACTTTTAACTAACTTTTAAAAAGTGGACGCTAAAAGAGACTAGAGAAGGCGCGCAAGTCAGGTCCAGGTTGTTGTACCTTCGACTCCACTAACTGTTTTCCCCCCAAAAAAGAAAGATCCCACTAACTGTAAAAAAAATACTCAGCTGCATGCGTAGATTCCTCACGCTGATTCCTTGGAACTCATTAAGTACTCTTCTTGTATATTGCAACTCGCAAAATAACTTATCTATATATACCTTACTATCTTGTACTTGAAGACCGTAATTTTATAGTATTTATGTCATCAATGTGACCGTATAAGTGCGAATCTTCTGTCTCACTCTATGTGTCAAGTCATGCTAACTCACCGGTTTTTATCAATGCAAAATAAAATGATTCTTAATAAGTTTATAAAGTGAGTTGGCAAGATTTTGTTGGAGTGGTACAAAGAACGACACATGTAGTGAGACAGAAGATTTGCTCTACTCATGTCATAGCTCGTAATACACAGCTTTAAGTATGGTTCGTAATGAATGAATTCTTAAATTACATTGATAAATTAACTAATGGAAGATTACTTTTTTGAGCAGGAGATGACTGTGTTTCCATTCAAACAGGCTGCTCTAACATTCATTTGCACCATCTTAACTGCGGTCCTGGTCATGGGATAAGGTAATTGAAAATTAATCGTGTGTCCTTTATATTAAGGGTGAGCCTTGAACATAATTCAGTTATGTAGCATTGTATGATACGTAATTTTCGTGAGAGACGATGAATTTATCTCGAGAAATGGTGATTTTATTGGTGAAATTGACGTGGTTTTGTTCTCTTTGAGATGCAGCTTGGGAGGATTAGGGAAGGACAGGAGTATTGCATGTGTGTCTGATATAGTCGTCGAGAATATCATCATGCAAAGTACACTATATGGAGTGAGGATAAAGACATGGCCGGTAAATTGATTACTAAATATCACCTTAGTTTCAACCATAAAATCATTATTTGTGTTAATTTACCATACTAATCGAAAGTTCATACATTATATTTATTTCCCATGTAGGGTGGTATTGGATTCGTTAAAAATGTCTCATTCTCGGGCATACAAGTTTCTGATGTTAAGGTTCCTCTAGTAATCGACCAATTTTATTGCGAAAACAACGTGCATTGCAAAAACCAGAGTGGAGCTGTGGCAATATCCAACGTCAAGTATAACAAAATTGTTGGGACTTATTCAGCACAACCTGTCCATCTTGCTTGTAGTGATGATGTTCCTTGTGTCGATGTTGATCTAGTCGACATTCAACTGAGGGCGTCTCTTGTAAACCACGGTCTTCAACAAGCACTCTGTAGAAACTCGTATGGCAAGACAAAAGGACCTTTGGTTCCTGCAAGCATCGACTATTGTGTAAGGGGAAGTGGTAGATTGGTTAAAGAGCTGGTGCAAACATCTTCTGATAATAGTATATGCCAACAAGCACATAATTAGATACATGGTACGCCGAATTTCATGATTTGCGCTTGCTTAACCTTGTAAATGTCTCAAGTTTGTTTGACAATGATGTGTAGTAACCTGATAACCTGTATCTTCTGCTAGACTAGATCTGTAATGAGCAAGCAGAGGATTATAGATAAGGAAAAATTTGCTACGTTTTTTTCGTGTTTTTAGCCTGTTATGCTTAGTGATTCAGTGACCATGACTACAGAGTAAAGATTGTATGTACTGATTATGTAAGCATTGCTGTTGTACACATGAGTTCTGATTATTTACCAGTCCCCAGGCATAACTTGGTTGCTTTATGATG
Organism: Spergularia marina; assembly: GCA_963680865.1. Classification (NCBI taxonomy): domain Eukaryota; kingdom Viridiplantae; phylum Streptophyta; class Magnoliopsida; order Caryophyllales; family Caryophyllaceae; genus Spergularia; species Spergularia marina. The sequence continues at coordinate 2,329,173 of OY804545.1, read as the reverse complement.
AAAACAGAGCTGTTACGTGTTTAAAGTGGAGATTTACTGTGTGCTGGTGCAATTGTTACCGATTTACAGGCTTCCTTCTAAAAATACTCTGTTTATATCCATTTCCAGTCATTAGGTTTGTTCATAGTCAGTTGATGCCATTCTTGACACAATCTTCAGTAGTCGGTCTTTTGGAAATAGTCTCTCTATGTTTTCAGGAAATGACATATATGGAACAAGAGGTTGTAGTAAAAGATGGATTTACTTCTCAGATTCATCAACTGATACATCATACATACAAAAAGATAGCAAAGGGGTTATAAAATTCAAACGATCCCAAAGGGGGGAAAAAATAAGAAATGACAGGCATCTTCAACTGTACATTCAGGTGTTATAGCATGCTTCTCAGCCGCTACCACCCATTCCGAAGCGCCTTCTTTGTGTCAAATCGTAGCAGTATGTAAAATCTTTCTCACATTGGCATAAAGGGGGCTGTAACAGCTTTCAATCTCTATAAATGGTAGAACCACCACGAGAGGTAAAAGCTAAGGAATTAGACATGAGCTGGTGTACTGTCTTCTGAGGATGCTGCCTGTACTTTTCGACTTCTTTCACTCCTGCTGCTGTCAGCGAATTTCAGGCTTACCTGATGCAGGTCTTGCTGCTCCTCCTTTGAATTCCATTCCTTCATGTAGTAATCGACTTCTGTAGCACCTTGTTTTGGACCACAGAACATACCGCCCCATTGTGGAAAGTATATGAAAGCTACGGGGATGGTGCAGGCTATGATCATAATGCCCATGTAAGTTATTCCGAGTTCAGTTGTGTAGCGTGATCCTTTGAAGAAAATCAGTTGAGTTAACACTGCTCCCACGTTTCCGCCAGCTCCTGTCATACCGGAAACCACTCCCAAAGATCTGAACAGGATAAAGATACAGAGAAGTTTAAAAAAAAAAAATTAAAAGACATTGCATCATTATATGGAAGGCTGGGAATTTGTCAGATATGCTAGTTCACAAAAAAATTTAAAGTTACGTCTAATAATCGGAAGAAATTTTTGTGTCACTAATTTGATTGATGTTTTACTGTTGTTAGCTATGTCAGCTTAGACTGTTCAATTTTTTCTCGGTTTTTCGATCACCCTTGTGAATCACATTTTCAAAGCCTTAGGTTACTTTATAAGATATCCTGTAAGGTGGTATAATTAAGGACAAAAAATGGTAGTCCAAATTTGTGAAGCATGTCAGAGGTTTTACCTTCTGGAGACAAGAGGAACAACCCCAAATGTAAGTCCACAGGCTGCCTGAACAAAGACAGAGAAGATGAGCATCACTGCAATTGATGCGCTTAAAGAGCTCACCCGTCCCATAAGAACGCACAGTAAACCACCTATAGTCTGTACAGTCCACCATCCCCATAGTCTGCCCCTCATCCCAAACTTCTTTCCTAGGATATCAGACACAACGCCGCCTCCAGGCCTGGTAAAAATGTTAGCCAGGCCAAAACTAGCTGCAATGATTCCTGCAGTGTGTAGGTTCAGATTAAACCTGTCATAGAAATACTGAGCAATGATGTTGTCTATTGTCAACTCCACACCGAAGCAGTAACCATAGCACAGAGCTGTGATCCAGCCCCTGTAATTAGTAACTCCATGCTGTATAACCTTGAGGAAGTTATCCTTGTGCATCTCACCAGACTTATGAAGCTTTTTATAGTTTCCATCAGGCATATCTTGACCAAGAATCATGACTGCAAAAGCCGATAATGTCTGAAAAAGAGCAGGAATGAAGAATGCAATTCTCCACGCAGTGAAGTTTTGAGCCCCCATTTTAAGGATGAGATCATACACAAGCGGCATGATCAGCTGTGTTGCACCTCCTCCAAGGTTACCCCACCCGCCTGAGATCCCGTTAGCTCGGCCTACTACAGGTGGCGAAAACATGGAGCTCATCCAGAATTGGGTTGACACAAATGTGGCTAAAGAAAACCCTGTGAAAAACCTGACCAGCAGGAACGATGTGGGTGTGTCTGCGACTGCTGTTAGGTACACTGCAGGCGCAGTGAGGAGTGTCAGTGCTGCAGAGGCCAGCCGTGGACCTACTAAGTCACAGGCAGTCCCCATGGCAACACGAGCAAACACTGCACCTGACACTGATGCAATCCCTGCATTCCCAATTTCAGTCGCAGTCAGGTTTAGGTTATCTCGGATTATAGGAAGCAGTGGTGGAGCTGCAAAACTCGACACGAAACAGGCAAAGAATTGCACCCATGACAGATGAAATGCCCGCATATGAGGCTTTGCCACAGAAAATATTGTGAAAGCTGTGGACTTGTGCTCTCTATCTACAGGTAGAGCAAATTTTGTTTCTGAATCATGAGGGAGTTCATTTTTTTCCTCAGTTTTCGCCATTTTTCGCAGGCTTTTTTTGGGTTTTTTTTTTTACTTCCTAGGTAAAAACTTAACTAACTATGTGTTTCCGGATGTTTTCCTGGCAGATTTGCAGGGGAATGTAAGAAGTTGTGAGATTTCAGGAAAAACTGTGTTCTTACTTAAACAGTTTCGAAGTATGAGACTTGGTGAGTCGTATTTAGTGTTGCATGCCTCTTGAACCCTAGGAAGTAGGAAGATGACTTGAAAATTCAGTGTTTTGCCGATTCACAGTTTTAGAATCTGAATCTGGGTATCATTTAGGAATCTTGAGTGTGGATTAGGTTGTATCTGGTGCAGAGTTTTACTGCACAAGTTACTCTCAAAGTAATGTTTCTTTGCTGTCTTTAAGTTTGATTTGTTATTAGGTCTGACTTTTATTAGGCTTGACTTTTGATCTTTAAGAAAATTTATAAACTCCCAACTTGAAGATTTTGTATGGTAATGTGCATCGGAATATCTGGCCGTTTGCGAGTGGCTCACCTGAGGTCTCTCTATGAGTTAGAATCCTCCGATAGTCTACAACTCTATTGGGTCAGGTCCCTCTTACACTAGTACTCTGTAACTATTTATATAGAAATATCTATCTTTGTAGTATATGTGAGTGGATATACTACTGCAAGATAGGAAATTTGAAAATGTATGTTCCGAATTCCAAAGTACATGATTGGTTGCTCTTAAATGCTCTTGCTGATACAAAAATTCATGGAATCAAAAGATAGTATAAATGAGTTTTTTTTTTTTTTTTTTTTTGGTTAAGTATAAATGAGCTGAGTTTGGTATTAAGTAAGTATAAACACTAGATATAGCTTCGTAGGTGTACATATTATAAGCATTTAGTAATGGGTAATGATAATGTCACGGCGAGATTTAACTGATCCACGCTCTTTTGTGCTTGACAAATCATAAAATCGCGTGGATTTATGACTAGTTAGGCACAAAATAGCACGGATTAGTTGATTCATGTCATGACATTATACCTATCCTTAACTATTTATTAAATAAAGTACAATCATGATTCTCGAAGATCTCAAATTTATCATTTGTTTCTAATGGCCTACCTAATCGATACACAACATTCTTCCTTCTCCCCTCTCCCTCGCGTAATCAGAAATTTGATCATAGGTTAGCACATGTGGTTGAAATAAAAGCTTTCAATATCCTAAAAGTGACATAATTTGGAAGAATAAGTCACAAATTTATGTATCTATATACCTTAAAAGTTACTCTCTCCGTCCCAGCTCAAACGCCCCATATTTCATTTTGGGACGTCCCACCTCAAACACCCCATCTATTTTGGGACATATTTTACATCATCTCTCACACTACCTCTCCTACTTTTATTAATTCTCACATCCTCTCTCCTCCTTTTTTCCGTTTGAGCTGGGACGGAGGGAGTAAGTTATATCAAATTTTTGTATAGTGACACTAGTTCATTTAATTTGCTATCATATTTCGATCATCGTGTTGCTTAAAGATTAAACTTTTATCGATTGATCTGCTCTACACTCAACCAAATAAGTTTCAGTCTGACCCTGATTATAAAATTTTCGAACACTCAATGATCAATCTTCAATTCAACCCGACCCAATCCGACTTTGGACCAATTGTCAGCCCTTTAAGTGGTAGTTTGCTTCCACATTCATCCACTGCTGCAGGCTTAGCGTAAACGTGCCTCCAAGTTACCCCTCTTCCTTGGAACCTTAGCAATTTTCAGTGCCACGTCGCTGAAGTTTTAACCTTTCTTCTCTTCCAGAATAAGCTTTGCTAATAACTCTACTGATCTCCTCAGATCAACACAGAAAACCATGCTGTAGAATTTCATGAACAATATATTGCAGAACTTTGATATACTCCGTATTTTAATACAGTATGTGTATATGCATGGCCCGGTGATTATTGCAGTAAAATTCGAGTTTTGCTAGCTCGGCAACATGCATGTATAGTTGTATACGCTTTTAATAAGAAATGCAAGTGCTAAATTACAACTAAATAACAAAACTTAAAGAATGATATACTCAGTAAGTTTGTATGACATTATTGATAACTGGTCTCCAAGTATGAGCAAACTTAAATAAAAAGGAACCGATATGAGAATAATTTATCTTAGCTTGATCCGCCTACCTAGGACTTATTCATGGTTTCCAACTTTCCAAAATATACAAATTTGTACATGGATACGTCAACTTTTATCGTGGAGTATATTGGGTCACATAGCAATATTAATATAGCATGATGTTGAAATGCAAAGAATTATACGCACTTGATTCTTCGTTTTAAATTGAAATTAAAGTTGCAATTATGGTTTTATTTTAAAATTGTACTCTGTATGACGAAATCAAAATTTCCTTTGTTAACAAAATTAATTCCATATACTAGTATCTTTTTCGTCGGAATTTTAATACCACTAGTTAGGTAGTACGAAATTTTCAAACTTGGAAATTTTTCTTCATAGAAGACTTTATGCTTCATAGGTTTGTGGAAAGGGTAGCTGATTTTGCAAGTGAAGAAAGTGGGGGACTAAGGGTTGACAAACTGGTATTTAAGTCATATATATGCAACTATGTATGCAAGTAGTAATAACATTATGAGGCTTCGCAATCTAAGATTAACCAATGCCTAAATTCACGGCATATTTCAGTTTGAAAAATTCAAGACAAAAAAAAACTCCAATCATAATGTAACACTCCTTTGCATTCAGCAACTAACTTCGCCTATTGAGTATATGGAGAAGTCGATCTTCTCGTCTAAGTACATAACCTTGCCCTGGGGCTAGATTACGATAAAAGAACACGTGTTACAAATTAAAGACACAAAACGATGTATGATTTATACAATTGTGTGTTACATGTAAGTATGTAATAACCAGTGATAATCAAATGAACATATGTTTATCACTTCTTCTTGGAACAACAATCTTAGCTTTTATAAAGACTGGTTTTAATCATATAGATTTTAAATGTAGAATACACCGTATGTAGATTATGAATGACAGTATTTGTATTTTTCAAATTGTGTACTCCCTCCTGTTCTGAATGATCTTCCTATTTGTTTTGCAGTTTTTGACTAGCCATATTGAGACTAGTATATAGACCAAATGAAAAACCCGTTTGACTTAAAATCAAGTGAAAATTGTAGAATGCTTTGCAGAATAAAAAATGTGTTAATTTTTACACCAAGTAAACATTTTATTTGATCTATGTGTGGCTCTCAATACAGCTAGTCAAAAACTGTAAAACAAAGGGGAAGATTATTCAAAACACGAGGGAGTATTCGGTTTAACACACTTGGAAGTAATGATCATAAATAGTTATTTATATAAACAAACAGAGGAATATCAACAGCTGGAATAGCTCAGTTGGTTAGAGCGTGTGGCTGTTAACCACAAGGTCGGAGGTTCGACCCCTCCTTCTAGCGCTTTTCTTTATTTTCCCGTTTTTCTTTTTGGGCCTCCTTCTGGGCTTTATATTATGTCGAATGCCGTTGGTCTCTTTCTGGCATCATTACGATGGGCCTGGCCCATTTTTTGGTACTCACTTTTGACAAAAACATTGAATCTAAAATGAACGGACCCGAATTATATCGTGGAATTTATAGCGTAAGCAAGAGTTGGAGCTCGAACGTTCCTTTTCTATGGCAAATGATAATTCCGATATACTATAGCCTAAGGTCCTCGAACTATAATGACAACGTTACATTACCCTTATAATAAATCACTATAGTTTCGAACACTATATTACTCATCGTAAATGACCATAAATCATGGTATAACCCGGCCCAACGCAAACAAATGAATGAAATGGATGGAGTATCATTTACCCAAAAATGTTGTCATCTTTGCTCTAGTAATAGTGCCACCGTTTTCTATTATGCGTTCACACATGATAGTACCTTATGAAAAGTACTGGTAATTGGCAAGACTTGCGCATTTACGAGTGCAAGGCTTTGTCTTGGATCACTCGAACAGAGTTTCATTGGAAAGTGTACACTCCTTTTTTTAACCGAATTGACAACAATCACAACATGACAATGAGTACATGAGCTGCATCAAGGACACGCAGCCCATACGTCGGCCGGTTGCTTTTTTTTTTTTTTTTTGGGTTGACAAAGGGTATCTCACGGGCTCATGCCGATAATGTTGTGAGTCTATAACAAACTGACAATCTTATTTGGAATACTGATGTCAAATTAATAGACAGATGTTGTAGATCATTAGACCCCTCCTAGTATTGATTTTCTTTTTGAAAGAGTTAGGAATCAAAACTCCGATATATTGACCAGTTTAAAAGGTGACAACTCTTGTTAAGTTACCACCCACTCTAACAAACTTTGATACTGATTTTTTTTTTTCTATGAAACTATTAACAATTGTGAGTAAAAATACATATCCATTAGAGCTCGTAGTATTTTTGTGTAAAGATTAAGAATTTTAAATGTGCGAATGTAGGTCTATTTTATACTAAATTTTTACACTCTTTAATTCGAATAAATAAAAGTCATAAACTACAATTAACATAAGAACAAAGTGACGTAAAAAAAAAAAAAAAAAAAAAAAAAAAAACAACGATACCTTACTGGAATTAATTTCCATTTTACACATGATTATTGGTGTTTGAGACGGGTGTGGATCCTCTAGGGTTTAAAACAAACTCTACATGGTAGAGTTTACCAATTAAGGAAATAAGTAAATATTTAATTCTTTATTTGTGCATTGAAGTAACCAATTTATTTTGTTTTATTCCCAATAATAGTAAACTCTACAAACTTCACCAAAAAAATAACTCTAAAAGATCCCTACACATTTGAGACATGACCAATGCTAGTAAAAATTAGTCCAAATATCATCATCAAGTTGCATGAGTTACATCACAAATCAATCAATTTCGTTAAAGTAAGACCTCACAAAAATCAGAATTATATCAAAACCCCCCCAAAATTAGACAAAAAAAATCATGAACCAAAGATCACGAAGAACAAAAATATCAAACCCATGGCAAATTTCATAATTTCCTCCAAAAAACAAGGGCTTTTTTGAGTTTTTCCTCTTATAAAACTTTCAAAAATATCCAATTTGGTATCCCTCTCTCTTTTGTGGGACCCACTCTTGTGATTCTACCAAAATCTCTCACATGAGAGAACCTCCTACTTCCAAGACCCATCCGCCACGTGTCCTATACTCACGATAAAGCGTAAATGCTACGTCGTTTTGGGCTCACCATATCATTTTAATTATTATTTCCATTCTCAATAATTTTATTTTCCATAATTTGCCACTCATTTGAGTGAACTCCCAACTTCCTCTTGAATCTTCGCTCCAAATGCTCAAAATCAAATCTTTTTTATCTGGGTCGTTATAATTTAATCAATTTACTAATAAAGTTTTGATCTTTATACATATAAATCAAATTAAAGCATCCAAATTAGAAATTACTGCATTTTTTGGGGAAGAATTTGATGGTAAAATTTGAGTGTATGAGTGATTGATTAATAATCATACATAATAATAATAATTAATATTAAGAATATGAGTAATTCAATTGGGCATAATGTAAGTTTATTATCAGAGCATCAAAGTAAAGTAAATTATTTAAGTGGTGGGTTTTCTGGAATTCCATTGTTGAGAAATTCATCAGAAAAGTTTAGAAATTCGTCAGCAAAATTTACCAATCAATTTCATGGTAAAAGTTTGAGATTTACTGCGAAATTCATGGCTTCTCGTCGGTTTTCTTTTGTTGCTCGTGCTGTTTTAGCTGCTGATCCTTCTTCTCAGGTAAATTTTATTTCTTTGTCGAGTTTATTTTTATTTTAATATGTAATGTGCATGTTTTTGTTGCTCATGAATTATGATCATATATTTAATTTATTTGTGTATGATTTTGGTAGGACATTTAGTTAGGGGATATTGGGATAATGAGTTGTTTTCTGGTTAGGGGTAAGGTTGCGTATATCCGAGTGGACCCTACTTTAGTCGAGCTAAGTGGGTTTATTTGATTGTAAAAAAAATGAGGCGTAAAGGTTAGTACAATGGATAGAAATGAACACGAAAGGTGCGAGTAGAGTTTATAGTTGATCACTGATTAAATATTCTTAGACTACGTCGATCAAGTAGGTAATTCTGGCTCATGCACTTGTATTGATAAAATGATAGTGTTTAGGCTTGGAGAAGCAGGTTACAGTCGCAATGAGTGTACTTAGGGGGCGTTTGGTTCACGAAAATGAAATGGAAACGGAATGTGCATCCTCTAAGATTGTCCGTTGAAAGGTTGTCTTATAGCACTGGTGGATTGGTGATGATGGGTCATGGGTGCAAGTGATAAACTGGGATGTGCATTGTTAAGAACTTAAGAATGAGTCTTTGAAGGTGTGGGGTGGGGTGGGGGGGGGGTTACGCGTCTAGTTTAGAAACCCCACGGGTATACGTGACAGCTTGCAAAACACGCAGAAAGTTTGGCCACATTTTCGCCAATGTGGCTGATTGTAGCTCAAGGAAGGTATAATCTGAACTTTTAACCATTAGGTGGCCTTTGGCTTCAGTAGATGTCAGCCTAATGTTTGAAAAGGTGGCCTTTAAGAAGGAAAGGGAAGTGAATAAGTACTTGTATTTAGATAGTGAAAGAACTATGGAGGGTCTGATGGAAAGAAAGAACAGTTAGTTAGCTTCAGAAAAGTTGCAGTCATCTTTAAATTTTGTTCATTGGTACAGCTTAAAAGTTCTCTGGCATGACAGCACAATAGAAGGCAGCTTGCATTGCTTGAAAATGTTGTGTAGCCTCTATATGCTATCATATGTGTATAATGTTCATATAGCTCCCTAACTTATTCCGAAACTTCTTTCTGTCCATGTTAGACTTTGCTTTACTTTCAGCATTTGCCGCTATAATATGGTTGATTTGGCTAGATGCATGTAACTCCATAGGCTTATGAATGCAACATTAGTTGCATAAATCTTTCTGTTCTTTGTCAAATATTTGAGTTAATGTTGTACTATTGACAATGGTAACATTAGAATGAAGACACGAACAGGGTGTTTTTATCGTTCTGCACAAATAGTCTTGAAACCTGTCATTATTCCAAGTACTGTCTTTAAACACATTCAATCCTTGCTGTGTATTCTGTCTATTTCAGCAAGCAGAAAGATACAATCTTGATGGAGATATCGAACTCCAGGTATTTAACACTTGAAAACCAATTTATAAATGATAGGTCGATTTTTGTTTGTTTCCAGTTTAATGTGAGAAGCTTACTCGCCTTACTGAATATCACTCTGTTACTCTCCTCACAATTTAACAGGTTTCGGTAATTTCTATGCAATCCGGATGTATCTGTAAGGTAGAAATACAGGTGACAAATACTAACGATGACAACTTGGTGCTTCATTGGGGCGGGATACATGATAGAAAAGAGTAAGTTTAATGGTCATCAAGCGATTTTGGTTGCAGTTTGTATAACTCTTACATAGGTATTGAAATTCTTTGTCATTATTTAGGGAATGGGTACTTCCTTCACATAGACCGCCAGGCACCTGGGTTCACAAAAATAGAGCACTTCGAACCCCATTCCAAAAGGCAGGTTTCTGTTTTCTGTTTGTGTGCTTTCGTTCCACTGGTAACACTTTGTGTTTCTTGTTTTGGGAAATCTGACTCAATGCTATCATCTGGATCAATCTGATGTGGGTTTTTGTATCCAGTGGGGATCTGGTTCTTCATTGAATATAGAGATTGATGACACAGAAATGCAAGCGATTGAGTTTCTTATATTTAATGAAGCTCGAAACATATGGTAAACTACCCTCATTGCTTCCCTCTATCCAGTGATTTGTCTTTTGTAATGCTGCTTCACAGTATCCAGTGTAATACCTCGGGATGCATATATTTGGAAAATTACTTGTTGTAGGTTCAAGAACAATGGGGACAACTTTCATGTGAGGTTGCCTAGTAAAGCTGACCAAGTTCAGAATACGTCAGTGCCTGAAGATCTTGTGCAAGTTCAAGCGTATCTCAGATGGGAAAGAAGGGGTAAACAAATGTATACCCCTGAGCAGGAAAAGGTAATTGGTTTCTGTCTGACTCATTTTGTGTGCAGATTGGATTATGCACATTGACATGTAGGCTCACTTGAAATTTGTTACTCTGCAAAATAGACCTTATAATGGCTTAAACTTTGCTGATCTAAATTAATTTATTTCGATATAAAGGTGACATCTTTGGATGCTAATTAGGACCTAAAGTTACCATGGCAGTTTTTAATTCTTTTTGATGGAATATATCAAATTTTACGGGGGCGAACAATTTTCATCAATGGTGGAAGTTTTCTGAGATATAAAGTTGTTCTGTGTTTCTCTTTGCCAAATTAAGAGGTTTTACTTTGCTTTTACTGTAACATGCTATATATTGCACTGAAGTCCAACATGCTAGCTATATTCAGGAGGAATATGAAGCTGCTCGAGCTGAATTGCTGGAGGAGGTGTCCAAGGGTGCTTCTATATCGGAACTTCGAGCAAAGTTAGGGAAAGGAAATGAAGCAAGTGGAAGTAATGCCAGAGAAAGAGATGAAGGCGAAGTAAAACCGCAAAACCCTTCAAAGCCTGGAGACAAGATCCCGGAGGACCTTGTACAAGTTCAAGCTTACATTAGGTGGGAGAAAGCTGGGAAACCAAACTTTTCACCAGAGCAGCAACTTGTAAGGGATAAACGTGTTCTGTCTGAACAGCTGATCACAGTGCCATATAGTGTCTTTCTTGTGTTTACTTTTTCATCTTTTTTTGTCCTATTTCAGCAAGAAACTGACTTGAGCTTTATCAACAGAAAGAATTTGAAGAAGCAAGGAAAGACTTGCAGAAGGAACTAAATAAGGGCACTTCTGTGGATGAAATAAGCAGAAAGATTGTCAAAGGCGAGATAAAAACAAAGGTTGCTAAGCTGCTGGAGAAAAAAAAATATTTCACAGCTGACAGGATTCAGCGCAAGAAAAGGGATCTCACGCAAATCATAAATAAATATGATGCTGAATCTGGAGAGAGGAAAGCTTCAGTGGTGCCACCAGTACCAAAAGCTTTGTCTCCAGTTGAGCTTTTTGCTGAGGCAAAGGAAGCTCAAGATGGTGAGATAGTAGTGAAGAAAAAGGTTTTTGGGTTTGCTGAGAAGAAACTTCTGGTGAGCAGTGCCTCGCCAATGTAATATAATATCGTGGCTTTCAAGAAGCCTTTTCTTTTTTGGCAAGCACTAATCTTTCGAGAACTTTTTTTTTTTGTTCTTGAGGTACTTGTGACTAAGCATTCTGCCAAGACAAAGATTCTTGTAGTCACAGATTTCCTGGAGCCTCTTATACTTCATTGGGCTTTGTCAAGAAAAGGCAATGAGTGGTTGGTGAGGACTGAATTGCTGAGTTTAAGATGAATTTCATTACTAGCATATGATTTCCCATTTCTAATCATGTGCATGCCTCTCAAATGCTTGCAGTCTCCGCCTCCGAGTGCCCTTCCTACAGGTTCAGTCTCTCTAGACATGGCAGCTCAGACGCAATTTAGCAGTGTCACATCTGATGATGCTCTACACCAGGTGTGGTCTGGAACACAACTGTATTTAATTCAGTTTAACTCACAAGATCATTGAAGATCTAATTTCTGATGTTAGCATCATGATACTAATATATGCTGATTTTCAGTTCCGAGGTCAATCAGTGGAGATAGAAATTGACGACGATAATTTCGTTGGGATGCCATTTGTTCTTGTATCTGCTGGTAATTGGATGAAGGACAATGGTTCAGATTTCTATGTTGATATTGGTCTGAGGCCTAAAAAGGTTTGAGATTTGATAAATTTGGTACTGGAAAGTGTACCATGTTACTGGCTAATGTTTATTTGTTTGTCATTCGTTCTCTTTCCTTTGGACTGAAACACACTGATCAAGCTTGTTCGCTACAGAAGGATGCTGGTGACGGCAATGGAACAGCAAAGTCATTATTGGAAAACATAGCTTCTTTGGAGAGTGAAGCACAGAAGTCTTTTATGCATAGGTTAGCTGAATTTTATGATTTCTGACCTTTTTGTTTCTCTACCATTTCAAAACTGAAAGTACATGTGCGCTTTGTCATGGTGTTGGTCAATGTCTAGATGTCTTCACTCTTCAGTGATGATTTCAAATACAAGCTGTTTGGTTTAACAAAAAATTATCTGGCTAGGGTACAAATAAGAAGGCATGATTACGTTGTCTTGAAGTTAATTGTAGTTTACTGCTAGTTTGATGAAACCAATTTCGGTAGCAGCCAGCAAATATTTGATAAATCTGTTAATTCTTTCTTCCCAGGTTCAACATTGCGGCAGACTTGATAGATGAAGCTGTGAGTGCTGGTGAGCTGGGTCTTGCTGGAATTTTAGTGTGGATGAGGTTTATGGCCACGAGGCAGCTAATATGGAATAAAAATTACAACGTGAAACCACGGTAAATTGTAATTACATGTTTTAAATGACTGTTTAAGGGGCTAAGATTGTAGTCATCTGAACCTGCCCCGTTGAGTGGGATGCTTACTCTCTCTGACTTTCTTATTGTCACAACTGAAATGACTTGCAGTCTGTAGGACTAAAAAATTAGGTTTTACTCCTGACATTTCTAGATCTCTTGAATGTTCTCCCCCCCTCCCGCCTATTTACATGTATGGTTTATGAAAGTATCTGTCTTGATATTGGCAGTGCCCTTCAGTTTATACGTGATTATATTCTTATATGCAACAAGTATATACCAATTATATATATAACTTTTTATTATTATTCATCTTCGCAGTGAAATAAGTAAGGCTCAAGATAGACTTACAGATTCCCTCCAGCATTTATACAGAAGTAAGCCCCAGTACCGGGAACTTCTTCGCATGATAATGTCCACTGTTGGACGTGGTGGCGAGGGAGATGTTGGACAGAGAATTAGGGATGAAATTTTGGTCATTCAGGTTAGAATTGGTGCTATGCAGTCTTTATTACTTGCTCTCACTTTTCTAGCTGTACAGAAGCTGATTGGTTTAATTGGTGGCTGCAGAGAAATAATGATTGCAAGGGTGGAATAATGGAGGAATGGCACCAGAAACTGCATAATAATACAAGTCCTGATGATGTTGTTATCTGTCAGGTATTGTCTAAGAGACTGATAGACTGATAGTATTCTTCTTCACTTTATGAGCATTACGTTTACTCATGGATTCCTCACTTCCAGGCATTAATTGATTACATCAAAAGTGACTTTGATATTAGTGTTTACTGGAAGACGCTTAATGACAACGGAATTTCTAAAGAACGCCTTCTTAGTTATGATCGGGCTATTCATTCTGAACCAAACTTCAGAGGGGACCAAAAGGAAGGTCTTCTGCGCGATCTTGGACATTACATGAGGACATTGAAGGTATTTATCTACACCTTTGGTCAGAGTGCCAAACTGTCCAAGGACAATTTTGTGTGATGGTGGAACTCTAACCAGATTTGCATGGGTGCATGACTGTTTTTTCAATAACTGTAACCACTGTGCTTATGGTCCAGTCATGACGAAAATTTTATTTATTCGTCATTTTCCCTCTTAGAAGTCTGGACTCTGGAGACCCTACTATATCTCTTCTTGTTTCAGTTTCATATCAATTTTAACTGGGATTTTACAGGCTGTTCATTCAGGGGCAGATCTGGAAGCAGCTATTTCAAATTGCATGGGATACGAAACTGAGGTAATGCTTAATTTTGTGTCTGTTATGCTGCCTGCCATGTAAGTATTGGTGTACTTAACTCATACATTTGGGAACTTCTTTAGGGTCAAGGCTTCATGGTTGGGGTGAATATAGATCCTGTACCTGGGTTGCCTTCTGGTTTTCCGGTACCATCCTAAGCTTCTGTTGTATTACCTCAGGTTCACTATTGACTTTAAAGTAGGTCTGCTTTAAATGTAATTTGGTATAAGTCTCCTTCCTCAGGAATTGCTTCAGTTTGTTTCGGAACATGTTGAAGACAGAAATGTGGAGCCACTCCTTGAGGTACCATCATAGCTTCATGCATCCTCCATACACGTTGATTATGATTTTGTCTTCTCAGTTGTGCGAGTCCTACCTATCTTTTTGCAGGGATTATTAGAGGCACGACAGGAACTTCGGCCATCGTTGTTCAAGTCTCAAGATCGCCTGAAGGACCTTATATTTCTGGACATTTCTCTGGATTCTGCTGTGAGGACAGCCGTTGAAAGGGGATATGAGGAGCTGAATAATGCTGGACCAGAGGTACATAGAAGGACGTACTGTTATGGCCATGATTTGGCTGGTTAATTTGAGTTTTCTGGGACTCAGTTTTCTTTATTAATGAAGAGCACTTTAGAGAGTTTTGATTGATGGCTTGTCACTTCGACATTTACCAGTGGCTTGGAATTATGATGTTCTGACTCCTCGGAACGCTATATTAGAATATTAGTTTTGGGGGAAATTAGTTGCGAAAAGAGAACTGTATCTGAAATCTGAATAAATTGAGTGCTAACAGTTTTGTCATCATACATTTAACAGTGGCTAATGAAAGACACTATAGATTCATAACCAGGGAATTGTCGGTATGAAGACTGTTTTTGGTTTAGAAGCTATGTGTCGACTTGTGTCTGCCTCTTAGTGTAGTGGGTCTGAGTCTTATTATGAATATCCCTTTTGTGCAGTGTTTTGAGTTATTTCTCAAATCTCAATTATACTTTGACGAATATGCGTTCTTCTTTTCCTCATCAGCTAATATTCTTCTTTTTTGGTGTATTTTCACAGAAAATTATGTGCTATATTACTATGGTTGTTGAAAACCTTGCTTTATCATCTGATGATAATGAGGATATCATCTACTGCTTAAAGGTATTGAGCACATGCAATACCTCGTTTGAGATAGAGGCCTTTGTTTTTAGAGTATATTTGTGATTCTGTCTCTTCTCTGTATTTCTGGTATAGCTTTAGAATAATGTATTTCTGATATGGAACTTCTATAGAACCCGCTTTTATTTGAAAACACCACAAATCATAATGCTTATGGTGTCTTTACCCTTTTGGAAAATCAACTGATAATGTCATAAAGTTTTAATGCCACGCTATCTCTGTCATACAGTTATCAGTAGTATTAAATATGCGTAAGTATAGGGTATCAAATATAATTGTAACTTCATTTGTTCTCCATTATTTTTCTAAATGTAGTTATGTTATTTTCGAAGGGGTGGAACCGTGCACTTGATATGCTCAGGAGCAAAAATGATGGTTGGGCTTTGTATGCCAAGTCAGTGCTTGACAGGACTCGTCTATCACTTGGAAGCAAGGCAGAGTCATACCAACGAGTTTTGCAGCCGTCTGCTGAGTACCTTGGCTCGCTGCTTGGTGTAGACGAGTGGGCTGTATGTTCATGACAGAATTGTTTGTAGCAGGTTCCTGTACTTTATCAATGGTCTTGATTTACAGTGTTCAATCCTAATGTAGGTCAGCATATTCACGGAGGAACTCATTCGTGCTGGATCAGCTGCATCTCTGTCAGGACTTATTAACAGGCTGGATCCTGTTCTTCGCAAGACTGCCAATCTGGGAAGGTTGATAATGTGGCTCATCACTACTTTTTTCCATTGTAGTTGCCTGTAATGATTCTTGTGTTTCAGCCGACATTGTCTAGATTGAAAGACCAAGGTAGCTAGGTCAATGAGATAAGATAGCAGAAGGAAGATTGATGTGGATGTTAAAAGGGTCTCTGAAGTTTCAACCTATAGTAATATAGAACATATCATGAGTAAAATGTTAATGAAATAAAATTCCAAGTTAAAAGGTCGTCTTTTTGGTTTCTGCATGTACTTGATTCCTGGATTATGTATAGTTGAGGTATATGTATGATGCATGAATAGGGTGAAATGATGTACTTGACTCTTGAAGTCTCTAGGATGTTTGGTACAGTCATTGGAAACAGGGGGCTTTAGTTGAGTTGATGCGGAGTGACAATGAAGTGTGGTGTTGTTAGAGGTTCCTCTATCTAAGATCCTTTCGCATGAGTGGATGTATATGGGCTCTTGGATTGTTACTGAGATTTAGTACAGTGCATTTGGGGCTTGGATTAGCCATGTAAAACCACATAAATATTTTTTGTCTTCATTTCTCTTATGTAAGTGTGCATGCTATTTTATTCAACGATGGACATGGTTTTTTTGGCTATGTGGCAAAATAGTTGTGTTCTGATCTATTAACTTGATATCACGTTGTAATTTGTGCTGATAAAAAAACCCTTTCCAAACCAGTTGGCAGATTATAAGTCCAGTTGAAGCTGTTGGTTATGTAGTGGTTGTTGATGAGTTACTGTCTGTCCAAAATAAAACTTATTCACAGCCAACAATCTTGGTTGCAAAGCATGTAAAAGGAGAAGAGGAAATTCCTGACGGCACTGTTGCTGTACTGACGCCGGATATGCCAGATGTCTTGTCTCACGTTTCCGTGCGAGCAAGAAATGGCAAGGTGAATTAATTCATTTTTGGATCTTTTTTTCGCCTTTTAACGTATTTTGCTGTCTAATTATCTAATGTTGAAGATAATTGCCTTTCTACTGCAGGTTTGTTTCGCTACATGTTTTGACAGCGATATTCTCTCTGATCTTCAAGCTGCAGAAGGAAAGTTGCTACGCCTACAAACAACGTCAGCTGACATACTTTATAGGTAACGATTCTTTTCAAATGACATGTTTCCACAATCGTTCTTCTTTGACATTATGTTCCTATTTATTAATTCGTAACCCTTGTAAGATTTTGAAACTTGTACATTGTTTTTACAGTGAGGTGAATGAGAGTGAGCTTAAAGGCACCAACTCGGATGATAGCAGTGATGGATATCTGCCATCCTTAAGTCTGGTCAAGAAGAAATTCTGTGGTAAATATGCCATAACATCTGATGAGTTCACCAACGAAATGGTTAGTTCTATAAGCTGAGCATTTCTGTTTATTAAGATCCTTGCTTTTTCTGTTTAATGTTCGCTGGAGGAGGTTTCCTGTTAGACACAGTGAAGGTTTCTACTGAATCAGTGAAATGGTCATAACTGGTTTTATATCAAGTTTGCCTTATGTTTGTTTTGTGGTTACAGGTTGGAGCTAAGTCGCGTAATATCTCATATCTTAAAGGAAGAGTTCCATCCTGGGTTGGAGTTCCTACATCTGTTGCATTACCATTTGGTGCTTTTGAGGAAGTTCTTTCCTATGGCCCAAACAAGGTACTCTTTGTTTTGTGTTTCAGGTTTTTCCGTTATAACATGGATGCTCTTAGATTTTCTCTGTTAAAAGATTGGAAGTATTAGAACTGAACTAATAATATGGTATAGTGCTCTGTAGTTCGGGAAAAAAAAAACGATCCTTTTCAATAAAATTCTGGAACGGCTTCAAGATGTGCAGCTCTGTAACAGCAAAAATAAATTGTATAGTCCACTGTTTTTGGCAAATATTGACTCCGTAAAGAAAACGGCCCAAATTTCTATGGACAAATCTAAAGTCAAAATTATGGGTGTGTGCAATGTTTTAGAGTCAAACACCATTGGTAGGAAGTCAAAATCGACAGCAAACGTATATTTACGTTAATATATAACAAGTTGTGAAAGGCGTTAAAAATTTATAGTTATTGTTTAATCGTTTTTTTTATCAAACAAACATACACCAAGGATATTAATGGTGAAGTTTGGAAAAAACATTTAGAAACTTTCAAAAAAATGCTCAAAATAGACAAAAACCAAAGTGTATAGTACACGGTTTTTTCAAAAACGGCTCTGTAAGAAAAACGGCCCAAACTTTTATGGAAGATCCAAAAGGTCAAATCATGGGGGTGTGAAAACTTTAAGAGCCAAAAACCTTTGCTATAAAACGCATATTAACCTCATAAGTAAAGAGTGTCCAAAACGCGTTAAAGAACTTCACTAATTAATGAATCGTTTTTTGTATTTAACTAATGTACTCCCAAAGATGTCTTAGGTGAAGTTTTGAATTAATTTTAAAACTTTCGGAAAATTGCGCAAAATTGGCCAAAATTTGCTCCGTAATAAAAATGCCCCAAACTTTTACGGAAGATTTTAAAGGTCAAATTATAGGGGTGTGCAAAATTTTAGAGCCAAAAGCCTTTGATAGGAGTATAAAACCGATATGAAACGCATTTTCACCTCAATAGGTTAAGAGTGTCCTAACACGTTAAAGAACTGCAATAATTGGTGAATCGTTTTTTGTATCGAACTAATGTACTCCAAGGATGTCTTATGTGAAGTTTTGAATTAATTTCAAAATTTTCAAAAACAATTGGGCAAAATTGGCCAAAAACAAAGTGTATAGTCCACCGTTTTTGGCCAAAATGGCTCTGCAATAAAAACGGCCCAAACTTGTATGGTAGATTCTATAGGTCAAATTATAGCGCTTTGCGAAATTTTAGAGTAAAAGATCTTTGCTAGGGGTACAAAACCGATATAAAACGCAAATTAAACTCTATAGGTAAAGAGTGGCCAAAAGGCGTTAATGAACTTCAATAACTAATGATTCATTTTTTGTATTGAACAAAATTACTCCAAGGATATCTGAGGTGAACTTTTTAACACTTTCAAAATTTATGTCAAAATTGGGCAAAAATGGAATTTATAGTCCACCGTTTTTCGCCAAAAATGGCTCTGTAATAAAAATGGCCCAAAGTTTTATGGAACATTCTAAACGTCAAATTATAGGGGTGTGCAAAATTTTAGAGCCAAAAACCTTTGCTAGGAGTATAAAATCGATATGAAACACATATTCACCTCAATAGGTAAAGAGTGTCCAGAACGCGTTAAAGAACTTCAATAACTGATAAATCATTTTTTGTATCGAACTAATGTACTCCAAGGATGTCTTAGGTAAAGTTTTGAATAACTTTAAAAAATTTCAAAAAAATTGGGCAAAATTGCCCAAAAATGAAGTGTAACCCACCGTTTTTGGCCAAAAATGGCTCTGCAATAAAAACGGCCCAAACTTGTATGGTAGATTCTATAGGTCAAATATAGGGATTTGCAAAATTTTAGACTCAAATACCTTTGCTAAGGGTACAAAACCGATATAAAAGGCAAATTAAACTCTATAGGTAAAGAGTGGCCAAAAGATGATATAATTGATGAATTGTTTTTTGTATCGAACTAATGTACTCCAAGGATGTCTTAGGTGAAGTTTTAAATTAATTTAAAATATTTCAAAAAAATTGGGCGAAATTGCCAAAAAACAAAGTGTATAGTCCACCGTTTTTGGCCAAAATGCCTCTGTAATAAAAACAGCCCGAACTTGTATGGTAGATTCTATTGGTCAAATTATAGGGGTTTGCAAAATTTTATAGTCAAAAACTTTTGCTAGGGGTACAAAATCGATATAAAACGCAAATTAAACTCTATAGGTAAAGAGTGGCCATAAGGCGTTAATGAACGTCAATAACTAATGATTCATTTTTGTATTGAAATAACTTACCCCAAGCATGTCTTAGGTGAAGTTTTGAATAAATTTAACACTTTCAAAAATTTTGTCAAAATTGGGGAAAAACGAAGTGTATAGTTCACCGTTTTTTTTGCCAAAAATGGCTCTTTTATAAAAACAGTCTAAATTTTTATGGAAGATTCTTAAGGTCAAATTATAGGGGTGTGCAAATTTTTAGTGCCAAAAACCCTTGTTAGGAGTATAAAATCGATATGAAACGGATATTAACCTCAATAGGTTAAGAGTGTCCAAAACGCATTAAAGAACTTCGATAATTGATGTATCGTTTTTTGTATCAAACTAATGTACTCCAAGGATGTCTTAGGTTAAGTTTTGAAATAATTTAAAATCTTTCAAAAAAATTGGGCAAAATTGCCCAAAAACGAAGTGTATAGTCCACCATTTTTAGCCAAAATGGCTCTGGAATAAAAACGGCCCAAACATCTATGGTAGTTTCTATAGGTCAAATTATAGGGGTTTGCAGAATTTTAGAGTCAAAAACCTTTGCTAGGGGTACAAAACCGATAGAAAACGCAAATTAAACTCTATAGGTAAAGAGTGGCCAAAAGGCGTTAATGAACTTCAATAACTAATGATTCATTTTTGTATTGAAATAACTTACTCCAAGGATGTCTTAGGTGAAGTTTTGAATCAATTTAAAATCTTTCAAAAAAATTGGGCAAAATTGCCCAAAAACGAAGTGTATAGTCCACCATTTTTGGCCAAAATGGCTCTGTAATAAAAACGGCCCGAACTTGTATGGTAGATTATATAGGTCAAATTATAGGGGTTTGCAAAATTTTAGAGTTAAAAACTTTTGCTAGGCATACAAAACCGAAAGAAAATGCAAATTAAACTCTATAGGTAAAGAGTGGCGAAAGGCGTTAATGAACCTCAATAACTAATGATTCATTTTTGTATTGAAATAACTTACTCTAAGGATGTCTTAGGTGAAGTTTTGAATTAATTTAAAATCTTTCAAAAATAATTGGGATAAATTGGGCAAAAACGAAGTGTATTGTCCACCGTTTTTTGCCAAAAATGGCTCTCGAATAAAAACGGCCTTAACTTTTATGGAAGATTCTTAAGCTCAATTTATAGGGGTGTCCAAAATTTTAGTGCCAAAAATCTTTGCTAGGAGTATAAAATCGATATGAAATGCATATTAACCTCTATAGGTTAAGAGTGTCCAAAACGCGTTAAAGAACTTCAATAATTGATGAATCATTTTATCGAACTAATGTACTCCAAGGATATCTTAGGTGAAGTTTTGAATTAATTTAAAATCTTTCAAAAAAATTGGGCAAAATTGCCCAAAAACTAAGTGTATAGTCCAATGTTTTTTTGCCAAAAATGGCACTGTAATAAAAACTGCCTAAACCTTTATGGTAGATTCTATTGGTCAAATTATGGGGGTTTGCAAAATTTTAGAGTCAAAAACCTTTGCTAGGGGTACAAAACCGATAGAAAACGCAAATTAAACTCTATAGGTAAAGAGTGGCCAAATGCGTTAATGAACTTCAATAACTAATGATTCATTGTTTGTATTGAACAAAATTACTCCAAGGATGTCTTTGGTGAAGTTTTTGATAAATCTAACACTTTCAAAAATTTGGTAAAAAATTGGGCAAAAACAAAGTGTATAGTCCACCGTTTTTTGCCAAAAATGGCTCTGGAATAAAAAGAGCTTAAACTTTTATGGAAGATTCTAAAGGTCAAATTATAGGGGTGTGCCAAATTTTAGTTAAAAACCTTTGCCAGGAGTATAAAATTGATATGAAACGCATATTAACCTCAATAGTTTATGAGTGTCCAAAACGCGTTAAAGAACTTCAATAATTGATGAATCGTTTTTTGTATCGAATTAATGTACTCCAAGGATGTCTAAGGTGAAAATTTGAATCAATTTAAAATCTTTCAAAAAAATTGCGCAAAATTGCCAAAAAACGAAGTGTATAGTCCACCATTTTTAGCCAAAATGGCTCTGTAATAAAAACGGCCCGAACTTGTATGGTAGATTCTATTGGTCAAATTATATGGGTTTGCAAAATTTTAGAGTCAAAAACTTTTGCTAGGGGTACAAAACCAATATAAAACGCAAATTAAACTCTAGAGGTAAAGAGTGGCCAAAAGGCGTTAATGAACGTCAATAACTAATGATTCATTTTTGTATTGAGAAGGCTCTGGTATAAAACCAGTCTAAATTTTTATGGAAGATTCTTAAGGTCAAATTATAGGGGTGTGCAAAGTTTTAGTGCCAAAAACCCTTGTTAGGAGTATAAAATCGATATGAAACGTATATTAACCTCTATAGGTTAAGAATGTCCAAAATGCGTTAAAGAACTTCAATAATTGATGTATCGTTTTTTGTATCGAACTAATGTACTCCAAGGATGTCTTAGGTTAAGTTTTGAAATAATTTAAAATCTTTCAAAAAAATTGGGTAAAATTGCCTAAATACGAAGTGTATAGTCCACCGTTTTTTGCCAAAAATGGCACTGTAATAAAAACACCCTAAACTTTTATTAGATTCTATAGGTCAAATTATGGGGGTTTGGAAAATTTTAGAGTGAAAAACCTTTGCTAGGGGTACAAAACCGATAGAAAACGCATATTAAACTCTATAGGTAAAGAGTGGCCAAAAGGCGTTAATGAACTTCAATAACTAATGATTCATTTTTTGTATGGAACAAAATTACTCCAAGGATGTCTTTGGTGAAGTTTTTGATAAATCTAACACTTTCAAAAATTTGGTCAAAAATTGGGCAAAAACAAAGTGTATAGTCCACCGTTTTTTGCCAAAAATGGCTCTGGAATAAAAAGAGCTTAAACTTTTATGGAAGATTCTAAAGGTCAAATTATAGGGGTGTGCCAAATTTTAGTTAAAAACCTTTGCCAGGAGTATAAAATTGATATGAAACGCATATTAACCTCAATAGTTTATGAGTGTCCAAAACGCGTTAAAGAACTTCAATAATTGATGAATCGTTTTTTGTATCGAATTAATGTACTCCAAGGATGTCTAAGGTGAAAATTTGAATCAATTTAAAATCTTTCAAAAAAATTGCGCAAAATTGCCAAAAAACGAAGTGTATAGTCCACCATTTTTAGCCAAAATGGCTCTGTAATAAAAACGGCCCGAACTTGTATGGTAGATTCTATTGGTCAAATTATAGGGGTTTGCAAAATTTTAGAGTCAAAAACTTTTGCTAGGGGTACAAAACCAATATAAAACGCAAATTAAACTCTAGAGGTAAAGAGTGGCCAAAAGGCGTTAATGAACGTCAATAACTAATGATTCATTTTTGTATTGAGAAGGCTCTGGTATAAAACCAGTCTAAATTTTTATGGAAGATTCTTAAGGTCAAATTATAGGGGTGTGCAAAGTTTTAGTGCCAAAAACCCTTGTTAGGAGTATAAAATCGATATGAAACGTATATTAACCTCTATAGGTTAAGAATGTCCAAAATGCGTTAAAGAACTTCAATAATTGATGTATCGTTTTTTGTATCGAACTAATGTACTCCAAGGATGTCTTAGGTTAAGTTTTGAAATAATTTAAAATCTTTCAAAAAAATTGGGTAAAATTGCCTAAATACGAAGTGTATAGTCCACCGTTTTTTGCCAAAAATGGCACTGTAATAAAAACACCCTAAACTTTTATTAGATTCTATAGGTCAAATTATGGGGGTTTGGAAAATTTTAGAGTGAAAAACCTTTGCTAGGGGTACAAAACCGATAGAAAACGCATATTAAACTCTATAGGTAAAGAGTGGCCAAAAGGCGTTAATGAACTTCAATAACTAATGATTCATTTTTTGTATGGAACAAAATTACTCCAAGGATGTCTTTGGTGAAGTTTTTGATAAATGTAAGACTTTCAAAATTTTGGTCAAAAATTGGGCAAAAACAAAGTGTATAGTCCACCGTTTTTTACCAAAAATGGCTCTGGAATAAAAACAGCCTTAACTTTTATGGAAGATTCTTAAGCTCAATTTATAGGGGTGTCCAAAATTTTAATGCCAAAGATCTTTGCTAGGAGTATAAAATCGATATAAAATGCATATTAACCTCTATAGGTTAGGAGTGTCCAAAACGCGTTAAACAACTTCAATAATTGATGAATCATTTTTTTTATCGAACTAATGTACTTCAAGGATGTCTTAGGTGAAGTTTTGAAATAGTTTAAAATCTTTCAAAAAAATTGGGCAAAATTGCCCAAAAACGAAGTTGTATAGTCCACCGTTTTTTTGCCAAAAATGGCACTATAATAAAAACAACGTAAACTTTCATGGAAGATTCTATAGGTCAAATTATGGGGGTTGCAAAATTTTAGGTCAAAAACCTTTGCTAGGGGTACAAAACCGATAGAAAACGCAAATTAAACTCTATAGGTAAACAGTGGCCAAAAGGCGTTAGTGAACTTCAATAACTAATGATTCATTTTTTGTATTGAACACAATTACTCCAAGGATGTCTTTGGTGTAGTTTTTGATAAATCTAACACTTTCAAAAATTTGGTCAAAAATTGGGCAAAAACATAGTGTAGAGTCCACTTTTTTTTGCCAAAAATGGCTCTGGAATAAAAACAGCCTAAACTTTTATGGAAGATTCTTAAGGTCAAATTATAGGGGTGTGCAAAATTTTAGAGTCAAAAACCTTTCCTAGGAGTATAAAATTGATATGAAACGCATAATAACCTCAATAGTTTATGAGTGTCCAAAACGCGTTAAAGAACTTGAATAATTGATGAATCGTTTTTTGTATCGAAGTAATGTACTCCAACGATGTCTTAGGTGAAGTTTTGAATCAATTTAAAATCTTTCAAAAAAATTGGGCAAAATTGCCCAAAAACGAAGTGTATAGTCCACCATTTTTGGCCAAAATGGCTCTGTAATAAAAACGGCCCGAACTTGTACGGTAGATTCTTTAGGTCAAATTATAGGGTTTGGCAAAATTTTATAGTCAAAAACTTTTGCTAGGGGTACAAAACCAATATAATACGCAAATTAAACTCTATAGGTAAAGAGTGGCCAACAGGCGTGAATGAACGTCAATAACTAATGATTCATTTTTTGTATTGTACAAAATTACTCCAAGGATATCTTAGGTGAAGTTTTGAATAAATTTAACACTGTCACAAATTATGTCAAAATTGGGCAAAAATGAAGTGTATAGGCCACCGTTTTTGGCCAGAAATGGCTCTATAATAAAAATGGCCCAAAGTTTAATGGAAGATTGT
Organism: Spergularia marina; assembly: GCA_963680865.1. Classification (NCBI taxonomy): domain Eukaryota; kingdom Viridiplantae; phylum Streptophyta; class Magnoliopsida; order Caryophyllales; family Caryophyllaceae; genus Spergularia; species Spergularia marina. The sequence goes on along the minus strand of OY804545.1, from coordinate 2,304,058 downwards.
AAACGTGAAATTATAGGGGTGTGCAAAATTTTAGAGCCAAAAACCTTTGCTAGGAGTATAAAATCGATATGAAACGCATATTAACCTCAATGGGTTAAGCGTGTCCAAAACGCGTTAAAGAACTTCAGTAATTGATGAATCGTTTTTTATATCGAACTAATGTACTCCAAGGATGTCTTAGGTTAAGTTTTGAAATGATTTAAAATCTTTCAAAAAAATGGCTTCGTAATAAAAACTGCCCGAACTTGTATGGTAGATTCTATTGGTCAAATTATAGGGGTTTGCAAAATTTTAGAGTCAAAAACTTTTGCTAGGGGTACCAAACCGAAAGAAAATGCAAATTAAACACTATAGGTAAAGAGTGGCGAAAAGGCGTTAAGAACCTCAATAACTAATGATTCATTTTTTTATTGAAATAACTCACTCCAAGGATGTCTTAGGTGAAGTTTTGAATAAATATAACACTTTCAAAAATTTGGTCAAAATTGGGCAAAAACGAAGTGTATATAGTCCACCGTTTTTTGCCAAAAATGGCTCTGGAATAAAAAAAGCCTTGACCTTTATGGAAGATTCTTATGCTCAATTTAAAGGCGTGTCCAAAATTTTAATGCCAAAAAATTCTTTACTAGGAGTATAAAATCGATATGAAACGCATATTAACCTCTATAGGTTAAGAGTGTCCAAAACGCGTTAAAGAAGTTCAATAATTGATGAATCATTTTTTTTATCGAACTAATGTACTCCAAGGATGTCTTAGGTGAAGTTTTGAATTAATTTAAAATCTTTCAAAAAAAATTGGGAAAAATTGGGCAAAAACGAAGTGTATAGTCCACCGTTTTTTGCCAAAAATGGCACTGTAATAAAAACAGCCTAAACTTTTATGGAAGATTCTTATGGTTAAATTATAGGGGTGTGCGAAATTTTAGAGCCAAAAACCTTTGCTAGTAGTATAAAATCGATATGAAGCGCATATTAACCTTTATAGGTTAAGAGTGTCCAAAACGCGTTAAAGAACTTCAATAATTGATGAATCATTTTTTTTATCGAACTAATGTACTCCAAGGATGTCTTAGGTGAAGTTTTGAATTAATTTAACATCTTTCAAAAAACCTGGGCAAAATTGCCCAAAAACGAAGTGTATAGTCTACCGTTTTTGGCCAAAATGGCTCTATAATAAAAACGGCCCGAACTATTATGGTAGATTCTATTGGTCAAATTATAGGGGTTTGCAAAATTTTAGAGTCAAAAATCTTTGCTCGGGGTACAAAACCGATATAAAACGCAAATTAAACTTCATAGGTAAAGAGTGGCCAAAAGGCATTAATGAACTTCAATAACTACTCCCTCCGTCCCAGCTCAAACGCCCCATATTCCTTTTTGGGACGTCCCATCTCAAACGCCCCATCTATTTTGGGATATCATTATCTCTCATACTTTTTTCTAATCTTTTCACTCACTCTCACATTCTCTCTCCTACTTTTTATTAATCCCCACATTCTCTCTCCTATTTTCTCCTAATTTTCTTCCACTACCACTACTTTACTTTCTTTACTAATTTTTCTTATTACACTACAAATGGCCCACGGGGCGTTTGAGTTGGGTCGGAGGGAGTGATGATTTTTGTATTGAGCAAAATTACTCCAAGGATGTCATTGGTGAAGTTTTTAATTTATTTAACTATTTCAAAAATTATGTCAAAATTGGGCAAAAACGAAGTGTATAGTCCACCGTTTTTGGCCAAAAATGGCTTTGTAATAAAAAATGGCCAAACTTTTATGGAAAATTCTAAAGGTGAAATTATAGGGGTGTGCAAAATTTTAGAGCCAAAACCCTTTGCTAGGAGTATAAAATCGATATGAAACGCATATTAACCTCAATAAGTTCAGAGTGTCCAAAACGCGTTAAAGAACTTCAATAATTAATGAATCGTTTTTTGTATCGAACTAATGTACCGCAAGGATGTCTTGGGTGATGTTTGAATTAATTTAAAATCTTTCAAAAAAATTGGGCAAATTTGCCCAAAAACGAAGTGTATATAGTCCACCATTTTTGGCCAAAATGGCTCAGTAATAAAAACGGCCCAAACTTGCATGGTAGATTCTATAGGTCAAATTATAGGGGTTTGCAAAATTTTAGAGTCAAAAACCTTTGCTAAGGGTACAAAACTGATATAAAACGCAAATTAAACTCTATAGGTAAAGAGTGGCCAAAAGGCGTTAATGAACTTCAATAACTAATAAAGGGCAGTCCGGTGCACATTGGCGTACCCGCTAAGCGAGGGGCCGGGGAAGGGTCCCACCACAAGGGTGTAATGAAGGCAAGCCTTCCCTTGTCAATTTATTTGACAAGAGGCTACTCTTGAACCCGTGACCTATCGATCAATAACTAATGATTCAAAAAATTGGTCAAAAACAAAGTGTATAGTCCACCGTTTTTGGCCAAAAATGGCTTTTTTTTATGGATGATTCTAACGGTCAATTTGTGGGGGTGTGCAATGTATTGGAGCCAAAAACCATTGCTATATTATGCATATAATGCCGTCATCTTTAGTTGATGTTATTGGTTTATATGTTTGTATGACAAACTGTGGCGACGATGGAGATAACTTTTGGACTCATTACCATAGATAGAACTGCAGTTATGAGTTTATGTGTTATCTACTTGCCTTTTGCTGTAAGCATCTACCCTTTTCGTTGTTATAAGGTTTGGCTAGTAAATTATGATATGTTTTACACCATTAATATGTAGGCAAGTGAGTTATATATGTCATTCTGACCTTTTCTTGGACGCCTTCTGCTCCTTATTGTGCCAAGATTCCACTATCTGAAGAATCTGTGTGTTTTCTTATTTATAATTGACAGGAAGTAGAAGAGGAGTTGAAGACCCTGAAGAAAGTATTAGGAGGAGACTTTGGAGTTTTAGGAAAGATCCGTGGCACAGTTTTAGAGCTTGTTGCACCACCTCAATTGGTATGTCCTTTGGGCCTACATGTGCTTTTCCGTTTCTCTTGAAGGATCCAGTATAATTGATGAAATCAAGGGGATTTCTTTATCTTGTATTCTGTGGTTACATAAAACAGAGGGAAATGAGGACTGGTCCTGCATGGAATCATCTTACCTCATTCCCGAGCTCAGTGTGTTTAGCCTAGCGTCATTATGGACTCTTCATTGATGTCTTCTGTGTGGGCACTGTGCTCAGCATCATTTCCTTTTCCGTAGTCTTTGTGAATTATACTTTTGAGCGTTAGATTTATCTCCTCTAAAATAAGATAACAGTCTGCTGATTAGCTAAAAGCCCCAAAATTATTGGTGATCACTGTTGAAGAGGTGGGTCGGTGTAGGTGGTGTTGAATTATGTTGCAGAGAGACCTTCTGACCTTGTTTAGATGGGTTTCTTAATTGTTATGTTACCTAATATCCGATTCTCAAATTGTCATTTAGGTGCAAGAACTTGAAACAAAGATGAAGAGCTCTGGAATGCCTTGGCCTGGCGATGAAGGTGAAAAAAGATGGGACCAGGCGTGGATGGCAATAAAGAAGGTAAGACATCTCCTTGCTCTCAACTGGGGGCTGTGACACTGTATCTAGTAGCTGTAGTGTTGTGTTTCTACTCTTTATCTGTGTCCCTTTCCACCTATCAGTTGAATGAGTATTTTGATTTAGAGGACGTTGAAATTAGAATTACGAAGATAGATGGGTGTGTGCTTGAAGGCTTTTTTTTTTGTGTATGAAAAGGAAATGGGATTACTTTATCTGCCTGCTTTCGCCCTTGTATAACATCGAAAATTATTGTATACACCTGAGAGTACGTACTCTCGTTTCTCTGGTTGTGTACTTTAACATAGAAATTGATGTACTATTACCCTAATTTAATGTACTTTAAGTACAATTTTGTGTATTCTTTGTTTAAACGGTGTAAATTTACACATCAAACCATTTTCGTATAGTTTTGCTAATATTTATAGTATTTGGAAGTATAAATATGTTGAATAATACAAAGATGTACTCGATCTTGAAGTACAAAGATGAAAATATCGATTACCAATTCATTAGTCTCTTAATGGATGAAAAATGCTTACTTAAATAGGTTAGAACCTTAAAGTATCAATTCAAAGTTTTATTAATCTATCTTGGTTGCAAATGACTAAAACTATACATAAATTCACAAAAATACATAAATTATCCACTAAAGTACATGAAAAACTTGCAAAAGTACATGAAAACCCCGCTAAAGTACATAAAAGCAAATTCGGGAGTACATAGTCCCGAGAGTATGGTATACATGCCGGTATAACATAGATACCTCAGTCAAAGGCTCGGAGGATAGCAGGTTCCCTTCGGAAAAGATCACTAGTAGACTGTCCTGATCCATGGAAGTAATTTACTCTTCTCTAGGATGTGTAAACAATGAAGCTATAAATGTTAAGCTTATCTGAGACGATAATATGGCCTGTAAATTGGATCCCTATTTTCAGACTTCTCTTAGCCCCCTCACAGTTTCTCCCAACATAAAGTGGAAAAGAGGAACTAATAGAACGATGCTTTTATATTTATGAGACTACGATTGATATCTCATTCACAAACATCAACTGTGTTTCAGGTCTGGGCTTCAAAATGGAATGAGAGAGCATACTTCAGTACAAAAAAGATTGGGGTAGACCACGATTGCCTTTGCATGGCTGTCTTGGTTCAGGAAATAATAAGTGCTGATTACGCTTTTGTCATACATACCACTAATCCGTCTACTGGGGATTCGTCAGAGATTTATTCCGAGGTACTTCAGCTTTCACCTTATTTGCTTGCACCTTATTAAACTGCCCAGTGTCAGGCCCCTTTAAAATAGCTAATATTATCTGGCTGACTTAGGTTGTGAAAGGACTTGGAGAAACTCTGGTCGGAGCCTATCCTGGTCGTGCTTGGAGTTCCATATGTAAAAAAAGTGATCTCGGCTCACCAAAGGTACTAGCTCATGTGAACTCTTGATCCCAATTCCCCCCCCCCCTCTCCCCTCCCGCCATTAATAAACTTCACATATTTTCATTTGTGTCCCGTAAACTATGCTTGTTGATATTATGCATTGCCTGCTATCGCCATAAGTTTCTCCTCTGGGAACTTTTGTGGAGTGCTGCCTTTCCCTGATAGCATATATATATGACTCATTTCCTCATACCCTTCTCAATTTAACCTTTTAAATGCAAAACGAATCCTGATGTTACGTTTGTGAGTTTAGTACCGGTGATATGTAAAATTATAGGATCAGGGATTACCAATAGGTTAAAGAAAAGTTAAAAGATTGCAAACTATATTTGAACTCAGGCTACTGAATGTATAGTTTCTTTCACAAACTCAAGGAAAGACAGTATTGAGGAGCTCTATATTGTAGGTACTGGGTTATCCAAGCAAGCCTATTGGACTGTTCATAAAAAGATCTATTATCTTCCGGTCTGATTCCAATGGCGAAGATCTTGAAGGTTACGCTGGTGCTGGACTCTATGATAGGTATGGTACCAATGTGCAATACTCATAATTTCACATTTTCTTTTTCTCCCTGGTCTTTGGTTACTAAACGAAGTTCCGTGCATAGAGCCCTTGTAATATTTATGCAGCAGATGCTGCTGTCTACTAGCGTGTCTCCCAACACGCTAGTCCTTCTCACATTAGTCTGTTAGAGGCTGCCTTTTAGTTGAGCCCCATCCCGCTGGGGAAGTTGCTAGGCTTGTTTAGAGGCACCTGGCCAATGCCCTTGATTGAATGTATTATAAGCGTGTATTTTCGGTTTCTTATATTTAGAGATCGTATACTGGTGTAACTATCATAGACGATTAACTTGATCGATGTCTCTGGTTTGCCAATGGTGAAGGATAGAACTAATTTTGTTTTCCTAATTGTGTGATACTAAATCTTGTTTTGCAGTGTACCGATGGATGAAGAAGAGAAAGTGGTGCTGGACTATTCAAACGATCCATTGATCAACGACAGCGACTTTCGTCAAACAGTGTTCTCCAGCATTGCGCGCACTGGGAACGCGATTGAGGAGCTGTATGGAACTCCTCAAGACATCGAAGGTGTTGTCAAGGATGGGAAGATCTATGTTGTACAAACCAGACCACAGATGTGATACAAAATCTTGATGTTACAGTGTAGTTGAAGAAACACAGACTGAACCTTGTATATTGCATACTTACCAAAAAGATGTTAAAAAAAAAAAAAAAAAACAATTTAAAATACAAGCCCTGCTCGTATTCACGAATTGTTCCTTTTTTTTGCTGGCAAAGCCAATTTATTCATTCAAAGCATTCTTTTACGATACTTATTATTCATTATGCATGATTTGTTCCAAATTCTCCAAAATCAAATCGGATTGGACCAACAGTTACCGTCTTGGCTTGGCAGGGGGGGTCATTCTGAAATCAACCAAGAGCCTCCTGCAAAGAAAGGATCACCATCAGCATCAAAGATATTATCATAGATTATGAACCGATCTCCACCCTTGATAAAGGGAGGATCATTGTTATTAAATTAATAATTAGGTTTCGACCCGAAAATCGGGTACCCTGTTTTAAAATTGCAAAAATTCTTGACCCATATTCGACCCGGTTAAACGGTAGGGTACCCAAAAACAGAAAACAGGGTACCCATATCTGTACTTTTCAATTTGCAATCGTCAAGGTTTGACCTATTAAAGTTCAAGAAGACCTAATAAGTTGGATTAAACACCTGGAAACAATAATTATCTTCCTTACAACAAAAACCAAAAAGAAAATGATCTCTACAACAAATCTAAACAAGTCATACTTAGTACTTAGTAAGAACGCGATAGCTAAAGTGTTCAAATCAACTCTTACATCCCCAAATAAACGTAATAAGGTTAATTGTCACCATACGCATCTCTTTACTTTGTTTTAGTAGTGTAAGGTTTCTATATAATTTTGTATTTAATTGTAATTCGGGTCGCAAACCGTGTACCCGCTTGTAGTTTTTCGTGACCCGTACCTGACCCGGTTGTACATTGAAAAAAGCGGATGACAACAGAAAAACAAAGAGGGTCCTTACTACCTCAGAGGAGGATGACATCATAAACGAGGAGGGCTGTATTGATTTTGCAAGATTGGATATGGAGAGGGGTGCATAGCAGCAAGCTAGGTGGCACGAACACGCCTGTCCAGTGCTGTGTCTGTGTCCGACACTGTGTCGGACACGGACACGGATCAGACACGGTACGACACGTGTCCGACACGCCGGTTTTTTTTATTTAATTTTAGGAAACGGACACGGTATTTTTTAATTGGACACGAATCGGATACAGATCAGACACCTGACACGACACAAAACTACATCGTTTTGACAAGTTTTTTAAAAAAGAAAACTATTTTTTCTCTCTTCTATTTAAATACACTACCCGGTAGCTCAACTACATGTCTTACTTCTCTATCTCCTTCTGTTTCTCATCTTCCTGCTCCGAACGACTCTTCCACCTTCGACTGGCGGCGCCTTAGCAGACCTCCTCTAACCGACGTCGATAGAGGCCCCATTACTACCGCTCCACCTGCACCCGCCCGCACCAACCCCACCTCTACCTATCCATGCACAGTTCGCGTAATTGAAAAAATATGCATTCAAAATACTTATTATTTTTGATTTTTGTCGTGTCCGTGTACGCTAAAATTCAAAGTGCCATGTCACGTATATGTATCAGTGTCCGTGTCCGTGTCCGAGTCTGTATCGGTGCTACCTAGGCAGCAAGTCACAAGGGTCGGAAGCGCGGTGAATCTTGACCTTGACGAAATACAAAAGGGTTTCAAAAGAACCAATAGGACCAGGCGTCCAAGCAGAAAACAAAAAGTGGCCATCGCCAAGAGTAGAGGTGGCCACTGGGCGGGCGGGCCAGGGTTAGGGCCGGGCCCACACCCGAACTGGGCTCCCTGAGGTCTGGCACTGAACCGGCCCACTACTTTTAGGGCGGGCTAGGGCTAGGGTCAGGGCCAAGAATTTGTCGGCCCTAGCCCTAACATAAGCGAGCTAGGGTTAGGGTCGGGCTAGGGTCAGGTTTGGACTAGGGTTAGGGTCGGGTTGAGACAAGGTTAGGGTTAGGGTTGAGTCCGAGGGTAGGTCGGGGTTAGGGTTAGGGCTAGGATTAGTGTCGGGTTAGGGTTGGCCGATTTTAATTTGACCATACTTTTTATTTTCTTCATATTATTGTAATTATCGTTAATACATACTATTGTACGAGTAGAGATTGGGTACTTTTATTATAAAAATGTAATTGTTTCAATAGTTTGGCTTTAACCACTTGAAAGAATGAGTATATTAACGGATTTGATTTGCTAAAATTAACGGCGTGACAGGGCTAGATTAGGGTTGGATTAAGTACTGGGTAAGGGTCAGGGTCTGGTTGAGGGTTAGGTTAGGGTCAGGGCCAGGTTTTGAGTCAGGTTAGGGTCTGTTTAGGGTTAGGTTAGGGTCAGGGCCAGGTTTTGAGTCAGGTTAGGGTCTGTTTAGGGTTAGGTTAGGTTTAGGGTCGGGCTAAGGGCTAGGGCTTAGGTTGGGTTAGTGTCCAAAAATGTTGAACCCTGAATTGGCCCTAGGTTTCTAGGGCTAGTGTCGGGCTTGACCCTGCCCGATCTAGGGTCAACCCGACAGGATTATTTACCAGGCCGGTTCAGGTTGGGCCAGGGCTGACCCGTACCAATGGCCACCTCTAGCCAAGAGGGTGCATGGGCCCAACTACATTCATCGCTTTTTCTTTCTTCTGAAGCCTAGCTAGAGGTGATCATGGGCCAGACTGGTAGGGCTTACTTTTTGGGCCTAGTTGTCCGGTCAAAGAGGGCTCGTTTGGGGAATAAAGTAGCTGAAACGTCGGCCAATCCTGGGTTAGATTTGCTTCCCGAAAGATATGTTTGATATTTCATGTCCGAAACAAGTTAAATACGGAGGACGTGTTTAATTTCATATATGAGGAAGTTGATTAGCCAAGGGACGTTAAAGTTCCCACACACTGCTTGAACAGCGGGGTCAAGTTATCACATTCAATTCAGATCAAGATAATGATACTAGCTGATTGATGTCGTTAAATCCAAATCATAATTATGGTATTACTATATTCGAGTTCACTTTTTTTTTTATCATATATCAATTGATATCAAATCAAATCAAATGGTGTAGAAGGGGGTTTAGAACAAAGCTAAGACTTTAACACTTCATTTTATTGCAATGGTTATACCATGCTCTCGGGAGCACAAGGTGCATGGTTGTCCTTCTCACAATAAAGGAGTATGAATCACACTTAAAATGTCTCTACCCCTTTATTTTGAGATTGACCACCATATTTCTTGTGCTCGCAAGAACATGGTATATCATAAAGACTATCATACATTGATATCTATGTGACCGGTGTTTTTTACACAGAGTGCGTAGTGTATACTTATCACAAATTTTCTTGGGGAAATCATTAAGTTTTTTTCCCACGATCATCAAAAAAGTTCATCTACTATATACGGAGTATATATATATATATATATATAATCAACAGAAAAAAATCATGCATTGTTGCCATGGCATTGATGCTGTGTCTTAGGAACTAACGACATCATCATGCTGCTATATATACTTGATGATCATGATGTCCGGTGATCATCGTGTATAGTTTGGCATGGCAACCCGACGATCATTTGATATTGCAAAAAGCTAGCTTGCATGCCTACCTTACACTCGAAAGAAAAAAACACTAAATTTCTCAAGAAAGTTTTTACTACTTTCTCAGGAAAATATGGTGTATTCTTTCCTTATGTTAGCAGAATCATTCTCACGCTTCACTTTTTTTCGGAGACAAAAACCCTAAAATATCACTGTGCGTACATGTTCTTACTCTTGTAAAAAAAAAAAAAAAAAAAAAAATCATGTCACAGAATTGAAGAGCCGTAACCAGGCCATCTTCTGCATTATTGATTAGTAAGTTTATATAATTATTATGCTTCTACATATTAGACATTTAACGATTGACTATTTCCTCGTAATTGGCGTATCCGACTCATTTAGGGTTTATATGCTTGATTGAGAATTTGAGAAATGAGGAACGTTTTTTTTAAATAATGCTCTAAATTAAAATAATTCGAGTTTTGGGTGTGGAATGAAAGTATTTATGTAGTATGGGTCCACGTAGGATTGACATTCTCCAAACTAGCTTCGGTTTTTTTTTTTGGCGAAACAAACCAAAACCGTCACGGCGCGTGACGGTTTTACCCATAACCGCTGAGAATTGGGGCGGTTATGGACCAAAACCGCTGCAAATTGGGGCGGTTATGGACCAAAACCGTCTTTTTTTAGGGCGGTTTTGGTCAATCTTGCAATTTTGACGGAAAAAGAACCCACCAAAACCGTCTGAAAATTGAGCGGTTATGGTCATAACCGTCACGCGCCATAGCGGTTTTGGTACAAATTTGGTTCGGGGTTATCCGATCCTACGTGGACCCATTCTACGTAAATATTTTCGTTCCGCACCCAAAACTTGAATTATTTTAATTTAGAGCATTATTTAAAAAAATCGTTCAGAAATGAGACCATTTGAGTCTATATGCTATAGGATATACAAAGGTGGCTGTCCTTTGTTTGACATCATAATGTTTCCACATTCTCTGTTCTATGCTTTATTGCCTGACTATCCCCTTTATTATTTCATTCCCTCGTTCCTCAGCTCCTCGCTTTTTCGACAGATTTTTATGCAATAATGTTTATGTCATAATGTCATATGGTACTATTCCCCTATGGTCCTATACATATGCTCGTATAACACATTCTTAAAGATTGAAAATTATGTGCCCCCTTTAGGAAAAACTAGGTAGATTCACCTCGAAATAAACCCCTTTGATTGTTTCATGCAAATTGCAATCACATTAATTGTTAGAGATTAAACTTGAGTTTAATTAAGAGTTAGCATGTTGAATAGTCCATATAAGTAAACCACATTGGTGATCATATATATATAGACGGAATGTATGAAAGTTAACGGATGCATTGGTGGCACCGAATATGCGTATCGCCCTCTCGATATATAGTTTGGATAATAGCCACGAGTTAGCCTTGTCCTCGAGCCACAAATTAGGGTGAGAATATAGTTGACATGTGAAAGGGCGATACTCAAATCCAGTGACACTATCTCATTTTCCTTTGAAAAGAGAGTATCGGTCGATGTTATAGCTATTTTACTCTACCAATAGCTATAATGTAGCGTTTTTTAAATGCGAATAATGTTTAGATTTCTAATTAGACTTGTTGTAGTAGAAATAGCTCGTTCAGATAACGCGTCATGCCAATAAAAAAAATGCTTTAATTGTTGTAGTTTTGAATGGCGAGAAATTGATATTACATGCAAAAGATTTGTGCTAGATCGAGGCTGGTGCAACCAGGCATGGTAATTGTTTGGAACAATTTATATGTGAGTCCAAACTAATTCAATCAGAACTCAGAAGATCTGAACCAACAGTAGTAAAAATGAAAAGAACCACACGCAATTTTGTAAATTTACATGAAGATTATTGCACATGACAGAGTGCACGGTGTGGACCTGTGCATTGTCACTTTAATGTTGGTAAAACTTCACTTGAATCCAAATAAACCACTTTTGTCTTTTGATATATAAATCATTATTATTCAAAGCTGCTTTCATCAACAATATGAAATTATGAATGAGAGGGAAGATCAACAAAGTATGACACTGTGACAGCAGCAGGCAAAAGAGATGGATTGAAGGATTGTTGGTATCGTAAATTAAATAAAAGGCCCTTTCAGATTATGCATGCTGACTCCTTGATTAGTAACCACTTTGTTTATCGGAATTGACGGGATTATATCTGATGAACGGGACTCAGTCAAGGTCTCGAGTTTAAGACACGAGAAATATCAATGTTAAAAAGCTCGTGTGGATGGAGTCCCACTATGACACTATGTGGTTGTTCCTACGTTAGTTCGAGCGATTCCGAATTGATAGCAGTAAAAAGGATGTTACTCCCTCCATTTCATTAGTTTCTTTGCATTTTGTTTGAATTCCTCTCACATATTCAAACCAAATGCAAAGAACCTAATAAAATGGAGGGAGTATTTGTTTATACTCTTCAAAATGTCAATGCGGCTAAACAGGATTCAAATTTCCAAAAGTAATTATCATGTCGAAACCTCCATTACTTTTGTTGATGATAGCCTATACATTTTACTCAAGTGGTAGGAGTATTATGCAATTGTTTAGACATTTTATGCAATTGTAGTTTATGCATGGGCCATTCTTATAGATTACTCCACTTGGGGACACCATGATTATATGGCCTTGCTAACCTGAGGCTTAGATCCCATACAATGCGTATCAATCATTAATCCGGCAAAAGCCCCAAATCCAAATTGGTTTTTATAAGAGATGAAATCATTCGTAATAATCTATCATACGCCATTTACAACAAGTACCGGACTTTAAAATAGTGTTACGCAGAGGTTGGTAGAAATTAGATAATTCACGATCATTGTATGTATATGCTTGCATATGGAGTATATAGTTGCAATTTTCGCTGATGTATTTTCTATTATTGCAACTATGATATTGATGCTATTTTTATGATTCTAAGACTTAATGCAATACATAATTGGAGCTAAAGTATACTTGTAAAGGTATTATTATAAGACGGTGTCATACTAGACTTTGTGAGTACCCTTCTAACTTCACCCCGAGGGATTTGCTCAATGCTATGTCATATTGACATCAGCCTGAGTTATCCAAATGCAAGAAAGACGACAATTACAAAAACACATTTTTAAGGAAGGAGGATTAGCAAAGTGGGTTAACTTTAATTTGTTTTGTAGTGATATTAAACAAGAACACATATTGATATAAACAGATGGGAGAGCCTGACACAAAGAACATCTAGGGACGTGAGAAAGACAGCCCCCTAAAGTAAAGAACTTTGGAGGGGAGCCCCATGAAAAAAAAAAAAAAAAAAAAAAAAAAAAAAAAAAACCAATGATAATTTCCCTGTGTCCTCTGAACCCAAGTAAAGAATATCAGTATTGGACTACAAAAATAACATATAGTTTCAAAATTCACTAAATCTCTACCTCTTATTCTTCAAAGCTCATTACATCGTATTAGTTCGATTCAAATCTAACCATACCATAATATAGCTAATTATACACTATTGTATTTCAACTCACTTGAGTTTGTGTTGGATCGGTTGATATCAAATCAAATTAAATGGAGGGGATTAGAATAAGGCCCAAATACTTCCTTTTAGTGAGATACTAACGGAAGTCGTCAAACCTAGATCGTAATGAGTATCACTATCACTATATTACTTTATTAGTTAAACTAGCTAACATCTGCTACATGCATCCGTCAGTAAACCTAATTACGCTTAATTATCTAATCTAATTATTATGAACAAAGAAAAAGTACAAGAAGGAAAGCTTAAGAGAAATTGTAAGACCATTCCCTATCCATTGCCTTCCAATTTCTGATTCCCCACCCTAGGAGTTAGGACCATATTGCCTAAAACAATAAGCACACACAAAAGCAAAAGTTAGCAGTCTATGTATTGAAGACTGGAAACACTACCCCACGCCAAGTCTCTCCCCCCTTCCTCATATCATTCCCCCTCCTCCCACTCTCTCTTTCTCTATGTTTTACTACAAAAATCATATTCTAAACCCTCTTTTTAACAAAACATTATAATTATAATTAAGCATGTTTTGATCATAACACCATGTATTAATACCTCCACCCCCATCTCCACATGGGTAGTGCTCTAGAAATTAAAATCCCATCTCATCTCCAATTTTATACTCCTACTTACTCTACTTGTTTCTCTCTCTATCTCTAAACCCTAGGTGTAGTTAATTAATAGGAGAAGAGAATAGAAGCAATCTTATTCATATTATTTGTCATTTTTGTCCATTCAAACCCTTGGAAATAGTGTTTTTATTCAAAAAAAAAAAAAATGGTAAACTTTCTCCTTACAACAAATTGAAGTGTGACATTCAATGAGAAATGGTGGTGGGTGAAAACCCAAGAAACAACAATAAACAAGAACAACAAGAAGAATTACATTGCCATTGTAGTAGTAGTAGAAGAAGAACAAGAAGTAGAAGAAGAAGAAGAAGAAGAAGAAGAAAAGTGAAAAGAAGAAGAAGACAAGATCAATGGAGACAAAAAATGGAGGAAAGACAAAGGAATGACAACAAGGAATGCAAATTTCATTATTATAATAATATAATGGAATTTAGCTTCTTGTTCAAGATTTTCTCCTCTTCATCATCAACATCAATCATTTCCATTCTTGTTGTGTTCCTTATTGTTTCTTCTTCCTTAGTGTTTCCTGTCTATTCTTCCTTGGAATCCAACATTCATCAAGAATATGCAACAACCAATAATGAGAGCCAGAGTTTTAGACCAGATGAACAAGTTCATAGGCTTACAAGCATCAGAGAACATCTTAATAAGATCAACAAAACTCCTATCAAAACCATACAAGTATGTTTACACATTCCTTTTCCTCATTTCTTTGTTTAAATTTTGCCTCGCTTAAAGCAGGAGCCTCTTTTAAGATACTAGGGTATCGATAACATACGACGATAAGTCAATAATATATATAATAGTAGATAATTTGAGTTATTGACACGTTTTTGACACAATTTTGTGCAATGTAACAGAGTGTAGATGGGGATCTTATAGACTGTATCTTAGCACATCAACAACCAGCATTTGATCATCCTATGCTACTAGGCCAAAAACCCTTGGTACGTATGCTACAATTTTATCTGTTTTAAAAAGACAGTTCATGTTAGCGGACTCGAAATCATTTTTTGTATTACGGGTCTTGAATTGTATGATTAATTTAGGTGACAAAAATATGCAGGATCCACCAGAAAGACCAAAAGGGCATGAGAGAGTAGGAAGGAGTAGTATGTTTGAAGAAACATTCCAATTATGGCATCTAACAGAGGAGGGATGTCCCGAAGGGACCATCCCAATAAGAAGAACAAGTGAAGATGATATGATGAGAGTTAGTTCTATTGGAACATTTGGTAGAAAACCTAGGAAAACTGTAAGGAGAGACTCCAGTGGTTCCGACCATGAGGTAACAAAATTTTCGACTTTTTTTTACTGTTTCAATTCGCCTTACATAATTTAATTTACTGCATTATCGACACTATAATGAGACAGTTTCATACTATCGAGATTAAACATGTAAAAGAAACACAAAAGAATGAAAAAGCAAAGAGTCTTGAGAATGTTCATCATTAACATCATAAGGCCTCATTTGGTGCACACTAGACAAAGGGGTCAAAAGACACTGAAAAAGAAGCCCATTAAAGTTCTTGTTGTTGCCTCTCTTTTTCTTCCATTGCAAATGAAAGTTTAAATCTTAGTAATTACTAGGAAAAACTTCATATTGCATTTCTTAATTAACATATAATGTGGGTTTGTAAAACTAAAGTTTTTCAGAAATTCTAGTTAAATTAAAGGAGTGTTAATATAATTATTAGATGGAATAAAGAGATAGAAATTCAACCATTTTTAGCACTAATTACAGACCATGTTAGTATTAATTAGGTATTCCGATAATAATTTACATTTTGTACAATCTGGTAGTCTCTGATCGATCCGCACAATCAGCAGGGTAGTCACAATGTACACACTAACACTTGACCGTTGACTATATCGAAAGTGATCAATCTTTTTGGAACGAAGTTAGCGTAAATATATACATGGTACATTGTTACATCATGTCAAAAGTATAAAACCATGTGTAAAATGTCAACGAACAATTAAAATAAATGTAGAGCAGAAATGTTGGCAACAACTTCAGAGACTGATTTTTATGTCAAAAATTTATTGTAGGGGTAGTTGTTCTTTTTTAACTTGTCACAACTCCATAAATTTAATGTTACCATACGATATTTAGTCAGGTTGCTTCTTGTAGTAACTCCACACTCTTATGGATTTCTGTATTGAGTGAGATTTCACATTGTTGTCAATGTCAAACTTTGCTCGAATTTAATCTTATTGATGACACTTCCTGCATTTTAGTCATCATGTTCCATGTTTTACGATTTTCATCATTTCACTTCACCCCTGTTTTTTTTTTTTTTCACCTGTACTAGTCTTGACCATGTATCCCTTTTACTGATTGAAGTTGGAGTGGAGTGTCTTTTAAGTTTGTAAATAGACAAAATAGTGATGAGTTTTTTTTTCTTAAGATACAAACAATTTCAAACATTGCGCAAACTTTACTCCTACAACATGATTCATTCATAGTTTCTTTCTGGAGGTGTAACACTCGATCATGTATCATTTTGTTAAGTCCGCGATAATATGTGGATGCATATTTATCCTACCGCGATTTTATTGAACGTTTTTTAACGAACTTAAAAGTGAAAAATGGATTAAAAATGTAATTAGTGATTAATTAAGATAAAAAAAAATGCAGCATGCAGTGGGATATGTAAGTGGAAATCAATATTATGGAGCAAAGGCAAGCATTAACGTGTGGTCACCCAAAGTAGCAAATCCCTACGAATTCAGCCTATCGCAAATGTGGGTCATCTCTGGTTCATTTGGTAATGATCTTAACACCATTGAAGCTGGTTGGCAGGTATATATGTCCATCTCCTTATTTAAGTTCTTTTTTCATTTATCAACGTTTAGTAAAGAGTTATTCGAGTTGCAACATACGATTGATCATTGTTTGGTAGTCGACTTTAGCATTCCGATTTTGTTCACAAGATATTGTGGATTAAAATGGTTGTTGAAATTTATTGCTCCGATAGTGTTGTTTGAGCCTTGTGGTTAGGATAATGCCAACAGATTAATGAAAAATTCAAGTTTTAGGTTCGATTTCACACACTTTTCATGGTTGTACTAGCATTTACGCATCATGATCAATTATAGACCAAAAGAACTAAAAGGAATATACATGGAAGTTAATTGATATGTGGATGCAAATTAATCGATCAAGATAGTATGCACCTCACTTCAATATAAACATTAGAAGTCTTTCTTTATTTTTCTAGAAAGTTAACGTTTAGTTTGAATATATATATATATATATATATATATATATATATATATATATATAAAAGACAAAATCGAATGGAAGTGGCTATAAAAGTGGTATAGATAGAGGGATTTATTGCTTAACTACTCGGCCAACTAACTCTGATCAAAATTAGAGGTCTGAAATTGTTTATGGATTTCTTAATCTTGCTAATCAATTTCATTTCGTTATACAGGTTAGCCCAGAGCTTTATGGAGATAACTACCCTAGATTCTTCACTTATTGGACAGTAAGTCAATTGCAAACCTCTCTATAATTCATGGTCCATTTCTAGAAAATATTTCAATTTGCTAGAAAATCACTTAAATTGCAACCGCTCTTACACGAAGTTAATTATAATTAAAGCGTGTTTATTCCATTATTAGCTATAAGGTTAAACAATTTTACGTGTCTAAAAACCGAACATTGTTCTCAAATGTGACGTCTTGTGCAGAGTGATGCGTACCAAGCAACAGGGTGCTACAATTTGCTATGCTCAGGCTTTGTTCAAACTAACACAAGAATTGCAATTGGCGCGGCAATCTCGCCAACCTCATCCTACCATGGAGGACAATTCGATATAAGCTTGTTAATATGGAAGGTAAATTCTCTTTTAAACTTTTTGCCCTTTTTTCTTAGACACTCTCTCTTAGAATTCAAACGAGTTTGTCGCGACTTATATATGCCACTTGAAAAAACGCTAATGCTAAAAGTCTAATACTATCATAAGTAGAATCGAAAACATCATATTGAAATATTCGACAAGTATTGCTAAGTACCAAATACATCGCGATCATCATTAGGAATAAAACTTTTCATGATGCGAGTAATGAATGGTCATGGACTATTAAGAAAGTGCTTCTACCCTAATTTTGGAAACTTACCCTTCAGAGAGACATCACCAAAACTTGTAGAACTAAAACAATTTTCTTGCTCAAAATTGCATTGCACTTGCACGCGTGCACTATATTTGTAGAGAACATTTCTTAGTTTTTTCACTCATTCATCAATTCAGCTTTAATTTGTTCGTTCAATTCCTAGTGCTTTTCTTACAACTTTGCAAGATTCTATTCCATCTTTTTTAGTTTTTCAGTGGCTCTCCTTATAGGAGGGTCGGTCGATATGTAGTGTATAAGAGCATAAAGTCTAGCGCAAATGTGTAATGCTTCTTCGTCAAATTCAAATCAAATATATCGAAGTATTTAGTAAATTATACTTGCTTATTTTAATTCCTTATAAAAATCCATATAGAGTACAAAATTAAATTTCTAGGTTGCACGATTTCTAATGATATAAAACATAAGAAATTCTACGTCTTGTTCCCCCATGAAATAAGTCTTTTTGCATGGATTATTGCCACTATATGAAGCATGGTATTAATATCATGGAGTATAGATTAAGATAGGTATAGTTGAGTTCGAGGGCGGCCTAGGCCTATATAAACTTAAATATTCACCTTAATGAGTATCGAGTGTCGAGTACTTCTGCAAGCTTAAACAACTTTGTCTGCACGGCTCAATCCACCTCCATGGTTTCCCACCAACTTTGTATAATTATTACATTGTTCTTGATACCATGCACATGGGTTAATCAACCTAATTAACAATACATAATTATCGCACTATGCATTTTCACCGTAAGATGATAGAGAGTCATTAGGTGGTACTAATGTCGTCCTACATGTTTATCGCGATTTTATACTATGTTTAATCTTAGCCGATCTCCAATAAATTTGAGACTAAGACTTTGTCATGACTATATACAGGATCCAAAACACGGGAATTGGTGGCTAGAGTTTGGGTCGGGGATCTTAGTAGGGTATTGGCCCTCATTTTTGTTCACCCATCTAAGAGACCATGCAAGTATGATACAATTTGGAGGAGAAATAGTGAATTCAAGAGATGGAGGTTTCCACACTTCAACACAAATGGGAAGTGGTCATTTTTCAGGGGAAGGGTTCGGAAAGGCCTCATATTTTCGGAATTTGCAAGTAGTAGACTGGGACAATAGCTTAATTCCCTTATCGAACCTTAAAGTTTTGGCGGATCATCCAAATTGTTACGATATAAGGGGTGGGATTAATAACGTTTGGGGTAATTATTTTTACTATGGAGGGCCTGGTAGAAATGTCAGATGCCCTTAAACTCTTAAAGCCCTAGTCCAAAGGGCACATAAGCAAAAAAAAAAAAAAAAAAAAAAAATTTCTTTTACTTCTTGGTGCCTAAGGGGCTCGCTCTCAATATTGTTTATCATTGGGTTTGGGTTATTATATTCTTCCTAGTTTTTTTTTTTTTTTCCTTTTTTGTAATTTCCCCCTTTTTCAATTTAATTTTCGCTTTTTTTTAGCCTAGAAGGTGATGCATTAATCACAATTTTACTTAGGTGTAAATGTTTGTCGAGAAAGGAAAAGTGAATATACTAGTAGTATGGCTTGTGCGCTTCTTTACATAGTTATACTTGTTGTCTATATATCTTTTTCCCATCTAATATATATATGTAATCCTGAACCCCCTCAATTTTAATAAAATAGCATTATTAATCACTTGATTTAATTTGATCAAAATGGGACTTTGACTTTTGAAATGTGATTTTTCCTCTAATTACATTACAAATATCCTATGGGTGTTTGAAATGAGATTTTAAGTTTTAGATAAAAATTTCGTTTACATAATTTTAACATTTAAACATAAGTAGCCCGGGCATTACACGGACCATCAAACTAGTTTGCACAATTCTGGAGTACAATTCTTTCTGCAACTATCCCTCCAAAACATCGAAATTATAACGCGTCTTTCAAATTGGCATGGTACTGCAAGAAGATGGTAGCACAGTGGAGTTGAACTTCATTTCGTATACAAGAATTGTACGAGTTCGGGATGACTTCGGACTAGGAGTCCTAGAGTTACTAAATAACTTTGTAATCTCTCCTGATTTAATGCGGCATACAGTAAAACCCTTTTTTTTTACGTGTCTTGACATTCATTCTTAACAACTCTTGTACACAAATTCAACAGTTAGTACAGGAGTCACAGGGTGACAGAATGACAGTGTACATCAATGAAAAACTAAGTCTCAGACTCCCTCTTTATAAGGAAACTTTCACGTAAATTTTTGAAAATTGATATCGTAATGATACGTATGAATCACAAAAGCTTGTCAACCAACATCATCTAGGTACGCTAGCCATGGCTGAACGATATTTTCCTAGATCAGGTCTACATTCTAGCACAATACATTGCTAACAGTGACAGGTAATTTAGCAGCTGAAAACACATGAAAAACAAAGATGACCCTAAGACTCGAGCTCAGAGCATCTCCGGGAAGATGGTGAAAGATGGGTCACGTCCATTATTGAGACGACATTGGCAGAACTGCGAGCATTTGCTCATGAAAATGATGAAAGCAAGAAACAGAAAGGATCGTAAAATCATTCTGTGCTAACCACTTCAAGCAATTGCTTACATGCATCATTTACCTCGATGTTTTCCATCTTCAACCGACGAGTCATGGAAGGACTCTTCTTTTCAGCAGCAGCGTACGTCCTTATCAATGACTCAAATACCTCTACCTCCAAGTTATCCACGACTTTCTTCAATGTCTCCAGAAAAGCTTCTGCGCCCTCGACATCCTTGGTCTGTTCAAAGTGTCCCATCAATGTGTTAACTACCTCGGCTGTTGGAATCCACTTGCTTCCATCTCCCCTGCCAACTGCAACTGCACGTTCAACGCAATTCACTGCTAGCTTGAATTCTCCAGCCTTCAAATAGTGCTCCATAAAGATTTCCCAAGTTTTAGCATTAGGTTTGGCACCTCTCTTGCAAGCACTCTTTCTGAGCTCTCTAGCCTTCTGGAGTGAACCATCTTTGATGTATCCTGACATGAGTGCATTTGCTATTCGAATGTCATAAGTTGCACAACTGGATTCCCATTCACTGAAGCATTTCTCTGCGCCTTGTAAGTCTTTCAGGTTAACTAACACCTGAATCATGTTCAGGTACGACACATTGGGAGTTTTAGGAAACGCAAGTCGTAAAGAGCGCCACACACGATAGACCTCAACTAGATTGCCGGTCCTACCATAGAGTGTAATGAGGAATTGGTATGGCGAAAGCTCACGAGAGGTGTTCCGCTTCTCAAGCTCCTTGAGAGCATTCTCAGCCTTTTCAGACATCCCAGCATCAACGTAAATTGATGCTAAATTGCTATATGTTGTCCAATCTTCAGCTACTCGGCCATCCCGCTTCATCTCATCCAACACCCTCTCAACACCGTAGACGTCTTTGACAGCTGCTAAAGCCCTCATCCAGACATTATACGTGTATGTTTGGAACATAATATTAGAGGCCTTCATTTCTTGTACCAGAGCTGGTACCTTTTCAGGCTGCTTTGCTTTTGAGTAAAGAGTCATCAAGCTATTATAAGACATGGCTGTAATAGGGAGACCAAGTTCCTTCATCTTTTCCATGAGTTCTTCAGCTTTGTCTGACATCAGCTCCTTACAGTAGAGATTAAAAAGAGAGCCATAACACTCTATGTTTTTCGATGTTTCAGGAAGATCAAGAAAGTAATTCTCTGCAGCAGGAACTCCATGAGTTTTGCCAATGAGATCCAGATGGATAGCTTGGTCACTGATAGTCATATTCATGCCCCTTCCAGCCATTGTGTCAGAGAGCTGCATGTAAACTCAATGCATCATAAAAAAAAAAAAATTGAAAAATTTTACCCTAGTCCCAAATGTCTGTAGAAATTCTTGTTGAAAGAACAAAAACGGAAAACAACCACTAAGATCAATTTACCCATCAAAAGAAGTTTACGCAATTGTGCCAATTGTTCAACTTAATTGACAAAGGCAATCCGGTGGATAAACCATATCCATGGAACCCAAATGAAAGTGATTTCAGATCCACTTCTTGGTTCGATCAGAGAACTCAAGGACGTACTACCACACAATAATCGTCTAAGTATGTCTTACAAGTTACAATAGTACTCAAAACTGTTCCTCAACATCTTCAAGGGGAACCCACTGCCATCTACCCTATGAGGGAGGACTTGTTTACCAGCAACAACTAAGCCTTAATACAATGGAGTTGTCTAAGAGTTAATAGAAGAGAGTCAAAAGAAGGAAAAAAAAATAAATTGCGGTTTCAAAGTCCTCAGTCACATAGCTGGAAACTGGAGTCCAGGGCTTCATCAATAATGACATTTCTCTATTTTGTAAGCAAACGTATAGAATACTTGAAATCCTGAGGGGCTGATTTTTGAGCTAAAACTCACAGTTCCAACTTACAAGTCAACCAACAAATAATTCCTAAATAGCCCCTCGAGCAGATCAACCTAGATGGTGGAAGGAAATCCAATACTACAAGATTAAGCTGAAGAGAACCAAGAAGCCAACCAACCTACAACCCCGAAACCAGTAAAGCACAGGAAAATTACCTCTCACTATAAGTTCATCAGCTACTTACAGCATAGAAACACAGCAATTCTCAGATAGACACTCTAAGAAGTCCTTTGATATTATTAATTGCGCACTTCCTCCTTCCTAAACTACCTATTCCACAATACACTCAAATTTCACAATCAACCCGTGGACCCAGCTCGAGAATGAAGATTAAATGTACAAACATCAATCAGATTAGTCTTAAAAAACTTTTGCCAGAGCCTTACACTTGAGCCAGAATTTACAATCACAAACTCTGGCATATCAACCCGGCATAGGGAAATGCTCCATGCCACAAGCAACCCTAACACCACAACCATTCAATCATGAGCACAATACCGTCTCTACTTTCAACACAAAATTCATTCCTACATACCAATCAGTGAACTCCAAGCTCAACAATGCATCATCTCTAAGTCACTACTGCTACTACTACTATTTCAGCTCAATTTATCTCCCTACATCGATTCTTCGCCCCTCAGTTCCCCAATCACACACAAACCGAAAACCACAAAAACCAAACACGAACTGCCCGTAATACCGTCTCTCTTTCAACACAAAATCCATTCCTACATACCAATCAGTGAACTTCAAGCTCAACAATGCAACATCTTTAAGTCACTACTAATACTACCAATTCACCTCAATTATCTCCCTACATCAACTTTTTCGCCCCTCAGTTCCCCGATCACTCAAATACTGAAAACCACAAAAACCGAACACGAAACGTCAATACTACACCACCCCAACACTCTCACCAGCGCTACCAATACCATCACATAAAACATCACTAAAAACTTGAAATTGAAACTACCCCACGAACATTCCACACACAATTAACTATATACAACCCCAAAAACCCCCATAAATTGCAAAAATAAATAAACATTTCTGCTAAAATGGGTTCCAAAAATGAAACTTTAAATGACAAGTGTAAGAAAGAAGATACCTTAAGAGCAGCATAATAATGTTTGCGATCACGAAGCTTCTTAATGGTGTCACCAACTTCCCATTTAAAAACCCTTTTCTTGCTCTTAAGAAATACATTCAATTGATGACGCACAGAGACCTCATCCCCACCATCTTTGAACAATCTGCGGTACAAAGCTTCTTCAAGGTACTTCTTTGATCTGTTGGCTATGTTTCTTGTCCTTCCTTTCAGTGTGATTGTCGCCATTTTTTCTGGGATCGAGCTCTGATTACGAAATTTGGGGGAAAGTTTGAAGCTTTTCGATTGATTTGGGGATTTGGTAGGGTTTTAGAGAGGTTTCATTTTGGTGTGAGATTTAGAAGACGGGAGATGTGTTGTTTACTCAACAATTTTGGTTGAAGAGTGTTAATTGAGTGATTGTGGGCCTATGTCATAACTTGGGACTCTTGGGCCCAAATCGTAGAAATCGACTCCACGGGTCGGGTCTAGTGGCTGGAGAGTTCGAATATTTTTCTACCGAACCAGATGTCGATAACTCATGAGTTCAACTCTTATTAGAGGCGATGACTCGAGACTATTCATCGTTGAAACGGTTGTTCCTTCATGCAATTTATTGAGTCTTGGTATAGTTCGGTTGGAACGTCTAAATATATGAATTGATTCAATTTCGAAAACTATCTACGTTGGGCCCTTTGTATGTATGTGTAGGGCTGCGTGGGGTGGTCAAATTTTATGAAATTTTCATGTTGGTGACTTACTAAGCCTTTCAATCCAAAACTAAGCTTGGAATTGACTTAATTTTGGACCTATTTGATCAAATGGGTCATTGGGGTGGGATGGTTGATCCATATAACTAACTTTTTTTTTTGACAATGGATATACCTAACTAATTATGTCATAGCCATTGTCAAAACCCCAACAAAAAAAATGCCTGCATATCGTTGGAAAATCTTCACTTTTAAGTTTTGTCCTCAATATGGCATTCTTGGTGGTTCCATAATAATTTGCACATGTAAAATTGATAATCATTTGGTTGGTAAGCACTTCTGCCAAACTCTATACTTGTATAAGCAAGACAATAGTATTGATTCCAATAAGTCTGCGTGAATATGTTGTGGTAATACGAAACCATTAGAACTTTACAACACGTTTTGGCACTCAAAAGATCTAATACTTCTTATAATATACGGATTATATACTATGATCTATGGGTAATTAGCTCAATGGCTTTGACTAATTTATGCTTTCGTGTCAATAATCCGAATTCTATAATATGGGATCATTTTCGACTCTCGATTCACGGTGATACACATTAAGCACGATGTCATTGAGCACAAAATTTATACTCCCTCCACTTTTTTTTTTTTGTTCTTTACGTTTGGTTTGAATATGTTAGAGAACATAAAAGAATCAAAAGAAATAAAGGGAGTATTTGCGTGTATTTACTTCTAATTGCATAGTGTACATACTCTCGACTTGCTCAAACCAATGTTTGATTGGTGCAAATCATAAGTATTTTCGTTCCTTAAATTAAAGGTTAGTGGCTCGATTCTTAACTTTTGTGAATCAAACAAACTAACAAAGGAGCACACGATATATTAAATTAGCTTTGTTATTGTCAACGTGATATACTTCTCGTCAACACTAAATACACTCTCAATCAACATGCAACTTTGTAGCATACCCCATATCGACTCAAAGCTCAGAAGCAATGTTAATTGAATAGTTTGAAAGTCAACTTGATTGAGGTTATTTTAGAGGGAGTATAACATTGGGAGTGTTGACTTAGAATTTATTGAAGACGCGCCTAATCGAGTAGACAATTCGAAAGAACATCCAAAGCCAAACCCCCCCCCCCCCCACCAAGCCAATGTACCATGTGCTTCTTTGTCAATATGCGAACTCAACCGTATCCTCTCAACAAGGCCCCCCATGCCTATTATGTTGGTGCTTATGTTTGTAATTTACACTTTACTGGTGGAATAATGAATCATCTTAATTAATAGTCCGAATTGATAGTTGATGTATCATGAATAATTCTATATCTAAACATGCTCCTTTACGCTACTAAGATTTTGAACTCGATGTGACTCTGATATCATGTGAAAGAACCATCTCAATTAACATTCTAACTTGACGGTTGAAGCCTAGCTAATTAATTGCTTTGCCTCTACAACGGCCTTCATAAAATCATGAGGCCAATATATATCTATAACATTATCGGTAACACGAAATTGCTATACGATAAACTTTGACATGCACATTTATTACGAATATTAGCGTGTTGTAGTACTAAACAATATTGTAGTTGCGCCCAAAACTTTATCTTTGCTCTTTATTGAACGGTAGCGCATAGCCCCATAGGACATGAATGTGGGACGTTGAGTAAGGGAGGCTCCAATTCTCCAAGAGGATAAGGGAAGGTGTATAAATGACAGTTTGTAGGGAAAGGAAGGTAGTTGGTACACACTCCTCCGAACCTTCCAGCTTTCTTCCAGCACATTCTCCCTATGACAGAGATTGACGCCCCCACAATCTAGTATTTTTACCTCTACATTTTCTCCCATGTATCTACCTTATTTTCAGTGCCTAAATTACCACTAAAGTTCTCAGCTTTACTTTCTCCCACTAGTATAATACCCGTGCTATGCACGGAAATGTGTAGCCAAAAGTTTTAATATCGTAACGTGCGGCAACACGTCTAGCTTAACTCTGTCTTGGTAAAACGGATTTATATTGTTGGCGTTCGAAACGTAGTTATATACCCGAATCTATTTCCCGACTCAAGATATCAAGGTCTTCTTTAAAAAAAAAAAAAAAAAAAACTGAATAGCTTAGGGCCTGTTTGGTATCGTTTTCTGTTTTCAGTTTTCTGTTTTTTTGAAAACCAAAGTCCCGTTTTTGTAAACCAGAAAAAGTGGTTTTCAGTTTTCAGTTGTCAGTTTTCATTTTCTATATGACTATTATAGACCCAAACAATTTAATGTTAATATTGTAAATTATTGAGCTAAAATTTTTACGCAAAAAAACCAAAAACTGAAAACGGCAGTGATACCGAACGGGCCATTAGTTATCATGTATACGTACGACTTTAATTTGCAATTGATAAAATGCAATCTCATCAAAGTGTGTGTGCGTGAATGTATCTCTAAGTATGAATATTAGTAAGGGAACATTTGTATTATGGCAAATTTATTTACCAACTCAAAATTTCAGTGACTTTACAATCTCATGACTTATAAATAGAGATGAAATTTGCATTAGAAGATTACACAAATAAATAAGAACACAAAAAGAAAAGAATAGTGACATTTAGTTACCTCTATTTGAGCGAGTTTTTAGCCATTGAAATGGTTAATCACTACATCAGTGAGTAAGAGGACAAATTTTGATTGTAAAGTAGATAAAGAAGAACAAAATTTTGG
This sequence comes from Spergularia marina, assembly GCA_963680865.1. NCBI lineage: Eukaryota > Viridiplantae > Streptophyta > Magnoliopsida > Caryophyllales > Caryophyllaceae > Spergularia > Spergularia marina. The sequence continues at coordinate 2,277,191 of OY804545.1, read as the reverse complement.
GATATACTCCGTATATATATTTGGTTGAAATGGTCTCATAAATTTAGCGTAGAAAATTATTAGGAACATATTAAAGTTTTTTTTTTTTTTTTGTTAATAGAAGGCCCTAGCTATTAGCTGTTTTTTCATTATTAACTTAGAGTTGTTAGAATTTGCAGCAAATTAATAGGAACAAAATTATTAAAAACCATGTTATTAGGAACAAAAATTTTAGCGGGAAAATGTGTAGCCATTGGATGCCACGTGTCCTAGTGGCTTCTGTTTTAGTAGAACTAGATAGATGTATTTAGTTATTTACCATAATCTCTAACAGTAAAATTGGTTACGAATTAACAAATTTCAGCTTATCCGGTGCAAATAAGAGTGAGGGTTCAATTCTTAATTTTGGTGTTTGAATCTTGACGGGGTTCCTTGTCGTTGGTAGGCTCAATGAAGCTCCGAGTGCTTCACTTAAAAAAAATTCCACAGGTCATGAATTCAAACCCCTCATCGTATATAATGTGGATCACCTGTCCTATTTACTTATCCCCTCATAGTATAAGCTAGCTAGTGTATAGAAAGTGAAACAGGAAAATAGGACAGGTGATCCGGACTACATAGTACACCCTCCTAGTCTCCTACCCACTAAGATATCCCCCTTTCGTTTTCTGTTTTTGAGTAGCTATGTTCGGAGTTATTTATAGACCAAATAAAAGATCCGCTTACCTTAAAATCAGGTGGAGTTGATAGAATGCAATGCAGAATAATATATGTACTAATTTTTACAGCGAATGAACGTATCATTTGGTTTGGCACAAAACATGCCTATTCAAATACTCTTTTCAAAAGAATAGATCTTTATAGATAAGAGGAAGTATATGCTTTCGAACCTTTAGCCGGATGAATTTTCATGAAGTTACTACTCAGTACTCAGTCAGGTTCAATCACTTGGAAGTTAGCAGTCGTATTATACCAAATTTAACTCACAAAAATCGTCCAACATACTTAAAATGTTTTGATCCTGGATTTCTGGTCAGGATTCAGGAATTTTGATTAAAAAACGGGTCCACTCATTTCAGTGTCAAATGATACTAGGACCCACAAAAGAATCGTGTAGATGCTTCTAACAAATAGAATTACGCCACGTGTCTTTAACCCCATAACCCAATGACTTCAAGATGATCGAGAAAGTCAGAAAAAAAAAATTATATTTTTTTTTAAATTTTTTTTGAGAAAGAACGTTGATTGGTTGAGACTTATGTAAACTTGTGAGGTAGAAAATGAACAAATTGTGCCAATTCCAATTTCTTCCCCCCAACCAACTTCCCTCTCTCCTCTCTCCTACCATTTCTTTCACCAACAAGATACATCATCTCAAAAAAAAAAAAAAAAAAAATCTCAAAACAAAGGAGAAGAAGAGAGGGAAAGAAAAAAGAAAAAAAACCCATTTGATTAAAACCTTCTTTTCTTCTCCAAATTAAAAAAAAAAAAAAAAACACCCAGAAAAATCTTCATATGAATGTGTTTATATGTATGAGAGTTTTGTGGGTTTGATAAAGTTGTAAAAATTTAGAGCCTTTTTCTTTTCTTTCTCTCTTCCAATTCAAGGAGAAAGAAAGAAGGGCTAAAAAAAACCAAAAAAAAAATTGAAACTTTTTGAAGTTTTCCAAAGATTTTATTTTAAAAAAAAGAGAGAAAAAATGATAAGATTGTGGTTGAGTTCATTGCAATTGGTGGAGTTATTTATAAGTTCGTGGGTTCATATGTTATATGGTTTTTATATATTTAGCACAGCCATTGCATCTGATTTATCACAAGTTTTATGTGACTATTTTAGACCCAACAATATTAATAATAATAATCTTAATGTTGAGGTCAAAGAGGTGTCAAATTCACTCCTTAGAAATGATGATGGTTTGCCCCCCATTGTTCTTGTTCATGGGATTTTTGGTTTTGGTCAAGGGGTGAGTCAAGTTTCTATCTTTTTTTACTTTTACTTTTATTTACCCTATAAAGTTTCCATCTTTGTTAAAAATTTAACCATTTTGATGATTTTTTTAGTATAAAGTTTTGATCTTTTTTTTTTTTTTTGTTGGGTATGTTTTAATTTCAGAGATTAGGTGGATTATCTTATTTTGCTGGTGCAGAGAAGAAGGATGAGAGGGTTTTGGTGCCTGATTTAGGTTCTTTAACAAGCATTTATGACAGGTTTTTTTTTTTTTCCTTGGAAAATCTTAATTTTTGGTTAATTTTGGTTTATTATGAATTTATTTTCTTGTCAAAATGTGTGAATTTGTGCTTATTTTTTTATTCAATTTGATTTTCAGGGCTAGGGAGTTGTTTTACTACTTGAAAGGAGGGCAGGTAGATTATGGGGAAGAACACAGCAAAGCATGTGGGCACTCCCAATTTGGAAGGGTCTATGCAGAAGGTATCTGATAAATTCAATTTGCGCAATTTAATTTTGGGGCGATGATTTTACCAAGGCGGAAATTAGTGATTTACTAATGCCGACTCCATGTACAATTGTCTTGGCATTAGTATATGTTTTGGTCATGTGACATTGGTATGATATAATATGAGGGAAATTATAATATATGGTTTTTGATTGAATTAATTTGATGTGTATGGTCAGGGAATTACCCAATATGGGATGAGGAGCATCCAATTCATTTTGTTGGGCATTCAGCAGGAGCACAGGTTGTCAGGGTTTTGCAGCAAATGCTTGCTGATAAGGTCAGCTTGTGGTTGGTTCATTGCCTACATTTGTGGACTGAAATGTCTTACCTAGAAAATTTTGGTGTTTTGTGGGAAATTTGACAGTTGTAATTTTTGGTGATCTTTAGGCTTTTAAAGGTCATGATACGAATCCGAATTGGGTTTTGAGTATAACATCATTATCCGGAGCATTCAATGGCACAACAAGGACCTATTTTGATGGAATGCAGTAAGTCCACATCTTTGTTTGTCATCATATATTGATATGGTGTTATATAGCAGTTGAATGTGTGAAAAATGCTTGAAATTTCGGCTTTGCCAGTATGTTTTTATCTGTTGAAGTTTCTGGGTGTTCAGGCTGAATATGTATGACTAAAGTTTTCTAAACTCTGTCAATTGATCCTCATGTTGTTGGAGATGTGATGGAAAGCTTTTCGTTAGGAGTTGTGCTGCTGTTTTTTCGTCTGCTTTGCTTATTCATGTCGAACCACATTGTCATTTTAGTTATTCAACCCTTAGATAGTTTGGAACTAAGTTATGTGTAAGATGATTTTTCATTGCTTGTGAACCCATGTGTGTGCAAATTAATCACAGGCCTGAAGATGGAAGGACTATGAAACCGATATGTTTGCTTCAGCTTTGTCGGTTGGGAGTGATTGTATATGATTGGTTCGACATACCTTGGCTGAAGGCGTATTATAACTTTGGGTTTGATCACTTCAACATGTCATGGAGGAAGATAGGTGTATGGGGTTTGGTGGATTGTCTCTTAGGGAATGCAGGACCATTTGCTTCAGGAGATTGGATTCTTCCTGATCTTACGATCCAGGGTTCAATGCGACTTAATTCTCACATACAAACTTTTCCGGAGACATACTATTTCAGTTATGCTACCAAGCGAACCACACAACTCATGGGTGTTACAGTTCCCTCTGGCATTCTTGGCATTCACCCGTTGCTGTTTATCAGAGTGTTGCAAATGAGCCAGTGGAGCCACCCTCCAGATGTTCAGCCCCCATACAAAGGCTACAGGTTTGCTTCATTTCATATGTGTCATTGGCTTGCATAATTTTCATATTCTTCTGTCTTTTAACTGGCATTGCCTGCAATTTTGTCCGAATGAACATAGAAGTCAACCTCTTGATCGAGTTTCTCAGATTATTCCTGCTAATGTTCTGTGTACTATGAACTTTGCTTGGATAGTTGGATGTAGTCAGTTTTCTAATTATCATTTGTTCAAGGTAGTACTGCTTCCATTCCATCGATTTCTTCCAATATCCTTTATCGGCATTTTTATTCAATTCTTCCCATTTTCTTTTGCAAGCTTTGCATCTGAGTTGTGATCCCTTCCCCCACTTCCCCCAGTAGCTTTGGCCTTGCCTAAAAATGTGATATAAAAGCGTATGTGAAGAATTGGAATGGTGCCATCCTAGATATCTAGTGTATTAAGAAGCCCACCTAGGCACCTAGAGGCAGTGAACTTGTATCTTAGCATCAGAATCAGACAGTCAATGATGCTTCTATCGTCTCAAAGCACTCAATCAAAGACAGAATTGTATGAGACACATCCCAACACCGTTGCTTAGCCATATGATTATTTGTGTTGCACCTTGCTAACATACATTTCAAGTTCTAGCATTTGAAAAGAGTCGAAGACAGTCCTGGTTTGGTTCGAAGGAAGACAACAAAACTCACTAAATGAAAATGTCCGCAGGGATCAAGATTGGTGGGACAATGATGGAGCACTTAACACTATATCCATGATGTATCCTCGATTCCCTATCGAACACCCCCATCGTCTTGTTACAACTGACTCTGATTGCCGGCCACTGCAACCGGGTATCTGGTGAGTTGGCAGTGTTTTTTTTTTTTTTTTTTTTTTTTGGAATTGCAGCAAAAGGCCTGCCTAAGTGTTTGATCTGATTCGTTTTATGCAGTAACTTCTAAAATTTCACTAAGTCAATGTAATTTAGAAACCAAATTCATGGATAAGTGTCTGTTGCCAGCATAATAGAATCAAATCCGAGAGTTAGACTGAACAATTATTGATAAATGATGATAATAATTCATTAACAGTTAACAAGATAATATAAAACTTTTACGCATTTGTACTTTATGAGGTCATAGACTGATGCAAGTTGCTATAGAATGTGCATTTGTCTTGGGAAGGAGCAGATGCTGCTGCCAGATTTTTGGCCAGCTCTTTTGGTTCATGCATTAGGATTTAATGATATTTGGAAGGTTTTGTGTGTTGAGATGAGCTTTAAGCTTCACCAATACAACATGACAGGATGCAAAGCTTGATTTTTGAACATAGTAGTTGTACATCAGTTCATGAGATTGGATCGTGTGCTTGGTCTCGATACTCTGTGACTTTCTTGAGGTTGCCGAGACATGTAGGGATTTATACAGGATATCACATCCTACACTTCTGTGGCCTTTTGGGTGTGCCTGTGTGTTCTGTGTTCTGTGTTCTGATATGTATAGCATGGCTTTTTCAAATGTTTGTGCAGGTATTACAGGATCATAGAAGGAGATCACATCCTATTCATAGTGAATCGAGAGAGAGCTGGAGTTCAATTTGACTTGATCTACGATAGCATCTTTGAACGATGTAGGAAGCATGCATTCAGGAAGAGCCCTCAAACGCTACCTAATCAAACACCACATACAGTCGACAGTTAGCAATCCACGGGCAGAATTTAGGTATAGTGTATCACCTGTCTTATTTTTTTCCCTCTTATTCTTTCCACAGATCACCATATGGCGTGCTTCTGATGTAAATGTAAAATGTAGCAGCAAATTCTTTCTGCATTGTACTAGCCTAGAATCTAGTCTTACAGGAAAATCACATGTATGTCTGTGAAGAGGCTGTAATGAATCTTGGGCCTCTTCCTCTTGGAAAAGCCGTAAATGTAGAAAGGATTTTCTCTAAGCATTTTTTGTTCGACTAGTCCCAAGTCCATTGATCACAATCGAGACATCGAGTACCAACTACGAAATAAGATTGGAACTACTGCCCTAGACGCGTAACTCATACACCTTATAGATCCGAAACTCTAACATGCGAGAAGGAGAAAACTGAAAAGTACTCTGATGATTCTATACCCAAGTGCAATTTCTCAAAGCATTTTATGGGCCGGGCCAACATCACTTATAGCCGATGTGGGCTGGATGCAATAGAAAACAGAAAGTGGGCTTAGCCTGATGACTCAATCGATCTGCCTCAGCCCTTCCTTTCATTCTTAATGATTCCCTGTATTTCTCAATCGTATTCTAATGATTCTAATGAAACTTCATTCAACTGAACTTCACTTACAAGTTTAGGTATGGTCTATTTTACTATTTACATGCATAGATGTTTAGGTAAGGCCTACATTTGTTGGTAGATTGTAAGTTTCTCAATCTCAATTCTCAAGCTAGGTTGCATGTCGTGTCCAATGTAGCGTTTCTTTCTCAAATTCCTAGTGGACTTGATTATGACATCTTTAACCCCGAAATTTGGAAATTTACCACTTATCCTACACTTGCCCGTGTCTAAAGTCAGGCTCAACTCACATCCATCTGGTAGTGTATAGTTCTCTGGTGTCATTTTCTTGATCCATAGAGATAAATCAGTTGCATGTATAAGAAAGGAAACATAAACTTTACTTGAAACTCTACTACAACTTATTTAGTACGTAACCAAGTGCATGCAATATTACATATTTACATATGGCCAAAAGTTTCATGATTGAGCAGGTTTTTACCAAACTACCATAACTACCAAATTCTTAAAATTTCCCAATAAGTTACTTAAAAATGTAAATAAATAGTGAGGCTGCATGAAGTTGTTTTCATAACATTCACGTACGATCCAATAACACCTTTGTTAATAATAATAACTATATACTCTAGTGAGTGGCAGAGTCAAGAAGCTAAGGCATAGCCGCATAGATCAATGGAGTTAAGTAAATGTGAAGCTACCAAAAACAGAGTTAGCAAAAATGGTGAAAGTCTTAAACAGGTTTTCGCCCGCGACGACCATGTTACCCTTAATCTTGACCGGTGAGTTCAATTCATTTGGTCGATTAACTGACGACCATGCGTTTAGTCGGGTTTTCGTTGATGTTTAGTTTCGATTTCTTTCCAATATCTAAATCAAATGTTAACAATTTGGAAGAGCAGGATACATTCGTTGTATTATAAAAAGATTCACAAAGCTCTTACCGTTCGATGTAGAGTATGTAGTACTTCTATATGCAAGTCTTTACTTTTTGCGCATTGAAACCGAATCCGACCCACCCGATTGTTAGCTTCGGTCATACTCCATATATATAAATAGAAAACTTTTAAATTGTTAATTAATAAAAGGAATATATGAAAAAAGTATTAACTAATTAATTTTTCGAATCATCAGTCCAAATTAATCTTACAAGAACTAGAACTCTAGCAACAAGTAAATACGTAGTAAAAGACCTACTTCCCTACAAACAAGCCGTCTCCAAGGACTTAAACTTTGAACATTTCATCAGCTGAAAACATTGTCCAAGATTTTCATTGATAGACCAATATTTGGATCAGTAACAATAGTGCAATTCAAGAGTAATTAAGTGATAATCAAAGCGACAGAGAGAAACTAATAATGTGTATGACGGAGAAGAAACCGAAGCCGAAAACCGAGACACCTCACGATCATCACCATTCTAATGGCAATGGCAATGGCAGTGGAAATGGTAGTAATAATCACTCCTTGCACAAAGACGATGTGGTTATTCACCTTGATTAGTGAGTTATTTCTTTTTACTTGATTTGCTGTATTTTAGTTAGGCAACTACATGCACAATTTTGACGTACGATTGCTATGGTTGGATGTTTATTTCATGAATTAGGTAGATATTCGACCTTTTGTTGGTAGACGATTTTGTATGTCTATGTGGTAGTGTGGTACGCCCTGATGACCTCATCAGACGACTAGTGTAAGGAGGTGATTTACATTCGATGTGTCATGTATATTTCGCCATAATAAGCGGTAACCTTTAAGACACTGGTGTAATATACTCGTGTTTTAGTTTCTAAATTCTTAATCGTACTTAATTTTTGTTACACAGCGGTGACCCAATAATGTTGTATCCATATTGGAAAAGTTTAGACGACGAATGCTCTGTCACGATAAAGGCGTCAGACTTGTTAAGCTACTTTGTGAATCCTAACAAGGGTGAGTTTGCGTTCCACGTGCCCGGCTTCACGGAGGCGGTCCGGAGGGTTCACCGCGTGGTCGGGAACGCGGTGACCGAGGGCCGGTATATCATCGGAGGGACAGGATCATCTCAGTTGTTCATATATGCACTTCGTGCCCTTGCTTCTACTGTTAACTCTTCCACCAATCACACTAAGAAAAAACGTGTACCAGTTGTTTGTGCTGAGCCCTATTACTCGGTATGTATAACTTTCCTTATAAAAGTGTTCAAACAAGAACATTATCCCGTCACTGCACTATAACAGTTAACTTAAATCGTCATATGAAACTGTCATAATGGTGAAATGTTCATAATAAATATAAAGCGAGATTTGAAATTGTCAATTTCTACAACTACCTTAAAGTAACTCACCAATGCAAAATGTGAGGTATTGGACATTCACAATTGACATGTGTGTAATTATTATAGATTAGCTTGATTATTAAAACCATATCAGCTAGTTCAACTAGTAAGGTATACATTGACGTGTCTAAGCTTTTCTTATTGGCTTATTGTCTCGCTTTGTTAATTTTTCAAGTTATATGGAGAGGCAATAGAAGAAGAGAAATCTGAGATGTATGAGTGGGGAGGAGATGCGAATGACTTCAAAGAGAAGGGAGGTCCATATATAGAAGTGGTGACTTCTCCGAACAATCCAGATGGTAGACGTCGAAAGCCGGTGGCGAAGCTGGAAGGAGGGCTGTTGATACATGACCTTGCTTACTACTGGCCGCAGTACACTCCCATCACTGAAGCAGCTGACTATGATATCATGCTCTTCACCATGTCCAAGGCTACCGGTCATGCTGGATCCCGGGTCGGGTGAGTCTAAAGTCGATCATTGTATTCTGGTTCAGATGATGATGATTCACGCATATTAGTTGACCCCAAATCATTTTTGAACTGGAACTTCGTGTAGTTGTTGATATTGATGATATAATTGTCTTAAAGTATATTTTGTACTTTGTCAACAGACCTTTGATATTTAAAAGCCTTTCTACCTTTAGGGTTTGATCCCTTTTCTAGCTAGTTTAAAGTCGACTTATGTTTTTATATATATATTAGACCGTCTCATTTTAAAATAACATTTTGTTTTGTCGTGTTTTATAATATTGTAGGTGGGCAATTGTGAAAGACCCGAAAATTGCTTCAATGATGATGAAGCAAGTGTTAACGATGAGCATTGGGAGCTGCCAAGAAGGGCAACTGAGGGCTACAAAGATCCTTCAGTTTACTGCCGAAAGCTATAATGAGCCACTTGACCACCTCATGGTGGTGCCGAAATCTGAAAAGCTCTTTGAGTACTGTCACCGTGTCTTGGATGAACGTTGGAAGAAGTTGAGGGCCGTTGTAAAACGCACCGGTGTCTTTAGCCTCCCTGACTACCCTACTGAGCTTTGTAACTTCTTTGGGAAGTTTCGCCGTGCAACTCCAGGTATATATATGTTCCATACCCTCAGTTTTTTCAATTTAATTTGTGAGTCTTATCGAACATATGTAATAGTGAAACGATAGATAACAATGCAAGATATATTACTCTAGTACCTTAAGAGCTCTCGACTATATATATCAACCGTTGTTTCACACACTAAAAGATCAGTAAAAGTCGTCTTAATATGACAAATATTAAAGTTGGACTTGGACAGAATTTAAAAGTTTTAGTGAGACATCATCTAAATTGTTTAATAAATGCTTGTGTTGTTTTATCATATAGCGATAACCGGTTTACCCAATTTCTCGCTAGTTCTATATAATTTGGAATTTTTTACCTAACTTTTTTAATTTGGATGTAGCCTTCGCATGGATGGAGTGCAACACAGGTGGTGATGCTGCAAAAATGTTGACTGAACTAAAGATACAAGCAAGAACCGGGACAAGGTTCGGGTCAGGCGTGTCCGGGAAGTTTGTAAGGGTTAGCTTGCTTGGTTGTGATGATAGTTTTGACCTCTTCTTAGAACGGCTTTCGCGCCTTTCTTAGGTCGGACATGTTCTTCTTAAACATTATGTACTAAAGCTATTTCAATTTCATTTAATAAAACATAGAAAATAGCTAACTTTGCATTGAGACAACAGTGTGATTGAAACAGTTAATTTTTGTGCAATTTATTTTACCAATTTACAATTTGCATAGTTATTATTTAAAGGTTATTATGTAGAGATCAACTATTTTTTGAATAAATAAGTTGCTTAATTTTGAATAAATAAGTTGCTTAATTAAGAATATACTTATAATTTGATATGATTCCGAGTCCTCTATCTACTGTTCGATATCCACTTCTCCATATCTTTGTAATCTCTCTTTTGCTATTAATTAAGAAATAATAGTCCTAGCTTTATGCATCATTGTGTACATTTTAAAAACGATTTCAATAGCTTTAATTAATCCTTTCATGCATAAAGTTCAAACCGACGCATCAGATGCCAATTGCGAACCGGTACACTTACCTATTATTTATGTGTACTGATCTTTACGTCTTTTCATTAACAGTTAACACAATAATACTCTGTACTAATAATATTTGCTAGAAAATGTAGCATACAATGATTAAGTTCATCACCCTCATAAACTACGGATCTTAGCTTATTAACAAATCACACCAGACATATATTAATTAAGAAAAAAGATTAAAGCTGCCAAATAATGATTTAATTTAGCAATTTGTATTGTTAATTTGTTGATACAATGAATTGTGAATATTAAGATTATAAAATAAACATTAATTATATTACTTTTAAAGCAAGAATGAAACACGAATTTTAATTGAAAGGAAAATGCCTGGAAGAAGCCAGAATCTGTTAGTTGGTGGTCATTATATATTCACTACAAATTAAAGTAACCGATCGACCAAAACTTTTCTGACCCTATAAATAGGGATAACACCAAAGAAAGCTACACCAGTTCAACTAAAAACCTCTTATACCAAAAAAAAAAAAAAAAAAACATAAGAAATAGAGCGAGAATAGTGTGAAATCTTGAGTAAGAAGAAAATAAGACCAATCAAAATGTGTGGAAAAGAGACTAAGAACCATGCTATTGCAAATGGTAATGGTAATGGTAATGGCCATATCAATGGAAATGGCATTGCCAAGATCAATGGTAACGGTGTCGCCGCCGCCGGAAATGGTCATCATTTGCCACGGAAAGACGTTGACGATGTTGTTATCAACCTTGATCAGTAAGTTATTAGTTTTTCCACCGTTTTTCATTCTTTTATATTTTTTAACCATGTATTATGAACTTGCATTGTATATATATATATGCATGGGTGTATTATCCAAAGTTATCTATACATTTTATTTGCTAAAGTTTTTTTACCCCTAATTTGAGAAAAGAAATGTTGTGCGTTTTGCTAGCTAAAGTAATCATATGACAATTTCTTTTTAGAGAAAGAAAACGATTTTTCAAATAGAAAGAAATTAAATTAAGGAATAGCGACTGCTTTATTTAGACCGCCTTTTCCCCTTTAGTTTAATATCATTTTTGTTAGTGCATTTTACAGATACTTTTCTGATCTACGTAAAATGTTTATCATCAGATTCATCACTCGAAAAAATAATGGACGAATTCTTTATTCTTAATAAAACACTTCATACATCAAATAATTCCAACAAAAATATATAACTACAATCAAATACTTATATATGTTTGTTATAACTACAATCAAATAGCTCAACTACGATAGTTGGATTACTTTAATTATCTTAAAAAAAAAAATCTGTTATTGGGTTTAGTTAGAGCATTTAATTTGTTGTTTGTCAAAAAAAAAAAAAAAAAAAAAAAAAAAAAACTACAATCAAATAACAAATTATTACCAAACTTAAGGTTAAATAATCATTGTTTTGCATGGTATATATAGGGGTGACCCAAAAATGTACTACCCATTTTGGAAGAAAGTCGATGACAAATGCGCGGTAACAATAAAAGCGTCGGAGTTGATGAGTTACTTTGCAGACCTCAGCGGCGGCGGCGTCTTCTACCAGATGCCGGAGTTTGCCGACGCCGTGAGACGCCTCCACGGCGCGGCGGGGAATGCGGTGACTGACGGCCGATATATCGTTGCCGGGACAGGATCATCTCAGCTGTTCACGGTGGCGCTACGTGCCTTAGCTTGTAGTGCAAAGGTTACTACTACTAATCATGAGAAGCACCGAATTCCCGTTGTTTGTGCTGAGCCTTATTACTCGGTAATTAATTATTAATCAATTAATTTCTTATTATCACTTTCTTAAATCTTAATTAGCATTTTATAATTAAGTCAATCCGTTTGCATGTGATTTAATATGATTGATCTTTGTTGTATAATCATATATGGTAGTACTTTCTGATTAATCACAATGATGATTAATTAGATACATAGTATTGCAGCTAGCGTTAATGATAAAGTGAGTGGAAATTAGAATTCATCGTAAAAGTTCAAATTTGAACGTAGTCTATTATGGCGTGTTTTACTCGAGGCTTCGTGATCGCTTGCAAATACATCGATCACTATTGTACCAACATATGCATGCAACTATTTCACGATCATTGTTATGCATAATCGTAATCTGATCGTTTGTTCGATTGAAAAACAATATCTTTTTTATTAGAAAATTCACATGACATGTCAATTTATATCTATGGTGTGAATGATTTAATTAAATGTAGATCATTAATGGAGATGCGCATTTTAGTTTACGCAACATTCACATAGATTAGAGAGAGAATAAAGCATGATTAAGTCATGTGATTAGGGAATGACTGGCTTATTACTATACTAGTGACTTGTTTTCGTGTAACCAGCCGTGTCTTTTGCTGCCATTTTTGCCAACATTGTCCTAGACATTGCCAACAACATGCATGTTGTCCAAACTTAATCCCTTTCTAATAAAAAAATTTCCGAACAAAATCCTAATAATCGTCTTTATTTGTGTTTTCATTCGATTGCTCATTTAATTTTCTAGAAGATTTGAAATAACTTGCATAGCTATTAGCTAAACTACTCACATTTCGATACAACTTTTTAAAATAATGTTCAAACGTTTATCGACCATGATATTCAACTTTGCCCACGTAATGAACTGAGTCGGTAATACGTACATTGGGTTTCTATGAGGCTACTAATGAGTTAGTGACAATAATGTGGCAAAACAAATGTGAAATCTGTCGAAATTGTTGTCTTCACAAAAGTTTTACGGAGTAAGTACTCCCTACATTTGTTTACGATGGACTTAGGTTTCTCTCACAAAATCCGACATGATGTAAACAATTGATTGAAATGGATGGAGTATTTAAGATGAAGAAAAGTAGAAGAATATACCGTTCAATTTTTAAAAATAGCACATGCAAATTTGGACGTATGCTGTTCAATTGCGCAACCATGAACACATGGTCATGTGTATTGCATTGATGGTCAACAAAATTATGTGATTTTACTCCAATGGGCCGACCCACTTTATTCCATGGTCGCCCATTTTTATGTTTTGGGCTGACCATTTTATTTCTTTATTAACTATGGTCGGCTTATCATTTCTAGGAGTGTTACTTCTAGGATAACATGCATGTGGTTGAAAAATGAAGAAAACACTGTCAAAAAAAAAAAAAAAAAAGAGAAGAAAAATGAGAGCTTCTCATCTTGAGCTATGAATTTCATTTAAGATTTATCATGTTGAACAACAATTAGATTTATCAAAATTTATCATGACCCAAATAGATATTGAACGTAATTATGCGATAGTCGATAATTTACCAAGGGTTTGAACCACGGTCTCCATACACCTCACACAAATATACCAACTAAGCTAGCTAAGGTTTATGCTAAATAAAGAATTAATATTAAGTTATAACATATTCCCAATTTTGTTGCTAACTCACACTCACTCCATAATTTAACTTCCACAAAACCGAGTTTTACCGAACGGATATGCACCCCTATCCCCCAAATCCTAGGTGCGCCACTGGTTTCAAGTGAACCTTAACTTTCTTGGATACATCACACAAACTTTGGATAAAATTTGCAATATGTGAAATAACATTTTGGACGTACAATTACTTGTATATATGTCTATAAATATTATGGCAGTGTTATGCAGAAGTATTGGAAGAGGAAAAATCGGAGGCATACCAATGGCTAGGAGATGCCTACACCTTCAATGAGAAAGGTCCTTACATTGAGGTGGTGACAACTCCTAACAATCCCGACGGCCGCAGCCGCGAGGCGGTGGTGAAGAGGGAAGGAGGGATGGTGATATGTGACCTTGCTTATTACTGGCCGCAGTACACTCCCATCACTTCTCCTGCTGACTATGATGTTATGCTCTTCACCTTGTCTAAGGCCACTGGCCATGCTGGGTCTCGTGTTGGGTAAGTTCATATATATATTTACTCAAAAATTATAATTTCTTGGCTTACACTAATGTCATAAAAAAAAAAAAACGAGTAATCTTCTATAAGAAAAGAGAGATCGATAAATGAAAATAATGCATATTCTAAAGGTGATCGATAAATAAATATAGGTAAATTGTAGCATTTGACCGCTCCAAATAAACTCCGATCTTATAAATAATATTCGACCTCGTTTGCCTAGATGTCTTGTTCCGCCACTAGTAAATAGTAATGCAACGATTTTGATTGTGATAATTGTGTAAAGGTGGGCAATTGTGAAGGACAAAGAAATAGCAAATGCAATGGTAAAAATCATGACATTGGAGACCATAGGGACTTGTCATGAAGGCCAACTTCGAGCAACAAAGATACTCGATTTTGTGGCAAACGGCTACGAGCAACCCACCAAAGATGCCAAGCCTCTGATCACAAAACCGGAAGGTTTCTTCGAGTTCGGCCACCGTGTCCTGGCTGAGCGTTGGGAGAAGCTTAGAGCTGCTGTCAAGAGGTGTGGTGCCTTCGAGTTGCCTGACTTCCCTTCCGATACCTGTACCTTCTTCGGCAAGGATCGTCAGCCCAATCCAGGTAATTACAATTTATATAATAAAACGTAGTATAATTCTCGTCAACATTAGACAATTCGAAATGCTCGTATAGTCGTATCCGTGACACTTCTAGTACGATTCATTACATGTACATACCTCGTAAACATGCTTTTCCCATATAGTGTCACAATGAAAGACGCATTTATGAATAGATTATAGTCAATAAGACGGTCTGATAAGAGAGTTTTCTAAAAGTTTGCGATTTTTCAATGGCAGCGTATGCATGGATGGAACTGAAATCAGGCGGAGACGCGGCAGAACTGATGACCCAACTGAGAATTCGAACAAGATGTGGAACAAGGTTTGGGGTGTCGTCGAGGTTTATAAGGGTTAATATGATGGAATCCGACGAATCCTTCAACCTCCTGCTTCAAAGGCTTTCAACTATCAAGCTGGAGTAATAAACAAGTTATTATCCAGTACTCCGTACTAAGTTTTATTAACTAGATAAAATCCTTGATGATACTTGTAGAATAATATACCACTCCGTCCCAATTTAAATTTCCTATGGAATTTGAAATTCTCCCACACAATATTATTCCATGGAAAGTTTAATTTGGTACGGAGTGGTATAGCATAAACTAGTCATATACCCCCATACACCATATAGCTTGAATTATAAAACAGTGTAAATCATGCATCCTCCGCTACAGAGTGATGTTTGTTGTGTTCTGTGTTCATCGTTTTTAAGTTCAGTAATAATTAGTTTGATGGCCCGTGTAACGCCCGGGCTACTTATGTTTAAATTTTAAAATTATGCAAAAGAATTTTTTATCTAAAACCTAAAATCTCATTTCAAACACTCGTGTGATATTTGTAATGTAGTTAGATGAAAACTCACCTTTAAAAACCTAAAGTCATGTTTTGAACAACCATGGGATATTTGTAAAGTAACTAGATGGAAACTCACCTTTAAAAACCAAGGAAAATGCACATTTCAAAAGCCAAAGTCCCATTTTGAAACACCCGTGGGATATTTGATCACGTTGCCATAAATCAAGCAATTACTATATTACATACTACTCCTACCGTAACACTACGGAATATGAAAAGTGGATTATGGAGTTGGTTTGTCCCACATTGAGAAATTAAGGCTCATATGATCAGTTTATAATAGATTCCTACCATCATACTATCAACAAGGCCTTCATCTTTTAGATCCCACGAGAGGATATTTGGGCCTAAGTGGTGACTACCCATCTTATTGGGCCGTGTTGCGACGGACGGTGGATCGGGCTTAGGGATGGGCATGGGTCGGGTCCGCTAAGACCCGGACCCGTAGAAGTTTGTGTAGACCCTGACCCGTCGGGTTTGGGTCGGGTCCGAGTCTCGCGCGGGTCCCTGAAACAAATGGTATAACGCTTCCAACGAATAATATTTTCTACTTGAGAATTTTATTTGCTCGATATTCCGCCACATACAATAAGCAAAAAGAAATTAGCATATGTTCACATCTAAATTATATGAAAGACAATTGGATCAAGACAAAAGAGGTGATGAACTTAGATCTTTGTAGATGAAATAAGGATTCGGGGAGTAGGAATACATGTAAAACTCATGTGTGATATGCTAGGCTAGGAAGAGTCGCAAATCTTGAATAAAAATTTTAGAATTTTTCATTTTTTTTTTAAACTTAGGCGGGTCTGGGTCGGGTCTGGACCCATCGGGTCCTAATTTTTAAGACCCAAACCCGACCCGGGCGGGTCGGGTCTAGGTCGGGTCCTAGGTCTATGCTCATCCCTAATCGGGCTATTACAAATGGTATCAGAGCAACCATGCGACCGCGTGTTGGGTGCTGGGGCGAGGCCCAGATCAGCCATCTAGCGGGGGAGATCTTAGACCTGTGTTGATGTTGATATGGTTTGGCCGAGGCGCAACGGGGACGTTGCGTTCTCTAAGTGGGGGAGTTTGTAACACTACGGAATATGGAAAGTGGATTATGGAGTTGGTTTGTCCCACATTGAGAAATTAAGTCTCATATGATCAGTTTATAATAGATTCCTACCATCATACTACCAACAAGACCTTCATCTTTTAGAGCCCACGAGAGGATATTTGGGCCTAAGTGGTGACTACCCATCTTATTGGGCCGTGTTGCGACGGACGGTGGATCGGGCTATTACACCTACCCAAAGAGATTTTCCTGTTTCTTTTTGCAGTTTTGAGTTGCCATGTTGGGGACTATTTGTAGACTAAATAAAAGACCCGTTTACCTTGAAATCAAGTAGAGTTGGTTGACTGCAATGTAGAATGAAATACTTACTAATTTTTAAAGCAAGTGAACGATTCATTTGGTCTAAATATAGCTCCCAACATTGCAACTTAAAACTGCAAAAAGAAACAGGAAAATCTCTTTGGGTAGGAGGGAGTAACTATTTTCCATAAATAAAGTAATAATGTTATTTTATTAGAATAATATTACCATGTACTTACCATATCCTTTTTTTGGATAAACATTATTTACAATAAAATAATATTATTATATGTCACGTGTCCGTGTGGGAATTGAGCGGGTTTAGGATTACATATATATATTAGACTAGTTTATGGACTCATGCCATGCACGGGGTTCATAAATGTTTATATGAAGTAGTTCTAGTAATGTTCCATCATTCTCGGAATATGTTACATTTTCTGTGTTTTGAGGTGGGTTTTATTTTTTATGGAACAACAAAATAAACTAATTGGATTTATAGGGGCAAAATAAAGTTATTAGATTGATATTATAATAGGATTCATATCAAGTTTAAAGCGTTTGACTGACATATTTCTAGTTAGAGATTTTTCACTTATTAACTCGTTCAGCTAATGTGTTGGGCCCTATTTAATATGACTTAGGCCCTGTTTGATAAGACTGCATCATTCCGATTTGATTCGATTGCTATTGATCTGATTTGATCTGATTTGAATTACTTTGAGCTGATTTGATCTGGATTGGTTTAAAATTTGATTGAATTTTCAACAAATTAGTATCAATAATGGACCAAATTCATTGAACGTTATTTGGGCATTTCTGATCTGATCTGAATTAATTTGGTCTGATCTGATTTGAATGACTCTAAACTAATCCATGCCCATGTTAAAAACATTTCTATTTTTTTATTCATTTTATATAAGGTAGAAATATATAGCTTATATACTGTCAAAAGACTCGTATGAGATCAGATTTTGGTATAAACAATTGTTTTTACTAATAAATAGATTATGTCTGATACACCTTATTTTTAGTGTGGTCCATACACCTCTATCGCGAGAAGGACCACATACTTCTTGTGCTTGGAGCATGGTTAAATTAAGCATTGATTTTTCATGGGTTTTAAGCAATTTGATTTGATATATTGAGGTATGTGCTAAAGATTAAGCAAATAATAAAAATAAATACTTACACTTCAATACATCATGTTGTTTTCTTTTGAAAGCATTTGATCAAGTATAAAATATTTCTTCATCATTTTTAAACGTTCTGAAGGTTTGCCAATCTTATATACTTTCCCATATATAGCCATATAGGTCCTAAATCATACTCCCTCCGTCCTCTAATGATTGAGACACAATAAGACACAATAAGACACAATATATTCCCCTAATCATTCTAAACCTCGTCCTCTTGTGATATTAAGGCCCTGTGCGATTGGACTGCATTTTTCTGATTTGATTTGAATTGAACTGATTTGATTTGAATGAACTTGATTTGATTTGATCTAAACTGAATAAATTGATAAATTAACTGCATTTAGAAGAATTAATAACTAAAAGTAGGCTAGATTCATTGATTGTTATTTAGATAATTCTGATCTGATTTGATTTAAATTGAATGAAGTTGATCTGATTTGATTTGATTTGAAAACAGTGTTTAATAAGTTGAATCGCACAGGGCCTAAAAGGTATATTAGATTCGAAGATTGATTGCCTTATTTTAAGGTGCGATCAGGTTTAGATTATATGTTCTTTGATTTTGTATCTAAATTAAGCTATATTAGAACCGGATATGTGATTTGGCGATTCAAAACTTGAACTTTGTTTTGCACCATTTTGCGCGATTCCTTCATTTTTTGTTTTGTAACTTATTCTTTGAAAAAATATACCAATTCTGTCATTGTACCATTTTAAAAGTGACTCTCTAATGTTAGATCAAGTTTTCCAAAACAATGACGCATGATATGAATACAACACATTGTCATATGATTAATTTATGTGAAAATGATAGAATTTCAAGTACACAACGACACTACTACTACATTTCATTTGTCAAGTTGAAGTGCGAGCCAAGAGTATGTTACTCAGTAAGACGATCCTCATCTATTGAACTCGTATGATAATGCTTATATTAGGAGGATTCCACTCTGCATTAATGTGCATTGAGTTTCCTTCAGTCAAACCGTAACCTTGTACGTAGTTGCTCTTCTTTCTCATAAAACATTAGTCTAAATCCATAATTTTATGATCTCATCATTACTGAAATCAAATTGGAGGAAATAGAACATAAAGCACAGATAATATTAGAAAAAAAAATAATAAAAAACGACAACTTCTAATGAATCACTTTGATATGGTAAAATTTACTATGATATAATACCAAGAGGTTTAGAAGAAGTGTCCCAGAAAAAATTCTGATCAACCAATCTAACATCAAAAAAAGTACTACAGTGTCTCTGATTGCACGCAAGATCGATTAGACACACGATTATAATCATCCTACCGAGCAACAAAAGAGCCTGATAAAAAAAATACCTCAAATCCAGATGAAAGTGATCTCGGAGGTTTTCAAGGTGTGTGCTTGCTCAACAACTATACCTGAAACAAAATATCGAAAAGAGATAATCAATTGTTAATCCTTGATAATATTAACTAAGGTAAAAGTAATACTCGAATGAAATATTGAAGACAAACTTTTGGGAATGAAGATGTGGACTGAAAATTTGAGTCTGATTATTATACTCATGGTAACCTTTGAGAATGTGTTGCCAACGATTTTTTTTGCCTAAACGAATGCTCTAATTACGAAATTTTATTTCCTAAGTTTTTTTTTTATATATATATTACAATGAAGTATTTTGCAAGATTTCGGAAAGGTATCTTTTAAATTTCTTGTTTTGATTTATTTACTTCCATAATTCGTCCAAAATTTCAAAAATAAAAGATTTGGTCGTCTACATTCGTTTGGACTGATTCTAACGTTTTTATAGTATGAGCATATAAAATTATGCATGAAGTAACGGTTAGCACACTGGTAATGTGATAAATAGGTAAGTCAGAGGTTAGGGGTTCAAATCCTGAGCATGCTGACGTGTTAAATGATTGCTGACATGTCAATCGTTTAACAAAGTCGTGCCACATCAGCTTATTGGCACGGCTTTATTAAAAGATATAAGTAGATAGATAGATTAGATATTAGACAAGAAAAGTTCGTATAGTGGCTAGAAATCGTCCTCCAAATCGACTATACCCGCTTCCCATTAGTCATGCAACTTCCGAACCCATCCCTCTATTCGCCCGGCAAGTTTGGGCACCTCACCCCAACCCTGCATCCTGAGTTCCTGACCATTCCCAACAACGATCTTCAACCACCCTAAAATCGTCGATCCAACCATCATGTTATTCTACAGTCGAAAATAAAATTTACGGCATATGGGCTCGCCTCACCAAACCAGGGCGATAACGGTGTATGTGCCTCGTAAAAATATATCATTGTCGGGCTTTGCCCAAAAATTGACATCGGGAAGTCATGAAGAATAACACACACCCACTTAAATACATTCTTTGTCAAAAATCGAAGTCTCAAGATACACAACATGGAGACCGAAAGAGATGTGATTACAAATATCATAAAAGGCAAAGAATCTCTTACAAGCACCACTTCAAGAAGATTTGAACAAAAGTGAGATGCAAAATTCATTTGAGACTACCAACAGTGCATACATTTCACATCAGTGAAAAAATTCTGCACACGGACAAACTATCAAGAGAACTAGAACACTGTCATCCGCAGAAGCTTTCCGTCGCAATCAATTGGTGCGTGTAGTGAGAAGAGGGGATGTGAACTCAGATAGGCTCAAAATCAAATAGTTTGTGTCACCTCCATCGTATGAAATAAACCAGCTGTCTTTGTTACTCATCCTGTCGAACTCTCCAGTGTACAATCAGGAAAGCAATTGAATATACCTTAGAAGCATCTGGATCACCTAGTTGAGAATGCTGTTGTTTACATTAGCCTCAGCTCATACTCGCCAGCCATTGTTATGTACCTCACCCATGGCAACGCCTGATATCCACTTTTTTCAATGATCTTTAGGTAACGAACCTGCAAGTTCACATTTGAGAATTGAAGTTTATTGCATTCAGTGTACCCCGACAATATCAGCAAAATGAGAGAATTCACACCAACAGAACAGCTGCCTTCCGATATTCAGATACACATGAATACATGATGTACTCACACATAACAATCAAAGAATTGCTAATTACCCTTTTCCCTTCCCAAAAAGGCGTAGGCCCCTGCCCTGCCCCTACCTACCCCTTCCAACTCCAGACTCCAGACCCTCTGAAAACTGAAGACCACCAAACCCAAACTATCCCAACGCTGACCGCCCTATCCATTCCCACTTCCAGTGCTGAATGTTTATTTCCTTCCACTTACCTCTGCCCATCTCATCAAGAACATGTATAGTACACGAACACCTGAGGACGTGTAAATCACTGCCTGAAATAAAAGACTATCATGAACAACACCGTAAACCGAAAGACTTGGTACTAAATCTAAAACAGCTAGTCGGCCACCCAATTATCTCTGAGATATTATTCCAGAAGTAGAAACCTTCAAAAACATCTAAATAAACTTGCAAGCCAATATATCCACCTAGATAGTCTTCGAGTATAACCCAAATTTTCCACCTAGGTCAAATTTGAAAGTCTTATATGTACCACCTGAAAACTGAAAGGTGCTCAGCTCTTTGCTTTGGCTTTATGGAGATAGGCTTAAAGCAAAATTATATTTTCTACTCCATACAACATTATACCTTAATAGTTATACCCGAATCTTACTACCAACTTGAAGTGCAAAGAGAGTTTTAATAAAAGACAAGGTCAATCATGTTAACCTCACAAAAATATAAAAAAATAAAAGCCAACCATGGCCGTGCCCATCTAAATCTTTTCTAGATATATCAATCTCCTATTGGCCAACAACTTAAAAGTTCTAAGCAAGCGAACCTTACATTGCCACAAGCTACTGCGACAAAATTTGCAGGTGCAACCGCCCAAACATTTAATAAATTCAATCCTCAAAAAAAGTACTAGTTTTCTTCTTAACTGGATACGCTCACTTTTCTTATTCATGTACCATTTAAAAACCATAAGTAGGGACATTATCATTCATATCTCCTGATGGTGAAGGGAAAAGAGGCCATAAGTAGTCACAGGTACAGGCGGTGATAGAAACTGAAAAGATGGTGAAGGGGATCAAGGCTATACAACTAAAGACCGGAGAAGTTGCCATATGGAGAAAGCTGTTGTGTTGCTACTTCTCCGGTATTATTTTTTTCCGAGAAAGTTATCCTCCCGAAGTCAATTCAAGGAGCGAAGGTGTGAGCAGTACAACAACTAACAATGATTACCTAGAATAGTAAGCCTAAAATACAGAATACAATCAAGGAGGATAAAACAAACTAACTCAAACAAATTATCTACATTATTCGGTTTACACTATTACTAGATTTGGCTGCAAATCGTTGCATTACTCTTAAAAAATCAGCTGTAAAAAAAAAAAAAAATCACACTAATGATTTATCGTAAGCAGGACATTCTTCAGGAAATTAACTACCAACTACAATTATATAATATCTATATTTTCTTCATTGTAAATTTATCCAGTAGCCACACATCAAAAGAAAAGAAAACGTAGATTACTAGATTGGAAGCAATGACATGAGACAGTAATTTATTGTTAACCCACTTTCAGGTTTTCAATATGACCATATTACCTGGATTCCTGATACTGTAAAGTAAGGAATCTCAAACTTCACACGTATTGGTGCTTTTCTTTCGGGAGCTGCTTCGTCACTTTGGATACTAGGAAGACTAAACTCAGCTCTCAGCATGTACTCCTGAAAAGTATCAATATCAATAGCAAAGAGTTCAAGAACATGTCCAGATATAAAAATAATTCAATAGTATACAATCTCAAAGGTTAAACCAAAATTCTAAGCTATAGTAGACTACCTTGCCACCGGGGAAAGATTTGATCTTCCAGACCAAAGCATCCTTCTCAGGTGC